>JARWLC010000008.1:56940349-57599516 GCA_033318265.1 Phyllotis vaccarum
CTTGCTTAGCCGCCCGCCGCTGCTGTTCAGGCCCCCAGAAATGACTCAGATGCTTATATTAACTTCATGCTGTTTGGCCTATGGCTCAGGCACATTGCTAGCTAGCTCTTACATTTTAAATCAACCCATTTTCATTAATCTGCCACAAGGCCTGTGGCTTACCTGTGTGTTCCTTACATGTTGCTCCTTTGGGCTTCAGACTTGGTCTGTTTGACCCCACCCTGCTTCTCCTACCTATGCTCTGATTTCTCCTCCTACTTTTAATATGGTGCCTGTCATGGACAAAAACAGCTCCTTTATTTAAAGATTGCTACTCACAGCATACTGAAAGACATTTCCACATCAATGGATGCTAGCCCAAACTACTATACCCAGCAAAACTATGAATCAGGGACAGAGAAAACAGGGTATTTAATGACAAAGTCAAATTTAAACACTAAATACACAAACTCAGCCTTACAGAAGGTACTAGAAGGAACTTCAACATCAGAAAGTTAACTACACACACAAAAACACAAGTAATAGTGAGTCTCACACTAGCAAAACCCAAAGAAGGGATATACACAAACACAGCCACACAGCCCCATCCCCCCACAAACGCACACATGCACGCACGCACACACAAAACCACCACAAAAAACAAAATAATAGAAATCAGGAATTAATGGTCATTAATATCTCTCAGTATTAATTTACCAATGAAAAGACACAGGCTAGCAAAATTGATATGAAAATAGAATTCATCCATCTACTTCATACAGGAAGTATACTTCAACATCATGATAGACATTACCTCAGAGTAAAGGGTTGGAAGAAGATTTTCTAATCAACTGAACCAAAGAAGCAAGCTGGTGTAGCTATTTAATACCTAACAAAGTAAATTTCCAAACAAAATTAATCAAAAGAAATGGAGAAGGGCATCTCATATTCATCAAAAGAAAAATCCATCAAGATGAAGTCTTAATTCTGAACATCTAGTCCTAAATGTAAGAGCACCCAATTTGTAAAAGAAATATTACTAAAGTTTAAATCACATATATAGATTTCCATACAATAATAGTGAGAGACTTTAACACCCCTCTGTCACCAATGGACTTGCCATACAGACAGATCCTAAGTAGAGAAATAATGAAACAGACATTTTGACTCAAGTGGGATTAATAGACATCTATGGAACATTTCACCCCAACAAAAAAGAATATGCTTCCTTCTCAGCACCACATGTAAATTTCTCCAAAACTGGTCTTATACTCATTCACAGAGCAAGTCTCAACGATATAAAAAAACTGAAATAACCTCTTGTATCTTATCAGATCATCATGGATTAAAGCTGGATTTCAACAAAAACAAAACGCTGACAAAGTCATGGAAACTAAACAACTCTCTACTGAATTTCCACTGGGTCAATGAAGAAATAAAGAAGTTAAAGACTTCCTAGAAAATAAACGCACAACAGACTCAAATTTGTGGGACACAATGAAAATGGTGCTAAGAGGAAAGCTTGTAGCACCAAGTGTCTTCATGAAGAATTTGGAGAGGTCTCATAGCAGTGACATAACAGCACACCTGAGAGCTCTAGAACAAGAAGAAACAGACACACCTAAGAGAAGCAGATGGCAGGAAATGTTCAAACCAAGGACTGAAGTCAATAAAGTAGAAACCGAACAGTAAAATGAATAAAAGAGAGTTGGTTGGTTCTTTGAGAAAAATTAACAAAATAGATAAATCCTTATCCAAAATAACTAAGATGCAGAGAGAGAGAGAGAGAGAGAGAGAGAGAGAGAGAGAGAGAGAGAGAGAATATCCTAATAAAAAAAATTAAAAAAGGGGAGGGCACATAACAACAGACTGAGGAAATCCAGAGAATCATTAGGTCATACTTTAAAGACCTATAATCCTGTCCCCCAGGCCAAGCAGGCACCAGGCCCTGGGATACAGTCCTTGGAACCCCACCCCCATCCAGCTCCGCCCTAAATCCAAGCCAGTAAGGAACCCCATGCAAATCCAAAACCCCAGCAAAGCACAGCGCACTAGACACCCCAGCTCCAAAACCCTCAACCCATGCCATCAAACTCTGACCTCAACAGTCTCAGCAACAACTGAAACACACAGCCCCAGCCCACAGACGACTAAGAGAAACCTCAGGGATAACTGGAAACCCAGAGACCTTCCCCCAACCCCCGGCCTAGAGAAAACTAAGAGATTAAGAGACCCTTGGCCCATAGCAGACTAAGAAACTATGAGACAAAGAGACAAGGGACTAAGGGAATTCCTCAGCTCCTTTTGGATCAAAAGCAGCCTCACAGTGTGTCAGCACTTACTGTGTTAAGAGGTGTCACTGTGACATAGAATACACTACCTCTGAATGAACCAAGAACCCAGATTGGACCAAGAGAGGCTTCTTGAGACAAAAACACACCTGGAATAGATTGCACCAAAATCAGCTCTCTGAAATTCAACAAAACCCTGCAGGAAACCAAGGAAGCAGACGCCAATGCAAGAATTCAAATAATACCATAAAGAACAACATGGTACAGAAGAAGATGGTGGTTTTACACAGGACCTGAGGATGACAATGCAGAAGAAGCATAAGGAAACAACCTTAAAAACAACTTTATAAAGGTAATAGATGCCTTAAAAGAGGATATAAAAAATTCCCTTAAAAAATAGAAGAAAATGCAGACAAAAATTTGAAAGTGATTAACAAATCTCTGAAAGAAAATAAAGAAAACCAAGAAAAAGCAATCAAACAGGTGAAGGAAACATTTCAAGACTTAAAAATAGTAATAGAAGCAATGAAGAAGACACAGCCAAGACAAAGCTGGAAATAGAAAATCTGAAGAAATGAACTGAAACTATAGATTTAAGCATAACCAACAGAATGCAAGAGATGGAAGAGAGAATCTCTGGAGTGGAAGATTCAATAGTGGAAATAAATAGGCCAGTTAAAACACACACATACAAAAGCCCACTAAAACAAAAGAAGTAATTATACAAAACGTCCACAAAATATGGGACACCATGAAAAGACCAAATCTGAGAATAATTGGAATTGAAAAAGGAGAAGAATCTCAGAGCAAAGGCACAAAATCTTTAAAGAAAAAATTCATAACATAAAGAAGGAAATGCCTATAAAAATACCAAAAGCTTACAGAAGACCAAATAGCCTAGACCCCCAATAAAAGTCAGCTCACCACATAATAATCAAGCCACTAAACCTACAGAACAACAACAACAAAAATACTAAGAGATGCAAAGGAAAAAAGCCAAGTTACCTATAAAGGCAGACCCATCAGAATGACACCTGAATATTCAATGGAAAAATGAAAGCTAGAAGGTCCTGGTCAAATGCTATACAGACACTAAAAGACCATGTCTGCCAACCCAGACTACTATATCCAACAAAACTATCAATCACCGTAGATGGAGTAAACAAAATATTTTAAGACAAAGCTAGACTTAAAACAATAATATGTATCCATAAATCAGACCCAACAGAAAGCACTAGACATAAAACTCCAATCTAAGGAAACCAGATATACCCATGAAACCACAAGCAAAAGATAATCCCACAGAAGGAAAACCCAAAGTAGAAACACACACACACACACACACACACACACACACACACACACACACACACACACACAACCACCAAAAATAATGATCACTGGTCATCAATGTCCCTTAATATCAATGGACTCAATTCACCTATAAAAAGACACACCCTAACATGATGGATGCAAAAACAGAACCCGTTCTTCTGCTGCATACACGAGACACACCTCAACTTTAAAGGCAAATACAAACTCAGAGTAAAGAATTGGGAAAAGACTTTCCAGTCAAATGGTCCTCAGAAACAAGCTGGTGTAGCCATCCTAATATCTAGCAAAATTGACTTCAAACTAAAATCAATAAAAAGAGACCAGGACAGACATTACTTATTTATCTCAGGAAAAATCCACCAAAATGAAGTCTCAATCCTGAACATTTATGCTCCCAACACAAGGGCACCTACATATGTAAAAGAAACACTACTAAAGCTTAAACCTCATATTAAACCACATATATTAATGATGAAGACTTCAATACTTCAATCTCACCAATGGATGGGCCAACCAGACAGCAACTCAACAGAGAAATAAATGATCTAACAGATGTTATGACCCACATGGACTTAATAGATATATACAAAACTTTCCACACAAACACAGAGGAATATACATTTTTCTCAGCACCCCATGGAACTTTCTCTAAAATTGACCACATACTTGGTCATAAAGCAAATATTAATAGATACAGAAAAGTGAATAACTCCTTGTATCATATCAGATGATCATGGTCTAAAGTTAGAGTTCAACAATAACAAAAATCACAGAGAGCCTACAAATTCATGGAAACTGAACATCTCTCAATTGAACCACCTCTGTGTCAAGGAAGAAATTAAGAAAGACATTAAAAACTTCCTAGAATTCAATGAAACTGAATACACAACATACCCAAACTATTGGGACACAGTGAAAGCAGTGTTAAGAGGAAAACTCATAACACTAGATGCCTATGTGAAAAACCTAGAGAAATTTCACACAAGAGACCCAATAGCACAGCTGAAGGCTTTAGAACAATTAGAAGCAAACTCACCTAGAAGGAGTAGATGGAGGGAAATAGTCAAAATTAGGGTTGAGATCAATACAGTTAAAACAAAGAAAACAATACAAAGAATCAATGAATCAAAAAGTTGGTTCTTTGAAAAAGTCAACAAGATAGATAACCCCTTATCAAATTAACCAAAAGGCACACAAAGAGAATCCAAATTAACAAAATCAGAAATGAAAAGGAGGAAATAACAATAGACACCCAGGAAATCCCCAAAATCATTAGGTCATACTTCAAAAATTTATACTCCACTAAATTGGAAAACCTAAAAGAAATGGACAGCTTTCTGGACAGTTACCACTTACCAAAATTAAATCAACACCAGACAAATAACCTGAATATACCTATAATCCCCATGGAACTGGAAGCTGTTATTAAGTCTCCCAAGTAAAAAAAAGCCCAGGGCCAGACGATTTCAGTGCAGAATTCTATCAGACATTCAAAAAGAACTAATACCAATACTCATCATACTGTTTCATACAATAGACACTGTAGCAACATTGGCAAACTCTTTTTATGAGGCTACAATCATCCTGATACCCAAGCCACTCAAAGATGTTACAAAGAAAGAGAATTACAGACCAATCACCCTCATGAACATTGATGCAAAAATACCCAATAAAATACTGGCAAACCAAATTCAACAACAAATCAAAAAAAAAAAAAAAAAATCTTCCACCATGATCAGGTAAGCTTCATCCCAGAGATGCAGGCATAGTACAACATACAAAAAAAAAAAAAAAAAAAAAAAAAAAAAAAAAAAAAAAAAACTGTGAATGTCATTTATCATAGAAACAACCTGAAAGAAATAAACCACATGATCCCACATTAGATGCTGAAAAAGCCTTTGACAAAACCCAACACTCTTTCATGATAAAATCCCTGGAAAGATCAGGAATACAGAGAAAATACCTAAACATAATAAAGGCAATATACTATAAGCTGGCAGCCAACATCAAACTAAATGGAGAAATACTCAAAGCAATCCCACTAAAATTAGGAACAAGACAAGGCTGTCCTCTGTCTCCTTATCTATTAAATATAGTTCTTGAAGTTTTAGCTAAAGCAATAAGAGAACAAAAGGAGATTAGGGGATACAAATTGGAAAGGAAGAAGTCAAACTATATTTGCAGATGATATGGTAGTATACATAAGTGACCCCAAAATTCTACCAGGAAACTCCTACAGCTGATAAACATCTTCAGCAATGTAGCAGGGTAGAAGATTAACTCAAAAACAACAGTCCTCCTATACACCGAGGATAAAAGGGCTGAAAAAAAAATCAGGGAAGCATCACCCTTTATAACAGCTGCAGTCACTTTAAATACCTTGGGGGTAACTCTAATCAAAGATGTGGCAGACCTGTTTGACGAAAACTTTAAGTCACTGAAGAAAAAAATTAAAGATGGTATCAGAAAATGGAAAGATCTCCTATGTTCCTGGATAGGTAAGATCAACATAGTAAAAATGGCAATCTTACCAAAAGCAGTCTACAGACTCAATGCAATCCCCATCAAAATCCCAACACATTTTTTTTTTTTTTTTACTGATCTTGAAAGAATAATACTCAACTTCATATGAAATAACAGGAAACCCAGGATTTCCAGAATAATCCTGCTCAATAAAATAACTTCAGGAGGCATCACCATCCCCAACTTCAAGCTATACTATAGAGCTACAGTAATACAAACAGCTTGGTTCTGGCGTAACAACAGACTTGTAGATCAATGGGATTGAATCTAAGACCCTAACCTTAATCCACATACTTAGGATTCTTGAAAAAGAGGCTAAAAATATACAGTGGGGAAAAAGAGAATCTTCAGTAAATGGTGATGGCATAACTGGGTGGTAGTATGTAGAAGAACACAAATAGATCCATATCTATCATTCGAGTGACCCCCAAAACTCCACCAGGGAACTTCTATTGCTGATGAACACCTTTAGTCAAGTGGCTGGATACAAGTTTAACTTAAAAAAAATTTGGTTGCCCTCCTAATATACAAATGATAAATGGTTTGAGAAAGAAATCAGAGAATCAATAGCCTTTATAATAGCTTCAAATAACAATTATTTTGGTGTAATTCTAACCAAGCAAGTGAAAAACCTGTATGACAAGAATTTCAAGTCTTTGAAGAAAAAAAAAATGAAGAAGATATCAGAAGAAGGAAAGATGTTCCATGCTCATGGATTGGTAGGATTAAATGTATATTAAATAGTAAAAATGGCAATTTTACCAAAAGCAATCAGGAAACTGGAACCAATCTTCTAATCAGTGTGCAGACAAAGCATTGCCAATATGGAGATGAGGGAGAATTGTGAGGGAGATGGGGTCAAAGCTCCATGGAAGCATAGGCTTTGTGGGTATCTCTGCTCTGTGTGAGAAAAGCTATAGTCTTCACTGAGCACCCTACAATGGTACACGGTATGTTTGGAGGAGAAAGTTTATAGCATTCAGCTTTGGAGCAACCATGTTTACTGGAAACTTTGCACTGTTCTTTCTTGCCCCCCCCCCTCTCCTCTCTCTCTTTGCCATCCAATCTAGCCCATTGGTCCTGGAAGCTGACAGAGACAAATGGCTTACTCCATGTTCCCTTGTAAATAGGCAGACAGGAGACTGGTGAGTAGTTTTTGTTGCTACTGTTTTCTTGTGAATGAGTGTGCTTCCAGTTTCTTCCATAGCACAACCACATGCACTGAGATAAATCTTTTTAAAAATATAACTCACCAGTAAGGATTAGCTGTCTTGTCTTTAGACTCACTGGAAAAGATGAAAGAATCTGGTATCAGTTGAAAATAAAAATAAAGTAGACTTTAAAACTTTTTGTGAAAGTTTTTGTAAAAGTTTTTGTTAACTTATTAAATGGATACCTCCCTGCCCCAAGGCTTGTCCAATCCTCTACATTAAAGTTAGTCTGTCATCTTGTGATAGTGTTACTAGTCTCTCTTTGCAGAAGACACAGGGTTTTAAAAAGTAGCAGAGCTGAGCCTGTGTGACTAACCAGCCTCCAGATCCATAACCTACTTCTGTAACTATAGTTACCATGAAAGCAAAAAACACCAAAAACATGTTATTCTTTCTCCTTTAAAAAATGTGCTTGTGGTGTGCTTGTTTGTGTATGCATAGTTACACGTGTGGGAGCATGTATGTGTAAGGCTTTATATGTGCCTGCTGTAGATTCAAGTTTTGTGTACAAATAATAATAGATCTCTTTCCCACTCTCCCTGTTCAAAGTACAGGTCCTCTTAATCAAACCCAGAGCTGGAGATGACTAGTCTTGCCCACACAAAGTCCCACCTTGAAACATTTAAAAAGGAGTATTTACATGCTCTAGATCATATAGCCACAATTTGGCTGGATTTTTATGTCACATTCAATTAGGTGGATTAATTTTCCTTTGGGGTTATTATAAGTATTGTGTGCTATGGCCTGTCTTCTTGGGATGAGTATTAATGGAGCCAAATTCTCGGACTATTTTTTTCTAGTGTCTATAATTCATTTGCCCCAAATTGTCTGTTTTTAATTCTCATATTTGGTAGGTTTTTTTTGACTCATTATAAAATAGATTTTGGAAAAAATAAACTAAGTAAAAATTAGGAGTAAGTTCAATTTTGTTTTCCACACTGTACATTTGGCATGTGCCTTATGTATGGACAACTCTGGTTAGCATTATCCTAAGGATTTGACCATGATCTCACCACAGCTTCAGTATGTATTGGGTTTCTCTGGCTAATTTGACCTCTATATGTTGCTTTCTTTAATGAGTTGGGAATTCTAAGCAATTGTCTTGTTATTCTTATTTCACTGTATTTTTCCTCAGTTTTCCCATCCAGGAGGAACATGGCCTTGGGACTGTGCAGTGTCGTGTGGAAGGCGATTATATTGGTCTGTTTTGGAAAGACTCTCCATTTCTTTCTTGGTACCTAGAATTGAAAACAAAAGAACATATTCATCAGATTGTAATATGTGAATAATAGTAATTGCTACCAAAATAACTTTGAAAACACTGCACAAGATAGTTTCCATATCAACTAATTTATTCATCATAATCAGTAATTTTACTTTACAAGTGATTATGTAGAATGTCAACCAGTGTATTACAATTTAAATTATGCTTCAATCAAATTTAAGCCCCAAGGTTCATTTGCCTTATTTATATGTCTCCATTTTGTCATGAAAGTCCATGGGATCTTTTCCTGGGTAACATAAAAGAAATTCTAGGCTTCCATAGTAATGATGATATTGGAGCTTTGTGCCTAGGGTGGCAATGTCCAGGCCCAGAAAATTTATGCACAGCCCTTCATTCATGTCTGTTCTTTTGTATTTTAGGTTCCCAGAATGTTAGTTTCTCAGTACTTAACAAAGGGAGGTAGGTAACTAGGTAGACACAACTGTCTGTGTCTTGTATTGTCTGTGACATCCTGTTCACTGCTCTGTTTAACCCTTTTCCTTTAAACTGTACATCACCAGAAAATAAAAACTTCCCACACCTCCTTGGTGTCTTTCACTTGAGTGAACGTTGTGTTCTGACTTACCTATGGGCACCACAAATGTCTCAAGGTAGAGATGGCACAGGTTTAAAAAACTGGCCCTTAAGTCAAAGTGCAGTGAATCCACAGCTGTCACATTTGTGTTGTGAGATACATTTTTTCCTGAGATGCACTGTGTCATAGGAATTGCCTTCTTCAAGATAAAGAGTTCATATTTTATCAAAGTTTGGAGACACTGATAAATTAGAATTCTTGATTTCTGTATGCAGCTTTATTATCGTTTTTTCTTTAAAAGTGTATTGTTTTATATTAATTTCATTGTTATTATATTAACACACTACATTTGAGTGTATAGCTCCAAGTTTGGATTTTTCTCTTTCTCCTCAAGTACGAAACTGATCTACTCTATTGTAGGAATCTACGATATCATCTATCTATCTATCTATCTATCTATCTATCTATCTATCTATCTACCTATCATCTATCTGCTATCTGCTATCTCTTGTTGGAATCTACTGTATCTATCTATTATAGGAATCTATTGTATCTATATATTGTAAGAATTTACTCATATGTTTATCTTGT
This sequence comes from Phyllotis vaccarum, assembly GCA_033318265.1. Classification (NCBI taxonomy): domain Eukaryota; kingdom Metazoa; phylum Chordata; class Mammalia; order Rodentia; family Cricetidae; genus Phyllotis; species Phyllotis vaccarum. The sequence continues at coordinate 56,950,079 of JARWLC010000008.1, forward strand.
AGGAAATCTACTGTATTTATCTAGTGTATGTTAACTTAGTATCAAACCCATTTATACTTTCTGTTGCATTTAATGCTTCTAATGTTCTACAAGATAGAGATTATTCACATACAATCATTTTATCTATGAGAAAAGCTTGGATCTTTTGATATTGCATCCTGTTATCAAAAGGAGCTGATGTCCAAATTGTTAAATTTACTAGAAGTTATTCTGTGAACTTCCTTTCAACTAGACAATTTTTTTTTTTAAAAAAAAATGCAATTGTAGGTGACATTTTACCAAAGCCTTTGTTTTCCTTTGAAGGTCAATAGTGCATAAGGAAGCCTGGCTGGTCAGTGCTAAACAGGACCTGTTCTTATACCAGACACACTCAGGTAGTCTTTCCCCTCATCCTGTGTTCTTCATGCCTTTCCCCAAAGTGCACTCATTGTTAGACTCCTTTTATTGCTTCTGGCAGTTTCTCTTTGGCCCTTAACATGACCTTTGGTTTTTGGTTGAAATGAAGTTGCTTGTATCTGTGTTTGCTCTGGTGCTTCTAGTCCTGCATTGCTGAATGATGTTCTGAGAAATGCATCCCTGAGCGCTTCAGTTCCTGCACTTTCCTCATAGTTTTCATATGCACAAATGTAGATGCTGCAGCTCAGTTACGCTTTGTGGCCTCGGTGCAAGCAGGAGATGAGGAAAATATGACATGCTTGATGCTGGTGGCAGTCTAATGCAGCATACTATTTTAAGTAAGCCTTTTATTTTACAAGCAAGAATAAGCACTATAACTGAAAAATCATAGGAACAGTATAATATAATAAGCAGAGAAAGGTAATTGAAATTAATTTTTATTAAATCTAGATTCCTATAGTTTTCTTATATATATTCATAATTTATATAATGAATTGTAGTTATTTTCCTTCCTAGTCTCCTTTCATCCTTCTCCAATGGCAGTATAGTAGGTTTGTATTTACCAGCATCACCACAAATGTGTGTGTTGTGCCTTGTGATATGTCACCTGCTGATGTCACTACATGACAAGAAGTTTTTAGCACCAGTACAGTCTCATGGGACTACTGATATGAATGTGATAGGTTGTCAGTGGATGCGTTGTTAAGCAGCTTTTTACTTCATTCAGAAGGCTTGATTGTATACTTCTATACAAATTCTATGGTTAGAGATGGAATGAGATAGGGAAGAATCGTCCCTTCCTCTGTGTCCTAAAAAGTAAGAGAAGTATGGTGCCACCTAAACATATATTAGGACCTTTTTCTGGTCATTCTGACACACCTCTGAAGTCATAAACTCAGTTGATGCTTTGTCACTTGCCTATTCCGATGCTAAGCTGTGGTGTTGTCCTCTGATGGGCAAACCCTGGTACTAACAGGTGGACATTGAAGACTGGAAACCTGCATGAAATTGTGAACTCAGCTGAGTAGTAGGCAGTTGGTTATTTAAAGAGAGCATACAATGTCTAGGTTTTAATGCAACCACAAAAACACGGAAAACATGTCCGTGAGGGAGGTTCAAATTTCAGAAGCAACAGAAGTCTACCCTTCCAAACGAGAAAGCTATCATCTCAAAGATCATGGGACAAATGGCATTCATTCTATACACAGCTCATTCTGCTGCAGCTGAATTCTGACCTCTGCCTTTCCTGTCTTTAGACAGCTATCTAGTGTATGTGTGAGAGTTGGTGTGACAAAGCACCCACACGGATGGATACAGTGACAGAACCAGCAAGATGGTCAATCTCTTATTGAGTGTCTGGCATATAACATCAATATTAATTTCTTTGAACTGAAAGATAGGGTACATTGCTTTTATTTTTCTTTGGAGAAAACATATTAAGAGGGGATGCAACTTGTCCAAAGGTCCTTGAAAACTATTTAAAAACACCATGTACATACCCAACACCCTTCAGGAAGCACACTGTCTTTGGTACCCTACCTCAAGCTCCCACAATTCTACTGTGATTGTAAAGTCCTGAGATATTCGGGAGAGGGGTAGGCTGACAATATCTGATATCTTACACATCATGGGCTGAAGACTTAGAGGCATAAGCATTTTCACATTGGAGTAATCCCTGGGATATGGACATCCCACAGAGTCTGGAACCGAGACTCTTTAGGCTGGTAGTCAGTAACTAGTCCAATGTGACTAAGCCCCTAAATTTCAGAGCCTGGATTCAGCATGTTTGAAGTGAATTAGGTGGTGCTTGTTCTTTTAACTCTAAAGATTGTCTAAAGTAGTTGGTGAGGAAGAATACTTAAATTCACACTAAATTTCTCTGTCCCTTTTAGGATCACACTCATTTTGTTTCCCATAGACTTCTTAAATATAACATGTATATTTTATATTTTATTTATTTATTTTTGAAACAGAGGTTTTCTGTAGCGCTGGCTGTTCTGGAACTTGGCTTGTAGATCAGGCTGTTCTATATCTCAGATATCTGCCGGCCTCTGTCTCTCAAGTTCTGGGATTAAAAGAGTGCACCACTACTGGTTAGCACATCTGTTTTATCTGTATAAACACTGAGCTATTCTAGACCCCATGGTCCCTTCACAGCTTGCTCTAGTGATGTCTTAACCTCTGTCCTCTGTACATTTGTGTTCTATACAGCTGCAGGATTTTCTATACCAAGCAAACACCTGATGTTTCTTCACTGTACACATCTCCTAAGTGGTTCTCAACTTTCCTAATGCTGTGACCTTTTAATACATGTTGTGGTGACTATCAACCAAGAATTACTTTCATTGCTACTTTATCACTGTTATTTTGCTACCGTGAGAAATTGTAATTAACATATCTGATATACAAGATGGTTTTAGGCAACCCCCATGAAAGGGTTGTTTACTCTCAAAGCAGCCACGACCCATAGGTTGAGAACCACTGCTCTAAAGGATTCTCAGCTTCTGTGATAAATAACCCTAGTCTGTCTTCACCTTATGTGCCACTCTAGCTGACTTTCCCCTCCTCTCTCTCCCTGGCTCCCCTCCCCCATCTGCATACTCTAGCTACACTATGTGTATTGTGCAACAATTTTTCCTATTTTGGCTATTACTTGGTCCCTCTCCATTTTATGTGCTGGAGCTATAGCTAGATTTACCCTTCATGCTTAGCTTTCCTTGGTCAGTTTAAAGTCATTCCTTTAGAATCAGTACAGATGTCAGTCCCAGGAGGTTTATTCTGTACTCTGTACACTCCCACCCACTCCTAAGCCTTTTTCTACTTCAGAGCCTCTCTATTTAGCTGACCAGACGTGCTGTAATCACATTCCATACACATACACTTCCTTACCATAGCCACTAGCTTGAAGAAAGGAAGCACTCTGAATTCATCTTCCAGGGCAGTAGAGTAGACACTGGGCATGTGGAAAAGAATGTTCTGCCACAGCTGCTCTAAAAGGCCAGGAAGCCTCTCTTGGCAGTGATCTACAGTGAATGTAGAAACCAGCAGCTGCTCCAGATGTGGAGGATAAGCGATGGCCAAGTGCTCACCTCTAAATAAGACACTTCCTTAAATAAATCAAACACTTTCTTTATGGTTCAGGAAACACCATGGAAGAGAGGACAGAAAGAACGTAGGAGCCAGACACAGGGAAGGAAGGGGGGAGAGGTATAAAATGCCACTTTCCAGGCATGGTCTAGTCACTACTATCTTGAACTCAAAGGAGCTCTAGTTACCCGCACAGCCAGGATGGCCTTAAGCCATCAGCTATAGAGGAAGAGGGTTTCCCAAGATCTTATCCTTCTCTTTTAACTACTGGATACTGAAATATTCTGGAAGGGCGGGATCATTGCCTTTAGTTTTGGACCCACTTATGCGCATACCAAGTTCCAGTAGATAATGCTACATTCATGACCAAATGATGGCCGTGGTTAAACCCAGTGGGTCACTGGAAAAAACAGAAAGACTTGGAGGTGGGAAAAAGATTTGTAGGGATGGAAAGATGCTGAGAGGGTATAAGGTGAAGGTAACTAGAAAGCATTTTATTTGTGTATGAAGATGTTGACGAACAAAGCAATTTTACAAAAGATTTCTATTTTAAGCTTATAAGCTTTCAAGACCAGTCTCTGTGAAAATACACTTAGATTATGCTATATTCTGAATATGTCTACTGTACATTACAACTTAAATACACATAAGTTTACACTTAGCTTATCAAAAAGCACAAACTTCAGAGTGAATATTTAAGGGGCTAGAGAATTAGCTCCATGGTTAAAAGCGCACAAAGATCTTACAAATGACCCAAGTGTAGTTCTGAGCACTCACAGCAGGCAGCTCAGAACAATTTAAAACCTCAGCTCCAAGATAATCTCATGCCCTCTTCTGGCATCTTCAAGTGCCCCCATCCTTATATACACATAATTTAGAAAATCTTTTAAAGAAAAGATAATATGAAATCCTGTGGGTATGCATCACATTGCTACAGAGTGGTGGTTCTTAACCTTTCTAAGGCTGTGATTCACTAATATGGTTCTTCATGTTGTGGTGACCCCAACCAAAAAATTATTTCATTGCTGCTTCATAACTGCAATTTGCTACCGTTATGAATCATAATGTAAATATCTGATATGTGACCCCAGAGGGGTCCAGACCCACTGGTTAGGAACCACTGCTATAGAGACTTCAGCTTGAAAGAAGTATGGGTGAGACACTGCATGTACTTGAGGAAGAAGCCTGCAGCATAGGGGAAGAACCAAGGCTGGGCTAACAAAAGTTCCACCCAGTGCATCCGTTGCTGATTGTTCCATATGGTATAAGTTACTATTCTCCACTGTTAAGTTAAATCCATAATATGAAGATGCATATTCCATAAGAAAGCATAGGAGATACAAAGGCTTTTGCTGATATCATGAGTGACCTTCCCTACAAATACAAATCCCATATAATATATACTTATAACTCTTTTGTTATTATGTGCATTTAAAATGACAATTAGAAAAACTCCAATTGTTGCTGAACTCGCGTCATAAGAATTATGATGCTTTCTCTTACTGTCTGGGGCACATCGCATTATATATCTGGAAGCTTACATTTAATAAACTCTTGCAGAAATCCTATCTGTGTTTCCAAAAGTTGGGAGCCTTGGTGGAAGAACAGACATTACCATTACAGGAGATTTCTTTGACCTTTCTGCTCAGGTTACCATTGCAGGTAATTATATTAAAATGATTGAAAATGATTCAGCTTTAAATGCTATAAGAGTTTATATCCTTAACGGCTCAGGGCCATGAGGAAAAGCTTTCTTACATCTTAAATGTCTAATTAATTAATTAATTGTGTGTGTGTGTGTGTGTGTGTGTGTGTGTGTGTGTGTGTGTGCTCATGAGCGTGCATGGCATCTTGTGCCATAGCACTTTTGTGGAGGTGAGGGCAGCTTATAGAGGTGGGTGGCCTCCTTCTAGGGATCAAACTCAGGCTGTCTGGCTTGACAGAGGCAGCCTCCCCCACTGAGCCATGTCATCCTTTTGGATGACTCCAAAGTCTCTCACCTGTTTGTCTTGATTAATAGACAAGATTCTTGTCCTCTCACTTTGCAAACGTGCCACATGGACAGGGTGGCCTTCAGAAAGACTCATCAGATATGCAGATTTCTTACCCTAGGGATGAAGAGAAGGAAAAACATAGCTGCCATATCCTGCAAATCTACTTGTTGCAAAGGTCCCTTTTATTAAAAACTGCTCTTATAATCTTCTGTCTGTGGCATGAGTCGGTGGCATTTCCCATGCAGACTCCTCTGGAGTGTTCCTTGGGAAACCTTTCTAGAACCTTTTGTCCTGAAACAAGGGTGCTTCTGACACATTCAAGCTGCCCTTCCCCTCCCCCTCAGCAGGAGAGCCAGCACATCCTCAGTGAATGGAATGGGTTTGTGTGACTTGTTTTTTCCTGACTAGAGCTGCCCACACCCATACTCTACTGCACTGCACAGTCCCTTCCCAACTTCCTTCTGTCAGGGCCACAGCTCCAGGCCCCATCCTTTACTGTCAGGGCCACAGCTCCAGGCCCATCCTTTACTTTAATAAGATTTTATTTAGCCTTCCCACGTGTGTGTGTGTGTGTGTGTGTGTGTGTGTGTCTACAGGTATATTTATGAATTTTAAAAATTCTCCTTAGGCATCCCATGTGATGTTAGACATGTGTCTCCCAGGAAGATTGAGTGTACCACCAGGGCTCCAGGAAAACGAGCAAGGCTCTCTGCTCCTCAGGCAGGTAAGAAAGTCACTAGGGCTGCTCAGGGAATTCCACTGTCATGCTTTGTCTCAAGATTCAGGGAGTAGAAGGAAACGTATTTGAATCTTATCTTAGCAATGTGATTGGATTCCCCAATGCCCTGGCCAAGCCTTTCATACCAGGGAAGGTCTTAGATTCATTCAGTTGCAGAATGGCATTATATTCCTAGCCTCAGCCATATGTCTAAACAATAGACTCCAGGCGAATATAACAGCCACCAAGATACCGTGGCCATTAAATGGAATCCCCAAGCTGCTGCTCCGCATTTGTTAAGAAGGCTGTACTTATATTGGCCGAGGAGACAGGAGCAGTGGAGCATGCTCTTTTGTGCTCATAGCAACAGCAATAGGTAGGTCAGTAAATAAGGCATGATGGGGTATATTTTAATGCTGTTTATTTCCCCTGTAGGCCTTTTCCAGCTGATATTACAAATGGGGATGTGCTGTGACATGGCCACCAGCATCTGCCTCCAGCAGACAGAAATGGAGGAGGCAAGGCAGCAGGTTCCACCTGTCCTTCCTAGTTTGAAGCTATCACATTTTCAGCTAAGCATTAACACTAGAGGCTCCAGTGCGATTAAGCATAAGGAAGGTTGGCATGTTGCTCTGTCAAGAACCACAGGGCAATGCTCTGTGCACAAGGCACTGACCTAATGCTTAAAAATGTAGGGAGTCAATTCGAAAGGTTCAGCACCTATAAGCAAAGTTGCCCTGCAGGTCTGAAACCTTTCTAAAGATGGCCCTTTGCTGTGTGGAGAGAAATGCAGAGCTCTGGCTTGACAGTTCTGGAGCTCTTGGATCCCCAGTGTTTATTTAAGGAGAACTCCCACCCCAGGAGACGGAAGTATTGAAACAAGTGATGTAGAGAAAGTGTTTCCTGCAGAAGCCTGTTCCCTTGTTGAGCATTTCTTGCTTAAGCTGCTCCATTGTGGTTGAATTGTTTCCGGAAAGCAGCTATTTGAGTTAGTGATGCCCTTTATGAAAAGCTTTTGAGGTCTGTCCTGTGGAAACAGAGGCAAAACACCACACAGAGCCGTACTTCTCTAACAGGGCTGATTCATGGCCTCAGGAGACAAGATGATATTTGCATCTCATGAACAGAAACCAGGGATACATCCCGTCCTGCAGCACAGCCCAACAACAGACCTTCCCAGATTAAAATAGCAACAGTGCAGAGGTTGAGAATCCCAGAGTTAATGTACTATTCTTAACATGCTCCTAAGTCTCTACTTTTTCCTTATATACTGCCTATCTTTGGGGTCAATGAGAAGCAACATTGGTAGTTTACACTGATAATTATCATAAGCATCATTTATCGAGATCACTATTTTCAGATCCTTTTAGTGTTTGTATATTGTTTCTAGGTATTCTTGGCCCCGTTTTGATGTTTGAGTAAACGGAGACACAGGGCACTGAGGGATGCCACTAAACTTCACATTTAATAAAGGGTGGAGTTAGAACCTGAGTGACAAACCAAGATGATTATCCAATATCGATCAAGATTAGTATCCAATACTGATGCACATATACCTTTTGACTCAAGATATGTTTTCTATAAAGTGTAAATTAATAAGTAAAACATCATTTAAAATGCCACATGATAAAATTATGCCCTTGATTGGCTTAGTGTGCAAGTCAACAAATTGAGGTCATGATACTTAAAAACTTTAAGGGTTGACAGTTTTTCTAGGAAAAGGAAATTTTGTGGACTAGAACTTGCAGGATGAATCAGGCCTTTAAGGATGCTAATGTTCATGTCCAGCTTCAGAAGGTACAAAGTCAGGCCATGCCACACTTTACCGTCACACAGACCACTTTTTCTGAATAGTGGCCCTTCTTCCTTTGTGACCTTTCCAGGACTTGGCTTTTTTCTGTGGATGCTGAAAAGGCTTCCTAGTCTTATCTGTCTTTCCCATTTCTTGTCAAGCTGCTCTTTCTAGGAAGCTAACTTCTACCAAGGGAATTGTATTATTGCTTTCTAGAAAGTTTCTAGTATTTACAATCTCTCTGAGGACTATTCCATCTTGATCCCTGGTGAATCACCTTCACTTATAACATTGGCAGTATCTTTCATCCTGTAATTTAACTGCAGTTCTTATGTGGAGGAACATCACTTCAAGGTTACGGGATATGTGTGTCTTACAGGCAACAGAGGACTTCTTTTTGAAATTGGAGATGCTACTGTGGGTGTGGAGCTGAATGAAGCCAGCCCAGGGTACAGGTGGCAGATAGTCCCCAACGCCAGCTCTCCATCCGAATTTTGGTCAAAGGAAGGGCAACCTTTCAGGTATGTTGTAGATAAAGTGGGAATCCATATCAAAAGTTTGTCAACTAACTCAGGCCAGCTAGGACACAGGGAAGAATGCAGGCATCATTTGTCACATTAGCCAGTGGTGTTTGGCGGGGTTCTCAGCCAGCCGGTGTTGGTCATTCTGCTGATCATTGACCTTTTTTTAAGCTGTATAACCAAATACTGACCAGTGTGCAAAACCCATGTTTCCTGTAACTCTAAATCTGCTTTGGAGTTAAGTGGTCTTTTCAGCTAAGCCTTCACACTATCCTGTGCTATGGCCATGATCTCCTGGGAATGCACAACTACATACGGATGTGTAGATTGACATACTGAGACCATGTAGGTGTAATTGTTTTTTCTGGAATCATCAGAATAATCTTGTGGTATAAAAGTCGGTTTTCTTTTCTTGTTATTTCCATAATGAACAAAGCATAGGAAGTGCTGGTGTTGGCTCAGTGACCTCGGCCTATTCAGCTTCACCTGACTCAGTGTTCCTCTGTGTTTCAGGGCAAGGCTCAGTGGGTTCTTTGTGGCTCCAGAGACAAACAATTACACATTCTGGATCCAGGCTGACAGCCAAGCTTCCTTGTATTTCAGTTGCTCAGAGGAGCCAAGGACCAAGGTACTTACTCTCCTCTGGGCTGCCTTTCCTTAGTTCACAGTCTTTTGCCCTTGAAAGAAGAAATGATTAGAGAGAAAGATTTTCTGTTCTATACTTGTAAAATACCACTGTAATGCAATTTGGATGATTGTAATGCTATTGTAAGGCCAGCATTATTCTACATTTTACAACCTTGCTTGTAATTTTTATCTCTACAAAATATGCATAGCTCCACTTTCTAGATGAGAAAATTGAGGCATTGAAGGCTTGTATGGCCTGTTCGGGATCACTTGATCAATAAGAGAAGTATTTACAATTCAAAATCATATTAATTTGACTTTCAAACTCATGCCCCTTCCAGTATGTTTGGGTTAACATCATGTGGAAACTTTCTGTCAGCTTTGTGCTTTCACAAGCGAAAGGCAGTCAACATTCACTTGTGCCTCTGGCAGAGACCCATGATGTTCTTAGTTCTTAGTATGCTCTCTGAAATTGATTTGCTTGCTGGAGAAAGTCATGGATTTGGATGAACTAGTTCATTCTAGGTCTTTCAAGGGTTGGCATAGAATGGCAGGGCAGAGGCTGTTCCTCAATATAAACCTGTAAATTCTCTCAAATACTATGCACCTGAGAGAGAGAATGGAGAAACACATCTAGACATAGGCCCAGAGTCCGTTGCTGCAAAAGTGCGGATCATGTTAAAATATCGTGTCTGTAGCTTTTGAAATGCTCATTATCTGAGAACAAAACGCACGGAGGATTCACAGTGTTGACCATGACTGGCTTATTTGGGCACAGGTTGAAGTGGCCTCTGTTGGAGTTGGCACTGCTGACTGGTTTGACTCCTGGGAACAGAATGGGAACGAAGGAAGCTGGCAACAGAAGACCAGTAAACTAGCACTGCAGGGCGGAGCCAAGTACTACCTGGAAGCAGTGCAGCATGGGACCGCTCCCAGCCGGGGTATGAGAATTGCTGTCCAGATCCACAATACCTGGCTGAATCCTGATGTGGTCAACACTTACCTTCTGGAGAAACACCAGATCCGAGCTCGAGCTCAGGGACTCCCAGAAATACAGGTCTGTCTTCGTGTCTTCTCAGTCTCATAGAAGTGACGAGCCATGGGAAGAAACTGGTCTTTCTCAGCAGTCTGAGCCGGCTCAGAGTAAGGAAACCTGAGATGAATTTACAGTTCTTCTGCCACAGATATAGAATAAAGGGCCATAAAGATTAATTTTTTTATTTTTAAACATTAGTTGTTATTGTTTATGCGTGCGTGCATGTGGGTTTTGAGGCTTCTATGTGGAGGTCAGGGGACATCTCTCCTTCACCATATGGGATCCCTGATATACAACACAGCTGCTCAGGCTCAGTGCAAGCCCCTTAACTCACTGAGCCATCGTGCTGGCCCTATGAATATTTTTTAAATGCATTCTTATTATGAAGATCATTTTTCTTGCTGATTCACTTCTGAAATATCTGAATTCTAAGTAAGTCTTTAAATTATTTTTAGACTTATTTTATATGTGATTATCATGCCTGAATATATATATGTCTGTGTATCATATGTGTGTCTGGTGTCTGTAGAGGCCATTAGAGGATGTGAGATTCCCTGGAGCTGGAGACTGGAGTTATAAACTGTTGTAACTGTAATGAGGGCTGGGGATTGAACCCAGGTCCTCTGGATGAGTAGCCAGTGCTCAGCTTTCTAGCCTCTTTCTTTGTTGAGAACTTATTCCTCTAAGTACAGTCAAGGTCATTTACACACACACACACACACACACACATTCACACACACACATTTACAACACATAAAACATCATAGCATTTTGACCCATTCTGGGCTTATTTCCCTGTGCTGTGTTTGTGTGTCTTATCTGTCAAACTGCACTTTGAGTCTATCTGTTGTCCTCTGTTGAGCGACTTCTATATACTTTCTGCTGTTCACTTCTCTACACAGAAGTGATCAATGTGAAGAACTCAACTACAGTTTCTAGTTAATAGTAACATGGGCATTAAGAACCATTGAAAAAACTAGAGAGTGCAAGTGATGTATGAATCTACCTCAGGACAAAAGCGTAACGCACCCAAGAGAGGACATCTGCTGGATGCAGGTAGAGGAATAAGGGATAAGCCTCTGTGAGAGAGTGGAATGCCATGTGCTGGCCTCTGCCTCTCAGGTTACTCCTTAGAGGCAGCATTTGGCGAGAAGGTCCAAAAGTGAGGTTGCTATGGCCACCTTCACATCATGTACTCTCAAAAGTGTGGTGTGCAGTGGTGACCCTTATATCACATACTCTTTGAAAAGCAACACAGATAAATAGGGATGGTGACCTTGTTGTCCAGAGATTTCTAGATTTCTAGATCATACATCATGAAACTATAATAAAATGGAAATGGCATGCCAAAGAGCTGTGTTCTCTCCCTAGACAGACTCTCTGACTCCAGTCCCTGCACATCAGTGAATTTTGTCTCTCTCCACTTTCTAGATTTTGAATGTTTCAGCTAGAGAAAACTTTTTCCTTGCTTGGGGCAATGTCACTAGTCAGCCAGTTCCTGCCAATGCTACAGCCCAACAGGTGAGAGTCTCCATCCAGTAATAAAGGGGAGCATGGGAGTTTTAGATCTGACATTTGATTGGCTGCATTTTTTATTCATTTTAATAGATCCAAACCACCATTGAGGAGCTGCTTATGGTCAAATGCCATCTGGAACCCATTTCAGCTCACATTCTCCTCCGGCTTGGATTTGAGCAAGGTGTCTCTTGTGTTGACGAGTGCTGGCTCTCTCTTCTATTGCTGTCTTCCTTTTCTTTCTTATAACGTAAGAATGATCCCTGTTTCTTGATCAAAGTGCTAATAGAGTCATATCAAAGCAGGACATTGGATCTGGATGGAGTGGTCACAAGAGTGGCTGTGCATGTGGAAGGGAGATGGTTTGGATGCATGTCAATGGAAGAAGTACTCTTCCGGACCGTTCACTGGAGAGAAGCACTGGCCAGAGAGCTTCTTCTAAACAGGGAGAAGAAACAGGATAGGCATGGCAATAGTAACTTCTTAAAAAAATGCAAAATTGAAATTTGTATCAATGACTTTTGTGTGTGTCCTGATGGAGCTCAAACCCCAAGGCTTTATAGATGTTCCGCAGGAACCCTTCAGCTGAGCCATACAAACATCCCTTTAATTAAAAGAAAAAAAGCTTTGAGACAAATTCTCACTAAGTTGTTCAGATTGGCCTTGACCTTGCAATCTGCCTGTTCCAGCTTCCTGAGTGGCTGGGTCTGCAAGCATGTTCCACCATTTTTAGCTCATACAAGAGAATTAGTATGAAGGAATGTAGGCAAGAAATTCTCTTTTATTCTTTCTTTTTTCTTTTTTTTGTTTTTATATCCCAACCGAGGTTTCCCCGCCTCCTCCTCTTCTCCCAGTTCCTCTCCACTATCTTCCCTCTACTCCCGTCCACCCCTCCTCCACCATTTCTCTTCAGATACAGGTGGGTCTCCCATGGATATCAGCCAGCCAAGCTCTATCAAGTTTAAGAAATTCTAAAAATGTGCTAATGTGCTTTATTACCCTCCCTGGTCAATGGACAATGCATTCTGAAAACTATTCTAAATTGAACTAAGGTTTTATTGAGAGTCAAGGGAAATGGTTAAGAGTATTTATTACCCTTACACAGGACTCAGACCTAGTTCCCAGCACCCATTCCTGTACCTTTGGTGGACATCCACTGGCTCCTACATGCACATGATACATCCCACACACTCAGGCACACATACACATTAACTACCCAACTAACTAACTAAATATATATATTTTTAAATTGATATTTGGTCTCTCTTGCTTCTCAATAGTTTTTCCTATCTTGGTACACAGAGAAAATGTTATATTATTTCATAATTCAGAATGGATTTCTTATAGCTAGAATCTTCCAATTGGAGGATTTGAGGCTTTTGGACTATTCCCATCTCTCTCTAGGCTGAGGGGACAATGTTACTCTTCATTTTCTATACACCTACTGTCTTGTTTCATGGCTATCTTTATGTTTCTATTTGAATTATATACAGGTCTAGAAGGTTCCAGCTCTGATGGGGTCCCCACAAGTTCAACTGAACCCTTCTGTGGCAGATTCAGCCTTGGTCAATTTCGACACGTTATCCTAAACCCCTCAGCTGCCAAAACTGGCTATCAGCTGGATCAGTACCCATATGTAAGTATCCATTCTTGTGCTCTGGGCTTGGCAGGTCAGGAGGAGTTGATATTATTCTCTTGATTTGAAGCTAAAATGACAGAAGCATAAGGGAATGATTGCTGTAATTTTCTCAGTACATTTTGAGCTAAAGTTTGATATTCCTTAGCTGGTTCTCCAGGCTCCCACTTGTGTATCGCTACCTGAGGGTGTTACTGTTGGCTAGGAGGCCTATGGACATTATTATTTGTTTAGATAGTTCCTTTGCTCTCTATACTTGAGAAACAGTGCAAATCTTGCAGGCGGACTTGCTTTGGGATTATGTTCTTGTATATTGTAAACCTTTGTCCCTCCTACTGGTTTAACAAAACACTGGTTGGCCAACAGGAAGTATGGGCGGGGGGAGAGGAGGAGCAGAGCAGAGATGCCAGGGAGAAGCAGAAGAAGCAGGATGAGACTGCTGCTCTAGGAAAAGGTACCGAGCCATGTGGGTTAGTTTAAGAATAAGGGTTAGCAAGTAATATGCCTGAGCATATTGATAAGAAACCAGAGCATATTACAGCCTGTAATGAATATAAGCTTCTGTGTGATTATTTGGGACTGCTAGTCCAGATCTTGGGACTAACCTGGCCCAGAAGCTACTGACTACACAGACTGTGGTTTTTAGCACTGATTATACATCCTGTGTGTCCTTAATATTTTACTTAAGTACAACATGTCTTAACTTACCCATTTCTAAAATAGTTAATGTGGTTCAGCTCACAGGAATATGGCATATGGTGAAGTTTAATATACTAAAATGTTTCATATCAGTTAGGACCCAGTTGAGAGTAATTATTATTATTGTAATTAATGAATCAGCGGACACACCTAGCCCCTTCGCTACTTATTTAACTTTTAAAGAATTCTATACATTAGTACTGCATTTATGAAACTTTCATTCTTCCCTTTCCACTTCCAATTCTTGTGTTCCCTACTCGCTCTTAAACTCATATTTTGCTCTTTTAATTATCATGGACCCATGCACGCACGGACACATACACCCTTCTGAATCTGTTTAGTATTGCCCATGCATGTATTTGGGGTGTGGGACTGGATAGCCTATCAGGGAGCTAGTCCCTGAAGAACGTTGATTCTCCCTCTCTCAGCAGCCCTTACTGTTCTTCATCTAGAGGTGGGGACTCGGGGTTTCCCTCATGCACATTGGAATGGATCTTGACTTGTCACTGTGCAGGGCTTTATCAGGCGATTGTATGGCTGGGCTTTCATGAGAGCAGCTTCCCTGTCATATATAAAAGACTCCATCTTGTAGGTAGCAGATGTTCTGGTCCTCTGGTTCTTACTGTCTTTCTGCCCCTTCTTCCAAAATGGTTCTTGAGCCTTATGTGTAGGGATTGTGTTGTAGATGTATTAGCTGAGTCTGGGTGCTCCATGGTTAGCTGTTCCCTGCATTTTAACTAGCTATGGATTTCTGTGATGGTCTTTGTCTGCAGCAGGAAGCTATTGGTGAGGGGGTGAGGTATAAGGGTAATTATTCAGAATGCAGTTGGAAATTATATAGCTTCCTGCTGGACTGGAAGCCTGAGGAAGACGGCCTAGACTGTAGAGGCAGACCTCTTGTCAGATACTTTCTGGACTGCAGCTTCGGGCAGTGTTGAACTGAAGTGCATATTTGGTATCCACAGCTGTGCATTGCATACAGAGGCCAAATAAACAGGACCATGACGATGACTATTTCTTTCATGTTTGGCTTCCAAAATATCACGATGAATACCACTTGTGACTGGAGTCTCATGGAACCCCACCCTGAGAGGTAGGGGGGATGTGGGTGAGAGGTAGGGGAGGTGTGGGTGGGTTCTGTCTGCTGTGGGATGGATTGGCTGTCTCAGGGACTATGGCCCACTTGAGATACTGAGTATTCCATTTGGACCTCTGATTCTAACTTGAAGCTTTGAAATTATTTGACTTGACAAATCAGTTTGACTTAAGAGAAACAGTTATATGAGTATAGAAGGAAATCTGATGGGATCCTAGCACATAGTAGGGACAGAACTTTCAAGACAGTCTTTGACATGATGAGGAGAACTTAGGCCCCAGGAATCTGCACGTCACTGAAATGCATTCAGCAAGTGGTTCTGTAATAAACTGAAGGCACTGTGGTTCATTGATTCTGTCCTCTGTTCAGACATTTTTTATTGCTCTGTGAACTTGTTTTAAACTTCAGTGAGTCAGTAGTACAGGAAAACCTAGAATGACCTGTCAGCACTTGGGATATAATCTATTTAAGGCACACAATTACACATTGTTATTTGAACGTGCTGTGGATGATTTGAAATGTGAGTCATTGGTGTTGTAGATGAAAGTGGGCAGAACCTAGGGTATTGGAGGCTGTCTGGTTCTAGGAGAATCTTACCCAGAGGCCCTTTTCTGCTTTGGCAGCTGGAAGTTCACTTGCATTAACCTCTGGGACACATGTGTGCAACGCTCTGAGACTCTCCAGTCTTCTCTGGCAAATATTCCATTGCTGGTTCATCGGATTGACCTCCTTCCTGTGGCCCCGGAGGCAGGCCGGCTCTATCTGGATGAGATTATTCTTTCAGACACAAATGTAACAGGTGACTGCCACATCTGCTGCTCTCTTTCGACTGCCCATCAAATGCCTATCTCAAACGTCCACACCAGAGATTGCTCCTCTCTCCCAAAGGAGAATGGTGATTCTTCAGCTATGATGTGAAGGCAGATGCGGCTGGCCAGATGTGCCTTTCCTTCTGTATTTCTCTAGCTAGTTGTTCTCTCTCTCTCTCCTGCTTAATCTCACTATTTTATCTTAAGTTTGTGCCTGTACTATTATTCCCTTACTTTACTATTTTCTGGCTTGGAAGATTTGTCTTTCTCATCTATAAAATGGGTACATAAAGAGCTGGCATCAAGATTAATCAATGATTAATATAAAGTTACCCTTTATGCCTCTTGACCAAGGAAGTAATTTAAAACACACACACACACACACACACACACACACACACACACACACACACACACACACACACACACATGAAATTGTGATTATTACCATGCTGTGCTAGCTAGGGCTTCTTCTTCTTCTCCATTATAGTATTTGTCACATACCATGCTAGAAGCAGTGCACATTATTTGCTCCTATATATGGGTTAAAGATTTGATTCATGACTCTCTGGCTAGAGATACTCTAAGGGACCAATCTGTCCTTTTGGGCCTTCCCAGGCTCCTGCCACACAGTCAGAGTTCAGTTCTAACTTTCCCACCAGGTCTCCTTTGACGCACGTCTCTTGGGGACAGTGCTCTCACCTTGCTTTGCTGGCTGCTGGTCCTCAGGACACAGTGCTTGTCCTGATAAGTCCCACTGAGGTTGGCCATGCATGAACACTGATGGTCAAGGCAGTTTCTCAGGAGCCCCAGCGTCCCAACCAACCCCTTTCTCTTCTGTTACCTTTATTTCTTGTGACTTTGACCTCAGCATTGCTGTCTCTCATAGCTTTTCAGTCTGTGAAGAGGAAGATGTCACAGTCGCCTATTGTTTTATTTACAAAATGTGCAACTTTTGAGCCCGCCTCCTAAAATTGCAGACCTATGGGTAAGAGAGCTTGCAAAAGGCTCGTAAGAGGACGGTCAGCTTTGGAATCACATCATCTTGTTTAATATAAGTTTTATTTTATTTATTATTTAGGTGTGTGTACATGTGCATGCATATGCATGCCGCAGTGTCCATGAGGAGGCGGGGGGACACCTTTGTGGAGTCGGTTCTCTCCTTCCACCTTTAAATGGATTCTGGGCTCCCAACCACGGTCTCCACACTTGCACAGCAAGTGTCTTACCTGCCGAGTCATCTCAGGAGCCCTTCCCTTAAAAAATTTTTTTAAACATATCATCTTTGATGCTTATCCAAATTTCATCTCCCATTTGTTCCACTGGCTTAAGTGTTGTTTGAATGTTTGGGCCCCACCGAACCACTGCTCATCATTCAGGCTTTGCCTGGCACACTTGGAAAACAATGCTGTTCAGAGGCGTATGGAGATGATCGCCTGGATTTGCTAGTGTCTAAGACATCTGGCTGGGGAACTTTTGTGGCCTTAAGTACTGCCCAGAGGGCCAAGGCAGCTGGTGTTTCATACACTTAAACAGGTCATTTGGGAAACTCTAGACTAGATAACAGGCACCATTCATTTCTATCTCTCTCCATTACATGCTATTCCATCAAGGACCCAATGCCCTTTCTTGCCACCCTTACCTTTTACTACTAAAGCTCCATAGATCTAGAATCATGATGGGATGGGGGGTAAGGAGCATAGGGCGGAGGGAGGGGTCAGGACAAGAACAAAGTCTGGTACTGGTGAAGCAGTTTTCTTCCTTCCTAGTTTGCGCTGCTGGCACTAACTTCCCACCCTGAGTTTTAGTTAACAGCAATATGCACTATGTAGTTGAGCTCAGTAACATAATTAACAATATGTTTGATAAATATATATTACTCTGTTTAACAGTCTGTGGAAGTTCCCCATGTCTACTCTGGTAGCTTCCAATATTTAGTATCATCATCATCATTTCAGGTAGTTCTCAAGAGCTCATGAGATGGTGCTACCACCTCTAGTCTACGTATGAGGGAACCAGGCTAAGGGGTTATTCTCAAAGCCTTTCTCTGCCAGTGTCCACAGCTGGGGTGTGGGGCTAGAATGGATCCCGGAGTTTCCCCATACTGTCTTCTCAGCAGTGATAATAATCATGAGATCATCTGCTCTGTTCCAGTGTCGCAGTGAGAACTAGGCATGTAGGAGCAGACATGGGGGCATATGCCTCGAAACCCAGCCCTGGAGAGGGTGAGACAGGCAGACCTGTATGAGGTCAAGGCTAATCTCGTCTGCAGAGTGAGTTCCAGGACTAGTGAGACTCTGTCTCAAAAAATCAAAGGAAACCAAAAGAAGTAGCTGCGAAAAAAATGAATACGACAAAGATATCATTGCCCCTGAACTCTTTGTAAGCTGACTGAGTAGTGTTAAGGAAAAGCTGTCTTCCCTAGTGCCCAGCAGAAAGACTAAGGATATTGAAGCATTTTCGCCGTCATTGATATCAGCAATCTTACTGAACTACCTGTGACAATTTCTGTCGGTCCCCCATGCCGTGATTCTCAGTTTAGAAATGGGAAAGCTGAGCATTGTGAGGTTTATGTTGATTAGCAGAATGACTGTCCAAGGGATTTGGACCTGAACATTTTTGCACACACATCACTTTACATCAGGAATAAACACTTAGGTAGCTTTAGTTATGAGGACCTAGGACCTCCTTCAGGTTCCTAGGGAGGACTGTCTCCCTAGGAACCTGAAGGAGGCAGCAGGAAGGAAGGAATAGCTGTCACCCTCACAATAGAGTGTAGGGGCGATCCAAGAGGTGTTTGGCTAGTGGGGGCTTGACCTTTGTTGTGCAGTCTTCATATCTGTACATCACTGCGTTTTCCTCTTGGTAATAAGTTGAATGTGGTATTCCCAACCTCTTCTTCCTGGGCTTCTCTGATTAGCAGATGGGTCGGGATCTAGGCTATATGTGTGCATGGGGAGCTATGTGACTCACCATCTTCAGCCAGAATTTTCCACTTTACAAGCCTCTATGTTGAGTTATTTGGTACTAATTGGATCATCGGTCTCTAGTTTCTCAGGCTGATTCTGAAACAGTCCGCCCAGGTGGGAATCTGGTGGAGTCAGTCTCTGTGGTGGGATCCCCTCCAGTCTACAGCATAGCCTTCTGGTTGGCGGGATGCGGCTCTGAGCTCCCACTCATCACTGCACGGTAAGGAGTGGTTTTCCTATGTGGCTCTCCTCAGTATCCACAGCTGCAGCCTTTATCAGAACGGAAAAGTTCCATATTGTACTGTTCAGAGCCATGGTCTTAAGCATGGTACATCAGACTCAGATGAAGATCTAGTGTAAAGACAAGTTGCTGGGACCTGGTAGGTTTGGGGGTCTGAAAAAAATAATCATTTCAATGGCCTAATGCTGCTGATTCAGTAGGCCCAGAACAACATTTAGGAATCTATTGTTTTTAGATCGTGTGTTATGTTTCTCAGAGTAAACACTGCTCTCCGTTTACTCTAACTGCAGCCCCAGTATATTGATCTTGCTCGAGTTCCAGTCTAAGGAACAATAATAGACATTTCTGAGACCTTACCAGCAGATGGCGCCAGAGCACCACAAGCGTGGCTTCTTAGCAGTGACTTATTTCTAGCCATCACTTACAAAACAGAGACTGAAGATTAGCCTCTTTAAAGTCTGGGGACCACACATATGTCATTTTTTAAAATTTCACTTAAACTCAGCAGGATCAACAGAACTGAAACGTTCTGTCTTGTACGTTTACTGTACATACATGTATACATATACATACATACATGTACATACATGCGTGCATACATATACATCATATATGTATGTGCAAAATAGTGCCACATTGACTGGCTCACTACTATTAACTATGAAATGATAAAGACTAGTTTGAATTACTGTGTACAGATTACACTCAGAGTGTTCCTGAAGTCCTTCCTCTCCGACTTTATCTCAAGTCCTCGGGCTCCTCTGGATTGCTGTGGCCATGATAGAAAAGAGGACAGTGTGTTTGGAGCACATCTTTCAAAGAACACCAGTCCCATTCATGATCTAAAGGCCTCCCCAAAGGTTTAATTAACATCATAAAGCCATGTCCCTGGGGACTAGGATTTTCATAAGTGACTTCTGCGTTTGTGAAGGGGCACAACTTGTCAGATCAGGGCAGTGAATGGACAGTTTTCCACCCCAATTCATGTGGCAGTTATTTGGATCATTTATTTCTCAAAAGCCGGGCTGCACTAGCACTGTGTGTGTATGGAAAGTTAGTTAGGGGCTTCTGCTGAAACACTGGTGGACCAGGGGGCATTGAGTCTGACTATGCAAGTGAGTCTTTAGAGAGCCTTGTCCTTTTGAACCAGAAATGGGGTGGCCGGTGTGTGAAAGAATTGCTGATTTCTCTGGATCCTTATGTTCACAGGATCAGTGGTGGTAGGATGTCTTTAAAGAATCTGCTATTTGCCACGCACTGCTCCTTCTGTAGGGGGAAGGAACATTTTATATATATTTGGTAGTAAGGCAATCTTTGTAAAAAGCTATGTTTGTCACAATGCACATTCTAATTGCTACGATGGCTAATACTTTGCTTTTGATATACTACAGCTATGTGCCTCCTGAGGGGACAGGAGAAGGATCAGACTCGATTGAGGTGACAGCACAGAGACTCCAGAGGGCAAGTCCACCTTTAGGAGGACACTTCTTTGTCCAACTCTCTGATACAGTGATACTCGGTAAAGGACAATTGGGGTACAATGCTTCTCACGTACAAACTGGGGATATATAAGGTATACAAATGCCTGTGAGCTCCACAGTTAGAGTGACAGTTCCAGATGGCTATTTTAAGATTAAAGACCTGGGGACTGGGCTGTACCATTTCAACCTTTTAATTTTGTAGATGAGGAAAGTGAGTGAATTGGCTTCCTGAGGCCATTGTAATGAATTATCACAAACGTGGAGACTAAGGGCTACAGAAGGTTCTGGAGCCCAGAGGCCCACATGAAAGTGTGAGTAGGGCCCCAACTGTCCCTGCTCTAAGGGATGATGTGCTGCTGGCTGCCTCTGTTAGCCCTGATGGATGCTGCTATTCCTCAGCTTAAGCCCCCATTGCTTTAACCTGTGCCTGTGGTCATAACCAGCTTCCTTTGTCCCAAAACTTCCCCTGCCTTGTTCTTGAAGAATATATAAGATTTTATTGCACAGTTCATAACCAACCCTTCCTCTCAAACCCTAAACTTGACCACGTCTTCTATCGCATGAGATGATATTTATTCTTTGGCCCTGCTAATGGACTAGGACATTGTCATATCTCCTTCTTGTTGCGGGGGTTGGAATTCAGCCAGTTACACTGGAGCTTCCCCGAAGTTCTTACGATTACTAGATGATGGGTCTAGATGTGAATTTGGTAATTTTAGGTTCAAATTCATTTTCTCTCTGGAATTTCCTAGGCTAAAGCCCATTGTACTCAGATCCTTCAGAGTTAAATGTAGTGGCAACCATTGTGCAATTTGGTTTTAGCAGTCACCCACGTTTGAGATTATGGACACAATTGGCACAGAGTTTTAAGATCTCCAATAATATACACTTTAGACAAAGCACAGAATATGAGAAAAGATAACACTTTTGTTCAATAATGTTATTGATAAGTACTGGCAGAAATGTGGGGCTTTAGAAGGGAGGCTCCAAGGCATTCAGGAGAGCTGTGTGGGTAGGTGGAACATGTTCCTCCCTTTTTTTCCTGAGAAAGGATCTCCCTGAATGGGAGGCATACAGAGGTGATTTGACTCTAATAGAAACACGTAGGAAATGCTGAAGTCACCTTGGTTATTGGAGTCTGAGAAATGGGCCAACGTCCACAAGTGCCTCCGTCTCTATCGTATGAGCCATCAGGCTACAGTTCTTATGAATGAGAGATTATCTGCAGAGATACTTCTCTGCTAGAATTATAACATGTATACTTGTTACATTGCTGCAAGAAGAGCCACTGAGGAAAGCCAGCCTTAGGCCAACTTTGTGAAGTGAGTACAGACCCAAAATTACATGCAAATGTAGAGAAAGGTTTTTAATGACAGAACTGCTGTTGGTCTTCTGGAAACACAGTGGTACTTTATTAACCCTTCAGGGCAGTGTAGCATTCAAGAGAAAGGCTCTTGAGCAGGTGAAAAGTAACCTAAACTTTAATCTAAACCTGCCTCACTGGTTTGGCAAGCTTTTGAATATCGTTAGAGTTCATTTTCTTCATCCTGCAGGTAGGCATGAAGGTGCCCAAATGGCCCACCTCATGGTGCTTTGGGGACTAGCTAATGAAATGGAAACTTTTGGTAAAGTATGAAGCACAGAGATTTGTTATTTCTCTGTGGGGATGCGGAATGGAAAAGCAGGTGGTTGGGCTTAGAGGAGATTCTAATAGAGAAAGCACAGGGAGGTGCCAACATTCCTCAGCTGTGTTGGCTAAGTTTTATGGGTGTCAGCTGCTGTATGCCTCCCCTACTCCCTGTGAATAGTAGCCAAGTTTTCTCTGTTCGCAGGACCAGCTAAAATTTTCCAAGGAAAAGCCAACATTTAATTAGACTTTCAGCCATTACAAAGATGTCTGGAGCTTGTGTGTTGAGTAGGCAGTTGAGACAGTCTTGTCTGACATAGCATGTTCAGTGTTTGCCATGTGATAGAACATTGAAGGAACTGTCTCTGTAAAAAATGGACATCTACTTCTGGGGACAAACATGATGTTAACTAGGGTAGAGGTTCTCTTGTGTTATATTTTGATTCTGAAAGTCTCTTGCAAGTTTAGTATGATCCTGGTATTTAGTTTCTTTTATCCTTCATGCTGATACACACAATGAGCATTCATTTGGATCATGTTTTTTGCATCAAATTCTTGCCTCATAGATGTTCCGGTTCATATGTCCTCCAAACAGCTTTATAAGCTATTGCAGGACAATGCTGATGAGTCCACATCTGGATACCTCAATGCCAGTGACTTCACCGTGACAAAGGAGCTAAACTCCTGCTATGAGCATGTGTGGACTCTTTCTTGGACTACTCAGATCGGGGATCTGCCCAATTTCATCAGTGTAGGTATAACCAATTTATTTGTGATATAGATTTGGTATCCTGGAGAAATTTTGTAAAAAGAAGAAATATTGAATTATATGGATGAACACGGATACAGATTATTACTGTTATTTTTGGCATATTCTAGCAAAGAGGTTCCATATTCTTCTTCAGAAGGTTTCAACACGGATTTTACATCCCAGATCTCATCTCCTTAAACCCAGTGCTTCCTTTTCTACCTGAGTGCAGGGAGAGGAACTGTTGGTCATTGTCCACCACACAGTTTTCCACATCTGTTATTGGATAATTTAAACAGATGTGATCGACTTGGATCATCATGAGGCAGATGGCATGGCAGAAGGGAATTTAGAAAAGGATTTGCTGTCTTTGGTTAATGACAAAAGCAGATGCTCTTGCATGTTTAACGTTTTAAAAAATAATCGAATGATCATCTAGCACTTGCTTATTATAAAATAAAGCCCAAGATGAAATTTTATCTAAGCTTTATGGCTCTAGAGATAAGCGGTTTCTCAAGCAAAATCCTGGAGCGAGATGGGAGAAGAATGATAATGTTTCCTCTGGTTTTAAAGCTCTATTTTCTTATGTTTTATTTTAATATTTTAGATGACAAACTAATAAAAGAGAGGCACATAAAAGCAAAGTATCTCAAGACTTAACATGACTATTATTTGTGTGTGTGTGAATGTGTATATGTGTGTGGGCGCACGTGTGTGTGTATGCTTGTGTGTCTGTGTATATATGTGTGTGTGAGTGTGTGTATGTATGTGTGTATGTGTGTGTCATACATGTGTGTGTGTTTTTTGACAACTCCTCTCACAAAAAAATCCCTGTGTTTTATAGCAGCTTGTATTAACCACTTCTTATTTATTTTAACAATTAGGTTTCTAGACTAAAATGCTTTATCCATTCAAGCTATGAAATTATTTTAAACAGAATGTGAAATAAAAACTCATTTATTTTCCTCAAGATTGGATTTCTTCTCCATGACATAATTTATCAGAAATGTTACCATCTCAGGTCTCAGATCAAAATCTGACTGGAGTGAATCCTGCAGTAATTGCTCGTGTAATATATGATGGTGGAGTTTTCCTTGGGCCCATCTTTGGAGACATGTTAGCTACTGCCAACCAGCAACCACAGGTGAGAGCACTAGGCCACCAGCACCAAGTGCATTGTGAGTTCTTGTTTGCAGTGGGAACAAATTGGTTCAACTTCTGTGGCTCATTTTTTTTTTTTTTCATTTGCTTTGCTTCCACAGAATTTCCAAAGTACTATGGAAACATAATTGCTTTCTAAGCATCATGTTCTTTATAAATATTGATGATATTATAATGGTACAAAAGTTAGAGAATCCATTCAGTTAAATACATATAACCAATTACTAAGTAACCAAACTGAATAGTTCAATATTATTACTATTTTTCTAAATTATTTCTTATCAGTATTATTGTTGTTGTAGTGAGTATGTATGCATGTATGTTGTGTGTGGGTATTTATGTCTGATGGATGTGTTGAGTGGGGTGGGGGAGCATATGACTTGGTGTGCATGTGGAGGCCAGAGGACAACTTTGTGGTGTTGGTTCTTTCGTTTCATTTCATGTGGATTCCAGGGATTGACCTCAGGTCATCAGGATTGAGTGGCAGGCAAGTGCCTTTACCCATTGAGCCATCTTGCTGGTTCTGATTATCATCATTTTTATCTTTTGATAATAAATCATTACAAATCGAGCTGAAGTGCTCTTTGTCAACCATGCCACACAAGTATGCCTTTCCTTTTACAGAACTCTTATATAGCACAGGTGTGCATCTAGTCCATTTAAAGATCCTACATAATCAATCAAGTCATGTCTTTTACCTTTCTAAGCATGGCTAAGCATTGTTAGAATTCAAATTGAGTTAGTATTCATTTTATTCCACCAAAAAGGAGAGATATAGAGTCTGAACCTATCATTCTGGACAAAAACAACTTCAAGGCAGATGTGTAAATATGCTTTGGTCTGCAGTAAAGGCAAAAAGACAGTGCCTAAGAGTTTGTACGAGTGGGGGAAAATGTACTTATTAAAAAGTCCTAGGTAATTCCAAGTTTATGAAATTTAATTCAGATGACAGAGGGGACACTTTTTAAAAACAATTTATCATACCCAGTCATGTGACAATATAGATGTCTGGAGGACTCACAGAGCCCGGAAGCTCAAAGGGAGCGTTACAGAAAACCATACACTAACCATGTTTATTTGCACAAATGGGTCTCAGCATTTCCACCACTTTGAGAACATTTAATTTGTTTTGAACCACTTATTTTTGTATAAGAAGTTTCCCTAGAAAAAAGGAAATGAGAATATATGAATCATAAAGACATTTTAATTTAGGAAACGTTCACAAATACTTTATGACTGCACTTGTGTTCATGAAGTCCACACAGTTGTTTTCATTCTCTTACCTCCCTTCCCCAGGTGGCTGTACAAGTGAATGACATACCAGCCCACTGTTCAGGTTCCTGTTCTTTCCAGTACCTGCAAGAGTCAACTCCCGTGGTGGATTATGTGTGGTATTCTCTTGGTATGCTTTAGATAAGACTCTTAGACTCAATGATTTTCTTAGAGGCCATGTAGTGGGTAGCAGCATCAGCATTTACAGTAGATATGGATGCAATGGAAGGTATATTTTTAAGGGTTATATTTTTTATTTAAATATATGTGGAGGTTATTATTAATCCTTCATTTTGAACTTCCTTTATATTATGATTGACTGATTCATTTTTATTAAGCTATGGTACTTCATTGCTAGTTTGAGGAGGCTGAAGGGGGTGCTTTATACCAGAATAATAAACTCAGTTGTCTGAGTCATCTCCAGACTCCCACTGCCTGGGGAGAGGAGGCTGAAAGAGAGCAAGATTTGATGTTGGAATGAGATCTCTTGAATGGGATGTCAGCACTGACTGAGGTTTTAAATTTTTCCTTCCTCCTCATTTTTAGGCTGTGATGTCAACCTGCTGGTTTATTTTATTGGAACCGGTTTCTCTAGAAATTCCCAGTCCTTACAGGTTATGGTGAACAAAACAAATTGTAAAGTTATTTTCACAAATGAAACGAACGTGGTCTGTGAGATGAACCTACTACCAGTTGGGGTGCATCAGATTTTGATGCTCGTGAGACCTTCAGGCCTTGCTGTTAACGCCAGTGGAGAAGGCCTCTTCCTGGAAGTGGAGCCCAGGCTGGATGCTGTGGAGCCTACCACAGCCGCAGAGATAGGTAATGTGGGCAGGGCTCCACTCTGTACCTGCTCCTAAAGCTAGAGTCCTTGGTCAGATGCAGAAATCTAGGCCCTTAACATGATAAATTCTACACGTATTCTGATTTACAGCTTTATGTTTCCTAGACATTTCTTCAAATGAACACCTTTAAGCTCTGAAATGGACTTGCTTGACAGATTAAGAAAGACTAGAATTTGGCTAATGACATAGTATAACCAGACTACAGAGTCATTCAGATGGTCATTCACCTGAAAAACTCCAAGATGCTAAAAGACACAGGCGAGTTATAGAGGAAAGGTGGCTTGCCTGAGGCCTCCTAGAGGAGGAGGTGGAACTAAAACGTAAAACAGATTGCTCAGTGTCAGTGTTAGCGAGCTCTGTGTTCCGCTACCATGTCTTTCAAATGGCCTGATGCTGCCTGATTTGTAGCTTATCTGGCTTTCTTCAAGAGTAAATGGGTTAACAGATAGCAATACTCCTTTAAAAGTAACAACATTTGGCAAGTATACTCACCCACTGGGAATGTTTTACAAAGTTTTTATTTTGAAAGCCTCTCTAGTACTCTTGGAAACTTGGCGGGTATGTAAAGCCAACTACTGTTTTGCCTAGTTGCAGTCCAGAGAATAGTGGGTCTTATCAATATCAGAATAATAAGCTGAATTTTAGGTCCATGGGAGAGTAGAGGTCTTTACAAATCTTTTCATTTCTGAAGAACACCACCAGTTTAGAAAAACTCCAGTTGGACTACCACAATTTCAGAAATGCCCAGGCTCGTGTTTGCTAATGTATTAACCTCGTGTAGACTACAATGCACAATTCCTTTTGTTAATGATAGGGATTTTTGTCATTGTTGGTTTTGGTGGTCAGAAGCCTGTAGCTCAGAATACAGTTAAAGTGAAGTTCTCTAGCCAGTCATTGTTCAAAGAACACGTGTGATTCTGATTTGCCTTGAGTGAGTGAATCATCAGGCCCACCCCTTCTCATGTTCTCACAGAAGAGCAACCGTTTTAGTGTTGTCAAAAGGGAACAAGGAGATATGTTTTTGCCTACAGTGAAAAACTATATTCCTCATTATCCCATAAATTATTAGCTGGGCCGTAGGGCTTATTGAAGCCTTTTGACTAGATGTAATAGAGGCTTGACCTTACAGAGTTACTTTCCCAACTCAGGCCTCATTGCTAGATGGTAGACATCTCTCAGGCAAACAGATAGCTCTGTCATCTGCTTGCCCTGCATAGAGTGATTTGCACAGGTAGGTAACTCACTGCTCAGTCTGTCTATGACTGACAGTGCTCTCACAGTGAGTGACTCATGGTTCTAAAACTGGAGTGAAGAACTCTCAGTATAATTGGAATGTTATGAACACCCTGTCAGGAAATGCATCTTCAATAAACAGAGAAGAGACATGAAGGACTTGGAAAATTATCCGTTCTCCTCCCACATTTTAGCAAAAGATGTGAAACTCTGAGAAGGGATAACTTCAGAGGCCTCTCAAGTACCTTTTATTAAGACTGGGGGTAAGATCCGGGAGAGTTCTTGGTGTTGTTTTCTGTTATTGCAGTGAAATCATCTCCTGCCCTGTCACCTTAGCAGTATCCATCAATGCTCACAGAACCCTGTTCACAGCCGTACATTGAGTGATGATGACTTTAGTACTTCAAGTGTGGCCCTGGGCAAATAGTATCTTTATCACTTGGAGCTTGTTAGAAGTGGGTCTTCTGGACCTCCTGAACCAGTCTGTATTTTCATTTATTTAGTAAATGTTTTAATTTTAAAAGTTTTCTTCTCATATCCTCCACTGCTCCCCCTCCCTTCCCTCCTCCCTTGTCCTCCTTCAGCCTCCCTCCAACCTCATCCCCCATCTATTCCCCAGGGTGGGCAAAGAATCCCAAGGTGAGTCAGTTTGGTCTGGTATATCCAGCCGTGGTAGGTCCGAGTGCCTCCCCCAATATCAAGGCTGAGCAAGGTGTTCCTCTGTAACAATGGGCTTCAAGAAGCCAGTTCATGAACCAGGAATAAGCTCTGGTCTGACTGCAAGAGGCCCCACAAACTGCCCACGCCATTTGACTGTCATCTCCATTCAGAGGGTTTAATTCCTTTCCGTGAAGGTTCCTCAGAGGTTAGTTCAGAGTTGGTGAGCTCGCAATAGCTGGAGTCAGCCATCTCTGTGGGTATCTTCCTCATGATCCTGATCCCTTTTTATACTCTCTCCTTCCTCTCTGCAGCTGGACCAGGAGCTCAACCTAGTGCTTAGCTATGGAGCTCTGCTTCTGCCTTCATCAGCTGATGGATGAAGGTTCTATAATGACTATTAGGGTGGTCATTCATTTGATTATAAGGGAAGTCCTGTTTAGGTACCCCCTCCACTATTTCTTGGAGTCCTAGCCGGGCCACCTTGTGAGTTCTTGGATGTTTCCCTAGCACCATGTTTTTCTCCAACCCCTCAGTGGCGGCTCCCTCTATGAAGATATCTAATTCTTTGTTCTCTCTCTCTGTTGCTCCTCCCACTCAACCATCTCTTTCTCTCACAATCTCTTCCCACCTCCCCTTGCTCACTCCCTCAAATGATCCCAATTTACTCAGGAGATCTTCCCTATTTCCCTTTCCCATCTATGAATGTCTCTCTTAAGTTCTTCCTGTTACCTGCTTGGAGTTTGTAGATTGTAGCCTAGTTATCCTTTGCTTCATGTCTAAAATCCACTTTTGAGCGAGTACATACCATGTCCATCTTTCTGATTCTGTGTTGCCTCACTCAGGATGATACTCTGAAGATCCTTCTATTTGCCTGCAAATTTCAGGATGTCATTTTTTTAAACTACTGAGTAGTATTCCATTGTGTAAATGTATCACAATTTTTTAATCCATTCTTCAGTTGAAAGACATCTAGGTTGTTTCCAGGTTTGAGTTATTATGAATAATGCTGCTATGAATATAGTTGAGCTAATGTCCTTGGGGGTAAGAATGTGCATCCTTTGGGTATATGCCCTATAGTGATATTGCTGGATAGATTGATTCCCAGTTTTCTGAGGAACTGCCATACTGCTTTCCAAAGTGGTTGCACAAGTTTACACTCCTACCAACAATCGAGGAGTGTTCCCCTTGCTCCACATCCCCTCCAGCATAGGCAGTCTTCTGTGTTTTTGATCTTAGTCATTCTGACAGGTGTAAGATGGTATCTCAGAGTTTTGATTTGCATTTTTTTCTGATGGCTAATGATGTTGAGCAATTCTTTAAGTATCTTTCTGCCATTTGAAATTCTTCGACAGAATTCCCTATTTAGCTCTGAATCCCATTTTTAAATTGGATTATTTGGGTTTGGGGCCTCTAGTTTCTTCAGTTCTCTATGTATTTTAGAGATCAGTCCTCTGTCAGATGTAGAGTTGGTAAAGATCTATCCCATTCTTTAGGCTGTTGTTTTTCTTATTGACTGTGTCCTTTGCCTTACAGAAGCTTCTCAGTTTCAGGAGGCCCCACTTATTAATTGTTCTTAGTGTCTGTGCTACTAGTGTTATATTTAGGAAATGGTCACCTATGCCAATATGTTCAAGGGTATTTACTACTTTCCTTTCTATTAAGTTCAGTGTAACTAAGTTTATGCTGCACTTGAGTTTTGTACACGGTTATAGATCTGGATCGGTTTGCATTCTTCTACATAGTACCATCCAGTTATGCCAGCACCATTTGTTGAAGATCTTATCCTTTTTCCATTGTATATTTTGGCCTCTTTGTTGAAAATTAGGTGTTCATAGGTGATTGGATTAATGTTTTTTGAGTTGATCTTATATCCTGATCTTGTATCCTGCTACCTTTATGAAGGTGTTTATCAGCTGGAGGAGTTCCCTGGGAGAATTTTGGGGAGTCACTTATGTATACTAACATATCATCTGCAAATAATGATAGTTTGACTTCTTTCTTCAAATTTGTATGCCTGTAATCTCCTTTCATTGTCTTATTGCTCTAGCTAAAACTTCAAGAACTATATTGAATAGATTTGGAGAGAGTAGACAGCCTTTTTTTTCTTCCTGATTTTAGTGAGATTGCTTTGAGTTTCTCTCCATTTAGTTTGATGTTGGCTGTTGGCTTGCTGTAAATTGTATTTCCTGATCTCTCCAGGACTTTTATCATGAAGGAGTGTTGGATTTTGTCAAAGGCTTTTTCAACATCTAATGAAAAGATCATTTTTTTTTTTCTTTAAGGTTGTTTACGTGATGGATGACATTGACAGTTTTTCATATGTTGAACCATCCCTGCATCTCTGGGATGAAGCCTATTTGATCATGGTGGATTTTTTTTTACATGTTCTTGAATTTGGTTTGCCAGTATTTTATTGAGCCTTTTTCATCCATATTCATGAGGGAGATTGGTCTGTAATTCTCTTTCTTTGTTGCATATTTGTGTGGTTTGGGTATCAGGGTGATTATAGCCTCAAAAAAAGAGTTTGAAAATGTTCCTTCTATTTCTATTGTATGAAACAATTTGAGAAGTATTGGTATTAGTCTTTTGAAAATGCAGTAGAATTCTGCACTGAAGCCATTTGGCCCTGGGCTTTTTTTGCTTGGGAGACTTTTAATAACTGCTTCTATTCCCTTAGGGATTGTAGGTCTATTTATGCTATTTATCTGCTCTTGATTTAACTTTGGTAAGTGGTAACTGTCCAGAAAGCTGTCCATTTCTTTTAATTTTTTAAAACACTTTGTTAAGTACAGATTTTTGAAGTATAACCCAATGATTCTCTGGATTTCTTCAGTATCTGCTGTAATATCCATGTTTTCATTTCTGATTTTGTTGATTTGGATATTCTCTCTGCCTTTTAGTTAGTTTGGATAAGGGTTTGTCTATCTTGTTGACTTGCTCAAAGAACCAGCTCTTTGTTTCATTTATTCTTTGTATTCTTTTTGCTTCAATTTTATCAATTTCAGCCCTGAGTTTGATTATTTCCTGCCATCTACTCCTTCTCTGTGAGTTTGTTTCTAATTGTTCTAAAGCCATCAGCTGTGTAGTTGGGTCTCTTACATGAGATTTCTCTAGGTTTATTATCTAGGCATCTAGTGCTATGAACTTTCCTCTTAGTGCTGCTTTCATTGTGTCCCATAAGTTTGGATTCATTTTCATTCGATTCTAGGAAGTCTTTAATATCTTTCTTTACTTCTTCCTTGGCCAAAGGTGGTTCAACTGAGAGATGTTCAGTTTCCATGAGTTTGTAGGCTTTCTGTGGTCTGTATTGTTGTCAAAGTCTAACTTTAGTGATCTGATAATAGTCAAGGGTTTATTCCCTTTTTTTGTATCTATTCATATTAGTTTTATGAGCGAGTATTTCATCAATTTTAGAGAAATCTCCTTGGGGTGCCTAGAAGGTATATTCTTTGGTATTTGGGTGGAATGTTTTGTATATATTTGTTAAATCCTTTTGAGCCATAATATCTGTTAGCTCCTTTATTTCTCTATTTGATTTCTGTCTGGAAGACCTATCTGTTGGTGAGAGTGGGGTATTGAAATCTCACACTATTAGTGAGGTTTAAGCTTTAGTAATGTTTCTTTTACATATTTGGGTGCTCTTGTATTGGGGCATAAATCAAGACTGATATTTCTTCTTGATGGATTTTTCCTGAGATGAATAAGTAATGTCCTTCCTGATCTGACTGAATTTAGTTTGAAGTCTATTTTGTTAGATATTAAGATATCTACACCAGTTTGTTTCTTGAGGCCATTTGATTGGAAAGTCTTTTTCCAACACTTTATTCTGAGGCAGTGTCTGTCTTTGAAATTGAGGTGTGTCTCTTGTATGCAGCAGAAGGATGGATCCTGTGTTTTATATCCATTGTTGTATCTTTTTCTAGGTGAATTGAGTTCATTGATATTAAGGGGTATTAATGACTGGTTATTGTTTTGAGTTATAATGTAATCACCCCTTCCCTTTTCTTTTCTTCCTCCTAAACTCTCCCACATACCCTTCCTTTGCTTCTTTCAAACTCATGGGCTCTTTTTTCATTAATTGTTTTTAAATGCCTATACCTTGAGGTATTTTCTTTAGTATTTCCACAGTGTTAGGGGTTACATTACTGTCTTTATTTATTTTGAATTGGTTTTTGTACTGTGTGAGACATAGGAATAGACATCATTAACTATGGAGATAGAGTAAATTAAAAAGAGGCTATGTTCTTGGGTGCGTGATGCTAAGTGTATAGGACAAATATAAAGATAGGAGGGGCATGAAGAGGAATGGAGGAGTTTCAGTCATACGTATTTGAATAACACCACTTGTTAAGATTTTCCTCAATGTATGTTATTAGCATCTTTATCAAGAATCATACATAGCTGTGTAGGTTTACTTTTGAATACTGTTCTACTAGACTACCTGTCTGGTTTCATGCCAGTACCATGATGTTGTTACTAAGGCAAATTCAATCTTGTATTTGGACACACAGGTGACATTTTATATATGTGGAAAATATTAGTAGCATAATTAATTAGAAGTGGAATTTCTAGGTCATGGATTAAATACACTTAAAATGTTGATAAGTAGGACTGGAGAGATTACTCAGTGGTTAAAGTGCCTGCTATGTAGACTTTAGACTCAAGCAAGCCCATGTTAATATCATATGAGCGTATGTTCTATGTATAATTCCAACTAAAAGGCAGAGCCTGGATTCCTAGAGCAAGCTGGGTAATAAAGCTATCTATATCGATTAGCTCGAGTTTGAATGGAAAACCTTTCTTTCAGTTCATAGGGGAAAAGAGCTGTGGGGGATGACTCCTGAGATTACCCTCTGGATTCCACGTGCCTGTGCATATTACATGTATGTGTATCCACATGCACGAACATTTGTATCCACACATGTAAAAACTCGTATAGACACATGTATACCACACACACATAAATAAAAAATTGGAAGTAAAATATAGTACTGATAAGTAACTATAAGAAATATTCTTTTTAAAGTTTGTCTGTTTCTTTTACATATTGTGTGAATATCTATTGCCTACATCTTATGAAACGTTTTCCAACTTTTTGATGTTTAACATCTTATAGCTCAAAATATGTCAATGTAGTTTTAAGTTGTATTTATTTTAAAAGATACTGAATTTCCACAGCTTAGGAGGTATTATAGTTTCTTTTCTGGGAAATTTTTTCATTTCAGTAATTCTTTTCACATTTGATTATTGTACTTTTTAAAAAATGATCTTAAGAACTTAAATTTTTAATGTTTTTATCTATTTTTTGTATTTTTATAATTCACAAATATTTTATGTAATAAGGTGTGTTTGGCCATTATAGCTTCAGAGATTGTAGAACATCAGAGTGGACGTGTCTGAAATTATGTGAAAATAAGTTTCTATGTTTCCTTTCTTTTCTCTTCCCACTTAATCTCTTTATGTCCAAATGTTTTATTTGAAATTTGTTTTGGGTAAAAAATGGGAGCCCAAAATCTGTGTTTTATCTTTCCTTATGATATTCATTTATTTTATTTACTCAATAAATATTTTGTCTCTGTGCTAGAGTGTAGCCACATAGTCACCATGTCCTGTAGACGTGCTTATGTGTGCTGCCTTCCAGGCTGTCCCCCTATTTCAGCATGTGTTATTGTCACATGTTTATTCTGTTTGATTTAAAAAGGGTTTTTATTGTGTGTGTGTTTAAAACACCTCTTTACTCTAATTTCTGAATTATTATTTTTCTGCTTTTTTATTCACTTTTCTCTGCACTTTACAATAATCTTGCCTAATTTACAAAAGCAATCTACCATGTTTTACTAGAATTATACTTATTTTTTATATTTAACTCAGAGAAATTATGATACTTATTATTTTTACCCATTTATGTTCATTTTTTTTTCAATTTTAATCTAATTCATCTGTTAACATCGTTGGCCACATTTTATTTTTTTTAATGTTTTCTTGTCAAGTATATTTATGGATGTTGTGTCCTACTGTGTTGTGGTGGTGTATCAATAGTTCCCCCCATTTTTTTCTTTCTACCTTTAGAAGTCTGAGGCAGTCTTACTTCAGGGCAAGCCACACACTGAACTGCAGCTATTATTTTCCTAGGTAGTATCAATACCAGAAGATTTGATTAGGTTGTGGAAATTCCCTTTCTCTGTCTGGCCTGACTCTTGCTTTTGCAGCCCCATTTTATCTCAAGAGACACAAGTCTCTATTTGGTGTCCTTTACTGCTCTGTTGCAGCAGAGCAGATTTATTTTTCTCGTCAATAATGACCGCATTTCTAGCCATATATGGTAGTGTATGTCTATCATCCCTGCTATATAGAAGGCTGAGGCAAGGGGACCATTTGAGTTCCCAAACTCAAGACATGCAGAAGCAGTATAGGAAGGCTCTATGTGAAAGTGAAGACCACAAAACAAGCCTCCCCGACCAAATCAAGAAAAACAAGTAAATGAGCGTTTCTTCACTATCTACTAGACTAGGAAAGTGTGCTGTGGTCTTAGGAGGACTGGCATTACCTCTCTTCTTGCTTATCGTGAT
Source organism: Phyllotis vaccarum (assembly GCA_033318265.1). Lineage (NCBI taxonomy): Eukaryota > Metazoa > Chordata > Mammalia > Rodentia > Cricetidae > Phyllotis > Phyllotis vaccarum. The sequence continues at coordinate 56,984,811 of JARWLC010000008.1, forward strand.
GACATGGTGGCTCCTTGGGGTAACTGTTAGTAGTCTGTAGGGAATTCCTGATGGTAATTGTGCGCTGTTATGGTGACTAGAATTTGGCTTGTGTGGGATCAGATCTCCAAGTTAGAAAGGCTGTCCTTGAAGGGAAAAGAAAATCAGGACAGGTGAGCTTGGGGCCGATGCTAAAAATGAGCTACCTCAGGTACAGCATGGTCCTAGACCTTGACTCCACCCCATTTCTCTGTCCACCATCATCCTCTTACCTCATTGCTTAGTAGTGAAGGATACTTTTCGTGGAATGGGCAAGGATAATATTTAGAATCTAGGTCAGACAATGGTTTTGGATACTACTTGCTTCTTTGACTCCTGGCTGTATCCTTAAATTTTATTTCTAAAAGTCTCCAGAATGCCTCATTACACATTCTACCCTCTATTCAATTTTATTTTAACTTTCCCTGTAATTACCTTTGATATACCTGTATGGCTATTTATGTGTGACAGTGCTGCTTTTTTTTTTTCATTTCTTTTTTTACAGGAGGACTGTGGGTTACCATTCAAGGCTCTAATTTGGAAGGTGTCAGCCTGGTGTTGTTTGGAACTCAGTCATGTGCCATTGATGTCCTTAGCAGTAACCCACAACAAATTCAATGCAGAATCCCACCTATGGTAAGGAGATACTTTGCTGTCCCCTAATGGATTTTAGCCCATTCTTTCCAAGAACTAAAGTAACTAATCTGAACTTCTTGCTATAACAATGTGCTTATTTTTCTATTGTCTGTTCTGCTATGGAAAAGACAACAGCCTTTATTGTAATTGATTTAATTCCTTAAGCAATAAGGTAATTCAGGCATCTACAACTACTTTGCACTTTTAATGAATATTCATAATACAGAATAAGCAAAATCAGAAAGACATATATCATGTCATCTTTCTTCTTTATTGCACAAGCAAGTTGCCTACTTTAGAAATTTTGTCTTCTGGCATACTTGTGGAACATAGAAAATCCTTGAATGCTTGTTCCTATAAAACAACTTACATAGTCAATTCCTACTGTATTCTTCTGCCAAGGCAGATCCTCAGGGTTGAAGAGACAGCCCAGTTCTTAAAGTGCTTGGCTTGCAAGAAGGAGGACTTACTTTTGATCCCTGCCAGTTATATTAGAAGATCAGAGTGCTGGCCTGTTCCTGTAGAGGAGGCAGAGATAGGCAGATCCTTGGGGCTATCTGATCAACCAGAATCCTAGCAAGAAGTCCCAAGTCCGAGTGAGAGACCCTGTCTCAAAAAAAAAAAAAAAAAAAAAAAGACACCCACAGCTGATCTCTGGCTCCTATATGGGCATATGCATGTTTGCAAATGCACCCTCACACACATGCGCACCTACACATATATGAACATACACACCCCCTCTGTATACAAAGCCCCTGCTTACACACAAACCCTCATAAACAAAATAAACAGCAAAAATAAGATCCCAAGCTCCCCTGTCCTTTTTATTAATACTGTCTGGTATTCACTGAGGGTTGAGAATCTGCTTATTCTTTTCGCTGGAGTGATTGACAAAAGGTCATGTCTACTGCCACAGACTGAGTAATGACAGCTGAATTAGTGTCCACATAATTCCTAGCTTCTCTGTGCCCCTGGGGATGACCACTCACTGAACAAACATGTCCTGCAAGAGGGGCACAGAACACCAGTGATCACAGGCTCTACAACTTTATGTCTATGAATACTATGAAAAGCTAGCTTTTACATGAAGATGACATGAAATTCCAGTATAAGGCTGTTCCATATCTATTTGATTGTTCCTTCTTATAAGCAAGAAATTTAGACCATCCTAATACTTATATTTTTGAACGTATTTTTATTTTCCTGGACCTTTTAATCTAAATTTTAAAGTTTTAGGTATAAATTCTTATATTATCTACAGTTCATGGTTAGTTTGTATGCTCAACATCCCTGTGTGTTTGATTTCTGGCACTTTGGTCAACCATGGCTGTTATCTGGTTGGTGTAGCTACCATTTGATGAGTAACATTTGAACTCTGGATTTCTTTTACTACAGAGCATAAAAATTAGAAAGAAAACTTTAAATCTTGAACAAAGTTAATATATGGAAAGGGTCAATGGAAAATAGAAGAACAATTATGTTCTCTGCTTTTTCTCCTGTCTCCCTGTTGGAAACACTTTTAATTCTTTGTATTCAAATTACAATATTTTTTGTTCAAGCAATAACATTTGTTTACATTATTATAGTTTTTAAATGATGCTGTAGAAACAAGGAATATGTTTTTTCTTTTAGAGTTCTTTGATATCCCACCCCTAGCCAATTTTCTTTTTTCCCTCATAGGGCTTTTCTTACTCTAGAATCTTACATTGTTTGTTTGTTTTTACTCTAAGAATTCAACATATTCATTAAAGAAATGAATGAATCAATTGGGAGGCCACTTGTAGTCTCTGATTTGAGAAGACATGGGATTTAACAGGATTGAATCTTATGAAGTGTAGAACACCTTAGCAATGGGATCCAACATCTCTTGTTTCCAGGAGCTAGACCTTACCTGGATCTTAGACTTTTCTTTTAAGTGACTGAAATTTAAAGGGTCAGGAGAAAGCCCCCAGATGCGCTCCTCCATCTCTTCTCTCGTGAGGACTTAGTGTCTTAAAAATCACCAGTCAGGAAATAGAATACCAGTGTTGAGGCTACAGAGTCTGTATAAAGTAAACCAAAAATAAATCATAGTTTTCCAAACTATACTTGTTTTGCCATTGTGTAATTCTTTAGGAAGATTCTTTAAACATGATTATTATTGTTATTTTATTCTTCTCTCATACATTATATCCCGACAGCATTTTCCCCTCCCTCTCCCATCTCTCACCCTACCTCCTCTCTCCCCAAGATCCACTCCTCCTCCATCTCCCTTCAACAAAAGAGCAGGCCTCCCAGGGATACCAATTGAACATGGCATGCCATGTTGATAGACTCTGTCTAATATATGTCTTGTGCAGGTAACTGTAGCTGCCGTGAGTTCATGAGTGCAATGATCATATCACATCTAGAAGTCAGCATTTTGTAGCAAGCTCTTCATCCTTTGGCTTTTGCATTCTTTCTGCTACACTTTCCTCCATGTATCTGGAGTCTTGAGGGGTAAGAGTGGTGCCTCCTTAATTTGATTATTATTTATCTGTGAGACAAAAAGCCTTAAGACACATCTTATAAAAGAGAAAATATGGGGAAGTTTTCTGAATATTTATATGTCTGAAACTACTCTCTCACAGGATGGATAGTTTAGCTAAATATAGAGACCCCTGAGAGTACCTTACTGCTCAGAAACAATTAGTGTGTTAAGTGGGGAATCACTCTTACTTACCTTTCAAGGCACAGTCAATATTGTTCAATATTGCTTTAATCTTGCTCACTACAACAAATATATTTCATGATCAGCAATGTTCTTTGACTGATTCTTCTTAGAGTTCTCCTTTACTCTCAAATCCAACTGAGGTTTAAATTCTAAAATTGACTTTCAGGGCAAAGATGGGTATACTGTGAATGTGACTGTGATCAGTGGAGACCACACCATAGTTCTTCCTAGAGCATTTACTTACATCTCTTCTTTAAATCCAGTGATTGTGTCTTTGAGCAAAAACAGAAGCAGCATAACAGGTAAGATCCATTTACTTCAAGCCAATTTTCTCTTTAGAGCTTTGATCATGTGTGTAATAGGATGATTCTGGTCCAGTCTTTCTGGCTTAGCCCCGAAGTTTGGACCCACTCACAGCCCTGCTGCCACTTAGCCCCAAATAATCACACAAAGGCTTATATTAATTTCATGCTGATTGGCCTATGACTCAGTCACATAACTTGCTAACTCTTAACTCTTAAACTAACCCCATGATGAGCCAAGTAGTTTGGTACCTTTTCTCAAAGCAGCTTCCTAATCTTCTCTCCTCTGCATCTGCTAGGGTCTCTCTGGTGACTCTGTCTCACTCTTCCTCTTCCAAGAGTTTTCTTAGTCTGTTAGCCCTGCCCACACTTCCTGTCTGCCTTCTGGCTAATCAGCATTTTATTAAACCACTAGGAGGGACAAATACTTAACAGTGTAGCAGAACATAGTCCCACAGCACCTATTAAAGAGACAGGATTTTGACTTGTTATTTTATTTATTTATTTGAAGCAGGATCCTCCTATTTAATTCAGTTATCTTGAAGCTCCTTTTGATAGTGAACTTGAACTCATAATACTGGTTTCACCCTTTTGAGCGTAGAATTACAGGCATGCATACTTAATTCAGCTTATTGTATTATAGATGAAAGATCATTTTCAGGTTACCTGTCAAAAATCTTATATCTTATTTCTCCTCTGTGGAAATGAGGCTATTTCTTCGTGAAAATGATGTGAATATTGAATTAGTATTCAGTAAATATTTATTGAGAAGCTAATTTGTACTGCCACTGCTAATTGTATAGATGTACAATAGACTTGAGTCCTTAGCACTAATTTAAGGCTTCAGTTCACAGATGACAACTAAGGAATAGAGTGTAAGTAACCTGACATAGCACCTTTAGGAAGCAATGAAGCTGGGCTTTAAACTCCAACAACCCGCAGGTCCCAAGCTTCAGCTACTTACAGGTGAATGCAGATTTAGGCAATAGGGTTTATTATAGCAGTTTAAAAGAGTTATAGAATAGATATCAGATTTCCAAGTTACTATAGAATAGTATTGAGGATTCCTCTTTGTTGAGACTTACAATGTACAAAAAGAAGTTTAAAAGCATTACACACCAAAGTAGTTTGAGACTCAGATATATGATGGAATACAGCTATGCTTTCTAATGTCATTCCAATGTAGACTAGGTACAGTGGCTGGTGACAGTCTTTCTGGTTAATTTAATGCATGATGGCAGAGTTTATGGTTTATTATAAAAAGACCATCATGTTTCCTAATGAAAACATTTGAACCCAAATTTTCTGGCACTGTTTTCATTTTCTAAAGCTCAAAAGTGCCCAAATAGAATGGTATGCCCTTTAACTTCTAATATTATTCAGCTCAGATTGGACAGAAGAATTTTCTACCTCAAGTGACAGAGGTGTCTAAAATTCCCAAGTGGCACAGATTCTTCCCAATGAGTTAGAAAAGGGAACGGGGAGCTCATGTGACAGACATGTGTCAATGATTTTTAAAAAGTTCCTACCTCTAATGACAATGACAAGTATATTGCATCTTGAAAGTATCTTAGCCTAAAAGCTTGTGATATGAAGCCCTAAAGTTTGTGACAGTGATATGTATTATGCAAGATGTTATTTCAGAGTTTATATTCGCCTTTTAGACCTGCCTGTGAGCAGATTCAGAAACAAGCTATAACCACACAACGTGGCAGCACAGTGGGAAATACCCTTTTAAGTTGGGTTCCTTTATATAGAAGGTGATGTTGATAATGAAGCCAAGATGAAATGAAAAATAGAAGAGGCACAAAGGAAAGACAAGGGGGAATGTGAATTTAGAAGCATAAATGTGGCTTTTGTAGTCAGAAAAAGTTGCGTATGAATGAATACCAACTCAAGTTACTTGTTAAAGAGAATTTTGGCTAATTCACAAACATTTTTAATAGAGTGATTTGTATATTTGGCAGTATTCAGAACCAGTAGATGTTCTCAGTGGTCACTTTGTCATGGGATGACATTTGTAGACAGAAAATAAAAGGAGATCTCAAAACAGCTTCATTGATCACAGCATAGTGTATCTTAAATTTGATTATCATTTTATCATTTGGCAGTCTGTGGCTGGCTGAAGCTAATCTGGTGATTGGTGAGGTTCAGGTAATTGTTACACAAATATAATCATAATTTAGCATATTAGTTTCTTACTTAGGTCACACTTTGCTACAAGGATCAAGATATGGAGGCATCCTCAGGCTATATTTAATTTAACTTGATACACTTGTTTCTACTGATACTGAATTTATGGATTCAACTATGAAATTAAAATACTTTTAAAAATTGTGTGTCGTGGGATTCAGGTGTTATTTGAGGAAGCGTGGAGGTATATCTCTGGGGTATCAGTACCCTGAATGAGGTGTGACCAGACCCCATTGGGACCTAAGGCAGCACCGATCTTTCTTCCTGTTTGTTTTGAGTTCTTGGTGGCCTCTAAGTTTCAGTATTTTACTAAATATATATAGATATTCTTTTCTAAATAATCATATAGCTATTATATAACACTTACATTGTATATGACTTTATAAGTATGTAGAGACTGTTTACAGTACATGTGATGATGTGTGTAGATTCAGTGCAGATACTTCATTTTATACAAAGGAATTGAAAATCCTTAGTATCATGGAATTTAGATGCCCCAAGATCAGTCCTCTATGGATATCAAGGAATAGTTATATTTCTTTTTAAAGTAATTGATTTTGTATTTTTAAAATTATCTTATAAAGTAATGATTTCCATTAGAGAATTTTCATTTGTATTTTGATTTTGCTATTTTACTCTGAAGAACTCACCACAACACTAGTCAGGTAAGACCGTTTTGTGCTAGTGGGACACTGTTGTCTTTTTTCCTTAATCTACCATGAAACTGATTGAAGTCACCAGATTTCAAAATAGAGGTTGAAAGCACAGGAAGAAGGAAAAAGGATAGAGAAGTGAGGAAGAATGTGAAGTTAAGATTGTATGTGTATGGGTGTGGGGGTGTGTTTCTACATATATCTCAGAATTTCTAAGTTAATTCTTTCTACAAATTATATGGAAAAGAATTCGGCATTATTTTATTAATGAAAATTTCAAAATTTAAGCAGCAAATGAAATAGTACCTATAGCCAGAAGTTTCTTAATTCCACCTACCCTGAGATCTAAATGAATTTCTTCTACCTACAGTCTGCAGCTTCTTATAAAATAATTAACTTGAAGGCTTAGTATTATAATAAATGCTGGGTGAACAGTTCAGGCTCATTACTAACCAGCTCTTGTGTTTACTTAAACTAACTCATAAATCTTACCTATGGTTAACCATGAGGCTTGGTAACTTTTCTCAATGAAGCCTTCTCATCTTGCTTCCTCTGCATCTGGCTGGTGTCTGCTCTCTGCCTTTCCTCTTTCCAGAATTCTCTTAGTCTGGTTACCCTGCCTTACTTCCTGCCTGCTCATTGGCCAATCAGTATTTATTAACAATAAATGACAAATATTTACAGTGTACAAGAGCATAGTCCCACATCTCATACACCCTCATGTTTTCAATTTAAGAACCCACAATCTAACCTGCATTTTGTAACTTTCTTCCTGAACATTATCCATAGCAACACATCATATGCAGCTCGCGCTTGTACCAAGGCTCCTGTGAGACTGTGGGAACACAACATGTTGTAGCTCAAGCCTGTACATAGCAAACCTGCCATGCTATATAGCTCAAGCATACATACATGCCATGCCATCTTTGTATCACAGCCCACATGAGAGATACAACTAGGAAGCTGTTTTTATCTCTGTTGTGTTCTAGAACCATTTTAAGCTTCTTCAGACTTTATCTGTATACATGTACACCACATTAGTGTGCCATTTGTAGTCAGAAATTTCTCTGTTCTGCCTGGCTGGTGCCACAGCTGCTTAGGAAATAATTATTCAGAAGCTTAATATTATATTTAATGTTGGGCCAGTAGTTCAAGCTTATTATTATCTAGCTTTTATGAGTAAATTAACCCATAGTTCTTATCTATGTTTAGCCACGTTGCTTGGTAACTTTTTTCACTGGAGCACTCTTATCTTATCTCCTCTGCATCTAGCTGGTTTCTCTGCCTTTCCTCTTCTCAGAATTCTCTTAGTCTGGTCACCCTGCCTACACTTCCTGCCTGCCTACAGGTCAGTCAATGTTTATTAAACTATTAGGAGTGAAAAATATTTAAGAGGAAAGGTATGAATAAACCAACATGGTAATACCTCTCATTCACCCCTATTGATAACATTTTGTCAGCTAGTTTATGATTTTTGACAATTTTACTATATTTGACATTCTCTGAAGGTGAGGTCTGAGTAAGCATTTTTATGTTCTGCAAAATCTTTGTCATGGATTTAATACACACTTCAGTTAGAAACAGTTGAGGTAAAGGGTTTATGATATGCTCATTTTTTTAGTGGAGCTGCTGATTGTACCAAAAGGCCGTTGACATACACAGCAGAGATAGGAGTAGGGTTTGATATTTACAATACCTTGATCACAGAGGTTTCCTCAACTTTAAAATTTCAGTTGTATTTCACTGGGACAGTGGATAATAACCAGCTTCAGCCATTTAATTAATGCAAACCTAAAATAATCTGGAATATGAAGTTTCAGATGAAGAACTACCCAGATTTGATTGCCCTGTGGGCATGTGTGTGAGACATTTTATTTTCTTTTAGATTTATTTATTTCATTTTATGCATATGAGTATTTTGTCTACGTGTATGTATGGGTACTACAATATGTCTTTGGTACCCAGTGAGGTCAGGGTACTACGCCCAAATTCCCCAAATATTGTTTCTAAATGTTTGTTTTCATTATAAATGGTTAATGGTCATAGTCAATCTCTTTCTAAGAAGAAAAAGGGGATATGGTATATGAATGATTTTTTAAAAGGTTAGATTATTGAATTTGCTTAGATCAGGAAATCAGCTGTTGATCTCAAAATGCTTTACATTGGTATAGATTTTGGTTTATTGATACAAATTTAAGGTCAATTTTGTAATGCTGTATATGTTTTTCTATTCTTGTTTAAGGTATGATGTTCATGTAACTGATTTAAAATTGTAATGTATAATTAAGAAATGAAGGTTAATAGTCACCTTTGATAATCAAACTTATAGTTAGTTTAGTTAGGATTTTTAGGTATACAAAGATATATTTCAATTAGGTAGGTAATCTTCAAATACTTCTAAGACCTACAGAATATGGCATTTAAAATGTTTTAAGAACTTAGACTTTTCTGGACAGTGAGACAGATTTGTTCCTGGCAGCACCAATCTTCTTCAGGAGAAAAATGGGCATCGAAAAAACTCCATATGGAGTCTATTCTCTTTGTGGCAATGGTTAGCCACTAGCAAGAACCTGTTCTTATATTGACTGCTTGACAGTATGCTGTTAAAACTGGACATGCAGGTTCCATAGGAAGGTGACCTCTGAACTTTGGCAGAACAAGCCGAGATGGTCATTCAGGTTCCTGCTTTACAGAGAAAACTGTCAGACATTCTTCAAGACTCGAGGAGAAGCAACTGATGAACTGTGTCAGAATGGACAGAGCAGATTTCCTGCTTCACTGAAATAAAAAGAGACTCTGGGCCTGTAGGCTAAAGATGGATGCCCCAACTTTATAAAGGAAATTTGGGTGACTGTCCAGGCACATAGGTGTCATCTCTGTCCTTTCTAGATTTTAGAAGTCGCACTTCTGGTTTACTTGGGTAAATATATCCTTCTACGGTCTTTGATGTAGTTGAAGATTAGATAGTTATAGGTATAGTTTTTTTTAGTCATTTGAAAGGTATATTGCATATGGAACTTTAGATTCATAAAAATAAGGTAGATGATAGAGTATTTTCTTTAATTTTGCTAAATACAAATAGACTAGATATTGTAACTGTAATTCTTGCTTGATAGATATTTTGTTATATGTAATTTTACTATGTTAAAATTAAAACCTTCCTTTTTGATTAGACAGAAAGGGGGAAGTGATGTGGGAATGCCTTTCTGTATGCTGTGAATCTCAATCTTTAAATAAAGGAGCTGTTTTGGGCCATGACAGGCACCATAGAAGAAGTAGAATCAGAATAGGTAGGAAAGTAAGGGCGGAGTCAGAGGCAGACAGAGCTGAAGCCACCCAAGGAACAACATGTAAGGAACACAGGTGAGCCACGGGACCCGTGGCAGACTGATTAATAGAAATGGGTTGAGCTAAAAAATAAGAGCTAGCTAGCAATGTGCCTGAGCCATAGGCCAAACAGCATGAAGTTAATATGAGCATCTGAGTCATTTCTGGGGGTCTAAGCGGCGGGCGGCTGGGCCGCAAAGGGGTCTGGCACGGCAGGTCTGTGGGTCTCGGACCTCTGGCCACCCGGGACCAAAGAAACCCCACTACTACAGGGTATCAGATCTCCTGAAACTGGAGTTAGGAATAGTTGTAAACCACCATATATGTGCTAAGAACCAAAGTCAGTCTTCTGCAAGAGCAGCAGGTACTCTTAACCACCAGGCATCTCTCTAGTTTTTTTGTGAGGTATTTTCTTGACAGATAATTGATAAAGTGGAGCTCAGCCAGATGTGGATGGTGGCATTCCTAGGGTGGGTCTGTGGCATATAAGAGAGAAATAAGCCCTGGAGAGCAAATAAACCAGCCGTGTTTCATGGACTATGCTTCAGTTCCTAGTTCCAGGAACCCATTCCAGGGTCCTGCTCTGAGCTCTTTCCTTAACTAATCTTGATGATGGACTGTATCTTCATATGACCAAGAAACCCTTTGCTCAGGATCATATGGGGTGATGTCACAAAAGTGTATGGTAGATGATGAACTGTTGAAATTATACAGTATATTGCAGAGATGTAGACTTTTGCTTTTATCAGCATAAAAGTAGAGGCCAAAGCAAAGGACATAGGACATTGTGTGCAGGCTAGGAAGGCAACAACCCTCCAAACTGCCTAATTTGCCTTTCCAGGAATAAAAGTTAGCATAATTATCTCAACAATTTTGCATTGTTGATGCCCTTGAGGTTTTAGGCTGTACTCTGTTTAAAGAATCGTTAGAAACTTCATAAGAAAAAAATTCTTAGAGGCTTAATGTGTAGGGCTGATTTTATTTAATAATAAAAGATATAGTGGTGGAGGCCACAGGTCAAGAAATATATTCTTCTTGACACAGGAGGTGAGATCCTGTTTCTTGGGATGGCACGGCTGGTCAACTACACTGATCTGGATGTACAAATCCACGTGCAGGACACCTCTGCTCAGGTCCTCACACAGACACCTTGGGGATTGGAGGTGGTACTGCCTCCACTGCCAGCTGGTATCCACACGATTTCAGCCTTCATTAATGGAGTCAGTATTCATTCACAGGGGTAAGACTGTCACTGCTGTTGACTTTGGGTCTGTTTGATGAACTAGCAATTCATTTGGGAACCTCTGCTTTGAGCTGAGTGTCTTCTTTCTTCCATGTAAAGTGAGGTGATAAGGATCTCAGAATTATAAACATATGAATGAATATCAAAGTCTTGGACAGTTCACTCCATAGCCTAATGGAGGATTTCCAAGCTTCATGGACAGTCTACTTTTTAGCCTAACAGAGGGAAAAGGACTTACTTGCTAGGGGAAAGGGCAGTTGGAAGTTGGTTGAGGTTGGGATGGGGTGAGCCTGGGTTGGAATGCTTTAATAAAGCTGTGTCTGAGGCTTTGGAAAAATGGTTTGCAATAACTGCATTAGCCATGCCTCTTACTTCCCCTTAATCTCCTCTGCACCCTGAAATCTCTAGATTTTCTTCAGAAAATCTCTCTCCCTCACCTAGAAACCATCTAACCTATGTGGGACTGGTGTTGCCATTTGAGAGTGGCCCAGGACAGTGCCCCCCCATCTCTCCACTGTTTCTTCTCTATAAGCAGGATCACTGACATTTGTTCTCCATCACTGCCCCCCCTTTACAAACATGTCTCCATTCTGTTCTACTCATCTCCATGTTATTTTCGAACACCAACTGTTTTCCCTAGGGGTGATCTCCACATCCAGTACCTCACTGAAATTTTCAGCATGGAGCCTTGCTCTGGGTCTCTTTTGGGTGAGTGGTTCTGATATCACATTCTTTTGTCCAGCAAGTTGTTTTACTGCATATTCAGATTTCATTTCTGGACTAATGAGCTGGTGAGGTCAGGGCTGGAGGTGTCAGGGAGAGATGTTTCCCCTGCTTCTCAGATGAACATTTGCTCTTATGTGGAGTGTGAAGAGTTTAGGACTTCAGCTCCATGACTCCCAGAAATAAAAGAGTATAAAAAGAAGAGGTAGCTGACTTTTTCCCTCCAGGAAATGTTGAAATATCCGATGGACACCGATATTAAGAAGGTATTAAAAAGGGACAGACAGACCTCCTCTATAGTCACCTTCAGTCTCTTCACTTTCTTCTAAGGCTGAAATACAAAGAAAACCAGAAACACAAGTACTGAATGGGAAATGTAGAGCTACTTAGAACGCTATGTCAGAAAGTATAACCAATGACAAGAAATGAAAAAAAAATTGTTATTCACATATAAGTTGAGAGTAGGATAGTCTTCTAAGACAGACAAAGATATTCTAAAATTTTCTCTTAAACATTAAAAAGTATTGTTCTTGCTGTGTGATGGTCAGTGATGAAGGTCACTTGCTCTTGAGGAAAACTTGGTTCAGTTCCCAGAATCCACATGGTGGCTCTCATGGGTTTGTAATTCCAGTTTCAGAGGTTCTCTCATGCTCTCTTCTGGTCACCATGGGGACAGTATACAGTGCTACACAGACACACATGCAGCCATACACAAAACTAAAATAAATAAAGTAAAATAAATCTTAAAAAGTATTATTGCAAAACAATTTTAATTACATTAGTGCTATGTGAATTCTGCCATATCTGAGTGGCCTAATGATCACAAATTTAGCTATGATGAGGATGAGATTTGTTCATATCACTTTCCACTTAATTGCATCAGATATGTACAGGTGTTGCCGTTCCTATATGGATTATCTATTACATGTGTGTGTGTGTGTGTGTGTGTGTGTGTGTGTGTGTGTGTGTGTGTGTGTGTGTGTGTAGTACATCCCCAGTAGGCAGGTAGAGGTCAGAGGTCAGTTTTCTTCTTTTATCATGTGGGCCCTCCTTAGGAATTGAACTCAGGCTATCAGAGTTGGCAGTGGAGGCATTTAGCTGTGAACCTTTCTGCTGGCCAGAATATTAATTTAATTTGTCTTCCATGTTTATACCGTAGGTGGAACGACCCTCCATCTTTCAGGAATAGGACTTGGCAGAGACCCGGCTCTGATTTGGGTACTTGTGAACAATCAGCCTTGCAATATTGTGAACTTGACAGAAGTGAACATCTGGTGTGAGACTCCTCCAGCTGTGCTGCCACCCAGGGCAGATGGTCTCACTGTGCCAGCTTCTGTAGAGATCTGGGTTGGCAACACTTCCTTGCTCTATGGACCAAGCTTGGTGGGCAAGGGCTTTACCTTCATGTATGAAGTAGCAACAACACCAGTGGTCACTGCCATGTGGGGAGAAGTCAGGAACAGCAGCCTGGAGTTCTATGTGGAAGGAAACCACCTCTCTGACTCAGTCATTCTTTTGGGAACCCTGAAATGTGACCTCGAAGTGCAAGCTTTTGTTGATAACGTGCATTTGTCTGGATGCTCCTTTCCCCTCCACAGTTTGGAAGCAGGGGTCTATCCTCTCCAACTTCGTCACAAGTGGATGGGATTTGCTAATATGTCTGCAGTGCCCCAGAAATTTGAGTTATTACCTCAGATAGTGGCCATCTTCCCAACATATGGTTCTGCATGTGGTGGAACAATGCTCACTCTGAAGGGCGTTGCCTTCAGTTCTAGAAGGAACTTAGTTCATGTTGACCTTTCAGGCCCTTTTGCTTGTGTTATTTTGAGTTTGGGAGAGCACACAATCCTATGCCAGACTGAGTTGGTGGGCAACCCCTTTTCTGAAGTGTCATTTGCTCTAAATGTCTCAGTTCTGGTCAATGGGATGGGTAGCAAATGTGAGGGGAACTGTACACTCTTCATGCAGGAAGAAACAACTCCTGTTGTGGATGGCGTGGCTATAAGTATCAATGGTTCCTTTACCACAGTGCTGATGAGAGGCCAGAGGTTAGGTACCGTTGGTGCTGAGCCAACAGTGTTTGTGGATGATCAACTTCCCTGCCACACGACTTTCTTCAACACCAGCCATGTGGCATGCCAGATGAGTGATTTGACTCCAGGCATCCACTACCTGTCATCTGTTCTTACAAGCACTGGATACGCTTGCCTGGATAGTGTTTATAGAAGCTTCTTCATTGTGCCTCAGGTGTTTGATTATTTTCCTAAGAATTTCAGCATCCATGGTGGAGGTCTCTTGACCATACAAGGTATAGCTCTTAGAGGATGGAATGCTACATATGTTTATGTTGGACAGCAGGCTTGTCTAACAGTGAACATCAGTTCTGAGCTCATCCAGTGCATTGTTCCTGCAGGAAATGACTCAGTTGCTCTGGAAATAGAGGTGGATGGAGTTTTGTACCACATGGGACTTGTTGGTTATAACAGTGTCTTTACCCCCAAATTGCTTTCTGTTTCTCGGAATCATGATGTGTTAACCTTTGCAGTGGCCCAGATCTCAGGGGCTGCAAATGTGGACATTTTTATTGGGATGTCACCATGTGTAGGTGTCTCTGGTAACCGTACGATTCTCCAGTGCACGATCCCTCTACTTCCTGCTGGGGAGCATCCTGTCATAGGTTATGACCACTGCAGAGGATGGGCCTCATCAACTCTCATTCTCGAACTGAGAGCTACTGTGACTTCAGTGATTGAGAACTTTGGTAAGTAGAGAAAGTAACGTAGACACTTTCTCAATAAAACAAATGAATTGTTATTCTCAATTTTAGGAAGAAGGGTACCAGTGGAAGATAGCAAGAAAAAATAGTTTGGGTAACCTCATATAGGCATGAGGACAGACCTCAGGACTGTCCCTGTGATGTTTTGCTTATTTATCTTCATTTTCATGAGGGAAATTCTACGTATTCCTTAAGTATTTATTTTTATGCACATCGACTTTGTTGGATATGTGTTTTAAATTTAATATCATTTGCTAAAGCTCATTATTTGATTGTATAAGCATATTAATGTATTCACCTATTTTAGGTATGTGCGGATTTGTATTATTCAAAATGTATTTAATAGGATCAATTTTTCCATTTTGTAACAGTTTAAAGATGAATTCATACTCCATCAATAATATGTCAGTGCCATAGTACAAGTGTGCTAACTAAACTTCAAAAATATTTATTTTCTATTTTGTTTGTATGTATGTGTGCATAAGCAAATATATGTACACTTAGTGTATATATGTATCACATGTGCTCAAGGTACCCATAGTGGCCAGCATAGGGCATCAGACTTCCAGAAACTGGCATTATTGGCAGTTGTGAACTGCTCATTGTGGGTGCTATACTCAAACTCAGGTTCCCTGGAAGAGGACTGGTACTCTGAACCACTGAGCCATCTCTATGGCCTCCTAATTTGTTTTCCTTTCAGGCACACTGACATTTTGACATTTATCTAGCCTTTTTTTTTTTTTTTTTTTTTTTTTTTTTTTTTAGGTCTCTGTTTGCTTACTTTGCTGAAATAGCTTAAGTCTGATTGTAATTTAAATAAAAAAGAAACATGGAAAAAAATCATTCAATGCAAATTGGCGGGGAAATATCCATAAGACATTTGGCTTCAGCTGAGTAGAGTGTTATTGGGATTAAGGTTTGCATCAGAGGCAGGGGTTAATGTTGCTAATGTAGATGACCTGTTTCTTCTCTTAAGATTTGGATTTGTATCTGTATATTATATATGCATGTATCACTCACGCACGCGCATGCACACACACACACACACACACACACACACACACACAGAGAGAGAGAGAGAGAGAGAGAGAGAGAGAGAGAGAGAGAGAGAGAGAGAGAGAGAGAGAGAGAGAATGTTTGATAAAGAGTCACAGAAACTTCATACATGGATTTTTCTGGGGATTGTGGCTGGGGGAGCTTAAACTTTGTTTTATGGTTGTTTTGCATCGAAATAATTTTTTTCTATAGAAAATTTAAAAGCTGTAAATCATCATCAGTTACAACACAAAGCTTCAGGCCAGAGTCAAGCAGAGAAGAACCTGGAGGTGCTGGGATCAGCTGTGCACCTTCTGCAGGGGTTGAGAAAGTTGCACAGTGAGAATGTGAGGCTTGAGCTTTGTGTGCAATAAGCCAAGATTTACCTCCCAACTAATGAGCTTGGAATTTTGTCTCTGAAGGATGCCTGGGTGGAAGGCTTTTGCATGTGTTCGGAGCAGGATTTTCTCCAGGGAACATCTCAGCTGCCGTGTGTGGTACTCCGTGCCAAGTCTTGGCTAATGCTACAGTGTCTGCCTTCAGCTGTTTGGTTCTGCCTCTAGACAGTGAGTAAAAAGCCACCTTACACATTAATGTGAAGATCTTATTCTTTGGCTTTTGTTTGTTTCTGGTTTTGTACTGTATTGACTACAACTGGGAATAGAATTTTTTTCTATTAAAAACGATAGATGCCGGAGCATGTGAGCCTGAGGAAATGACTCAATATGTAAGTTGCTGGCTTTGTAAGAAGAGGGCTTACTTGTGTTCAGAACCTCTGCACCCTTGTTAAATCTGGGCACAGCGGTTGATGACTATCACTCAGGGTGGGCAAAGGTGCAAAGACAGGTGAGTCCCTAGAGCTTGCTCGGTAGGAAGCTCGAGGTTCAGGAAACCTGTCTCAAAAAATAAGGTAGAGAGAGATGGAAGACACCAGAAGCCTATTTCTGGCCTCCACATGCACACGTCTAGGAGTTTATACCATCCTGCACACATACACACATATCCATACTCACGTGTATGCCATGGGCATGCATAGAATACACACATAGATGGAAAAGATGCTACCAACTGCCTTCTCCCTGGGTGTCTTTTGAATATTGGTTTTGTACTCAGTTCTTTGATTCTTTTAGACAAGATCTGCCATTCACATTGTTCTTTTTTGCTTCAGTGTGTAAAAGTCATGCTAGCTCAATGCTTAAAGACATGGCCCTTATGTAAATTGTGGAATGTGAGGTCCTGTCTTTATGGAGGGAGGAATGTGCAGACCTCGAGGCCTCACAACTGCCTATTGAGCTTCAAGGGGATAAATCCCAACAGGAGGAAGTGACTTTATTATCACAGGGCTGGCCGTGTTGCTTTTGAGAGAGCCTCAGTTGAGCCAGCTGGGTATTCTGTTTGCCTCTTCCTAGGTGCTGAACTTTCATACTTTAAAAATGACACTCTGTACTTGAGCATTTACAGGTATGCTTTCTGTGTATTGGTTTAGTCCAATGTTTCCTCTCTCCCATGTTTTCCCCTGACATTTGAATATGGGTTAAGGATTTACAAAGTGATAGATGTAGCAATCTATCTGAATTTGGGTGATAATTCTATAGGATGTAATTCTGTCACGGTGGTGAATTATACTGTCTTAGGAGGAGGGAAGGGAGGAGGGAGGGAAGAGAATGTGATAAAAATACTGGTGTACCACGCCAGAAAGTGTTCTGTTCTCATCAGATATATATGCTGAATGTGAGGAAGGAGAGACCAACTCCACGGTAAGAAACCTAAGGTGCAATAGTGATTTTAATGGCATCTGACTCACTGTGACTCTTCCTATGCACAAAATGGTGTCCTCCCAGAGTATGTGCAAAATTAGTTTAAAGTAAAATTTAAACAAAAGAGTTAGGAAACGGTGGAAATGAAGCAAATATCACTTTGTAGATTCTAATTTTATTGTAGAGATTTATTTATTTTTGTTTTCTGACAATGACTATTTTGCCTTATGTGTGCACACATGTGTATATTTGTACGCATGTACATCTGGTGCATGTTTGGTAATCATGGAGGCCAGAAGAGAGTATCAGATCCCTAAAACTGGAACTACAGGCAGTTGAGAGCTACCATATAGACACAGAAAATGAAGCCCATGTCCTTTGCAAGAGCAGTAAATAGTCTTAACTATTGCTCTCCAGATCCTACATTTCTAATATTCAATTAATACCTCATCATTTTTTTTGAAATTAGAACTAGATTTTTCTCACACACAATACATTCCATCCCTAGTTTCTCTTCCCTCCACTCCTCATGTTCCCCCCGCCCCAGATCAACTCCCCTCACCCTGTTTCCCTTGAGAAAAAAGTAGGTTCCCAAGAGACAACCACCAAACATGTCAAGCAAGCTATAAGACAAGGCAAACGCTCTCATATTGAGGCTGGAGAAGGCAGCCTTCTAGGAGATGCCCCAAAGCAGGCACAAGAGTCAGAGACACACCTACTCACAAAGCACCAAGCCACTCAATTGTAACATGTTTGCAGAGAACCTGCCGCAGACCCATGCAGGCTCCATGATTGCCGCTTCATCTCTGTGAGCCGACCTGAGCTCTGCTTAGTTGACTCAGTGGGCCTTCTTCTCCTGGTGTCCTTGACCTCTTGGACCTCTACAACCCCTCCTTCCTCCTCTCCACAGGGTTTCCTGAGCTCTGCCTGTGGGTCTGTGCATTAGTTTTCTTCAGTTGCTGGATGGAGCCTCTATGCTAACGATTGGGCTAGTCACCAATGAGTATATGAGTAATATGAGTATAGCAGAGTATCACTAGGAATTGTTTTGTTGATGTTTTGCAAGCCATGTTGGCTTGATTCTAGGTCTCTGGGTCATCTAGCCTCTGGTCCCGGCCATCAAGACAGTGTCAAACTAGGGGTCCTTCTCTGTTGTTGATATCTAGCTTTGATCCACGGTAGTCTGATAGAATGCAGAGGGCTATTTCACTCGTCTTACATCTGCTAAGACTTGCTTTGTGTTCAAGTATCTGGTCAATTTTAGAGAAAGTGCTGTCAGGTGCTGAGAAGAAAGGACATTCTTTTGTGTTTGGGTGAAATGTTCTGTAGATACCTGTTAGGTCTGTGAGGTTTATAATGTCTGTTAGTCCCACTATCTCTCGCTTTAGTTTTTTCTGGATGACCTGTCCACTGCAGAGAGTAGAGTACTGAAGTCTCCCCTCTCAGTGTGTGAGGGTCAATAAGTAATTAAAACTGTTTCTTTTAGAAATTGGGTGCCCTTGTGTTTGGGGGCACGGATGTTAAGAACTGAAATGTCATTTTGGTGGAGTTTTACTTTTGATAAGTGTGTAGTGTCCTCCATCTATTTTGATTAATTTTGGTTTAAATTCAATTTTGTTAGATATTAAAATTACTACCACAGCTTGCTTCTGAGGTCCATTTGCTTGGATTATCTTTTTGAACACTTTAATCAGAGGTAATGTCTAAGAAATTGAAGTGTGTTTCTTTTATGCAGCACAAAGATGCATCCTGTTTTTATTGAGGAATAGAGTCTCTTGATATTGAGAGAGATCACCCTCCCCTCTCTCTGTGTGTGTGTTTGTGGGTGTAGTTAACATCTTTGGGTTGGAATTTCCTTCTAAAACCTTCAGTGGGGCTGATTTTATAGGTAGATATTGTTTAGATTTGACTTTATCATGGAATTTCTTACTTTGCTAATCTATGAGGATTGAAAAAATTCCTAGTATAGTGGTCTGGGCTGGCATCTATAATCTCTTCCATCTGCAGGACATCTGTCCAGGCCCTTCTAGCTTGTAGATTCTCCATTGCGAAGCTGGGTGTAGTTCTAATAGATCTAATAGTTCTAATAGACCTGCCTTTCAATCTTAATTAGCCTTTTATCCTTGCAGTTTTTAATGTTCTTTCTTCCTTTTGCATGTTTAGTGCTTTGATTATCATGTGGCAAAGGGAATTTCTTTTCTGGTCCAATCTATTTGGTGGTCTGTACACGTCTTTCACATTTCTAAGCACGTTCTTCTTCAGGTTAGGAAATTTTCTTCTATGGATTTTGTTGAAAATATTTTCTGGGCCTTTGAGCTGGGCGTCTACTCTGTTGATTCTTCTTAATATTCTTAAGCTTGGTCATTTTTTAGTGCCCCAGATTTCCTGAATATGTGTGTTAGGGAGTCTTAGATTTAACGGTTTCTTTGTGTCTGTGTCTTCCGTTGTGCCTCCAATGCCCGAGATTCTCTCTTCCATCTCTTGTGTTCTGTTAGTAAGGCCTTTGAAGTTTCTGATCCTGTTCTCAGATGTTTCCAGAACTCTGTCAGTTTATTTCTTCTATTTCCTTTTCCATTTCTTGAACAGTTTTACTAATTTCTTGCAACTGTTCATTTTTCTTGCCTCTCTTTAAGGGACTTATTCATTTCCTCATATTGTTTGTTTGTTTTCTGGATCTCTTTGAAGGATTTACTTATTTCCTTTGTTTGTACTTTTTTAGATTTCTTTAAGGGATTTATTTATTTCTTCTTTAAGAATGTCTATTATCAGGCCAGAGAGATGGCTCAGCGGTTAAGAGCACTGACTGTTCTTCCAGAGGGTCTGAGTTCAGTTCCCAGCAACCACATGGTGGCCCTCTTCTGGCCTGAAGACAGAACACTGTATATATAATAAATAAATCTCTATCTTTTTTTTTTTTTTTTAAGAACGTCTATTGTCTTCATATAGTTGGTTTTAAAGTCTTTTTCTTGTGTTCCGCTATGTTGGAATATTCAGGGCCTGCTGTGCTCTGGTTTTCTGGCAGTCACAACTTCTGGTTGAGCAGTGGGTTGTCTGCCAGAGTTGGTTTGGACACAGAAATGGGGGTGGGGGGGGGAGCCTGAGACATCCACAGGAGTGTGGACAGGGGAGGCAGTTCTTGTTGCAACACCAGGGAAGACCCTGAACCTTGGGTGGGGAACAGAGAAGTGGAGAAGTGCCCAGGCAACCAACATGATCTTCTCGCAGATGTGGCCTCTGTTGAGGGCTGGTACACAGCACCAAGGGTGGGAGGGCGTGGGGATGGTGTATGAGAGTCTGTGGGATCCACAGGAGGCATGAATACAGGAGGTGTGTATGGGGGGGAGGAGTGGCTGCAGCAAACATTCTGCTGCAGAGTTAGAAAAGACCTTGAGTATTAGGTCTGGGTTTTTCTTTACTAAAATTTCTAATACACCTATTATTAATAAACGATAGAACTTCTTGGTTTATTTTATTTTAAACTGTTACATCTTAACCAGAAGTACAGAATAACAAATCAATGAAGTGTTCAGGGTCAGATAAATTTGCTATTGTAATTTTGATAACTCAGATGGGAAAAATTAAGTTAGTATATTATAAAGGATTTGATTAAGTTTTAGAAACAGAATCAATTCTCTGGAGTTTGAAAAGAGCAATACTGTAATTAAGGGCTGTAACTCTTACCATGGCCACTGGGTGGCACCAAACACTCATTAATTGCCCAAGCACACGTTTATTTATTTATTTTTTATTTATTTATTTATTTATTTTTAATTGAAAAGACTTATTATTATGGTCTGTGAACACCTACTCCAGAGGTCTTACCTGACATTTAGGGGGAGGTGTGGGGAGTCTTTGAACCTTCTGAAGCTGACTAAAGCAAATGCTGTGTGTATGATGTTCATTTCCTCCTGGCAAAGTATGCTAGTCATAGATAACAAGGGGCTGTGTGTGAGAAACGTAAGACTCACTAGTGAGTTTCTTGCTTTAAAGGACTTCATGTAACCAGCATCATTGGGAATCTCTATTTCAGAGGAGCAATGATTACACTTCACATCCATGTCCCAGCTGCCGTTCTCAGAGAATCCATCTTTCCACATTGTTAGCACTGCCCTCCTGAACCTTTCCAAGAAGAAGCAGCCTTTGGGAAGCTGCAGTACGCTCCTGTGCTAAGACAGCATAGTGTGCTCCTGCCCTGCAGCTACTTTTACAGTGTTGCCTTTGGATTGTTTAGAAACGTAGATGCTCAGGATTCATGTTGTCTGAAACCTTCTACAAACATTCTGATCTTTCTCTGGTTTTTTACATTGTTGCCTCATCAAAAGTACCAAAACCAAGACAGCATGTCTTATTAAGCAATTTCTTGGGAGCATCATGGATGTCTACCTATAATTTGGTCACAGATTTAACATCATAGTGCATTCTGTTAAATACTACCTCTCTCTCTCTCTCTGCCTCTCTCTGTGTGTGTATACATGTGGTCTTTATGTATGCCTATGATATATGTTCATGATTTCTAGGGATACATGAACAAATGTCCCCAGATATGGAACCTATAACATACTAAGTTAGATTACCATCAAAATCTAGTTTGGTGAACCAAATAGTTTTATTGGGGCTTCTCACAGTAGTGTGGGTGAGGGGTTACTTGCAGGAACAGAGACCTTACTCAGAAGCTCAGCCAGTCTCTGCTTCTTCCATGCAATTTAGTAGACACACCTTTTCCAGGTACCCCAGCTGATCAGAAAGTGTCTCTCAGCAGTTCAGCTACTTAGATAAGCTCAGGGAAAGAGGAAGCTACTAATCTGGTCAGTTTCAGGAACTTCCTAATTTTTTAGGTAGTTTATTTCCTGAGTTATTGAGCTTGCCTGCAGGATAAAATATTTTATCTCAGAGAAAATTTCTATACAACATTAATGTATCTGTTCGTCTATGCAAATCATGTGCCTGTGTGTGTGTGTGTGTGTGCATTTAGTACATATGTATAGTATGTATGCATGCATTAGCATGCGTACACTGGAATGCTTATGTACATGCATATGGCAGGCATGCTTCTGTGTTTCTAAGATGACTGTGCACATCTAGACTCTTCTTGCTGATATGGCTTCCTTTTTATTCTGCAGTTCACTACCTCCCTATTTTCATTTGGTCATTGTTATTTTTTTTGTTAAGTTCTCATATTTAATAAGGTCACTTTGAATTCTGTCCCTCAGTCTGGAAATATTTTCAGTTTGTTTTTGCGTGATAGAGGGATGTTTTAGGGTGCAACCTTTCCTCTTTACAGTTTTTTTTTCCCCTTATTGTTCCAATGCCACGGTACTAACGTGCTTCCTTTTTAGAGAATGATGGGGAATTAAAGATAGGGATGAGAAAAGTTCCCTTGCTGCTTTTGGTATCATCTATCCTTTCTTTCCAAATTATACCTTTAGACAAAGAATATTTATCTATATGATGGGTGCTAAAACATCCAGTTAGGTGAAGTTCATATTTGACTTTTGTTTAAACTCACGATCTTTGATCTTCAGGTTTTTTGCATTTACTTGGATTATAGCAAATGACTTTTTCATGGAAACTTTAACTTTTCCATGAGGCATGAAGAGCTAAAGGGATTAAAGTCACAGAGCTATTTAGTGGCAGAACTTTGAATAAAACCCATGGATTTTGATCCCCAGCCTTGGGTGCTTTTCATAATCCACCTTGTCAATTTGCATCCACTTAATCACCTATAATGAATTCATTATTTTATAGGTGTTGAGCCTGTTTTTATTTGCCTTGGGGCTTATGAACTAGAAAGTTCTTACGTTTTGTCTACGCACACGAGAATCCTACTGGCAGTCATTTGTATGGCAATTATTCATTCAAAACACATTCCAGAGAATGTCCTAGGTGCCAGGTGAATGTAATATTGGCAGTGATAGCATTTGGGAGTTATTGCATAACTACAAGTCCTGTTGGATGCCCTTACCTTGTGTGGGTCTTGATACCACCACTGTGATGAGGCAGGCATCATAGATTCAGTTCTGAAGATCTCGGTAATGTTTGTTGGGTACCTGTGAGGACAGGCTAGATGCAGATGTAGCAGGCCAGAGAGACTTCTCTTTTCTGTCCACATCAGGATTTTCAGACAGTTCCTGTGAAAGCACCTCACCACACATTTGTTCTTCTTCTAATTAAAGGTTCCCATCACTTCGCAGTATTGCGATCTTTTGTTGAAGCTAGAGTTTGACAAGGGAACTCTGGCTGACCTGCGAGTAACTCACTACATAGATCAGACTGGTCTCCAAGTCACAGATCTACTTGATTCCTTGTGTTCCTAACTGCTGGGATAATCCTTCCTTATTATTGCTTTTCAACTATTCCAGTGGGCTTTTGGAAGCTTCCAAATACTGTCTGCTACAGATATAACAAAGTTGTCTCTGGGATGAATGCCTATGAAGAAGAAAGCTTGTAGGTGCATGGTCAATTTGAAAAAAAAACCTACCATCTTGTTTCCAAAAGTCCGCTGGTGAGACAGTAGGTTTGTTACAGTTATTATGAGCAGAGCATGTGTACCACAGCAGAAGCCTATGCACATTAGTTACGTTCAGATAGTACACAAACGTTGGAGATTCGATGAAACGAGCAGATCTAAGTATATTTTATAATGTGTTATATCTACTAATGTTCAAAAATAAAAGTCAGTAGGCTCTTATTTAGAAATATAAATCTATTTAATAATATAATTTTTTATTCAAAATATTTTTATTTCATATGTGTGTGTGTCTTACCTGCATATATATCTGTCCACCACGCAAGTGCTTGGTACTCATGGAGGCCAGAAGGAGCTGACTCTAGTTATGGATGGTTGTGAGCCATCATATTGGTGCTGGCAATCAAACCTAGGTCCTCTGGGAGAACAGATAGTGCCATCTCTCTAGTCCCTCATGTAATTCATTTTTAAAAATGTCAAATGATTATTAGTGAAGATGAGGAAGAAAAATGAATCCAGAAAAGCAAGTAAGTTCAGAAGTGTTATAACAGTCAATATCTTGCTGCCTCATCCTATCCATTTGATTTATGACGATTATTTATGTTTTACAAGACTGTTTCTTATATATTTTGCTTTATAATATGTTTATATAAAATACCTTAAAACTATATGTGCAAAGGACAGGAGATAGTTTCAGGTGTCATTCATAAAAAATATCATCTACTTTTTCTTAAGACAAGGTCCCACACTGTCTGGCAATGCATTTTTTGTTTGTTTGTTTTTTATCAAAGAAAGCATCATTCCAAAAATGACATGAGCTCTTGAGTTCTTTCCACAGGCTTACCTAAACTCATGCTGACTTTTTCAGTGTCCTTGGCTTTCTTATGTGACCTGAGGGATGCAGAAGACAGCTGTGAAGTTAGCCGCCACACCTACTTACAGTGCGATTTGACAGTCTCCTCAGGGACCAAGAGACTGCCTGGATCCTGGCCGTACCTCTACCTTTGCGAAGAGAGTTCCCGGTGTCTCTTTGCACCAGATCACTGGGCAGAGCCAGCCTTCCCATCCTTTTCAGGCCTCTTCCTCAGGTACCTCCATCTTTCCTGTCTCATTGACTTTGCCACCAGCATATAGCCTCTGGGATTCACAGAGCTGGCAGAAAGCACAGGCAGGGGGATGTAGCTTATGGGCCTCTAGCTCTTTCAGAGAGGCCATTCTATCATGGATTCCAGCCAGCCTACATATCAAAGCATCTCTGTCCTTTTCAAGTGTTCAAGAGAACATCTGAAAAATATGCCCAGTAAACAGCTCACTTTGTTCTTGCTTCGATTTTAATATTTATCTTCTGATCCAAAGCAACATCTGGTAAATGCCAATGGGGAGAAAGATTAGACATTATGAAAAACAGAAGGCTTCCCCCTTTTTTCTTTTTTCTTTTCTTTCCAAACAGATTCACAAGTATGAAAAAGAAATAGTAGAGAAATCTGGCAGATTGCACAATATTTATTCAAAAGAATTACTGTTGATCTAGGGTTGGAAGGCCATAAACTCCTAAGGACTCTGAGTTTTTAAAAAGGAAAAAAAAAATATAACAAATAATACCACGATTTTCTAGATTAAACTCCTTTCTAACACAATTTTTAAAAAGTGAGCATGCCTGTAACTTTGCATGGCCATAATTTCTGTGAACAGCATTTCAGTTCTTATGCAGGCTAATATCTTATCATCAAACTCTGCCTTGTGTCTTTATTGCTCATCTGGATAGAATGGTTACAACTGACTTTTTAATGAAGATCGATTTCCTCATTAAGATATAAAACCAAACAAGACCAGTTGCCTGCAGTGGAGGAAATAACTAGTTCTTTTCATGACTGTCTGACTTTGTCATGTCCCGAGAAGTCTGACTTGGTAGGAACTTTCCATCAGAGATTTGTGGTCAGCCAGAGGAAGAGAATCTTTTCCTGGTGCTGCTGCCTTGAGGGGTATAGTGTGCCTTGGGAAGGGATAATGAGAAGTGAGGGTGTGGAGGTTGTAGTTAGGTGAAGCAGGGTCTCAGAACTCACTACCATGTCCATAGATCTTGTTCCTGATTCTGGGGAACTTTACTTGGATATCCTAAATAGTACTCTTGGATTCTTCCATGGTCTCCCTCATCACTGTCAGAGGTGGCTGAAGCGACTGTGTGTCAGATTTTGTAACAAGTTGTAACCTTTCCTATAAGCATGTTTTCAGTATCCCGAGAATCTTGCTCAATATTCTGGCAATTGCCGCATGCCAAAGTGGATGTGATTTATTGAGCTAGAGTTCTGAGCTCTTTGACTTAAACACAGTTTGCATTTTGTGCTGAAGAGGAGGGGAAAGACACATGGGTCTTGTTGGCTAGTAGGAAATCAGGTGTGATCTTTGGAAGACAGTTTGCTAAATCATTGATCAAACCCTACTCAACGTCCCAGAAATGTCCCACTTCGAGGACTTTACTTGAAGAAAGCAGATAGCAGTGTGTGGTATTTACAAACAGTGATGTTCTTTTAAGTTAGTAGTTGAAATGAGTTTAGTAACACATCCCAATGCAATGGCCCTAAGAGACCTGGAAATCATGCTGTACAGTGTTTAGTAGAAAACACTTAGAATGGTCCTGGGACATAAAAATCACACACCCTAAAGAGGTGTATCTGGTGACTCCTCCTTATGAGTGCATTGTGTGTTTGTACACAAATAGAGAAGCATGGATAAAACAAAGCTGGAAGCATGTTTTCAGAAAGGTCCAAAGTGTCTGCCTCTAGGTGGCTAGACTATTGATAATGTTTGTCTTCACTTAGTTTTCATGTCTGTGAACAAATGATGATATAATAACTAGAAGACACATAATAAACTCTATAAGGGACATTAAGGAAGCCATGCAGCATATAGCTTGTCCACTTTTTGAAAGGCTCTATTTGAGAACATAGAATACTATTTTTCAGGGTCTTTTCACAGAACCCATCTAACTTCCATTAGATGCTGTATCTCCTTGATGGAACTAATACTGGGCTTTATGTCATCTGGCAAAGGCAGATATTTCTGTGGCAAAACTGTGCCCCATGTATTCATCTATCCCTCATCTTCAAACACCACCTGCCATTCACCTTTCAGTGAGTACTACTATGGTCTAGGAGTAGTGCTGTGTCAGACCTAGTAATTCAATGATGATAGGCCATAAATGTCAACAGCCTTAAGAAATAAGACAGTAGACATACTAATCGGGTGTGATGATTATCATATACTTATAAGGTGTTCAGACTCTTTGGACATTCTGCTTAGAGGATGCCACTAATGAAGATAAGATGCCACTATGGAAACTCAGATAGTGGAGGCATCAAGGACAAATTACCATAGAGTTTTATAACCTGGTCAGAGGCCAAATAAGCAAAAGCAGAGCAAGAAGAAAGTGAAGTGACTCTAGGAAGAAAAAGAAAGTTCTCTAGGAGGAAGCGGAAGGATCTAGATTTTCTATTAAATAAAAACGAAGTCCCTGTCTGCGGTGGACAGTGAGTTCATGCCGTACCGGGGATCTAGATTTTCTATTAAACAAAAAAAGAAGTCCCTGTCTGCGGTGGACAGTGAGTTCATGCCATACCGGGAGAGGAAGAGACTGACATTTGCATTTTTTATAGTGTTGTTTGTCAGCATCTGTTATGAGAGCCCGTGAGAAGAGAAGCCAGAGGTATGCCAAGTATGTTCTGCTTAAGTGGGGAAAGAGAATTCCCAAAGGAGCTTTTCTTTTTTATTACTTATGCCAAAGAGAGCAGGACCTTATTACCTGTCTGCTTTAGAATCTGATGAAAGAGCAATAGATTGAGAGTCAAGAATTGTAGAGTCTAGAACTATTATTACCACTGTTTGAATGAAACATTTTCACCACAGTCTCTTAACTATTTATCTATTTATGCATATGCTTCTATATCTAAGTCATATCAATATCCATGTAATCATTGATATCTCAGTTTATTTATATACTTCAATTTCTTTTCAAATCTGATCAACTCTACCTACCTCCTCACTCATAAAATGTCTGCGAATGAAAACATGGAATAATAGTATTTGGCAAACTTGGAAATTTTGCAAGTGTAAATCTGGTTTTGTTTTTGCTTCTTTGATACTGGGGCTCAGTTTGTAGCACTAGGCAGCCTCATAATCTGCCTGTGTGGAAGGTTTAATTCAGATATCATGGCTTCTCTGCCAATATTAGCAATGTCTTTTAATGACAAACATCTCTAGTGAGGTCATCAGAGGCAAGTTAAAAATAAAGAAAACAAAACTCTAAACCACCAGAAAGGGGGTGAACCTTCCAGAACAGAAGACCCTAAAGAGAGGAGATGATGTATTGGCAACAGGGAGCTCAAGGAAGGTGGATTGGCTTGCATCACTTACTCAGAACTTTGCCACTGAGGCCAGTGACAGAGAGGGGTGATGGGCGAGCATCTCTCCAATTAACTATGGGAAAAAATGGAGAATTATGGGAATTTAGAGCACTCAGTTTGACATCCCTGACAAAACTGAAGGAGGGATTATTAATTAGATGCTTTATGAGCCTTCAGAAATAAAAGTGGCCATCTGGGAACTAGCTCACATGGAATGCAGTTGTGTGGTCAACCATCTTCATTTCTTTCAGATAGGCTTATAAATGATTTATGATGTAAACACGAGAGAGTCCTTCACAAACTAGTCTAAAAATCTCCTCCAACCCAGCATCAGGAAAGTAAATAGAAGCAAAGAGGAGAAAACTGCCTTTGGTTGCTAAGTTCCACAGAGGCTTGACAAGCCTCAAAATGCTTTGAAGTCAGATATTTGTGTAATCCATTTTTTTTTGCATTTTGCATATTTTCAAATATTACATAGCATTTTAGTTTATTCTGTTCTGTTTTTTAATAATTTAAAATCTATTTTTCAGAAATTTCATAGACGAGCACAATGTATTTTGGTCGTATCTAGTCCAGCTCTCTCTGGCTTCTCCCAAATCTCTAACACATGTCCCTCCCAAGTTCACATATTCCTTTTCTTTTCTTTTTTTATTGTTTTTGTATCAGATAAAATGAAAGTTTATCTCAGTAACAGTAATTCTTGAAGAAACAATCTTACTCTCTATCTACCAAATATATGCCCTAAAATGACATGCTCAATACACCCAAAGATAACTGCAGGATAAAAATATCTATAATTACAAAAGGGTTACCACCCCTCCAAAAATACTCTGAAAAAATGTATTTGTTCTTTGGAATATGAAAGTAGGCAAAGTGGGATGTCCCTTTAAATTTAATGGACTAAAAAGGAACATGAGATTTTCATCTCTGAACAGCCGAACATTTCCCATGTCGAAGTCTCAGTGATCCAGCCTGGAGTGGGGCCAAAGCTACGCTTTTTCTTTTCAAACTAGATTAACCACTAAGCACAGTTGGTGCTAACCATACAAGTACAGGTGTGGGGTCATCCATGGAAACATAGGCAACGCTCTAACAGCCACACCTTCCTCAATGAGCAACTTCCGATAGCTGCTCTACTGGGGGTGGGGCTTCAGGAGCACTTCCTCTATTCCTGCTGGAATTTTGATTGACTTTACCACACTTCCTATGATTGCCTTTATGAAACTGCCATGGCAAGGCCAGAAGAAAGCATTTCACAGCTCTCTCCTTTCTACCTCTTTGTTTGGAATGTTCCCCAAACCTTTGGCGAAGGGAGGTTGGTATAAATGGCTTACTTATAGCTGAGTACCTAGACTCATTTATTCTCAGCACTTTGGCTAGCTATGAATCTCTGAATTAACCACTCACCATCCTCTGTGGCCAGTGTTGAAAGCAAGACAAATCAGTGCAAAAATACCTGGTTAGAAGACAGTTTGACAAGTTAACTATTTTCAAAATAATGGTATGATCTCCACTAAGACTGACTTTCCCAGACATGGGCTTTTGACCAGGTCTATTTTTGTTATTTTAGAACTGATGATATATTACTTTCCTCCGAATCTTGCTGTGTCACTGGCATTCCAGGAGCAAATGCATTATATTTACATCATGGCTCTGGCTGCCTTCTAGATGGTGGTTTAACTATTTAGATAGTGGCATATGATTTACAATGTATTTGAAACATGGGTTCAAATAAGTGAGATAAAATATTTAGAGTTGAATGTGGACTCCAACATGATTCCAGAATGGATTCTAACATCACTGCTACCCAAACTAGAGCAAGCATTACATTTATCCGGCATGTGTGGTATACTAGGTTCTGGTCCAATCATTCCATATGCTTCATTGTGGCCAGTTCTCCATGACCTCTACAAAGATGGGTGCTAGATTATTAGGAAGCCTTTAATAAAAGGGAAACCAAGTTTAGTTAAGGCAGTCCTCAGTGTCATATCCAAGATAGGGGTCTGTACCAGCATTCCAGTATAATTCACCTGCTTCCACACCTTTGTATGCTAAGGCTGCCCCAAGCCTCCACTCAATATATACAGCCAGTGAAACCTCAAGTCATTGTAATGCTGAGACTTTGAGTTCCTTACCATTTTCAATTAAACATCAGGCATGCAAAAGAGCACAGAGTTAGGTGCCCTGGGCAGTAAGTTTCTAATTAAAGAAGAACAGAAGTTCAGTGGTTAGCCAAAGGTCTGTGTTAGCAATGGGTGGTGTGATGTTAAAATACTGTTGACACTCTAGGCCTAGGACACGGTGGTTATGGCTCTGCTAGACGAATACAGTCATTATTTCTAGCAAGTTGTCTGAGGAATCCATTTGGATGTTGATTTCCAGAAAGAAGCTAGAGTTTGACATGATTTATAGTCTGTCTCTTGGTGACCTCTGCCCTTCCTGCTGCTCTTTCTTGTCCTTTTGTGGGATCTTCCATCTTCCTGGCCGACGTCAGTGCCTGCAAACCCGAGGCTCAGCATAGCAGGCACAACACCCCAGTTCTGATTTTGATACTTAATCAATTTGTGTTTGGCTTTATGCAAATTCCCCTAGTTTCTTTGGGTTACCTACTTCATACTTCTGCCTAACTTACAGATTGAAAGAGACTTTGCATATAAAATTGTAGGAAAGCATGAAACATCTTGCATTATTATTACTAATAATCTTTGAGTTAGTTGTAATAATGCCTAAAGCCAGGATTATTCGTGAATAAATATCACACCTGTTGGGGACACTACTCTCTAATATCCATACTTTTACCTTCTCTAGACGCATATTTTTAGACTCTCTCTAACTCTGTGCTGCTGTTTTTCATTGGCAATCCAGCCTGCCGTCTCTTCTCTTTTTAAAGCAAAAGGACTTTGGAAAGTGAATGTCTGGGATGTAACTGGTACATATATCGAATCTCCTTAGTCTGGGCTGTTAAGTAAGTTTAATTAATTTACTAAGTTAATGTTCTACTGCTAGCAACAGAGCCTCATTGCCATCAGCTGGGGAGAGGGAATTGAAAGCCTAAATGAGCTCATTTTTTCACAGTTGGAATTAGGGACCAGTTAGCCAGTTGTGAGGGTTTTCCAATTTCTCCATCTGCCCTGAAGGGATTCAGGCAATTCTCTCCCCCAACACTAAGTGTGAGTAAGATCAGGAAGAGGCACAGGGATAAGAAAAAAAAAAAAAAGCCCCAAACAAAATAAAAAAACTCAGTTCTCAGTTCAGGTTCCATTTTTAGAACTGAAAGTGCTGTCTGGGAACTGCTTGTTAGGTGGGGTTTGGGGAGCTTCTGCTCATGTGCCTGATTTGGAAAAGAAGAAAGGCCTCAGTGAAGGATATTTAACTGTGTGCATTTTCATTGCTGGGTGAGCAGATAAGGGAAAAACAAATAAACAATAAAAGAATGGAAACAAAATTACAGAAATTTGCAAAATTTGACAAATGGTGGCCTCTAGTTGCCACAAGCTAATGGCTTGCAATGATTAATAAGAGTAAAAATAATTGCATTTCATTAAGATTGATGACACCCCATTTAACCTCCCTTCTTGTTTCAGCCCTAAAGTGGAAAGAGATGAAGTTCTCATCTATAATAGCTCCTGTAACATTACCATGGAAACTGAGGCAGAGATGGAGTGCGAGACGCCTAATCAGCCAATTATCGCCAAGATTACTGAAATACAGAAAAGCCGGGGCCAGAACACTCAGGTATAATCAAATCTTTTTTACAGACTGATTCAAACAGCTCAAATTAAATTTGCAATATGTGTACATTAAAAAAAAAACAATTTAGTCCAAATGGCAGCAATATATAATATTAAATGCTTTCAAACTTTGAGGGGCTGATCCAGTGCTTAGCATCTGAATTCATAGTTAACTATGGTTAATCATATATTTTCTTCAAAACAAATGAGTCTTGCCCAGCCTCTGTGAGGGCAAATTCTGAACAGATAACCTCTACAGCATTTTGTCCTGATTTCTGCATGCATGTTAGAAAGGGGGCCCTGTGCTTTATTTATTGATAAAACAAATAGCCTATAATTTAACTAGGCCTTCTGGAAGGCTTCCACATCACTCAGCCATCTTCAGCATGCAGGATAACAATGTCGCCTGTCTATCTGGTTTAGTTCTGCTCTATGGGGAAGAAGTGTGAGCATCAGCCTGGAAGGAGATTCCTGGGAAGTTAGAAGTAAGAAGGGCCAGAGGTCATGTGGTCTGGCCTCTCAGTCTCAATGCATCCCATTTAAAGGATCAGAACCAGAACCACTCCCTCCAAGAGATTCTTCTGATACTGTTATTAAAGTCTCCTGTGAGAGATTCCACAGCCTCCCAAAGGATTTTTCAAGAATTGAAATCAGAGGCTGAGAGTTCTTTGGAAATGTATCAGATAATCTCTTACAATTCCCCAGGCTTCTCACTGTACACAGACCAAAAATAATATTTATTAAGCACCTACTCCCCTAGGTGCCTTTTTTTTTTTTTTTTTTTTTTTTTTTCATGGAAGCAGGTCTTAGGTCATCTTTGTCTCTTTTATTTGGTACAAACATTTATTAAGTGCCTATTATATGTCACACAACATTCCAGATCCTTTTGTGTATGCTGTTGGATTTAATCCATCCCA
The DNA here is from genome assembly GCA_033318265.1 of Phyllotis vaccarum. Classification (NCBI taxonomy): domain Eukaryota; kingdom Metazoa; phylum Chordata; class Mammalia; order Rodentia; family Cricetidae; genus Phyllotis; species Phyllotis vaccarum. The sequence goes on from JARWLC010000008.1 coordinate 57,017,680, forward strand.
ATCAAATCTATGCCTCTTTGGCTTATGACAAATATTTCTGTGCAAGTTTTGTATTTTTGCTGATAACACATGTTGTTTTGAATAGTCTGTCTTCTGTCCTTCCTTAACTGTGCCCTGTCTGTCTCCATGTCCAAGAGTCTCTATGCTCATTTTCTCCTGTCTGCAGTCTTCCCAGTCCCCCAATCCCTCCTCTCAGGTGATTGCCCAGTGTCCTCACTTCCTGCTTCACAGCATCTCCTCCCAAGTGCCCCCTTTTCAGCTCACAGCTGGCCTCACTCATGTTTCCAGATCCGCTGACCTATAATTTCAGGTCCCACTTCACTCTCTGCTTCTTACTCAGCTGTCAGATGGGACTGTAGGGGACACTGAGCAGTGCTGAGGCTTCTCAATCTCACTTTTAAAATGACTGTTTTCCTGACTGTTTCATAGTGTATATATGCATTTAGAGGTTGCCCTTTGACCTCTCTCATGTCTCTTCCTTTCACGGATCAAAACTTTCCTCTTTCAAACAAGTCCCCCTCCCCTTTCATATTCCCCCCCTTTTTGCATGTGATCATTGAGTTTAATTTGCATTTTGAGCATGACCATGGGTAGGACGTTATTTACTGGAGGATGGGGGATGAACAGCTCGTTAGTGGCAATTCTCTGCCACAAACCATTAACAATATAGTCCTTTATGAAGGAAAAGGGTCTCATGATAAAATGTGCAGGTAAGCATAGCTTCAATGAGTTCATGAGTACAGTAGCCATGCCATGTCCAGAGATAGCATTTTGTGACACCTACTTATCCTCTGCCTCTTACACCCCTCCCCTGATTGCTGCAAAGGTCTCTGAGCCTTGATATAGACATCTTGTTTAGTGATAGACACTACATCAATGCTTATTCTCAGCAGCTTCCAGCACTGTGGCCTCACTTTTGGTTTGAATGGGAAACAATCTAGCATTCTTGCAATGCTAATATAAGAAAATTCTGGGCAAAAGATACAAGAGGGAGGTTATTACATTGGTTAAGTGTCTGAGCTTTGCTCTAATGCCAGATTTGAATGCACCACTCACCTCAAGGAAATTATATAGCCTACCTGTGTCTCAGTTTTCTTATCTGTATAGTGGGGATAATAATAGAGCCTAACTAAATGTAAGACATTGACAACTGTGTTATACACACAGCAAATATCCAGTGGTAGAGGTGACAAAGCAAGGAAATGGCATCAAATTATAACAGTATTTGCTGCTTTGACCAGATAATTTTACTTCTTAGGTTTCATTAATTTTTTTATTCTTACCATTTCAGAGTCTGATTTTGAGATTTGAAGAATTTTTAGATGCTTTATTTATTTTAAAATCCTTAAGCAATGAATATGTATTGAGTTTTAAACATTTTCAAGTTCCTTTGCTGTGTCTTTAAAAAGATAAGAAAACAGTATGAAAGGACGTCCTCACTGTTAAGGGATAGCTGCGAAGTGAGAAGGTAAGGCTCACAAGAGGGACCTAGAGTTGACTCATCCTAGTTCAGTGGCGCTTTGGTCATTACCCAGACTAATGTTTCAGAGAAGATTCAGCTAAGATTCATAAGAACAAATGTCTTGGTAAAGATCACAGCTTGGTATTTGATATCACAGCCATACAGCCATAAGTCTGTGGAGAAAGAAGCCCTTTGCTCCCTAGGAACCGAGTAGAGTGAGAAGGAGGGCATGTCTCAAAAACCTATTAGGCTAATGCAATGTATAGTAAAACTTTATTCCTGAGGAGTGGGGGAGATATATGCCACAGTTGTGGCTGTCACATGTGGTAGTGGTAGTGATAATATTTTAAATAGTCTATTAGGAACAGAGTCCTTACAAGTAACTAGAAGAACACATAGGAGAGGGTTACAGCAGAATCGTCAGAATCTGAGACTCATGTGAGTCTCAGCAGATTCCCAATTAATTAAACAAAGGTCCGGAACACAATTTTTACCTCTTGACTGTATTTACATGTAAGGAGCTGGGTGATAGCAATGTGGCTTAGGTGGGCACACAGTTGTCCAGGGCCCAGGAAAATATAGTTCTAGGTAATGAGAAAATTGTTAATCCTGGATTCTATTCTCTGGTGGATCGGTTTGGTTTATTTTAGGAAGTAGATATCATGAAGTCCATAATTAACTAAGTGGACATAGAATTGATTTATAAGCCAGAAGATTATGATCTGAGAAGAAAATGTCCCCAGTAATTTTCTTATCCATGTAAGAATCTGTGGTTTCCCTACTTTGGCCTTGGGGTCTTGTTAAGATGCAAACCAACTTTGTCTCAACTTAGGTCTGGAGAACCACAGTACTGGCAGGCACTGAGACAAATAGAATAGATAGTTCACAGCAGAAGATCTCCAAAGTCAGATGAATTTGTAAATTTTGGTTCTCTCTCTACATGTAGGTGTGAATATGTTTATATGTTTATGAGTATATTCCTTTATTAAGGCTACTTAGGAACATTCTATGACTTTTAATGTAAATTTTATGAAGACTTATGGTATTAGCATAACTTATCTTTGGAAAAATTTTAATTCCACAGTTTTTCAAAGGGCGGACTGATGTTGGAATGTTTTTCTGTATGCTGTGAATATCAATCTTTAAAGAAAGGAGCTGTTTTGGCCCATGACAGGCACCATAGAAAAAGTAGGAGGGGGAATCAGAATAGGTAGGAAAGGAAGGACGGACTCAGAACAGATTGAGCCAGCCGCCAAAGAAGAAACATGTAAGGAGCACAGATGAGCCAAGGGCCACGTGGCAGGCAGATGAATGGAAATGGGTTCACCTTAACTGGTGAAGGAACTTGGTAGCAATGTGCCTGAGCCATAGGCCAAACAGCATGAAGTTAATATAAGTGTCTGAGTCATTTCTGGGGGTCTAAGCTGCGGTGGCAGGTCTGTGGGTCTGGGACCTCTGGACAGGGCCAGAAACATTATTGTAACAGCTGAAAGCTCCCCTCATGTATTCTTCTTGGAATGAGCTGTCTGGGTCACTGTCATTATATGTGGTTGTCAGGATGCAGTCTTAACAGGAGAACATACACCAAAGAAGAATGGTTTGTCTGGGGACAGCAGATGGATTTGGTCCATTGTATATAGCAGGGCTGATGCTCAGCTTGAGCAAGCCTGAGGCAACTGGAGAACCCTATGACAAGTGTGGAGACAGGAAGGATGTGGAAAGCAGCTTTCTCTTCATTTCTGCCTCCAGGAAATTCTGCCAAGTTCATCCCACTCATTTATTTCTTTGTCCCAGCAGTCTTAGGGTGGTTACTTGATAGGCTTCTCTAAGAGGAAGTTGTTTCTAATATTTCACAGAAGTAGAAAAATAATCAGAAGCAATGCTTTAAAACTTCTTTGGGAAATGCCTTTGACTCTAGAATTAATAATTTGCTATGAGACTATAATAAAACTTCACGAAACTCAGAAAGTTTATCTTCCCTGTGCTTGCTTTGAAAGATGATTTGAGAAACTGTAAAATGAATCCAAGAAAACATGACATGATTCACAGAAAACAATAATGAGCAGAAAACCAGAAACACAGCAAGAGCAAACATAAAAGTTGTTGGTTGTATGTCTCTTGACTTAATATGGTTGCTTTGTTGTACATATGCATGTGCTTGTATGTATTCACATGTGCATGTAAAAGTCAGAGGTCAGACTCATGTTCTTTCCTTCAGGCAATTTCTCCCCTTTTCAACCTTGGTCTCCTCTCCCTCTCTCCCTCTCTCCCTCTCTCCCTCTCTCCCTCTCTCCCTCTCTCCCTCTCTCCCTCCCTCCCTCTCTCCCTCCCTCCCTCCCTCCCTCCCTCCCTCCCTCCCTCCCTCCCTCCCTCCCTCCCTCCCTCCCTCCCTCCCTCCCTCCCTCTCTGTCTCTCTCACTGGTCTGAGCTTACTAAGAAGATTCTTCTGGCTGACCAGAAGCCCTGAGAACAAACCTGCCTCTTCCTCACTGAAGCTTGGATATCAAGCCTATGCTACCATAGACACCTTTAGTTTTTGCTTATTGTGTTTCTAAGACAGGGCTTCTCTGTGTATCCCCACTTGTCCTGGACCTTACTCTATAGACCAGGCTGGACTTGAACTCAGAGATCTGCTGGCCCCCATCTCTGAGTGCTAGGATCAAAGGTGTGCATCACTACCATCCAATATTCCACCCTTTTTTCTTTAACGTGGATTTTGGTGATCAAACCCACATCCCAATGCTTGCATGTCAAGAATTTTATTCAAAGTGCTACTTCTCCAGTTCCTAATCATAGTTTTCAAGAATGGGTTTCTTGCTGTAAGAAACAGTGACAGCCTTCAAATGGGTATAATGAGAGAGAGAAAAAGAAGCATAATTCTTTTCTTTGAAAAAATGGGACAAATTTTAGTAAATGAAGATGGAAAGTTAGTTGGAGAATGGCGTATGATATATCAAATGGAGGGAATATTCACAAAGGAAAATTCTGATAAAAAGAAGACAGTACCTTAAGACCCCAAAACTTTGAATTTAGAGACAAATACCAGGAATTGAACACAAGCATCTTAAGGTTTCTTTTGCTGTGTAGAGACACCATGACCATGGTAACTCTTATAAAGGAAAACATTTAATTGGATGGTTTACAGTTTAAAGGTTCAGTCCATTATTATCATTGCAGAACATGGTGGCATGCAGGACAGGAGCTGAGAGTGGAGAAGAAGCTACACCTTCATCCCTTAGGCAACAGGAAGTGAACTGAGACACTGGGTGTAACTTGAGCATATATGAGACTCCAAAGCCCACCCCCACAGTGACATAATTCCTCCAATAAGGCTCCACCTACCCCTAAGAGTGCCATCTCCCATGAGCTTATGAAGGCTAATTACATTCAAATTACCACAGAAAAATAGGACATTATTAGTTACTTGCTCAATGCTGTGACCAAATATATGAAGCAATTTAAAAAAGAAAGTATTTATTTGGGGCTTACAGTTTGAGGGGATGCAGTCCATCCTAGTGAGACATAGTGGCAAGAGAACTGTGAGGTATTAGCACATTGTGCACAGAATGCACAGAAGTATAATCAGGCTATAAAACCTCGAAGCTTATCCCCAGCAATGGTGAATTTTCTACATCCACCTTTGGATCCACCAAAACTGTCTGTGGATCATGTGTTAGAACACTGGAGCCTGTGGAGACATTTAACATTATAATCAAAACAGACACTGAGATAAAGTGGTTGCCTGATGTCTACTCAGAGATGTAGGATACCCGAGAAGTACTGTCTCTGCACTTAACTGGTTTAACAGGCATTGAAACCTCACCCTCCAAGAAGCAGGCCCACAATTCCAGCAGGAAATATCCTAGTAAGGCATTGTGTTCTGGAGCATAAATGAAATGTGGGTGAATAGATTGTTTACCTCTTTGCTTTTAAGAAAAAGTCAGTCCTGATATTCCTCATAAGTTCATCCCTGCAGCCAACCCTGGAATCTTTGAACAACAAATTGTACTTCTCCTAGGAAAAATATTAAGAGATGCTTCTATGGAAAGATTAAAACAGAGTAAAGACCCACAGATGCCACATTGGAAGCCTCATGACATCCACTTAACACTTAGGTTTTTCTTTTTCTAGGTTTATTTTTATTATTTTATATATATGAGGTTTTGCCTGCATGTACATCTGCATACCACATGCATGGCTAGTGCCCAAGGTGAGCCTCAAAAATGGGTGCTGGAACTAAAACATGCCTGGGTCTTTTGCATTAACTGCTCTTACCCACTGAACCAATTAATGTATTATTAAATATGATTTGGCAGATATGATTTGGGCCAAAAGAGTGCTAAGTTGCAGATTTACTCCCATGCTTTGTACAAACTAACCAAAATAGATTTCAGAATAGGCTAAGAGATGGCAGACACGTGTTCCTGGTGAGAAAGACAGCAGACAAGGACCATGCCCTTCTTGTCAAAAAGCGCTGCTCAAAACACAATGCAGGGTATGGGTATCCTCTGAGATACAGTTAAATTGGAGTTCTAGGTTGATGATGGTGGTGGAGATTATATGGGAGGGTGGTGCCAAAGTAGAACTCCAGACTTTAAATCTTTAGCACTCATGTAGTGAGATCTGCCAAACAACAGTTTCTGAGTTATCCGGAGTGAGCTGAGGTTCCGACATAAAGGATCAGTAAAAGGCTTGGCTAGGTGACCAGGAAGACTGGAGAGACATTACTCAGTTTTCTTTACAGGTCCTGCTTCTTGGAGGGTGAGGTTTCAATGGCTGTTATACCAGTTAAGTGGAAATAGAGATAGTACATCTCAGGTATCCTCCATCCTTTAGTAGACATCAGGCAACTCCTTTATCTCAGTTTTATTTTTATACCTCATAGACTAATTAATGCTTAGTTTTGGGCTGGTTAAATCACTACTCTTTCCTGTGCATGCGTGCGTACGTGCGTGCGTGCGTGCATGAGAAAGAGAGAGAGAGAGGGAGAGAGAGAGATGGGTGCCTGATTGCTGATTGTGTTTGTATGGCTATGTGGGTTTGGATGCATGTTGAGATCTGAAGTTACTGTCAGGTGTCTACCCTAGTCACTCTCAATTTACTGAGGATGTTTCTGACTGACTCTGGGGTTTGCCAGTTCCAGCTAGTTCAGCTAGCCAACTTGTCATTAGGATTCCCTGTCTATGTCTCCTGAGTACTGGGACTTACGGCTGGCTACGCCTACCTAACTTTGGGCTCTGGGGATTGCATTCTCATCTTCACATAAAGACTTTACCTGCTGAACTGGCCCCCAACCCTAAACTTTACATTTATTTGGCTTCTTAATACATTTCTCCCTTAGGGCATTTTCTTCCTAAAAACTCAAGGGTTTTATTTATTTATTTATTTATTTATTTATTTATTTATTTATTTATTTATTTATTTATTTATTTATTTATTTATTTATTTATTTATTTATTTATTTATTTATTTATTTATTTATTTATTTATTTATTTAATCTTGTGTTATCCCATAGTACTTTATCATACTTGTGGAATGTATCTCTTTGGAGATATTTAAATTGATTCAAATATTCTATTTCCCAGGTAGACAACAGAAGTCACTGAAAGATGATCTCCTTCTGAGATTGGGAGGACTGAATAGATGAAGGCAAACACTTGGTTTGGACTACTGACCAGATAACAAGCCGCACTACTTATTCTAACCCCCATTTGTTTAAGGAGAATGTCCTAAAAAATGCCCACAATTCAGTGGCGATAGCACTTGGCTTTTCCTTTACAGTGTGTATAGTTATCCTGAAACAGATTTGAAAAATCTCTCATCATTTTGCTTGTCCTAGTGCAGGACTCTAAAATCGGCTTTCCCCGTTGTGTTGATTTATTTTATGGGTCCTTTTCATTTTATTTCACTTTAACCCCGTCTATCCTCCCCTTTCCTCCTTCCTTCTCCCCCTCCCCTCTCCTTCCCTTCTCTTCTCTCCCTCTCCTATATCATCCATCACCTCATTTTGCCATCCCCTCCCCCTCCTTCCCTTCACTTCCCCTTCCTTCCTCTCCCTTCCCCTTCCTTCCTCTTCCTTCTGGAGATACTCTTTTATGTGGTGTTATGTGCTTGCAGACAGTGTTGGATGCAGGGTTGAGGGAGTTCTTAGAACAGGAGAGTCAGGAGCTTGAAGGTTCCCTAGCTGACCGGTAGGAAATCTGAGTCCCTCGTGTCTTCATTTTCTCTGTGAAATGAGGGTCCCAATGCACACCAGCAGTCTATTGCCAGGTGAGTGGGATCCACAGGAGCAGACATTTCACCTCAGAAAGGGTTTATCTCCTTAGGATAATTAGTCAGGCAGCAGAGTCAAGTAAGCTAAAAAGTGAACAGGGTTTCTGGGGCCTGACTTCTAATTCTAGCTCTGTCTGTCTGTGACTATGAGACAGCTCACTTAACCTTTCAATCAATTAACACAGCTTGACACCCAGATTTGGAGGAAGACAGTACATATAAAATGGAACAATCCAAGAATCTAAAAAGTCCAGCCATGCATTGTGATATGGTGCCTACAACCTTGGGCTCTGGGAGAAAACTAGATTTTTTTTTTTTATTATATACAGCTTTGGGTACATTTTCTTAAATTTACTAGGTCTACTCATTCCTGTTTCTCAAGGTTGTCAGGATTAAGTAACAGTGCAGAGCATTTAACAGTCTCTCATTCATAGGTAGCCTCCAAATGTGCAATTTTTAACCTTTTTTAAACACATAGTGAGATACACGACTGGGAAAAGATTTGTGCATGCTTTGAACATTATTGTGCAGGGTTAGAACATTGTTTTTGCTTTCTGTGGTGACACTGGGCCTATCACCTGCTGTTCAAAGACACAATGTTTTATCCCGTATTCAAACCTCAGCTCCTGTATGCTTCTTTATCACGTCCTTCTTTTTGAAAGAATAAATCCAGGGAATATTAGGCTGATTTCAGTTATTAACCCACTTTTATAAGCTTTTTACACCTCTCTTCTTTGTCAGAGAACTTTAGCATTGATGGAGTTTGTGACATGAGCCTACTCCAGCTGTTAGGGTTCCAGTACGTGGTAGGGTCACATCATACGTGACTGAGGCAGCAGTTTCAATGGCCAATTGTTATGTTGCCGTGAGAAAAGACATGATTATTTCTAGTTATTATATAACATGTAGTAAATTATTACATCACTGTATGGAAGTTTGATCCCAGGTAAAAAACACTTACCTTCAAATCAAGTTTTTGCCCTCAGTGGAAAACAATGCTTAATGAGGTTTATGGAAATGAGCATTAGTGACAGGCAGGGGCAGTGTCCCAGAAGAGAAGGATTAGCTGTGCACAGAATTAGGAATATTGAATTAGTTTCTGTAAAAACTGTACCCAGGTGACCAGTAAGATGTTCTCGGTTGTTTGAGTGGTTGTTATCTTGTTCTTAACCATGAATTTGTTTTCATATAATTTTTAGACTTTCTGATTCTTTTGCTGTCATCTAGTCTCAAGGGCACTGAACCAATGTAGGGTAAGGTTCTACTCTTGGAGGATCATTTAGTTACTATCTTCCTGATGTCTTCCCAGGCCTCAACTTTGGCTACTGTGGACATAGGATATAGCCTGTTCCCAAGCACAGGAGATTTTTCCCTCCATCATCCATTTGTCCCATTGCCTGTAAGTGTGCTGGAGTTCCAGACACATGTTACTATGTCCAGTTTCATGTGGGAAGAGTTTGGAGAAAGAAAAGGGAAGGAAGAAATGTAATGATATTATAATCCCAAACATTAAACACTTTGTTTCTCTGAAGGGCTGGGTGATGGCTTAGTAAAGTGCTTGTCCCTAAGGCGCAGGTATTAAGTACAATGTGAGAACCTGTGTGAAAACACAGGTGTGGTAGTGAGTGCTTGTAATCTCAGTACTACTGGGGTGGGGAAGGCTGATAGATCCTCCAGGTTATCACTGGCTAGCCATCTTAGCCTACTTGCTGAACTCCAAAACAGTGAGAGCCCTTATCTCAAAAATTAAGGTGGACTGTGTTCCCAAAGAATGACACCTTAGCCGCCTCCTTGTACATGTGCACACATATGCATATGTCCCATCACACAAGTGTGTCTGCACACATGAACGTGTTCATACACACACATACACACACACACACACACGCATGCATGCATGCACACACACACATATACATACACACACATACACACACATACATACACACACACACACACACCTTATTAAGACTTCAAAAACAAGGAAAACAATTCAAGTGGACTTAAATGACAGGGAGACTATATTGGCTCACCAAATGGTAGCATTTAGAGTCATTGGAATGACATGATTCAGCAGCTTGGGTCTCTTTCTTGGCTCTGCTTCTTGTGGTCCCAGAACAACCTGCTTTCCAATTCAGATTCCATGGGTATTGAAGGGTCTTTTTTTGGCACAGAAAGGAAGGGAGACTCTTTTCCATATAGATCGGTGTATCTACTCACTCAAGATTGCTCTTTACTAAGTTGTCAGATCACAGTACTCTGTGCTCATTCTGTCGACTTAGTTGTTTGGTTTTAGTGAGTGTGTGTCCACTGTGACCCTTGACATAAGCCTAATCCCATCTCAAATGCCCACCTAAGAAAATGGAATCACTGATGCCTGGAAAGGATGTTGAGGGCGTTGCTAAATGAAAAACTTGAAAGTGGAAGCTGAGTGGTTCAAACATGCTTGTCTACAGTAGCCATGCATCTCCCTTAGAAGACCTTGTTCTCTGGTCCTTCTTGCTGAAAGATTTTGATAAGTAAGACATGGTGGTTATGTGAGTAGTGGAAGAGGAGTTTGGTAAACCTCCTTAGAATTCAGTAGGGGTGTTTGTTTTCAACAAGCAAATAACTGAGAAAGCATAATAAATATATAAAACATGCCTATCTGCAGGACCATTCTTTGTTGATATATACCTTCCTGATTTTAAATGACAGGACATATAAATATATATATATACACACACATATATGAGGCATGACATGTCAGCTCCCAATGGGAAGGCTCATTATTCAGTCATATGCAAGACAACTGTCCTTTGATAACAAAGACAAGATCAATCTGGGGACAGAAATGTCCTGTTCTAGTGTTTGATTCCAAATTATGTCTTTTCAAACATGTCACAAATACTAATTAAATCTCTCAGCCTTCCTATGTAATAGCAGAGTGGAGTAGACTCAGGTTCCTCCATAGTTTAGTGTCGAAAGCAATGGCCTCCACTACTGAGGTCCACAGCTACAGTTCCAACCACTCGAAAACACTGCCATTTAACTTCTTTTCTTTCCCAGAGGGGACAGTATGCACAGCGAAGCAGAAGCAAATATATTTTGTTTCATTTATTCCTGGCATTGACTCTTAGCAGTCTGAAGGACAGTACCTGATGACTGTTAGCATGTGGGGCATACAGGCAACATGACCAGAAGGTGGGGCTTGGCATCTCTGTGATGGAAAAAATGAAACCATTTAATTTTAACCCTCAAAGGACTCAGAGGGTTCCAGGTGTGCTACTGGGCTCTTTAGAATTAATTTGAAAAGAGAAGCAAAGAACATAAATGATGTAAGTGTTAGATATGGTGGTGCATTTTGGATGAGATGGCTAGCCCAGTCTTCTGGACTTTGAAAGGCTTTCATCGCTCTACAGAGAAAAATAGAAAAGCTTGCTCAGTAAGTCACAAGAACAGTGTGATGATAAAATGAAGCCACGCTTCTTTCAATTTTTAAAAAATAAACAAAGGCAAAGAAACTTGGATGAAAAAAGTCACCTGGAAATTCCCTAGAGGGCATGGTATTTTAAACTGAGGCTCAGAAGGATGACCTGAATTTGCATGAAGGGACAGAAGTAATTGAATATTTTAATGACTAGTCTTACAGAGTAGCAGTGTGGGAAAAAATGGTGTCTATAAATAATTAGACTGGAAGGTAAGGTTTGAAAGAATGTCAGCAGGGGTGAGAGTTCCAGGAGGAAAGTGAAAAGTATCATGGGCTGTTTTGAGCACCCACCTGAGGAGGAAATGGGAGGATCTGAGGGGATTTATTTTGTAGCCATGGCTCTTTCTCTCATAAAATATCCTTAGATCCGTGGCAGAGAACGAGTCTTGCTGACCTGGGCTCCATGACAGGTTAGTTCTGACTGGCACAGCCTGAAGCTCAGATACATATACATGGGGAATATTCCTGGCCATGGAAGGGGAATCCTGGCCCCCAGCATAATGCTAGGCACTCAGGCGTTTGAAAGCTCTAGCTGAGGGAAAAATGCTTGGAAATTCTAGAAGTAACTTAGAGGAGCCTGGAATGACTTTTTGAATGATGGCATAAGTGGCTGTTGTCACTTGGCTTTAGATTTCAGGTGTATTAGTGTGACTGTAGGCAAGTCTTGGAAAACCTAACTCCCTATCTGTAATGAGGGATTGGATGAAATCAGCCATTTCCAATGTGAATCCTGCATGTGGTTAGTAATACAGGTTTTGCCATGGGAAATAAGCACAAAATAAGACTAGGAAATAGGGTGCTCTGCTGAGAGGCACATCCAGAAACGCAGTAAAAACTTGAAGTCTGTAAGAAGGAAGTGAACTTTCCTATGTTGAAGATGGCCTTTTCCAGCATCGGTGGGGCATAATCTTACCTTCCCACTGCCACCATGAGACATTTTTTGGCTTTCTGTGAGACATTTTGAGAAATTTGGAATCAGATCCTTTATAGGGCCCTCTCGATGTTACCTACAAAGACATTTAAGCACAGATATTTTGGAATATAAAAACTTATTATCTTCTAATGTCCATATATTCTTATTTTAACAATTTTTCCCTTCTTCTGCTCCTTCCAGATTCCCTCACTTCCATTCCTACCTAGCTCATTTTTCTTCTCTCTCTTCTAAAAATAAATAAATGAATGAATGAATGAATGAAAATCAAACTCTAGTAAGGCAAAATTTAACCAAACCAAACCAAATCAACCCAAAACCTGCACACAAATAATGTCAGAACAGGTGAAATGAGAAGGGCTGAGCTGTAGGAACAATGGAGACAGAAAAAACTCAGATCCTGGGTAATTAGCACCATGGTTTCACCTGGGAGCATCACATTCTCGCATGCACTTTTACACACAGCAGACACAGACAGAGACACACAGACACACAGACACACAGACATAGACACAGACACAGACACACACACACACAGACACAGACACACACACACACACACACACACACACACACACACACCGTAAATAAAAACTGAAACCTTAGCCAACTACGCTGGCATGGGGCCTGCCCAGAGTGGCATTGATATGTATATTTTCTCCATTGGAGAAAATGGATTTTTTTCCATCCCCCATCGTGTATCAATGGCAAATAGTTCCTTGGTTAGGTTCTTTGGGACCACTTCCCTGCTTTCCTCTGGGATTTCATCTGTTTTGAACTTCTGTGAATACAAAGCAAGTTTGCTTCACTAGCATGGTTGAGGGAACTTTCCGCTATAATACAAGACTGATCATTGCCCCACCTCCCAGTCAATGCTGTCTCAGAGTGGAGGCACAGAGTTCTTTAAATGTGTTTTAAAAAGAGCTTGGAGATCCTCTGAGGTCTCGGTCCCTTGTGGCTTTGTCATATGACTTCATTAGACACCGTGTATGCTCAGGAGCTATTGGCGGCTTCACCTTCCAGTTTGGAATCATCATTTCTCCAACTTACTCTATTAACCAGGAAAGAACTGGGAGATTTTTTTTTCTTTGCATCTGTATATAATGTAATTTAACCTAGCCAAAAAAGACACTGATTGTCCCACAGGACTTAATTAACTCCCGTCTTCATGGTGCTCTATGGTAATAATAAGAAAAGTAAAAGTTCGGATGTTTCGTACCTGTCCACTTCCACCTCTGCTGCATAATGACATGCCAGGAACAGTGACACTGATGAGGTAAAGTAAAAGATACTGATTACAGGAGGCGGAGAGCTGCCTGCTCAGCTCCCGGGAAATCTGGCTGGGCTGCAAGAACTGCAGACCTGGTGAACAGCCTTTGCCTTCACGTTTCAATTCTCGACATCTTCCCCACTCACCTCGCTGCCACCCAGCAGTGTGCCTTTGTTAACCTTTAGCTCTGCCTTCTGCACCCCGGGTGGATGTGATGTCAATTGTCACAGGGCAGGTGCCATGTTTATTGCTCTGCCTGTAGCAAATCCGGCCTGGAGGAGCAGGATTCTCCTAGCTAGCCCTCAGGGGAGCCCATTAAGAAATTGCAAGGCTAATAAAAATCATGGTGGATGAAATTGCAATCCTCTGGTGCCACTCTGTGATGGGTTGAGTCGGCTTTTACATTTTAATGGGGGATGGGATAGGTTTGGAAGAGGACCCTTGTTCCAGCAATCCTGAGAGTCACACCTTCCTGACTTAGAGATGGGGTGGGCAGCTAGAAGGCAGACTTCCTTCCTTCTTTGTGCAAGGCTCCTGCATATGTGAGATAGAGATTCATTAATGTGTCTGATATGCTAACTGTTCCTTGCTCCTGGAGGAAAGCCTCACCCTGCCACGGGGCATGAAATTTGGGGCACGGTTAGAGATTTTGTGCCTTTCAGTAAAATCCAGTGCCCATTCTTGTGGGAGTCTAGAGAATGCATGAGGTCTACTTCTGTGTCTTGGTAAAATTGTTTAATACATTTTTATACTACTGGCCTCTCCAAAAGGAAACTGAGTGGAAATAGTTATTCTGGTAGCCAGTTTCATTTCTACAGTGTTCTGTCCTACCCGTGGACTGCTGAGTCCAAAGGTGATTTTACATTTTGTGCTCTTTCCTTCTCCTGAAGGAATTTATAATGTTGCTTGAACAGACTGATAGTGTTAAATGTTAAAATGACATAATCAGCTGTTGATAAGGTAGCTCAGTGGGTAAAGGCACTTACCACTAGGCCTACACCTGCCGTCAGTCCCTTGGACTCACATGGTGTCTGGAGAAAAACTAACTCCCCCCAAGTAATTATCTGAACTCTACATGAGCATAATTAAACATGTACTTGTGTGTGCATACATGTACACACACTTTACACATGCACGTGCGCGCGCACACACACTAAATGAGTGAATGAATAAATAAATGTAATTTAAATTAAATAAAAAGATCAAACAACTAAATATATGATTTTTACTTTAGAAATAGTAAGTAAAATAGGAGAAATAGGGTTATTTGGGGGTATGTGATGTTATCTTCTAGAAAAGCATATATTAATATTATATTTTTTTATAAAGAAATGTTATTAGAAACAAAATGAAAGGGCAGTGCCTTTAATTAAATGCTTACTTTTGGGGGGGCCTGTGTGAAGCTCTTTGCTTGATTTACTAATTCGATCCTTGAAAGGAAACATAAGCGTGGTTGCTCTGGCCTTGTTCATTTTCCAGACTGATAAATGTCCAGAGATGCTTAGAAACCTGTTTCTGGCAGAGTAACAACTCAGAATGAACTCAAATAATTCCAAAGTCTAGACCATCACCATGGATTTTCTCTTGACAAAACGTTCAAATATGAAGAGAGTTTGCTTTCTTTTATAAACATTTCCTGGGATTAATCTGTGAAATCAATAATTTGTGGAAGTTGATTAGAAAATGGATGGAAAAGTATAAGCTTATTTAAACTTTTGCTCTCAACAGCAGCAACAGTGGTCCATGGAGGCTTAGCTCTGTGTTCCCATCTAGCACGGTGCCTGACTGTTCCTTGTGGCTATCTTCCTGCTTTCTGTTTCTTCTCTCTCTCTGTCTCTCACACACACACAAAGAGAGAGAGAAAGAAAGACAGAGAGACAGATATACAGAAAGAGATTTGCTGGGATCGGTTTCATATTTTGTATATCATCTGCAGCTAGAATAGTAGTAGGAATCATTTCGTTGAATGAATGCCTGGATGAACATGATTAAAACGAATGTTCCTTCTGTACACATGCGGTACAATCACTTGGAAGGATAAAGCAGGATGATGCTTGAAAGCAAGTCTGAGCAGCATGAAGCGATGCTCTGTCAATGAACCAGGCTCCTGTGCCCCAGACCAAAATCATATCTGAAAACATTTACTGTGAAAATTTATAAAGCCTTGCTGAGACTGTGGATGACAAGAACTAAAAAGCCATTGAATCCCGACAGGAGAAAGGAGTCCACTCAGGGTGTCTTTCCTCTGAAGTGC
Source organism: Phyllotis vaccarum (assembly GCA_033318265.1). Lineage (NCBI taxonomy): Eukaryota > Metazoa > Chordata > Mammalia > Rodentia > Cricetidae > Phyllotis > Phyllotis vaccarum. The sequence goes on from JARWLC010000008.1 coordinate 57,033,340, forward strand.
CTCCCCACCTCATGGCTTCTGCAACCCTGCTGCTTCTGCCTTCTGCTGCTCTGGGAGATTTCAGTAGGCTGTGGACACAGAGATGTAACTGAAACACATAGTTATTGTAAGCTTTTGAACTATTTCAATCTTGGTGCTATAAATAATGTCTAGGAGAAAATTTCTCACATTGGAGGCAGGCTCTCATCTTTATTTCTACTTATTTTTGCTGTATGCTTTTTTGTGAAGAAAGGTACACAAACAATAATTCTGGGATATTTGTTTTATTTATTATTATTATTTGCTTTACTTTTATTTTTTAGTTTTCTAGTTAGTGAGACAATACGACTAGATAGGGTGAGGGATACTTGTATGGAAGAAATAGAAGTTTCCTCATTCATAAGACATGTGCCAATGATCATAATTCTGCCTTATTAAGAAAGTTTTAAGCATGTTGGTTTCTCCAGAATACCACTTTTATGCTTATTTATACAATGAAATAAAACATTGTTTTAACTTATTTTAGATGATACATGTTTAGTAAAAATACGAAAAATCATTGGATTCAAAAATAATTTGCTGTAGCTTTTAGCCTTCAGCTGCTTCGACTGTGGCTAAGGAAATGTCAGATACAATGTTCTTAGTTCCCAAAGGCTTATCCTCTTTGTCCTACAGCCTACAAGTTTCAGTATGAAGGATGAAAGTCTCAATGTCATTTTCTATAAGCATCATTAAGAGGTGTTCTCTGAGCACTCAGTGAATTCGGATCGTTCCTCAGTTCAGCGCCGATAGTGGCATGTTTATGTACGTGTCTATGATTGTGTGCCTATCCATTAAATGAAATGCACTAGAAAGACAACTCTTAAGATTTCTCTGCTTCATCTTTAGAAAACATTCTTTTGCATCTCTTGGAAAATTGAACCTATTCTTTACCGGACTACCACATACTTCTAACTACAAATAGAAATTATCATAATTGGTCTACTTAAGGCAATATGTATTCTTAACTTTCTAAATTAACAGCTTTGAATATGAAAACTAAAAAGACGAGCAAAATCAACTTTACATACTGGTCACAATAGCCATTAACTTATTTTCTTTAAAAAAGCAAACTTTTAATTATATACTTCTGATAGATTGCCCTTTATAGGCAAGGGAGACAGCTTAGTCTGTTAACTGTCTTGTAAAGGTGAAGAGCTAAGTATGTTCCCTAGAACTTATGTGAAAAAAGTTGAACATGGGGAGGTTTGCAATCACAGGGCTGGGGAAGTGCTGACAGGTAGATCCCTGGGGCTCACTTTGAGCCAATCTAGCCTAATCACTGAGTACCAGGACAGTGAAAAGTGCTGTCTCAGGAGTCAACAGTGGACAGTATCTAAGAAACAACACTGGAGGTTGATTTCTGGTCTCCATGCACCCACCCCACATACACCTGTGTATACAAGCACACAACGTGTGGTTATCATTTTAAAAGAATGACTTACTAATAAGAATTTAAGAATGAATGCAGGTGTATTTTTATCTGAATATCTATTATTCAGTATGAGAAAATAGAATACATTTTACATATATTTAAATTTGTCAAAGCATAAACCACCTGGAAAATTGATTTAAAAACATTAGAGCAAAAAAAAAAATCATGTATAAACAAAGTTTCCCATAAGCCCTTTAGATTTCTCTTTTCAGATGCTTCATTCTGCTCCTAGTTAAGGTTTAAATTCAGAAAGTCTAAAATCTTCCTGAGGCGTTTGCATATTAAACAGATTTCTTGAGGACTCAAATAAAAGAAAGATTAGCAATGACCATGCTGTTTTGCATGTGGAATACTGTGTGCTTGGAACCCCATCAAGTTCCATTGTCCAAGCAACAAGCTCTTCATTAACTTTATGGGACTAAACCATGCTGCTCTGTGTTAGACATTTATCTGTAACAAGTACATGGCATATAAGCATTTTTCTCTGTTATTTTTACAGCCCTATAGAGAATATATTGTTAGTTCCATTTAACAGATAAAGAGACAAATGTTTCAAAATGCTGAGACTTGCTTAGGGCCCCAGGGCTTACTGTAGTGTAGTTGAAACTTTGAAATGTAGTCTGCTTAACATTAGACTCCTTTTAACCATAGCATCATCTATGGACTAAATGACAAGGTAAAGATGGAGGGATAACATAGGAGAAGAATGGTCTAGGATGGGAAAATGAATTTGTGACAATCAAAAGAAAACTTGTGATAAAAATCTCATCTCTAGTGGAAAGAGAGCAATGCTGTAGTAAGTAGTTCAGAGGCACCTGAGTCATACAACCAGATTTCCTAAGTGGTAGTAGAATTTCAATGCTATTTTGAAACATTTGACCCACAAGACAAGATTATTTTTAGAGCCTATAATGCTATTCCTGGCCTTGGAATATGGAGAGGTCTCTGAAAGATGGGAGGGACTTCACTTCTTTCTGATTTTAGTTAGTGAGAAAATGGTGTCCGCTGATAGGAAACAAAGCAATATGCCAAACAAGGGAAGTGAAAGGAAGCAGGGAGCAGATTTTATCAGTGCTGGGACTAGCCACCTCTACACAGGGTGTTGCAATGTAGCAAGGCAAGAAGGTCTCGGTCTCGGTAGTAACCACAGGCTATGCAAAGAGATAAATGGTTGACCCTGGCCTGTGTCAAGCTACGATTGATGCTACTATCAGCCCTGGTGCCTTCACAATGATTTTTTTTTTTTAAATCTTTGATAGAGTGTGTTATCTAGTTACTGGCATGAGGGCAATAGCCTGGAGGGGTGAAGGATAAAGGAAGGAATAAAGGTCACTCCAGGAGGACATTCTGTGTCCCACTAAATGAGAAAAAAAGGATCTAGTTCAAAAGGGAGTAAATAAATAAATAACAATGAAAGCAACTGCTGTGTGTACTGATGGGCGAAGCCTCCTACCTCCCTCTTTCCCTTCTCTGTGTGTATCTCCCTTCCTACCTCACTGGGCCTCCCGTTTTCCTTTTCTGCCTTCTTACCCTTCCTGTCTTTTCTCCTCTTTCTTCCATACCTCCACTTTCTAAAATGACAAACCAAGACACACTAGACAGTTCCTGTCCTCAAGAAATATTGAGCGAGTGTGTGGGGGTGGGGAGTGGGGTGTATTAACGGATAGGGCTATAGATAATAACGTCTTTTCTCTTGAACTTTTATAATGCGGCATTTTGAAGAACAGAAAGATTAGGAAAGAATATGATTTTTTTTTAGTTGAATTTTCCTTTTTCATGTTACCTTGAAAAACATATCTCCCACCCTGGGTCTTTTGGTATAAAGTAAATATTGGTGCAGGATAAGAGGCTTGAAGGCTGGACAGACCCACAGTCTAGGCACTCCCTTTGGAGAAGAACCACTTTGGATATGACCCCGTGTCTCCAAAAGGAACCCCATAATGAGTAGAGAAATTTTAGTGGGTGAAGTTCATCATTTCAAAAGCCCAGGGTTAGCCTTGTCATTATTTCTGGCCATACATCAGTGGTTCTTGCCAGCAGGTGCTGTACAACTCTAGCCTGGCACAAGTTGAGCTGTTTGCCTTGAAATCCTCCTCCATCAAAGGCATTAGAGCAGTAAAGAAAAGCATTGCTACTCCAAGACGTGGAGTCCCACCTGCCATATAAGATCCCTGGGTCCTTGACCGAGAGCCATACTTCCCCCGATGAAGGAGTAATATGTTTGATACTATCTTCCTATGTAGTTTCTCAGGCTTAAATAGATTGACAGATATAAAGTTCTCCAGAAAGGCCTAAAACTCTATTCAACTCATGATTCTTGTATGAGTGGCACATGGCCATAGTGACTGGCAAAACTGTCTCCAAAATGTCTAAAAAGAGGTAAAATGGCCACATAGAACAGAGCAATAAAGCAGTGGTTATTGGAAATTTCCTTAGCATTATTTAGATGTAGAGCAAGGTAGCAAGGTAGGTATACTAGCTGGATTTGTGTATTAACTTGACAAAAACTAGAGTTTTCTGACAAAAGGGAGCCTCATTTGAGGAAATGCCTTCATGAGATCCAGCTGTAAGGTATTTTCTCAGTTAGTAATCAATGGGGGAGGGCAGGGCCCAGCCCATTGTAGATTGCACCACCCCTGGGCAGGTGGTTCTGGGTTCTATAACAAAGCAGGCTGAGCAAGCCAGTAAGCAGTACCCCTCCATAGTCTCTGCAATAGCTTCTGGATCCAGAATGCTGCCCTGTTTGAGTTCCTGTCCTGATTTCCTTCAGTGATGAACAGCAATGCTGAAGTATAAGCTGAACAAACCCTTTCCTCCTCAATTTGCTTTTGATCATTTTGGTGTAGCAACAGAAACCCCTAACTAAGATTGTAGGAACTGATGCCATGGCTAGACAAAGAATACATTGCATTTACTTTATTGTTCCCTTAATAGTTTCTAGTTTACAACAAAAATGCTCTGCATAATTTAGTTTACTCATCCAATTAAAATACGTGATATAATAAACAAAATTAAAGTATATTTTGTAAAGAATTTATCTCAATGTCAGGGACACAGCTTAGACAGAAAATTGTTTACCAAGCAAGCATGAGTGCTAGCCCAATCACCAGATAATAACCTGCTAGGGTGTCCTGAGTCTATAATCCCAGCACTGGGGAATAGAGAGATGGGGGGGGGGGTTGGGAGGGAGAGAGGTGATGGGGAGAGATGGGGAAAGAAGAGATGGAGGGGGGAAATGGAGGAGGGAGGGAGGGAGAGAGGGAGAGAGAAAGAGAGAGAGAGAGAGAGAGAGAGAGAGAGAGAGAGAGAGAGAGAGAGAGAGAGAGAGAATGAAGAATGAAGAATGAAGAATGAATCCTCACTGGCCAGTCTTCTTATTCTCAAAACAGTAAGTTTAAGGTCCTAGCAAGAACCTGTGTATCAGAATATACGTGAATGACATTTGTGGTAGATTGGTGGCTTTCATACAGGTACACACAGGCATACCTGCCCACAGGAACACACATGAACACACACACACACACACACACACACACACACACACACACACAACCTCAAAACAAAAATATCAAAAAACCCCAAAACAAAAAATAACACCCAAACCAATCCCCCCCAAAACAACAAAAAAACCTCTTTTATGGAGCATAAATTAGATATAGCAAACTGTCCTGACCTTCAGTTCATCAGTGTGGGTGGTGTGAAGGCCAGTTCAAAGTCAAGAAGAAAGGCATTTCATTTAATCAAAAAATCTAATTTTTCTTTGTTTAATATTTTATAAGTGGTGATGCCAACAATCAAATCTCCAGAGAGTATTTTGTCCTTGTTTTGTTTTGTATAACCTGGGCAAGATGGGGGGGGCATTAATATCAAGCACGTGGTATATGTTAGGTGCTGAGTTTGTCATTGCATACATTAACTCAATAGGAGAGCCCTTTGAAACCCCCTGCATTTCTTGTATGAAGAGGTGAAGGTTAAATATCTTAGACAATGGCCAATGTCCACCCAGCCAGTATAGGAAGAGACTTGAACTTACATTGCTGCCTTTAGGGCCCGATTTCTACAATTCAAATAAAACTGTTATTATGATTTGAGGACTTCTGTGAAAGCAGTGAGAATCTTAGAGTCCACATTTTCTGCCCAAAACCACCTTAGGGAAAAGAATATCTCTCTTACAAGAAGAGAAAGCTGGCTGTATAATGATTTGATCATCTTTCCACTTGTGAGGCTGAATTCATTGTATCACTTCAGATTTATAGAAACTTTACCAGTATTGACTTGTTTCTTTGGTGCTCAGAGGCATAACTTGAAATCAGATTCCCTGGCTGCACTGCTGGATTTGCTGGGGAGTATGCTACTTGGCTCCTGTAGGTCTCAGTTTTATCATTTGTGAATCAGCCTGATGACAAAGAGCCTCATAGTTCTGTGGGACCTAAGTGGGTTATGGAAATCAATGTGCTAGTGCAGTGGCTGAAGTCTACTCCATTCTCAATGAAAGCTTATCACCATCATTTTTATTATTATATTTCCATCAGTTTCTACCCTCCACCTGGGGTAGTACTATCATTGTTCTGATTCCAGTTGTCCTAGTTTCTCAGCCCAGACACACTTGCTTAATATACTACTGAAAATGGGATTGTCTGGCTAGACTCAGCCTGTGTCATGTCTACAACTTACCTCAAACTAGACTTGCTGGCCATCGATCAATCTTGGTGTCCTTATCTCTTCTGTGTTGACTGGTACACTTGTTGGTGTTGACTGATGCTCTTGTAGCTACCATCCAACTTGCTTCTTGCTGGACTAGGTCTATGTCCCATGGGCAGCCCATGCACCTAGTTCAGGGCTAGGTGTTTATGAGATGCTGCATCACTATTTGCTTGATGAATACATTTCCAAATTTCATTCCTGGACCAAGTTTGAAACTTTATAATGCCTCAATCTTATATTCTTTAGGAATGAAGAATATGAGAAGAAGGGATTTTCTTCAAATAAATTAATTTTTTGACTGAATATTTTCCTTAAGATGACAAATGCTGTTTATTTTGAATATTATTTTGTAAAACATAAGGCCCTTATGACATTTTTGCCTAATTAGACAGAAATGCTTTTTTGAAATTTCTGTATCATAATCAGCAAATCAATTTTATTAAATTTCAAAATAATACCCCAGGACAGAGACTTAATTCAATGGTGGAACACTTGCCTGGTGTGTTTAAGGCCCTTGGGTCATACCTAATATTGGGGAAAAATAGAATAAAAATAATACCTCTGTTCTAGTCTGTTAGTTTCTTTTCTTGTATAGTGACAAAATATTTGACTGAAGCAAGTAGGGAAGGGTTTTATTTTGGCAGTCCATGGTGAGGAAGGTGTGGTAGCAGAAACAGGAAGCAGCTAGTTCCTTTACATCTTCTGTCAAGAAGCAGAGTGCTGGAGGCAGTGTTCAGCTTACCTACCCCTTTTCACTTAGTACAGGACTCCAGCTTTGTGATGGTGAAACCCACGTGTAGGTCATCTAGGAAATCATGCAGAGCTGGCCAAAGGTTTTTCTCTTGGGGAATCGTAGATCCTGTCAGGGTCACTGTTGTGAGCCACCACATCCACGGGTAGTGCTAAAGTTTCATGAGGGTGACTGCTTCTCACTGAATGGCCTATGACTATTTCAACAGATGTCATCCTTTTCTTTGCTCCAAGACTGTAAATTTCAAAATGGATGCTCTTATTATCTCTACTTCCTCTAGCCGATGCCCTGTTTTTCACAAGCAACTGACAAAACCATATAGATAAATAAGCAAAATAACAATTGAAGTGATTGAGAATTTTTTAAGAAGTCCCCAAAGTTTGGTGTACATCACTGTCTCCATATTCCACTAGTCATTATGACTAGGATTTCAAGATATCAGCTTTGTGTTTCTCTACCCTCAAGACTTCATAAAGTGTGTCCATGTTATATATTGTTTACATTTCTGCAGCTTTTTCTAACTTAGATACTTATACATATTTCCATTCCTACTTATTTGATTCTTTTTAGTTTTGATAACTCAAGTATGCTGACTGAAAAATCAATTGTTAATGTGATCCGTGACAGTCATTTGAGAACTATCAAATATAATGTTCTGCGAGTTCATTATGGAGCAGTGTATTTGGCTGTTATGTTGATTAAAAAAAAGTCAAAGGCATACTATGATTCATTAATGAATACTGTCAATTATTTAAAAATGCTATTTATTTTTTTTTAGAAATAATACAGAAGTTGCATAGCATGTGGAAATATAGGAACATATAAAGAGATTTTATTTGACATTTTAAAAGAGATTCTGGATTTTTCCATGGGATGAATATCTATTAATAACAGTATCTTTGGCCAGAGTCCAACTGCTTGACTCTCCCCTCTCTCTTCTAGGAATTCTAAGTCATCTTGTCTGACTTGTGGCAGCTCTGGGCATTTTGTCCTTTTCATTATAAGTATACCGATCTTTGGTCTGGTGAAAGCAAACTTGAAATGATATGTTATTTGGAGTTCACAGATTGTGAATTTCCTTTTCTTTGTAACTGAGATTTCCTCTCCATTCCTCAGAGGCATTCCTGATTAGGTTATAATTTCTGTTTTTACTTTACTTGGTCCAAAACTGCCTCTGGCAAAGGAAACTCTACATTCCCCAGTGCAACTTTGGCTTCAGGGAAAGGGTTCTGAATTTTATACTGATAGTGGCATGCAGATAAGCTCAAGGTCAAGAGTCTGTGTGGGATCTCAATACACAGGACATTGCATGTAGAGTGTTCTCAAGGTTGAGAATGATGCTTCCAATGTGCAGAGCAAACTGACTCTCTGTCATTCTGTGTAAGTTGGGTACATACCAGCATCCTTTTATTTTAAGCTCATTTTATTCTTTCTCAACTTGGAATGCCTTAAGCCTTTCTTCTTAAGGAGTGAAGTGAAGAGCTTCCTTCCAAGTCTTTCTCTTGAGGAATCAACTTAATTAATAATGGATTCTTATTCATTGAGAGGACTCAAATTTTAGCCTAGAAAAACCTACACGATCTCCACAACTTCATTGATCTAGTCACTACACTCTCTCTGGGAAAGGACCATTTTAATGGCATTACTAATAAAGTGTAAGCATTTTCATGTCTTCCTAATGAGGAATGGCTGGGCTGAGGTCCCCATAGGCTTGCTCCTTTTTACCTTGTGGTTTCCTTTTTTGTCATATGTCAAGGTTGGCAAATTTGCCCTTTTAATCTAGGTTTCCACAGGGCAATAAACTTCATTAACCTTTTCCAGTTAGACTTGAAAAGAATTATAACAGTGACTAGAAAGAGTTCAAGTGGCCCCCCTCAGACCCCGAGCACGCAGACTTCCCAGTACGGGGATAACAGCTAAAGTGGTCGCTGTAAACACTTTCTCTTGAAAGCTGTGTCTTTTCAATAAACACACTGTTAGGCGCTAGCAAAATATTTCCAGTTGCCTTCATGGGTGGTTCAGTGCTGGAAGCCGTTAGCGCATGTTCAGTTAAATTTCAAATGTCAAAGCTCATTAATAGTGAGTTTAGCCAAAGACAGCTTGTAAGGATCTGTGCAAACTTAACTTCCTCAAATAAAAAGAGAAGAAAGATGACCATTTTACCTCCCTGTTCCTCCCCTGCTTTTCTTCACCTCCACTTCAGTTGGTTTTGGCTTTTATTGACAGTAGGTTTCAAGTTTATTTCCCTTAATTTGCCTTGTCTTTTTATTCCCCACCCCCTCTCCAGGACATGGGCCTATTACAAAGGTGTTGGGATGTTATAGAGGAGTGTTTTTTGTGTTTGAAAAGTCGGGCCTGGAAAAGCCTGTGGAAGTGTTGAAGCAGAGGTTAAGCCTTTGAGAGAGAAACATACTTGATATGATGCTCCTCTCAGGTGCTGCTTCTAGTCTGGGCTGAATACAAATATATAGGAGATTCTGTTTATAGAGTAACAAAGCGCTAAGTTAAAATATCAATATTCAGGCACCTCCACGCTTTCTGCTTTCTAATGTTTCCAGTTCCCACCACTATAGTCACAGAAGTAAATGAAGACCACACCAGCAACAGCAAAACATTTGTTTTTCTCTCTGGTCTAAACTAACTTGAGCAGTTTACCACAAAGGATGCTATGGGTTGATCCATTGCTGTGTTAAGTTTTTATGAGAAGCTAAGAAAAAAAAATTGAATTGCGAATTATAAACTCTGTATTAACTTGGTTTTCCTTAGAGTTCTGAGTTTCATTGGCCACCCCTTGTTCTGTACTCTCTGAATTTGCAAAAATTTCCTATTTATAAGGAAGCAATGCGCACCTTCTTCATTTGGTGTGGGCTGCACAAGGACCCAGGATAAAGCCTTTAATGCAGTTCCTGAGTGGATGTCTCGGGGTCTCTCTAAAAGTGATGTTTGAAGACTGTAAGTTACACTGAGGTATGCTTTGAGTCCAGTAAGAGATGCAGAGTGGAGTGCAAACAGGTTGAGGGTGAAGGTGTGGTCCTGGCACATCCTAGGTCTCTTCTGAGAGTGTACCTCAATTCTCTTTGGTGAGCACACAGAGGTTTCAAAAGAGATATAAATTCTGTGACTTTCCCTGTCTTCTTGACTCAAAGGCCGGGTGCTAGGGAAACCTCCAAGAACTCACGGGATGTCCCTGGCTAGGTCTCCAACCAATAGAGGAAGAAGTGCCTAAAGAGGTCTTCCTCTATAATCAAAGGAATATCTACTCTGTGTCATCACAGAACCTCCGTCCAACAGTGAATAGAGGTGGAGGCAGAGATCGATGGCAGAGCACTGGGCTGAGCTCTTGGTCAAGCTGAGAGCAGGGGAGGAGAGTCTGTATGAGCAGGGGATAGGGATCATGAGAAAAATTCCCACGGTGATCGTTGACTGGAGCTCTCGGGAACTCACTGAATCAAGAACAGTCATTGGGGAACCATTGGGAAATGGAGCTAGGCCCTTCAAGGGTAGACAACTGTGATTGGCATGGGCAGTATGTGGAGCCTCAAGGGGTGGGATCAGACTGTGTTCCTGAGTGGTCTGGCACCTTAGAGCCCATTCCTTGCAGGGGAACACCTAACTCAGCATTGACTTTGGGATGAGAAAATCCGGATTTGCCTGGAGTGGATGTGCCATGCTGAGTTGACTCACCTTGGGACTTCTTGCCCTTTTGGGGGAGGGAGTGGGGGATGAGAAGGGAGGAAGCTGAAAGCTGACTAAGAAGGATTGGGAGGAGGGAAGGAAGAGGGAGCAGGGAGATACATGGATTAAAAAATACTTTTAATAAAAAAAATGAAAATAAAAAAGACGAGCCCCCCCCCCCAATCATACTTTATTCCCAGTGGTTTGTATAGATGTAAGAAGTTGGCTTTCTTGGATACATATTGTTATAACATTGAAAGCATTGGTAAACACTGCTGCACCTTGAAACCTGAAGGAATTCTGTTATCTTCTTTAATTGGGCCATTTTTAGTTTGCATTTATATTTCAGTGATATTTGACTTATAGGAAAAGGTTTTAATGTTATGTATGAGACCATGTTGAGTTAGCTGCAAATGGTCAGGAAATTAAATGTTTGTGGGTTTTTGTTTTGTTTTGTTTTGTTTTGTTTTGCCTTACAGATCATGGTTGTATTTCTACACATGGGATTGTAGTTTGGGAGGAGGTTTTAAAAATATTCTAGGTCTCAGGTTTTTGTTTTTTGTTTTTTTCTCTCTCTTTTTTGTCAGCACTCAGGTTGCCCTTTGAGGAGAAGAAACAATCCTCCCTTGTTGTTATGATATGTTTCTGTTAGTTTCTTCTTGGCAAGAGAAAAAAGGTTGCAGGGTGTTATATTTATCTCCTGTCCTCAGGGTCTTCATGGGACCTGGCTCAGTAAATGTTTATTAGTTAGATTTAGTAAAACTTCATTAATTGATACCCTAACAACATTGAACTTGAAATATTTAACTTAAGAGAAAAATCAATTTTATAGACTCTTACACATTAATTATCTGCATGCGAATAGGGGCTGGAAATTTCAAATAATTGCTATCAAGTTACTGAATAGGTCTAGAGGTATTCTTGTAAAAGACACAGGCCAACAGTGAATATGAATATGCGCATTTTGAAATTTAAAAAATATTGATTTTAAGAGAAGAAAAAAACAATTGTAAAAGTTTAGGTCATTCTAATTCTGTGTCATTTTTAGCCACCAGTCCCAAGGCTTGTATAGTTATTAATTATGTTGAACTATCTGCCAAGAGCACTCTGTGTGCCAGGGATGTGTTACTGATATGTACAGCACAGGTTCCTAACCTTGCAGAAGTCAAGAGGCTAGCAAGATAAAGCACAGGCATGATATGGAGTACTAAACACAGGGTGAGCAACGTGCAGGGCTATGCCAGGAAAAAGCAGGACTCTCAAGGGCCCTGGGAAATCATAACATTGGAACTGGAGAAATGCCTTGCAAATTACTCTCAGGAGAGGTGGGGCCCAGTCATGATGAACACAGTCTTGATACATCAGGAGACTGTGCATCTCTTGATACAGTCTAAGGATTTTCAAGATACAGTGGAAGCCAAGGACAGAGGAATGGGAAAGAGTGGGGTATGAGACTGAAGTGCCAGTTTTAGGGTTCGAGATTATGTTATTTTAATTTGGAGGTTTTTTTTCTAGGCACTGGAAATCGGTTCTTGTAGCAGGCTTTTGCTTTTGTCACATCAACCAGTTCCCAGATCATAACAGGAAGACTTAATTCATTTTGAATGCTCGGCCTAGCTTAGACTCGTTTCTGCCTAGCTCTTTTAACTTAAATTAACATTTTTCTCTGTATTTACCTTTTGCCCTGGGCTTTATGCCTTTCTTAATTTCTTTCTTATATCTTAATTTCACTGCTTCTGGTGTCTGATTGTGGCTGCCTAACTGCTAGCCCCAGCATCTATCCATCTATCTCTCTTCTCTCTTCTCATCCTCCTCTTCCTCCTCCTCCCTGGATCTTAAATTTCTCCTTCTATTCATTCTCTCTATCAGCCCTGCCTAGCCTTTTTCCTGTCTAGCTATTGGCCATTCAGTTCTTTATTAGACCAATCAGATGCGTTAGGCAGGTGAAACCAATGTAGCGCATCTTTAGATAATTAGACACACATCCTTACATCTTTAAAGTAATGCAGTATAAACAGATGTAACACACCTTTACACAGAGTAATATTTAGCATCAAAAACAAATGTAAATACATTGTTACATTTTTAGAATAATATTTCATAACAGGATCTCATCTAGACTTCACATCAACAGATCCTCAGTTTGGAAGTTGGGGAGTGCAGACCCAGCTATATGACTCTACCTACCTATCTATCTGTCTGTCTGTCTGTCTTTCATCTATCATTTATCCTCCTTCTCTCTTTCTTCCCCTCTTTCTCTCCCCCCTCTCTTCCTGTGTGTGTGTGTGTTTGTTATGTATGAACGTATGCACATATGTACCTGCCTGTTTTAGGGGATGGGAAGCAGGGGTGGCAGGTTGATAGTGATGCTTTTAAGCACCAGGGAAGAGTAAGTTTGTGTAAAGACAGAGTAATTGATGGCTTATATGGAAGGACCAGCTACATTCAGGCAAGTGCCATCTGTGTGGAAGTTGGACCTTTGTTGGCTCTCTCTTAAGGGTGGGAGGTCTCTTCTACAGTTTGGGATTTGTAGCCCCAACTGGCTGACTTATTAGTTTTGAGCTCACCTTTCTACCTCTAGCAATAACATGTAACTTGCTCTCAAATCTCTGTCTCTCTGTCTCTGTCTCTGTCTCTGTCTCTCTCTGTCTCTCTCTGTCTCTCTCTCTCTGTGTGTGTGTTTGTGTGTGTGTGTGTGTGTGTGTGTGTGTGTGTGTGTGTTTCTTTTGCTATTAGGCATCAACAGCTTCAGCTAGGCTTTGGCAGCCAGACTGTGCCAGTACGGGCCAAAGGCCTGTACCTCCCCCAGTCATCAGGTCCATTGCTTCTCTGTAGTGCCTCTCCTGCCTTAGCTGCTGCAGCAGCAGTGATGGGCCTCACTGCCATCTATCAATATGATACAGAAGTGTGGGCTAAGTACCCCACCTTTTATGAAAACCTATGGAAGCACAAGGGAGATGGGAGTAGCCCTACTTTGGGATGGTAAGTTGCTAGCGAAAGAGTCGTAGAGGTTTGACCTGGAAGTTGAAGAATACATTCCATCAAAGAGATGAAAGCCTTGAGTGGTTGATGTAACAGAAATGACACACATGCATGCAGGTGTAGGGAATGAGACTGAAGAACACACTCTACACAGGGAGCCTGGGGGTCGAAGGAAAAGGTGAGCCAAGAGCATTGGTGCATGCACAGGCACAGAGATGCCATGTATTAGAGAGGTGATTTGAGTGAGCATGGCTCCCATAGGCTCATAGGTTTCAATATTTGGTCTCTAGTTTATGCTGTTTGGGAAGAATTAGGAAATATATCCTTATGGGAAGAAATATGACACTGGGATCATCCTCCAAGGTTTCAAAAGATTCATGTCATTTTGAGTTAGTCCTGTCTTCTACTTGTGGATTAAGATGTGAGCTCTCAACTTCAGGCTGGTGGCCACAGAAACTGGATAGGTTTACTTTTCATCTGTCTGTACTAGAAAACTAGTAAAACTCAAGAATGATGTTAACTTTTATTAAGCACAAAGAAACATATTTTTCCTAGAAAATATTCATAGAATTCTGCATTTTTACCATTATTACTTTGCAGTTCAGTAGCACTGAGTGTGTTTTATCTCTGTGTATCTATCTCTAGAATGTGTTTATCTCTGTGCATCTATCTTTAGAGTGTGTCTTTATCTCTTTCTCAATATAAGGTCCACATCCACGAGAAGCAAGTCCCCCTTTTGTGTTCTTCAGACCATGCTGTGTATACATTATTCTGCCTTTGAATTTAACTGTATTATAGACACCATCAAGATGAAATAATCAAATATTTACTTTTTGGATGTCAGGATTATTTCTCTCAAACCATCTCCGCAAAATTATCCATGCCATATGTAGCATCCATAATCATTTCTTTCTCTAAGCCCAATTAGTGTTGCTATGCATATCATACTTTGTGCATTATCTACTGATGGTTACTTAAGATGTTGTCAACTTTGATATATTGTGGTGCTTATAAGCATGGGTCCTATGAACAGGTCCCTTTAAAATGCTGCTCTCACTTAGTTTTAGATATATATCCAAAATTGATCAAAGACCAATTTTATTCTACTTTTTTGGCAACCCACATTACTGCCTTTTATATATAGTGGCTAACCCACTGGACATGTACATATGCATGTATGATGCATATATATTATGTATGAATGTGATATATATGTATGTATTATATATATTTATGTATTGAAGTTCCTGTTTTTCTGTGTTCTTGACAATCATTTTGCTCCCTCTATTTCAGTAGTGCTTTTATAATGCTTTTAAGGGCTATTTCAGTGTAGTTTTGATGAGAATTTTACGAAGACCTTAAGCTGTTCTCACATTCTTATTTCTATTTGCATATCTTCTCCTGTGGAAAGAAGCCATTAAAATATTGTTTGCTTTGAAAACTGAGCTATTTTATTGTTGAGATATAGCAAGTCTTTATATATTTTGGATATCGATCCTGCATTGGCTACACCATCCACAAATATTTTCTCTTTCCTTGGCTGCCTTTTAAATTTATTGATAGCTTATTTGGGTAAACAAAAGTGTCTAATACTGATAAAGTCTAATTATCTGTGTCTTGGTTGTTGCTGGTTTGGTAACATATCAAACGAATAAATCATCAAATACAGTGTCATAAGAATTTATCTTATATAAAAATAAGACAAAAACATTCAATATAAGTTGTGGTAATTTGAGTTCTATCTTTGAATTCAAATCTGCTGATGTAATCAAGCTTCATTTATTTTTTCATTTTTGTCCTCTGTCTTGAAGCCGCGTGCGCGCGCATGCATGTGTGTGCGCATGCGTGCATGTGCGTGTGTGTGTGTGTGTGTGTGTGTGTGTGTGTGTGTGTGTGTGTGTGTGTGTGTGTGTTGGTGCCTCTTTATCATCTTTTCTTAGAGCATCAGGCAGACTTTCCATGGTATTGTCATTGAATTTTCTTCAAATGTTCTCAAGTTGTTCAAGAATTTAAAAATACTATTTGAAGCTAAGTAATGTTAGTTTTGGTTTTTATCTGTCCATGACACTTGACAGTTAATTGAATATTACTGGAAGGAGGAGAATAAAAAGAGAAGTTTAATTATTTTTGGCTCCTGTGAGTAATGATGTGACAAGGTAGTCCACCTTTCCCACATGAAGCAAAGCCAAGTGCTTTGTGTAGAAGCCAGTCAAGGAAAATTTTATCTTGAGATGGGATATCAAAGATTTGTCAATCATTTGGACCTGGGTAATGAGCAAAGTGGTGGTGTATGCTTTTTAGATTTGCCATGGCTTCTATTTAAGTAGGATTAATCTGTATGCCATGAGAATGTACCATCAGGAAAACTTTGAAAAAAAATTTAGAATTAAAGTTTTTTAGAAAGCAACATTTATTTTGATTTGACTTTTTTCTTGGCTCTACCTCTATTCAATCCATTGAGTAACCTTGCAGTGATGACCTTGTTTTGCATTTATAAAATGAGATATTGATATAGTTAGCTAAACTTTCATTAAGCCCTGCAGTAACACAGAAAGGTACTGAAAGCATTATTTTTTCTCATTGGGGAAATGGAGAAAGAAGTTTCTGTTTTCTACAGCCAAGATGGAGTCATATGAATAATTAATGCCCAACAAGTTGAGCAATTGATTTTCAGCAAAGGGGCAATTCCCTAAAGTTGGGAGGATTCCGGGCAGAGGCAATTTGTACTTATTTCTGAGAGGTGTTGTGGCTTCTGCTAGCCCTCTAATATGGTTTATTGAACAAGTGCCGGGATCTCCTTCAATCCCTAGGTAGCTGCTCGAAGGCTTGTTTGTGGAGGTCTCTGGCTTTTGAACTTGTTTAGTATTGGCAGAGAGTTCTGAGTATTTGGCTGAGTATTTCAGAGACGCATCATATGAAAAGGTTTCCAAGTGTTTGTATAAACTTACTGTGTGTATGTTATAAGTCCATGTTTATACATTATGCGAATTGCATAGAATGAATTCCAGGTGACTATAAAGCAAATGATTAAAGTCCATGTCTATCTGGAAATTATATTGTGCTTTGTGAACTTTTGGATGGGGTCTAGAAATAATTTTTTCCATGTGATTTTCCCTGAAGATGAGTTTATTAAAAGAAAAATTTATGTATTACATTCATTTTGTTCATCTGTCACCTAAGCAATAAATTAGATATATGCACATAAAACAAGTTTAAATACATGATGTTGATGTACTAATATATATATATATATATATATATATATATATGAACATTGAATTTTAAGATGTTTTCATTCCTGGAACATTTAAATCATGTCACCCCCTGACTCTTTTCACATTGATCACTTGCATATGAAAACTTAAAAAACATAAAAAGCAGATTATTTCCCCATCATGTCAAATAGCATGTGGTTTTGATCCTGAAAGTGGAGGGTTTCCATCAGAGTGTTATATCTGAAATCTTTGGGTCTATTTCCTCCTTTGCCTGGACTGCTGCTAGTGGTAGTTGGTATTATTTATTATCTCTACATTTTTAACTGTGATGTTTTCCTTTAATATCACTCCAGTCAGTAAGTGATTTATTGCATTGGGAACTAAACAACAAGGTTTGGCAGAAAAGAGACAATGTGTGGCAGATGCATTTGGACCCAGAAGCACAATGACTTTGAAAGTGGGCTCTAAGAGCTTAGAAATTCAATTATGCATTTATGACTGTAGGAACACATACTGCAATGGATGGTTCATGGTGAGTTTCACAAAAGATGCTAAGGATGTTGAACAAGACTGGTGTATACTAGAAAGGCATCTACCCTTCAGAGGACAGGCAAACTCTTCAAATTTCAGGTAGCTGAGTTTTCATCTAGTAATTTTAGGAGTTAGCATTGTCAGGAAACACTGTGTGCCTTCTGCCTGATCAGAAACCTAGCAATGTCCACATGACACATGGATACTTAATAAAGCACAATGCTACTTTCAGGTGGTCAATTAGCCATAACTGATATTTCCTTTGTCTTCCTTATAACACATGTAAGTGAATGCATTTAATCAAGGCCAGTGAAGAAGAAGGCATAAGGTCAGTTTTTTTGTTCCATTTTCCCAGCAGTGAATCGCCTTTCTTTTATTGAAGTTTTACATTTTATTTCTTTTGAGACATATGTAAACAGTGCATCCCTACCCTTTTCTTCTCCCCCATCTCCTATGTCTCTCTTCTCTATCAAATAAATGATCTCTTATTTAACAATTATTGTTACACATATGTGAATATTCAGATGTGTGTGAGTGTATCAGTCATAACTCCATTTATTGTTGCTCATATGAGCATGTGTCCTGGGATGATCTCTTGGAATTAGACAACCTATGTTGTAGCTTATCCCTAGAGGAAACCAATTCCCCCTTTCTCAGTGGTCGCTACCTATAGCACTTCATCTATGGGTGGGACCATGTGAAATTTTCCAGTTTTGTACTGCTTTGTCAACTGATATCTTTATTCATATCTTATTCAGGAAACCATATTTTGAGACTTTATGAATACATTTTCCAAGTTATGTCTAAGGGATACTATTTATCAGCAGGTACCTTGGGCTTCTGGCTCTTACAACCTTTTAGCCTTAGCTTCTATGCTTCCTGACCCTTGGGTTTGAGGTTTGTGCTCCGGATTGATCATTTGGGGTAAACAGACCACAGTCATTTAGCCTCTGAATTTTTCCAGTTTATTTTTTAAGTGAGGGAGTACAAGTTTAATCCTTTGCTCCCTTCAGGAAGCAACGCGTGTTAAAGAGTAGTGCTGTTAGTATCACTTATATTCAAATAGTTTCACAAATAATATAATATATGAGTTTTGATTAATTGTGGTTCTCTTGAAGGACAAATATTATGGCCATGCTTGACATCAGAAGGATTTTGCCTTTTTGCCACCAGTTAGAGGTTATAATAACTTTGGAATCTTTGTGACATCTACTATGTAGCTTTAGTAGTCATAAATCTCCCTGAGCAAATGAAAGGTCTGTTTCAGGTCTTAATTTACATGTCTTGGCATCATAAATCTAGAAGTTGATTTGTGTGTGTGTGTGTGTGTGTGTGTGTGTGTGTGTGTGTGTGTGCGCGTGTGTGTGTGCAGTCATTTATGTTGTAAGAAAAGTCTGCCCTCCTGCCTGAAACTGGCTTTCAACATGATCTTGTTACTGACCCTTTTGAGAAGAAACTTCAGCAAAGAGGGAGAAAGGCAAGTGTCCTATTTTGTGAAAGTTGTTCTCCAAAGGAGGCCATCATTATGGCGCAGTGGGGTTCCATTGATTCTTAGTGAATGACAAACAATGATGACTTATTATGTCCCATCTTGCTAGGTCACAGTTCTGTACAGAGTAGTTGAGGTCACTCCTAAGGTCTCCTAAGGATGAAATAAAGAGTGATAGCCAAGATCTATCTATTTTCATCTAAAAGATGGCTCAGGCATCCTTTCGGTCCATGTAAGTTGTCTGCTGAGGCCGGTTACTCAAGCACTAGGACCTGGGGCCTCCTTTTCTTACTGATCTTTGGCTAAGGACTCTGCTTATCTTCTAAAGGCTGATCTTGAGTCAAAGGCACACGGGTAGTTGTACTCTTTTAGAGCATGTGGGAAAATAACTCTCAGGTCAAATCCACCTCACATTTTAAACATCAATTTTTAGTTAATGTATACGATATTGGCTTACATTATGACATTTCAATTTACGTAAGTAATTTCACTTGGATCTCCCTAGATATCACATGACTTTCCTGTTACTCCACTGGCACTCCTCCACACATGCTGGTTTCCTTCCATTCCCATAAAGAGTCTCCTGTCTGCTTTTATGTCATACATACATATGCATATACTACTCTATTTTTGAGAGAAAGCATGTGACGTTTGTTTGCGTTTCCTTCTCATTATCCTCTCACTTTTCTTCCCCCATCTTGATTCCCCTTTAGAATAGACACACGCTCACACACACACACACACACACACGCTCACACACACACACACACACGCTCACACACACACACGCTCACACACACACACATGCACACACACACGCTCACACACACACACGCACACACACACTCACACACACACACGCTCACACGCTCACACACACGCTCACACACACACACACACGCACACACACACACACACATTATAGGGTTATGGTGTGCGTGTTTGCTTGTGAGTATGTACAAATAAACACGCACATATAATATAGACTCCACATATGAGAGAATAATGTATTTATCATGCTGAGTTTGGCTTATTTTACTTAACATGCTGATGTCTAGTTGTAACCATTTTCACCCAAACCACTCAATTTGCTTTGTTTTCTTTCACTTTTTGTACATTGTATATACCCACATTCCTTCTGTTTATCTGTTAACTGGCACCTAGGTACATTCTGTAACTTAGCTGTTATACATAGTGTTGCAATAAATGGTAGTGTTCAGGTATCTCTGATGAATGCTGATTTGGATTTCTTTTCTGAAAATATTCAGGAATAGTATCATTGGTCATCGGATCATATGGTAATTATGTTTCTCATTTCTGGGAAAACCCTCCACACTGATTTCCATAATGGTTATGTGAGCTTGCATTTCCACCAGTAGTAAACAAGTGTTCATCTTTCCCAATATCCTTGCTACTGTGTATTGCCATTTTGTTCTTGATGATAGCTGTTCGGATTTGGGATGAAATGGAATGCCAATGTGGTTAGAATTGTGTAAAGATGTGTGTGTGTGTGTATGTGTGCGTGTCCAGGGCCATGTAGAATTTCTAATGATGTAGGTGTATGTTTGAGGAGATCCCTAGACTCGGCCTTTGTGGAATCATCTTTCTTTTGCTGGTGATGCTGGCATCTGTAAATGTTTTCTTGTCTCCACACATTATACTGTGTCCATGGACTAGGTCTATTCTGGGATAATTTTGCTCCTGGACAGTTTTCAGAGACTCAGTTAGCTCTATTTTCCTTTAAGAGACTCAGGACTGGGATGGTCCTTAAAGAATTCACCCCATGAAGTTGTCTGAAATTTGAGATGAATACCCAGCATTGCATTTGGTTTTTCTTAAAAGCTTTAAATTCTAGAAGAATTAACCATACCTACTTCTGATCAAAATGTACGGAATTGCTCTACAGTGTCTTAGACCCAGAAATGTGCTATATGAGTTCTTTACCTTCTGTGCACTATGGACAAAATTCCGCCAAAGAGGTGAGAGAAAAAGAGGAGTAACCACCGAGGGGACTCAGTCTGTTTGTGTTATTCAGAGCCTTGTCCATTCTCTTAAATGATTGTTCTCCTCGGCCATTCCTTTAGCCTAGGAGGCATATGTAATCAACTTTTGTTTATTTCTGAATTTCTTCTTTTGCCCTTGAGGAGATCATTATTTCTATTGTATAGAAATGGTGGTTCAAACATTGGAGACAATTAGAGAAGACGGCAGTGAATACTTTCGTGGGAAGAGATTCTGATGCCTATAAACTGGATTTTATTCTGTGGGCTTCTTCCTTCTTCTCTTTGCTATGACACATTCATTTGCTTCCCTTCAGGTACGGAGGGGACACAAAATGAAAAGGAGGAAAAAAAAATGCTTCCCCTGGTGTATGGAACTGAGAAGCTGTCAAAGGCTCATGCAGGGAAAGTGTGCTCCTGTGTATTCAATCACTGAAATTAAGTGTTTTCGAAGGCAGTGCAGTCACGGGTCTATTGCATGGGGAAATAACATGTTGTAGTCCATCACTTAAAATGTTAACCTTGTCTCTTACTAGTGACTGCAAGCAGAAACATGTGCTGCATGCTCGCTGGTTAAATGGCAGTGTGTCAGCTCTGTGAAAAAGGCTAGCATGTATCTGTCAATCTTCAGATTTGACTGTGCGTGTGAGAAGGCAAACACATGCACACGCAAACACACATTCACACATACACACACCCCTTCATGTTTCTACTTACCTGTAACTTCCCAAGACTTAGCTTATCACTTACTTGAAAATAAGAATTAAATTAATTTCTCGTACACAAGTGGATATTCTTTCCTATCCTGTGTTTAGTTCTAATTCTAAAGTTCTTTATTACCTTGGTTGCAATTGCTTATATTTACCTGTAGACAGTTTTGTTTTGATTGTGCTTCGATACTGTTGCAGTATGCATATGCTAGAATGAGCACATTATAAGTATCATCCCAATAGTATGAAATACAGTATATGAGCAACCCACCAATCCTAAAAGATGTATATGACAAATATTTTAAATTTTGCAGGTCATATTGTCCCTATTGTAACTTGGAAAGAGCCATAAATAAGACAAGTGAATTGGTAATGTTGGGCACCCATACCAAATTGAATAGGCCACATTTGGGCTGCAGTTTGAACACCATTATGTACTACTAAATATTTCTTCTGTGGCGTATGAAAATTTGATATCTGCTAGGTCTTTACTGTGTTTTTCACTGCATCAGCAGGAATGCTCTGCAGCAGCAACTGCCGATCCCATCCTTGAGGTCCTGACACCCTACCTGTACTTGCTGCACTCCAGGCAAGCCCATTCTTCAGGGTCACTCCCCAGTCCATTAGCCTTGGGCTCACACTCAGTGTTTCTACTTCAATCTCTTATCAGAGTTATATAGCCAGTCACTCAGTGCCAATAGTTCCTGCCAACACCCTGACATTTCTCATCCACTTTACCCTGATTTTTTTTGTTTCTTTCAGGGCAAACTATTTATTTTATATATTTATCTGTGATCTTGCTAGAAACTAAGCTTCATGCCGTCAGGGGTTTTCTGTGCTTTGTGTTTAGACTTGTGCCTGAGGTGTAGTGTGTGCTCAATAAATATTCGTTGGATGTAGGGATCTATCACTCTGAAGTGCTAGACAAGAAGTCTATAGGGAGCCTATGATTATTAAGCAAGGTAACACCTGCTGAGTGAACTCTGCAAATCTTAGTGCTATTATTGTTATTATTATTTTCAAGATTAAACATTAAGTGGGGAAGATAATACTTTCCTGTATTTTTTTTTTTTTTGTCTTGATGATTAATGACCCCTGAGAGTAAAATGCATAATGCCATGCCTGGGACATTAAAGACATTCAATTATCAGCAAACGAAATGATCCTCAGACTTAGAATTCAGAAGAAGCATTGTTAGAATAGATATGACGACTGGATATGCCAAACTGAACTGACTCACCTTGAAACTCCTTGTCCTCCTTGGGGAATGGATGGGGGGAATGGGGTAGGAGGAGGCAGAGGGAGGACTGTGAGGAGGGGAGGGAGAGGGGAGCAGTGGTGAGTGTGGGAAAATCTTTTAAAATAAAAAATTGTGTATGTGTTGATTGAAGTGGAGAAGAAGATGAGGCTTTGTGAATCTATTTTGCTTGTAGACTGTGATAATCCTCTGAAACCCATAATGTTAGTAGCTCATATAAGTGAAGTACTGGGTTGGTAGCAGTAATGATTGAGAGATCATGAAGGCAGGAAGTTTGTACCAATAGAGGAGGTAAAACAAATGCCCAGGTTTTTTATGGAAGAGAAAGGATAGATTGAATATAGGCAGAAGTCTCTGGCAAGAGATTTTTTGGGCATTTCTCTGAGTGGTTGAAGTGCTGGGTGTAAGAAAGACTTTCCCATGCCATTTTCTCATCATGGAGGACTGATAAATACTGAGTAAAGAAAGAGATTAAGGGCAAGAGATATTACAAGAAGAATACATTGAACCAAACAAATTTAATTTGCTTCACATCCTCCAAAGAGTTAATAGATCAGGTCAGGGGTCCATTGGCAGTCCTGGAAAGTGCAAACATTGCCTTTCCCTCCCATACTTAGTTTTTGCTTCACAACCACCTGAAATTATCTTAGATAATTATTTTCAGTGTCAAGCTCTAAAGAGGTAGTAACCTTCCTGAATTTCACATATAAGGCCACTTCTGACATCTCTTCTGTGCCTCCTGTACCCTTACCTGTGTTTAAAATTTTGGATCAGTAATACGTCAGTTATTTTCTGTCCATTTTTTTCTATGACAATATAAACACTTGCAAAGTAGGAAGGAGGTCATAAATTTTGGAGAATTGTCTTTCTCCTATCTCACAAAATGTTTAGAATTTTAATTGGGCAGCATTTTTAATATCACTTAGCAAATTAATATGACTGTTGGTATAGTCAAATGGTTAGTTGACTGTTATTTAATAAGTGGCATGAACATAATTATTTACATAAAAAAGCAAAAGAAAAAAACAAAAATGGGAAATATTTCATGATTCAAATTCTCAGTTAGTTCGGAAACATACTGACTACAGCCACTAATGAAATATCTGTGAGTGGTATTTATGATAGCTTCAAAGAATCCTTGTGTACAATGATGAATAATATATCAAATGGAAAGGCAAATAAATTTAGCTGCATGACAACTAAAAAAATATATTTCTTTGTAAAGAAACTCTTGATAGAAACTAAACTTTTATCAAATTATTGTGATTTTTAAAATATTCAAAATTGCAGCGTATTTATTATAAACTCAAAGGAGAACTGGCTATATTTCTTTAAAAGCTACTTTTTGGACTACACATGATGTGCCAGGAATTATGTGTCCTGGGGCTATAGGAAAAGCCCAGAGCTCCTGTGAAGATTGACTATGCTAGGGCCAGCTTTGAGTGGATATATGCTCACTGCACAATATGGTGATAAGAGCTTGGGAGAGACTAAGGTAGGGTAAAGGGTATAGAAAAATATTGGCCACAGGAACTTACCTTTTTCACTTCCAAGACTTGCATACCATGCAAGACGGCCTTCTGGTGAGGCAGCAGGCAGTTTCTTCCTTGCCTTTGTTAGGCAGCTATGACCACAGAGATCCCCCTGCCCCACCTCTTCTGCGGTCCTAACTTAGTTCATGCACTCAAATAGGTTGTTCCTTCGCCAATGTTCCATCTTGCTGATCAATGACTTCTATCAAGAGAGCTCTCTGTGGAGTTGCGAGTCCATTTAAGGTGACAGGGAAGATTTGCAGACACTGCACATTCCCCGAAGTTCAGAGAAGTGCTGATGTGCACGAAGAAGGAAACAAATCGCATAAACTTCCTAGCTGAGGCGGGAAACTCTTTGCTTTTTACTTTTATTTACTTATTTAGAGTATTGTTGTTCATTAGGGGCTGGATATATGGGACTGGATACGCGTTTGAAAACGTGTTCTGTTCTGTAAA
This sequence comes from Phyllotis vaccarum, assembly GCA_033318265.1. NCBI lineage: Eukaryota > Metazoa > Chordata > Mammalia > Rodentia > Cricetidae > Phyllotis > Phyllotis vaccarum. The sequence continues at coordinate 57,058,096 of JARWLC010000008.1, forward strand.
ATTCTCTCTTTATGCTTGTTAGGAAATGACTTATTTAATATGTATTATAGAAGTGACTGATTTATCTTTTGCCAACAAAACTAAAGCTGAAGTCTGAGCATCTTAGAAACCATAGACAAAGAGCTTGTTTTAGGTGGAAGTGAAGTCTTCATTGGCCTGTAACTTATGTATGTAACAGAGGGCATGATGGGAACCAGAAACATCCTTCTATTATCAGCAGAAGGATTTCATGTGTATTGACAAAGATCCTTGTGTTAACTCTGTGGGAATTCTTTTCTTAATTGGCTCAAAGAGTGGTGGATTAGAGGATGCATATATTGAGATGTGAGCCAACTCCACTTGTCTATAGGACATTACCCTGAGAGTCTGTATTGGGAATGATCCACTCTATCCACACTGTCAACTGTCAAAGTGGAGAAATACAATTCTTATGGCAACAGGATTGCCATCACAGGTTACACCTAGCTTTTGTAATTATGGACATATATTATTAATCTTCTTTTCAGGTACCTGTTAAATAGTTAAAGCCACACTCACAGTTTTGGACATTTACATATTTAGTCCTTGTTTTACATAAAGGAATGAATCGTCAATATGAATGTATATAATTTTCTATAATTTTACTCTGTGAAAGAGAAATTTGGTCTCCTAGTCACTTGAGATTGAATAATTAATACTTCTTTTATTTGCTATCTACCATATTTAATAGAAAAACTTAAAGGTAAAGAAATAAAGTTGGATCAGGATATCATAGGGAGAATGGAGCATCTGGATCTACTTTTCTAGACAGTGGCTTTCTCTGAATGGAGCTCGACTGTAAGAAAAGGCATGTGAAAGTGTATAGACCAAGCCTAGTTGGTTGAAACATGTAGCATTTTTGATAATTTAGGATCAGGCACCCACTTATTCATACACTGTATCAGAAAAATTGTGTGTGTGCATGTGTGTATGTGTGTTTGCATGTATGTGCATAGTGTGTATAGTATGTGTGTGTTTGAATATTCTGTATGTAGTGTGTAGGGTATAGTGTATGTAGCATGTGTTCATGTGTTTCTATATCTGTGTGAGTGTGTGTAATGTCTATAAAACTTGTATTGTATAGTATAAAACCTGTATAGTACGTAGAACAGAACTTTAATGAATTATGAAATAATTTGTAGTATTATTTTTTTAGCAGAATGAGACATAAGAATGACCCAAAATAAATCCTCTAACTCATTTGAATAAGTTCAGAAAATGATAAGTAAATGGAGAAGTTCTATGATATCCTTTCATAATTGGAATAGGGATTTACTGAAGTTGAATTTTGAAAGATATAGTTATAGAGAAGGGGGGGGCATACTTGAGAAAAGGCATGGATGTAAATAGTGCGGCGAGCCAAGCAATACTTTAGGCAGGGTATCCAGGACACTGGAGTGAAGACCTCAGGAGAACATTTGCTTCACATGACTCCAGCCTCCTTACTATGTTGAAAACATTTGAGCCTCCATTTTTTCAGCCTCATAATGGAGATAACAACATTTGATCTTCTCATTCATTGGCCTTGACTGACTGGAATAGTTTCAGAAAGGCTGCCATGGCAGGCCAGGCTCACTTCAAGCTGGATAGCAGTTAGCAGAGCTAATTGTAGCAATTTAAAAATGTTCTCAAATCGATGGAAGACACCATGGAATTGTTTTCCTTTGATACCCTTAAGTACCTAATTAATGTCTAGTTGATCCAGATATTTTTACTGAATGTCACAAGCTCTCAGTTCCTTTGTAGTTCTATGTCTGGGCTATGGATCTGCTCACCAGATTAATATATAAGTCTTGTGCTGCTGAAGTCTTCACCTGCCTTAGACTCCACCCACAGCACATCACCTGACTTGGTTCTGTCTGGTGATCCTGATCACCAATTCTGAGCTTGTGTGTTGTTCAGAAGCAAATTCTGGAGTTTCCCTTTTTGAGAATTTTGTCTCTCCCTTCTTTCCAGCCCTTGCCTTTGCCCCAGACTGTCCTCTGAGTGACAAGTGCCTCTACTCTACCTCCTGAACATTTGATTTCCTACCTCTGTGGTAGCACTGAGCAGGGTCTGTGCTTTATGAAGTGGTGAGCCGAGAAACTGTCTGAAACATCATCTGTAAAATGAATGGAAGGGAGTTTGCCACAAATGTTCTATCACTGGCCCAGATATCCAAACCTTCTCAGTTATTTTATTGGAGACTTGATGACGGTGCAGATAACCTGGTGCATGCAGTTTTGTAGCTGATATAACCATCTCCGTCTTTACAGCCTCTTCCTACCTCTCTTTACACACCTGTCCGGTCTCCTCCTGCTTCCCTTTCTGTATTGGCATGAATGAAATAAAGGGACACAGGCCTGGTGTTATATAGACTTGGAATCCTGTATTCACGTGTGTGTGTGTGTGTGTGTGTGTGTGTGTGTGTGTGTGTGTGTGTGTATGTGTGTGTGTGTGTATGACCTGGTCAGTAGAACTGTAAGTTCCAGGGAAGCATAGGTAACTTGGTATGACCCTGTTTCAAGATAAAATGTAAAGACAGAGCTATAGGTACAGCTTAATGGTAGAGTACTTGCCCAGCATGTAGAAGGTTTTAAAATGCTCTAGAAAACTATAGGTTCAAACCCAAGCATTATTAAATTGTACAGCATATACTTATAAGAAGATACTTTTATTTTGATTTTTACTTCACTAGAGGTAACTAACTCTGGTGAGATCAGCTGGAAAGCCAGACTTGGTTCTCATTTTTTGAGACCATAGACAATTACATATATACACACATACATATATGTGTCTATATAAAGTTATATTGTATATTATATGTATAATAATATACATCGCAGAAAACACTAGACTTATTTTTTTTGTAGATGCAAAAAATGAAAAGTCATGTTTCATCCAATCCCTATGCCCCGTGATAATTAGGTTAAGTCTACATCTTGGAACTCTTGACCTAGGGGGTCAGCCTCCTCTTTTAGAACACATACTACCTCTTCTAGAAACGTCATTTTCTGTTTAATCTCTCAGGAATTCTTCAGAGCACAGTTCTATATGTGAGTATAGCTATTAACATTACAAATATGTACTCCTTTTTTTTTAAAAAAAACATAATTTTTAATTGATTTTGGGAATGTCACATCACGCATTCCAATAAATCCCATGTATTTCTCTGTTCTTCCATATTTCTCCCTCACCCCATAATGTCTTCATTTGCTTGAGTGGCATTGGGAGCTTCAGTGTGTCACACAGTATATTCCTTTGTTCACTCAGCTCCACTTGCAAATATTCATTGTGAGGAGTCAGTGGTCTGGTTTAGGACTTCCTTCTTTTTTTCTTTCTTTCTTAACAGTAATTAATCTTTTATTTTCATTTTAAATTTCCCCTTTACTTCCAAGCTTGTTTCTAGAAATTAAAAACATACATAAAAAGGTAAGATTGTTACTACAGTAATTTGAAAAAATATATTTATTTAATTATTTACTTTATATCCGGGCCACACTCCTTCCCTCCTCCCACTCTCTTCCTGCCTCTCCGCTCCCTCCCCCAACCCACTCCTTCTCCGAGGGTAGGTATCCCATAAGTATCAAGAAAACATGGCCTATCTAATTGCAGTAAGACTAAGCAGTTCCCCATGTATTAAGACTGGGCAAGTGACCCAATATGAGGGGTGGGGTCTCCAAAGCAAGGCTCCCTTCTTAGTGACCGCCTCCAATCTGCCTCTAACCCTTTGTGAGAGGGACTTCTAGGTACACACGTGTGCAGAGCTCGGGGTTCCATTTGGTTGGAGTCTTGGTATGACAGTGACTTCCAGAGGCTTGCATCTGCTGCTGCTCTACCTTAAGGAAATCACATTTTCTGTTCTGAGTTTTAAATATTTATCTCCTATTAACTCGAGGACTACAGAAGACGTGCATTAAGCCTCACATGTGCTGCCACTTTCATGTCTTTGCTTTTCAAAGCCTGTGACTTTAGGGTGATCACAGACAGACAAGGATGAGGAGACACGAGGATGATTTTCCTCAGTCCTGCCCTCTGGCCTTCACTTAAACCTCTGGGCCGTTCACTCTGTTGTCTAAAGTCAGTCCATCTGCCTCGCACTTTGTGCAGGGCTATGTCTGAGTACTCTGCAAGAGGACTGTCCCCACTAAGTGGGGATACCTGGTGGCAGAGTCAATGAAAAATGATACCAGTTACATAAGACAAAATGTCACCCGTCGAGGAGAACATTTTAATTCTTGCTAGTCCAGGCTATTCATGACCCTTTTTGTGCAAGATTCAATACATGTCTGTAAAAGTAAAACATGGGATCATCTCTCCCTGTTAGGTTCAGGAGAGCCTGCTCTGAGAAGAAAAAAAAAAGAAAAGAAAAAAAAACCATTTAGGAGCTGAGCACAGCGTTGTAGCTTTATCCTCTTTATCTTCTGTTTGGGTTAGTTGTCCAAGGGAAAGAGGGTGGCTAATTTTTACTGAAACATTTAACATTTGTCATGGCTAGCCATGCTATCCAGTTTGAGAAGCAAACCAACTCATCACCTCTTTTCCAGGGCAACTTTTCCTTCTGGTTCTGCAGGAGGTGGTCCAGGCCTCGCAGTTGGTTTCCCCAAAGAGTGCCACACGATGGCGACAATGTCACAGTGGAGACTGGTCAGCTGCTACTACTCGATATGAACACAAGCCTCCTGAACTCGCTGCATATTAAAGGTCAGTGGAGGAGTTTCAACAGCAAGTAACTTCGCCCTCTGTGAGTCTGTCACTCGAAGGGAGACGGAAGGTTCTGGAGAAGTTTCGGTATTTGATTGGCAGTTTTCTTTGAAACCAAATTGAGACTTCTTTGAAAAGGAAAAGTAAGAAATGGTCAGAGGAGTTCAAAGTAAAAGGCTAGTCTTTTCAGATCTCTTAAAACTCAGAGCTTAATTATTTTATTTTTTTTTTCAAAACCAAGAAAGTTAATAGTGTTCTCCAGAAGCAGCTGCCTTGCCCAAGCTTTGTAGTCACGCTATCCAGGGCAACTCCCACAGTATAGTCAAATGCCTTGAAATTGGTTAATGCTGCAGCCTTTGAAATCCTCTGCCAAGAAAGCAATGTCTTCCTGCGTTTTACCCTGTTGTGGTTTTGACTTCTTGGTCCCATGGAAAGTCATATAAATAGGCTTCCTTAGTGCAAAACCATCCACATAGCTCAAGGGTGTAGGAAGCTGGAGGAGCCTGAGAATTCAGATTTCATCTCATCCACCACATGGCCAAGTCAGTCACTTCACCCCTCTCTGTATTTATTTTTGTACCTGTTAAATGCTAATGAAACACACTGCCTACTTCAGGGGCTGATAATAAAAAATAGCCATGAAAGTGCCCTTGCTCACTGTCAGATGGAAATGTATTGAGAGAAATGCTTAATTATGGAAGTCCCAAAACTTGAGGCTAAAACACCAGCGATTACTATCCTTGAACACCAATGCAAGTATGTCCTCTTGTTACTGTAAGGGCATATCTTCACAATCGGGCATGTATGTGGTCTCCTTAATATAAGAGCATATCCGCACAACCAAACATGTATGTGAGTGATCTCAATACTGTAAGAGCATTTCCATGCAACCAAACATTTGGAAGTGCATCACCTAAAGTACTTTTGATATCTGCTTCTTACATACTGAATCAAATTTTACTGGCCAGTTATTGTGACATTTCTTTCCTTCTGGAAGCTGCTTTTATTTTCCCTTTGATCCAAAGTGAGAGTTTTTTGTCAAGTCAGTTAATTAGTGCCCTTTTAAGAGGGAGACTGTTTGTCACATTAGGTTTTGGTCCTGTCTTTATGCTTTCTCTGTATGTATGTATGTATGTATGTATGTATGTATGTATGTATGTATGCATGTATGCATGTATGTATGTATGTATGGGGCTTAGTAGCTATGGGAACTAGTATGTATGTATGTGGCCTAGTGGTTATGGGGAATGTATATGTATGTGTGTGTGTGTGTATGTGTGTGTGTGCAGCTTAGTGGCTATAGAGGTATTAGATATGTATGTCATATGGCTTAGTATGGCTTAGTGATTATAGATGATATATATGTATGTGGCTTTAGTGGTTATAAAGAGTATGCATATATATATATATATATATATGAATATATATCTGCATGTGGCTTAGTGACTGTTATGTGTGTGTGTGTGTGTTAGTAGCTATTGAGAGTATATATAGGGAGTATGTGTGTATGTGTATGTATGTAAGTGGCTTAGTGGCTATAAGGGATGTCAGTCAGTCACAGTCACAGTGAAGATTCTGAAGTCTAGAAATAACAAAGTAAAACTAGAGGCTTATAACTAGATCTCAGATATTTCCCTTGCTCAGGTTTAAGCTGGGACCACCCCATAGAACCTGAATTGTGCCAGAGGATGGGATGGGGTACCCTGCAGCTGCCCAGAGGCCATGATTTTTTGTTGACATAACCATTTGGGAGCAACTTTCCAACTCAGAATCTTGGATTTCTAAGTCTTGTCTCTGAATATATGCTTATTTCTTAGTAATGTCTAATCAGGAAACCGTGTTGAAAAGACAAGATCCAGAAGAGGCATCAAATGACATCAAAGGATAAGGGGAAGGAAGGACCATGTGCAGCAAGAATACAGCTTCTCTCTATGGATTCACAGACACAAGTGATCCACATGCTTTTCCTCCATTCATGGTTTCCCACGGCCTTCTTAGGTTAGACAATACCTCACTCCTGTGTTGTGTAGAATCAATGAGCTGTAGGAAGGACTGAGTCTCATTCTGGGGAATGAAAGAATAAGGAATGAATATCAACCTTTATACACTGTGCAGGAATTCTTTGCAGGGAAGAGAGTTGCCTCCAGAGAAACTGAGATTTTTATCGTGGAGACATGAGTTGTGGATCTAGAAATAATGAGGACAATGAAAAGACAAAGATCAAATTTTGTTCAACAGATAATTTGTGAATGCTTATTAAATGGCCTGAGAGTTCTCCGAGATACAAGAAAACGTGAAGAAAACTATTAATGTCAGTAACAGGCAATATTACCAAAGGGAAAATAGCTAGTGGAGTAAATATGACAGATTGAAGTTCCTATTTCTGTTTGAAGCACTTGATAGATATGGGCAGGGATATGCAGTGCAGAGGAAGTAGTTATTAATGTTGAACCGTGGGAAGGATTCAGAACATGCGAGATTTGAGGTATGGTAAGTACCACAAATCAGCAAAATGTTTGCTTTGCAAACATGATAACTCGAGTTTCATTCCAGAACTCACATGAAAATGTCAGGCGAGCTGAAATGCACTATAACCCCAGTGCCAGGGAGACATGTACAGGCAGATCCCAGGGGCTCACTGGTCAGCCACTCTAGCCTAATTGGTGAGCTTTAGGGCATGAGCCATCCTTTCTCAGTGAAGTTACATAGCATTTCTGAGAATAGCACCCGAGGTTGACCTTTACATGAACATGCCCACATATTCTCACACAGGTGCCACCCATATGCCTGAAAGAGTGCATGCCCTTTATTTCAGATTTGTGTTTTAATCACATGGATAATCAAAGTTGGAGGATCTTCTTACCTTACTGAGACTTCATGCTTCTATTTGCCAGCTTTATGACAGACTTCATTCATTCATTCATTCGTTCGTTCGTTCGTTCGTTTGTTCGTTCATTCGTTCATTCATTCATTCATTCATTCATTTATTAATTAATCTATTTATTTATTTATTTATTTATTTATTTATTTATTTATTTATTTATTTATTTATTTATCTATCTATCTATCTATTCCTGTTGTCTGAAGCCTCACTAGCTGCTCTGTATATCTACACTTGCATTGGTAAAGTTAGTCCTGATCACTTTAAATTTGGGCCTGAATTACTATACATTATCTCTAAGTTTTTTTCAGCTTTTAGTTTTGTTTTTTTTTTTTTCAGAATCCCAGTTTTATGTGTAATAGCAAGGCAGCTAAAATGCTGTGTGTTCTAGCATCTGTTGTAGGTTGTTATTTTAAGATGTGTTACCTTTGTTTATATTGCATTTGTTTAATTCTATGAATCTGTGCTACTTTCCTGTCTAAAATACCTGATGGTCTAATAAAGAACTTAGTGGTCAATAGCAAGACAGAAAAAAAGGATAGGTGGGGCTGGCAGGCAGAGAGAATATATAGAAGGAGAAATCTGGGAAGAGAAAGGGAAGTAGCCAGAGAGGAAGAAGGAACAAGAAAAGTAGGAGGATGCAAGGTGCCATCCACCTAGCTACACAACCAGTATGGAGCAAGAAAGAAAGGTATATAGAAATAAAAAAAGGGAAAAGCCCGGAGGCAAAAGGTAGATGGGATAATTAAGTTAAAATGATAGCAAGAAGCAAGCCAAGCTAACGCCAGGCATTTATAATTAATAATAAGTCTCCATGTGTGATTTATTTGGGAATTTGGTGACAGACCCCCCAAAAGAGCCAAAAGAGAAAAGAGCAAAACAAAACTACTTTTTGTACCCAGGGTGGGGCTAGAGTAAAGCAAGCAAGCAAACAAACAAGGTTCCTTTGTAGCCAGGCACACTCTTGTGATAACACCTGGCCAGTGAGATACGGAAGGAAAGTTACATGGGATGTATGGGAAGTTTCTTAAAGTAGAGCTGATGCAGTAGGGGGCATGCTTGTATGTCATTTCTTTCCCACTTCTAGATGTAACAGCTAAATCAGCTACTGTCTTAGATCATTAGATGGTTTGGTAAGAATGGGGAAGAAGGACTATGAACTTGGGACCTTGATGACTCTGAAGGTGCCATGGTATTATTAAACTGGCCACCTTAAAAATGGAATGTTTTATTTATTCTTTGAGAATTTTATATATGCATGCAATGCATTTTTGATTATACTCACTCCAACTCCTTGTTCTAACTCTGTCTGGATCTACTCATTAAACCATAACTCTTCCTAACTTTCTATTTTAATAAACCTCTGAGTCTAAGTAGGTAGCCCATATGTACATTGATATGGAACCATCTCCTGGAGTATGGGTGACCTACCTATTGCTGAAGAAAACGGACAGTCCATCCCCCAGCAGCCAACAGCTCTCTATAGCTCCTGAGGTGGGGGTAGAAGCTCATGAATACCCACCCCCCCACCCCATGCAGGAGAAAGCCCACTTTTGAAACCCCCTATTTGGATGGAAATTAAGATTCCTTGTACTGAAGTCATTGCAATTTGCCTTTTGTGCCACATGTTATGGTTACCTCTATTAGTAGCTCAGGTATTCTAAACATGTCATATCCTAATGTTACTTTTTTCTTCAAAACCCTCTGATGACCTCACCTCTCACCAAGAGTAGAATCCACAGCCTTTACTCCTTAGCCTTTACTCCTTAGCCTCTGGTTTCTTCTTTGATCTTGTCATTCTCATTGACTCCAAAGAAGCTCTTCTGGAATCCAGCTGCTCTTAGACCTTCACCCCTTAATGTCCTTTGCCTGGAATGTTTGTCCTCTGGATTCATGTGGCTTGATCATTGTGTTTATATTATCTCTGAGAAGATATCAGTGTAACAGAAAGGGACTACAGGGCATCTTTCCCCAAATTATAACAACTCCTATTATTATTTTCTATGTTGATTTGGTTTTCTTTATAATTTTATTTTCACATGCCATATTTAAAATTTACTTGTTGGTATAAAGTAGGTCTCTTTCCATAGGATAAAAGCCCAAACAAACACACAAACAAATCACTAATTTGTTAGCTGTTTTCTAGTCATGATTTAGAACATTGTAGCGCAAATGATGAAACTATGAGGTGATTGTTGCATGAATTGTATACAGTTGGAGGTCTGTGTAAAATGTATTGCATATATTAAAATAATTCCTTCTTTCTTGAATATTATTTTCCTAATTAATTTATTTTCAGTCTCCTTAATTGTTTCATTGATACATATGCATGTTTATAGATACATATATGTATATACACACATATGGAAGATATATTTACATATACACACAAGGTAAATATACAGATATACTCACAAATGTGTACACATATATAATTATGGGTTATCAACAACATAACTAGTTTATTAAGTTAATTTTACGTTTCCAAAATATGTAGAGGAATGTCTTTACTGGTAAAAGAGGAACTCCAGTCCTCAGTACAGGGCTTATACTCTATAGCTCAATTTTGATCCATATGTACAGAGGCACTTGAAGGATGATGAAGAACTACTCAATATGAGATTAAATCATTGTCAGCATCACCAGGAGCAGCTCGGTCCCCAAATGTCTCTTGTGGCCTTTATTTTTCATAATCATGCCTATGATCAGAAAAGGAGCTGAGCAAAATATTCTTTATTCTTTTCTCATTCCATCTCAGGCTGATATAAACTAGAAAAATTTCAAGGCTGGAATAGTCTTCAGAAGTCTTTAGGGAACAAAATCTGAGCGATTACAGCATAAGCGTGTGTAAGTGTGCAGGAGAGGAAGAGTGGTCACGTCAGCTTTGCCCCTTAACTGCTCTCTGCAGTATCTTTGGGAGAGTCGTTTACTGAGCCTGAATCTCACTGACCTGGACTCTCCGTCTTTGCCTTCTCAGTGTTGGGGTGCATCTACTCTGCTGCTCTTGGCATTCTTTATGGGTGCTGGGGATCCGAACTCAGGTCTCACGCTTCCATAGCAAGACCTTTACCAAATGTGCCATCCCCCATGCCACCTCTTTAAATTATTCTTAAATGATATTGAAATAAGCCTGATTTTTTATGAGCATGACAAAGAAATGGAGATGTATCTATTCTTATTTTATTTTGGAGCACAAACACTCCTGCCTGTCGAGCTATTCTGCTGTCTCTCTTCGGTATTGTTTTATTTAATTAGAAAAAGACCCAGAACTTTAATTTGTGAGCCCTCTTCATGTCTCTCCTACTTTCCCCCTCCTGTTTTTATAGTTTGCTGGCAGAGTCCCTAGGTTAAATCCCTACATCTGAGGAGGGCTTTGAACTCTGATCCTTCTGCCTCTAGATCCTATTGTCGGGAATGACAGGCAGACATCACAGTGAGGTGCTGGGGATGGACCCCAGCTTCACACAAGCCAAGCCAGTCCTTATATCTATGCATGTGCCCAACACCCAACTTTTTCTTTCTTTGTTTCTTTGTTTCTTTCCTTCTTTTTCTTTCTTTTTAGTTATCAGGGATACTGTTAAACACAAAAGAGAATTAATCACTTATTACTAATGAGATGAGGTGGAAATAGGCATCTTGCCTTCATTTCATTAATTATACTTTTTGTTCTTTTATGTTAAGATGCCCAATAGCTACAGGCATTTCTGAATTAAAACTTATCATTTTTATTCCAAGTAATTATGAGGAGCAATAAAAACAAAGAAGGAAAGTTCCCGTCTTTCAGAGCATTATGCATCCCAGACAAGGATCTTCTGCAGTTGAAGAAACATTTATATTTCCTGAATGAGGCAATGAATCTCTTTCTCATCTAGTGGTCAAGCAGCTTGATATTAAGTGGCTGAGAGATAATAATTAACTAAGAGTTAATTAGGGGGAGGATAGACCATCCGCATGGTGTAGAACCTTTGTGTTTTAGGAATCTGTCTTTGTGTCCCTCTCTCATATATACACATACAAAAACTATGACAAATACGAGTTGGTGGGTACATTAATTTGATTTTCCAATGTGTATATAAATAGGTGTATACATATGAGTGTGCACATGTAAACATGTAATTAAAACTCATATTTTACGCTATAAGTGTATACAATATCAAAGATGACATTTTCTAGGTTCTTACTTTTCACAAAGCCGTTTCTTTAAAAATGTTTCACCAGAAACTTGCTTCCAATTTCCATTGCTGCTTAGTAATACACTGCTTGCCCTTAATGCGATTTTCTATTTCTTGGTCTACTGGTGTATACCACGACAGTTAAATGCTTGGCAAGCTTTCAAGCCAGAAGGAACCGAGTTAGATCTAGTCCTCAGCATTCACCATCTCTGTGACCTTGGTTAAACTGAGAGCTCCTATAAGCCTCAGGATTCTCCTTCCTGGGGCAGTACCAGATTGTAATGACTTCAGAAGTCACAGCAATAGCAAGAGCAAGCATTTGTGACTGTTGTGAGGCAGTATTACTATGCACCCCCCAGCTCACAGGGATGTTTTGAGTTAAATGAGGAAATATTTTTAAAGCCATTAGTTTTTGACAGAGCCAGATCCAGAATAAGAACTCAATTAACATTAGTTGTTCCTTTTGGACTAACAGAGATAACAGAGGAGATGGCTGAGAATCAGACCTAAGTTAAAATTTTATTTACAGATAGTGGCTGCTTCTATATATAAAGCAAACTGGATTATGAGAAGAATTAGCTGGACAATAAAGACTTTGGATTGCTTTTGCCCCTGTTATCTTCAGGATGTACACTGAAGTGTTTTTCTTTCCTTTGCAAGAGAAGAAAGGAGGTGGGAACAACAGAACCCCCATCTTCCTGCCTCCTTTCTTCTTTTTCTAGGACTTCACGGGTCATATGGCTTTTCTGGTACAACCGGGGATGTGGTCTCATTTCCTTTAAAGTTGTTTTTAGTTCAAAATTTTGAGAATGCTCAGATCTTTCGGATCTATTACATCCAGGACTTGTATAGTATAAACAGGATCATTGCTGATTTTCTGAGATGAAGCATCATTTACTTTTTTTTTTTTAGCAATATACTGTTTATTAGTTATTTGGTAGTTTCAGAAATACACATAACACATTTTGGCTATATTCGATATCCACTATTCCCTACAACTCCTTCCAGATTCAGCTTCTACTCCAGCCTCTCCTGCTACTTCATGCCCCTTTAAAGAAAATAACTTACTGAGTCTAGTTAATGTTACCTACATGAAGTGGAGTCAACAGAGTACTGTTAATTTATAAAAAAAGAAAAAAACAACACATTTTCTTCCTTCAGCAACCATCAGCTGGCAATAGCCCCGGCCCCTCCCCCTCCAGTGCTGGATCCCGACTGGCTTATTTTGTACAGATCTTGTGCCATTCGCCACACCTGCCATGAGTTACAGTGCAGTGCCATTTCCCAATCCACTGTCAAACCCATTGTCAAATGGCTTTGGCTTTGGAAAGGTTTGGAGCATTTTTAGGTGCAATATCAAGTGCTGGCCCCAGCTTGCCTTTTTAAGCCCTGATTTGTGTTAGTTAGCTTTTGGGAGGACCTGAAAGAACAATATAAATGGAGGGATCATTTTGTCTCACAGAGTGAAGTATTTATCTCTTCCGCTAAGGAGGACATGACAGAACAGAGCAGCTCATATGAGGGACATGAGTCAGAGAATGGAGAGGAGCCCAGGGCATGATAGAGTTTCTAATATATTCCATTCCTCTAGTGACCTAAGGCCTCCTACAAGGTCCTACTTTCCATGTCTTATCACCTCCCAGTGATGTGAATTCATCAGGAGATCAATCCTTGCTTAGGTCAGGGTCCTCAGGATCTAATTGTCTTGGGAATGTTCTCACAGGCACACCTGGAAGTCTGTTCCACCAGTCTCAGTTCAGTCAAGTTTACAGTCAAGACTAAGTGGCGCTCCAGGGAACTGTATCCTGTTTCCTCCTTATTGACACTGACCTAGCCTCAGATTTTCTTGGTGCTTCAGGACTGCTTTACAGAACAGCAATCAGAGAATGCTGCAAACAGAGCCCCCCCCCCATCTCTGCTCCCTCTACCTCTACCCCTACCCCTCTACCCATCCATCCACCCACCACATGCCATGTGTTGTCTTTCTGGTTAGCAGCCACTTGGCAAATTGCTCTATGCTTGCAACATTTGTAGACACCAGCCTAGGTTAAAAAGAAATGAATCTGATGACAGGCTGGAGTTTTGCTTATATTGAAATATTCTTTATTAAGGTTTCTTTTTGAAATAGGATGCCTTGGTCAACGTAAGATCTGAAGCTGGCAAAAATTTGTTCCAAATTGGTAAGCCTAAAATAATTTACCTATAAAGTACATGTGAAGGAAGATTGAATAACTTTTGTGGTAAAAATATGGCTACTTTCTTAGTTAGGGTTTCTATTGCTGTGAAGAGACACTATGACCATGGCAACTCTTATAAAGGAAAACATTTAATTGAAGTGGCAGCTTACAGTTTCAGAAATCAGTCAATTACCATTATGGCAGGGTATGGCAGCATGTAGGCAGACATGGTGCTGGAGATGTAGCTGAGAGTTCTACATCTTGCAGGAAACAGGAAGTGGACTGTTATACTGGGCAATATCTTGAGCAAATATGAAACCTCAAAGCCCACCTCCACACTGACACACTTCCTCCAACAAGATCACACCTATTTCATCAAGGCCATAGCTCCTAAAAGGGCCACCCTCCTTGGAGCCCATTTTCTTTCAAACCACCATACCACCCTTCAGGCAGAGATTGGGTGGTAAATTGATTCACTGAAGTTTGGTCAGCAAGATGAACCACGGGTAGAATCTGAGGCAGTCACAGATTCTTCAGTGGGTTTGGTAAGTGTGTTAGCCCTTGAATAATAACTTCACCCTTTTATTGGTAAAAAGGAAAATACATTGTAGGATGTGTAGCCCTGTGGGTGAGAACAGTGCAATTGTACTGACTACATTTGCCAGCAGGTATTCCATATGGTCCAGAGCAGAAGCTTAATTAAGTCTATACTAGAGTGAATAGTTTTGAAAACTACTCATAACTTTTTTTGTTTTGGATGATTTTATGTATTAGTCTTTTTTTGGTGACAGGTTGACGTATTTTCATTATTGGAAGATACTTTCTGTGAAGCTAAGTATACCATTGACAAAATTTATATAATGATAACTTGATTTAATTTGGTTTTGTGTTTGTGCATGCACGTTGGAGTGTGTATTTATGCATGTGTATGTGGAAGTGTGTATGTGCGTGTGTCTATGTATGTATGCATGTGTGAGTATGTGTGTATGCATGTGTATGTGTGTGTATATTTGTGTGCATGTGTATGTATATGCCTGTGTGCATGTGTGTGTACGTGTGTGTGCCTGTGTGTGTGCCTGTGTGCATGTGTGTATGTATGTATGTGTATGTGTGTGTGCTTGTGTGCCTGTGTGTATGTATGTGTGTGTATGTGTGTGTGTAGGCTATAGGACAACTTTGAGTGTCAGTTCTCAGACTTTGTACACCCTTTTTGTTGTTGTTTGTTTTGGAATATCCCTTCACACAGTGTGAATACATGTCACCATGATTGGTTTAATAAGTAATTGGACAGGCCAATAGCTAAACAGAATAAGGCTAGGCAAGAGAGCCAGACCAGGAGAATACTGGGAGGAAGAAGGGCAGAGTCGGAGTTGCCAGCCAGACTCAGAGGGATCAGGAGATAAATGTTCCGTGATAATAAAGGTACCATCACATAGCAGAGCATAAATAAGGAATGTGGGTTAATTAGCTAGTTAATAATAAGCCTGAGCTATCAGCAGAGCATTTGTAATTAATATGAGCCTCAGTGTTTTTATTTGGGAGCTGCTGGTGAGACAGAAACTTTCATCTACAAATGTTTTATTTTGAGACAGGATTTTTTTTTACTAGCTTAGAGCTTACCCAGTATCTAGACTGGCTGACCTGTAACTCTTAGTGGTTTGCCTGTCTCTGTTTCCCAAGTGCTGGCTTTACTACTGTGTTCAGTTTTATTGTTTTGTTTTATTTTTATGTGGGTTGCAGGGATTGAATTCAGATACTCATAATTTTTAGGCAAGCATTTTACCAATTGAGGTATCTCTAGCCCTTAACTTTCTCCACCACATTTGTGTGTGTGTGTGTGTGTGTGTGTGTGTGTGTGTGTGTGTGTGCATGCACATGTGTGTATATGTATGTGATAACATGCATATGAAAAACCTCAGGTATTGATCTTTGCTTCCTGTCTTGTTTGAAACAGGGTCCCTCATGGTTTGATGGTGCATATGCCAAGCTACAAGGTCCAAAGGTTCTAGGGATTCTTTTGTCTTTATCTCTTATTTCACCATAAGAATGTTGGGTTGTAGATGGACACTACAATGTCTGGCTGTATGTGTGTCTTGGAATATGACTTCATATTCTCACTTGTACAATGATTATTTTGACAATGAAAGCATCTCCATAGCCCCAATTATTTAGAAATATGACATCAATTTTTCTTCCTTTGTCCATTGTAGAAGATTATAAAGTTTTAGACTATAAGCTAAGGATACCAGGAACCAGAATTGGCAATACTCATCCTGACTAAAAGCACCCACAGACCTCTGGGAAAGTATTAAATACTCAAATAATTGCTGAATGAATAAATTAATAACTGAGTTTCTTACTTTAAAAGACAGGTTTATGTTGCTTCTGAATTTTCTATAGCCAGCATCCTTCCTGGTACCCTCACATGTTACTGGATTCATCCAGACAGTGACCAATTTCATTTGCTATTTGTGTATCAGGAGATCAGAGACAAAGGCTTTTTTATGTGAGGGACACTTGCCTCTGAATCCTGTTATTTTTTCCAATCTGACAATGGCTTATATTATTTACTTCCAGAGAACCGTCCCAGACACACTTGATTAGCCATAAATGAAAGATAATCTGTTGCTGTGAGAAAGGACATGCTTTCAATAGATAGGCAGACAGACAGATAGATAGATGTTTAACAATTTACAGTTTATGTCTTGACAACTTGGATATTGTAATATGAAAAATGTTACTGAAAAGGTCCAGTCCATTCCTAGAACAATATTTTCAGTAATGAAAGATAAATGTCTCAAACTTTCTTACTTAAAACCCTTCATTGGCTTTCCATTAGCCCTTAAGTTCAAAGCCAAACTTAATATGGCTTACAGGGTCCTTCAGGACTTGGCCTCTTCTTACCTTTCTGTCTCATTTGTTGAATAATGATCCCTAGCTCCTATTCATCCTGACTAGAAAGGGAGCTAGAAGTTTGGGCTTCTTACGCAACTAAGATTCTTGGGCTATGAGAACTATGAAATTATGAGACCAAATATTTTATTGCTGTTATTTCTTATGTACTGTGTAATATTTACAGGGCCAGAAAAACATAGATGTTGTCATAGTTTCAAAATTAGTTTACAAAATAACTTAGCCTTTCTAGCAGAGCAATGCTATAGCCAAATTAGAGAATTGTATCTGGAAGTCATTTAAAGAACATCTTGCCGAGAGAGACCTGTGCTCAAAGCTGAACAGAGGTGTGATGGGGCAAGTGCTTAAGCAAAGTTGATAAGGAAGAAGAAAATGAAAACATGTGGCAGGTAGGCAGGCTTCCTTGAGCTTGGGGCGGAATTTTGGGGCAAAGGCAAGGTTTTATTTTTGTCTTTGTTTCCTTTTGCAACAGCTTTCTTTGTGAGGGCTTTAGGAACCCATGGGCTGAGACCCGGAGCACGTAGATGTGAGAACAGCTGTGAGTGAGCTATACAGCGGTTTTCTGTAGCTCTAAAGGAAATCAAGGTTTAGTTAAGAAGTAATTGGAAACAGTTGTTGGAATGACAAATGTTTATTTATATCAGTGTTTCAAGTCCTTTAAAAATTTACACATAGTTCCGAAAACTATGTTTAAGCTCATAATTAACATTGAATTGATTCAGAAGGAACAAGTAAAAGTCTAAGTGAACTGTAACCTTCACCTCCCTGCTCAGTTGTCTGTGAAACAGGTTGGTTCACTGCATTGGGGTATTGTCACTTAC
Organism: Phyllotis vaccarum; assembly: GCA_033318265.1. Lineage (NCBI taxonomy): Eukaryota > Metazoa > Chordata > Mammalia > Rodentia > Cricetidae > Phyllotis > Phyllotis vaccarum. Next base: position 57,075,761 of record JARWLC010000008.1, read on the forward strand.
CTGGAACCGTTTAACTCCACTGTAGCCTCTGGATACAGAGACTTTGGAGAACTGGGAAGTAACAGTAAATATTTATTAGATGAGAAAAGGAATTAGTTCATAATTCCAGTTTGTATTTATTTCTCTGCCTGTTTTAGATGAGAGCAAGTATAGTAAGATTATGGATGCATAAAAACCATCCTATAACTTACCTATAATAGTAAGGGACCCCTACATTTCTCAGTGTCTGGTACCCAATCCACAGCATCTACGTACAGAGTCACCACCACTTCGTCTATATTTTAAGATATTCGCTCAGGTCACACTGAAACATTTTGAGAATGAGCCTAAAACAAGAAAGGGACCCCTATCATATTGTCAGCACTGAAAGGCAGCTGACAGAGTGGGAAGGCTCTTTCTCTGATGGCCATTTGACTTGTACAAAGAGCAGGGCTGACCACACTAGGCACGTTGAATCGGCTTCTCTTGAGCATAGCATTTTAGGTTGGCTGCACTTCTTTACCCTGTTGGAGAAATCTAAACTAATGAAGACTCTTTCTTCCAGCTGCTATTGTTTGTGGCTGTGAGTCAATGATTTTATTTTCGATACGGTTTTCCCCTTCTGCGTTGCCCATGTCACTGCAACACAAGGCTAATTAAAGAATTAGTATGTGGTATCCATTCCTGGGAGGTGTATAATTCTCTTCTTGCATCCCGAGAACATTTTTGCAAACACTTTCAGTTCATATTTTCTTTTTTTAATCAGGCAGAGACATTACAATTAAAATACCGTTAAAGTGATTCTGGCAAGTATTGCAATAAGCATGTTTTTTAATTAAAGAAAGAACAGGGGGATGCATAAGCAGCTTCAGCTAAAGGGGAAAATTTCAGCCGATATCTGTTTTAATTGAAAGGAAAAAAGAAACAAGTAAGAGCAGCAGTAGCCTTTGCCTGCTTGCTGGTTTGTAAGTGGCTTCATCCCAGGATGTTAAGCTTAGGTGCTCTGTGCTTGATTAATTAGTAGCCAGCCAGAGAGTCCATTCCCTTTGCCCCTTATCCTTAAAGCCTGATTTATGCCTCACATCCTCCATGAATATGTGAGGACTCAGGCTTCTATTTCCTGAGCTGCTAGTGGATAGGATTATGGAGCGTGGACTGAGCTCTTGGGGCCTCTCGTTTGCCAGCCAAATTGATTTTCCGCCTCTCTGGCCGGGGACAAGCCCACCTCGAAGGCTTCCCGGGCTCTGCTCCAGTGGATCAGGCACAAGTCTAATCTGGATCTTGCCAACAAAGGAAACTGTGTGGTGTGCACCCCATCGTGATGCAGGCTCAGCCTTGCCTAAATGCTACTCTCTCCTGCTTTTCCTCACCTCCTCGTGGCTCCTAACCCTCAAAGCATCACAGTACAGTGAATATAGTATCACACACTCCGCCACTTCTCACATCACAGATAGCACCTCCTTACCAAGGTGAATCTGCTCATCCTAAATATGTGCAATCACGTGTTGTTCTCCGGGAGTGCTAATCCATAGCGCCCCCGCCCCGCGCACCCCCCCCCCACCCGACTATTCATTTCACAAGTTAACAGTTGAAAAGTTGTGATATATAGACTGTTAAATTATTTAGGGGAAAAAATCCAAATGAAGGTTAGTCATTGTGAGTAAATAAATTGGATAGTTTGCCTCCCCTGATTCAAGCAGTTCCAGGTTCGAGAAGACAGATGATCTAGTTTGGTGATAGAAATAGCCTTATTTATTCATTCATTTATTTATTTATTTATTTATTTATTTGTTTGTTTGTTTGTTTGTTTGTTTGTTTGTTTGTTTGTTCGTTCGTTTGTTCGTTTGTTCGTTCGTTCATTCATTCATTCATTTATTCTTTCATTCATTCATTTATTCTTTCATTCATTCATTTGTTCATTTGTTTGTTTGTTTGTTTATTTGTCTTTGGCATCAGTCTCGTCTAATTGACTCTTGAATTTGTTCATTTCCTTCTCACCTAGTACTCACCTCCTCAGCAAAAATCCTATCACTCTGAACCTTCGCTCCCTATAAAGGTGGCATACAGCATTTGCCACCACCTTCACAGTCTTAAAACTTTCCCGAGTCCATACATTTGCAACCTTCTGATTATTCTAATGTATTTATTATCATCTAGGCTTTGAGTGGATATTTGATAGACCTTTCTTCCCTGCCCTTTCTTCCTTTTTTACATTGCCTTCTTGTTCTCTATGAGGGGACTCATTTATTTCCATATCTTAAAGTTGTATTTATTTAAAAATACTTTACTATTTCCCAGGGCCCAGGTGCTGTTGTAGGCACAGGGACAATGGTTATGGATGAAGCCAGTAAAAATTTTCCTCTTATGGACTTTACTTTTATAAGGAAAAAAAAAATAGCAAGTGAATTACGCTTTTTATTAGATTTCATACTTCTATAGAGCAAAATTCATCATGGGTTGAGATGGGCACGGAACCCACACTGAGGAAGGGTGGCAAGATGGGAGGAGGTAAAATGCTCAGTGCAACAGACACTCTGGATCAAGAAGCGAGGAGAGAAGACAGGGGCAGAGGAGAGCAACCCTGAAGGGTCTGGGAAGCTTTGAGAGAAATGGGGACAACACCAGGATTTTAACAGAGAGGTGGATCACGTGGTTTCCATTCAAAGGTCAGGCTCTTCCAAAATTTCAGCACTGAGATGAAAATGATCCTAGACTTTATATCCAGGTGGGGAGAAGTAGTTGAGTTATGAGGGTAATTTGAAGATAATATGCAGAAGATTTCCTGAGGGGTTGGATGTGGGGTAAGAGTAAAAGTCGAAGGTCGAGTTGGGAGACTCAGCAACTGGATAGGTTAAACCAGACCTCTGATGTAAGAGGAGTTTAAGATTTGAATTGTTGCATTTAAAATAATATAAAGGCCGGTGTATAAATTCAGTTGAGGGCAGAGACTAGGCTTGGAGATAAATGTTTGGAAGTTATCAACGAGATTTTTTTCAGTCCTTGAGATGAAAGTGTCAATGAAGGTGGTGAACATGCACTGATAAGTGGCACATGAGTTGGTTTGTGGGACACATGAAATGTCGTAGGTTAGGAGGGTCAGAGAGACCAACTTCCAGGGAGGTAGAGGCCTGGGGAGCAGGAAGGATCACAGTCAGCAGTGCTTTAAAGCCAGCCCCTGGAGGCAGAGGCAGGAAGATCACTGTGAGTTCAAGGCTAGCCTGGTCTACAGAGTGAGTGCCCAGAGAGCCCAGACAGCCCAGACTATGTAATGAGACCCTGTCTCAAAAAAGAACGGAAGGAAAGGAGGGAGGGAGGGAGGGAGGGAGGGAGGGAGGAAGAAGGAGTTAGGAGGTAAACCAGGGCCATATAGTACTGGACAGGCTGGGTGAAGTAGTTACAGTTAATAGTAAATTACTAGGTATGTTAAAGGTTGAGACCAAAATGAATAAAATTTATGAGCTTGGCAGAAACAGTTGCTGTAGAGAAGTGAGGCAAAGGTCTAGCTGGGAGTGGGGATAGGAAAGAGAAAGGAATAATAGCAGAACGGAAGGAAGGAAAACCAGCTCTCTCAAAGATTATTGTTGCATAGTAAAAATAGGTTAAAATTTTTTTCTTGTAAGGGAGTCATCTTCAAAGCAATGTATCCGTTTTCTTTATAAACCAAACCAAATTATTTTGTGGTCATTACAGATGATTATTAATTGTACAGCTAGCCAAAAGCTTGTTTTCATGTTTCTTCTTTTTTCTTCAAACATTAGCTAGCTGCTAAAAGTCTGTTTTACTTCCCGTTCAAAGAAACAAGAGAGGCTTGCTGGAAATAAATGGTTACATGTAAAAGATGTGTTCATTGATGTAGTTTAGAGAGGAAGCAACTGTAATGATGGTTGATTGATTTTTATAAAATTACCCACGACCACTTGTGAAGATACAGTCAGCTTTCATTCAAGTCATAACAAGCAATTTCAGAGTCGCCCTGAAAGTCTGGTTTCAGCAACTCTTTACTCCAGCTTTAAGAAATGGGATCAAACTCTGTAAAGTGGAGACATAACATCTTCCTTCTGCTCTCCCATGTTCAAGTCACCATGCTGCGAAACAGCTAGTTCTAGACTGACCTCAAGCTGCATCTCTGAGGAGGGAAATTCTGAGGCCTTTACACAACCCTAAAATTAGAAGTATTTAGGATTGTCCCACAGAAAGACTCTTCACTTTGAGTACCACAAAATTATTTTATATACAAAGAACTGAATTCATTAGCAAACTTCCTCCATGTGTACCTTTCCGTTCAGTACCACTGACAAAGCAAGGGGATGCTTTTGGGCAGGGTTTATGATGTTGTGTTCATTAATTCATCCTGTTTTAACACTTAGGACACAAAGTATTCGTTCTGTTTGGACCAGCTTTTCTTCCTTCATTAGCATCCCTATGACGTCCTGTTAGTAAATCATGTTTCTTGATGTTCCAAAATCTCTACCGATTTGTTTCAATGTATTTAAAACTGTGTTTATGTTTTAAAGGACAGAGCCTAGACTTGTGTAGTTAGCCACTAATCTTTGTAATCTGTTATGTATCCTTTTTGGATGGAGGGGAGGATACCTCCATTAGCAAAACAAAAGCAAGCCATGTAGAAACAAGCTAAAGGCAAACTTAGGCTAACATGTTTTCACTTAAATGCAGCTATGAAAATAACCTAACTTAGTGAAGAGGTTACCAGGAACTGTTTGTAGAAATAGGTAAAATATTGGAATTTTTGTCAAGTGCCTCTGGATTCTTATGCTGAGTTTTTAAATTTTTCTTAGTTAAAGGAAATGCAAGTTTCTCTAAGCTATGTGAAACACAGAAAGGGGTGTTTATTTCACAAACAAATTTTTGAAGGTTATTTCAAATAAACTGTCTGACTTTGTCTATGGTTAGTATTTAATAAATATCTGCCTCTTATTTTTTTTAATCATTTGTTTTTGGACTATGTTGTGCTACAATAAATTTTTGTTGTAAAGTAATAAATAATAAAATAATAAAAATGTTATTATTTTTGAAAGCTGATTATAAATGTTAATTTTATAAAAACCTGGCTTCATGTCATCATTAATACCAAATGAACATCTAAATGCATTATTAAAATATAATTTAAAATTTGTCATCTACAAGGTTCCTCTGGCTTCACCTAGTGTTTGGCTGTAGGTTTTTGCATCTGCTTCCATCAGTTGCTGAATGATGCCTCTGTGATGACATTTGTGTTAAGCACCAGTCTATAAATATGGCAGAATATCAGTAGGAATCATTTCATTGTCTTGTTTCTGTTTTTGCCAGCTGTATTTGGTTCTGTATTGGTCTGGGCTGCCCAGCCTCTGGTTTCTGGCTATCCATGCAATATCAGGCATGTGGGCTCTTTCTTAGAGTGTAGACCTCACTGGCTGAACTCTCACAAATTCTGCTCTGCCATTTCCCCAGCACATCTTACAGGCAAAACATTGTAGATCAAGGGTTTTGTAGCTGGGTCGATGACCCAGTCTCACTTCTGGGAGCCTTATCTGATCATAAAGGATTGACAGTTCCAGCTCTATATCACCCCCAATGCCCAAGGGTGCTACAGCTAGGTCTTAAGGGAGATTGAGTCCCAATTTTCTAAGGAACTGTAATATAATATTGATTTTCATAGTAACTGTACAAATTTACACTCACACCAGCAATGAAGGAATGTTCCCCTTTCTCCACATCCTTGCCAGCAGGAGCACTTATTTATTTTATTTTAGCCATCCTGATGTGTATAAGATGCAGTCTCAAAGTAGTTTTGATATGCACTTCCCTGAAGGCTAAGAATGCTGAATATGTTTCTCATCCATTTGAGATTCCTCTGTTGAGAATTTTCTGGTAATATCGGTACCCCATTTTTAATAGGTTTAGTTTGCTGATGTCTAGTTTCTTGAGTTCATTATTTTAGATATTAACTCACCGTTAGATATAAAGTTGGGTAAAAATGTTTTTATGCGACTTTGTCCTATTGACAGGGTCTTTTGCCTTATAGAAGTTTTTAAGTTTCATGAGATTCCATTTGTTGATTGGAACTAGAGGGGTCAAAGACACCAGAAAAACACAGCCCACAGTATCAACTAGGTGCGGCTCATAGAGGATCACACAGCCTGAAGAAATAATCACAGACCCTGCATGAGTCTGATCTAGGTCCTCTAAATATAAATTATGTTCCCGTAGCTTGGTATTCTTGTGGGACTCCTAACAGTGGGAGCCTGGTTATCTCTGATGCTTTTGCCTATAGTTGGGACACTTTTACTCCTACTGGGTTGTCCCCTCTACCCTTGATGTGAGGGTTTGTGCTTAATTTGTTATGCTATGTTCAGTTGCCATCCCTGGGAGGTTCTCTCTCTCTCTCTCTCTCTCTCTCTCTCTCTCTCTCTCTCTCTCTCAAGGAAAACAGAGGAGGAGTAGATTTCAGGGGAGGAGAGATGGGTGACTGGGAGAAGTGGAGGTAGGGGAAACTGTGATCATAATGTAATATATGTAAAGAATAAAAATTTTAAAATGGTTATATATTCATCACTACATAAAATAATAGGCTTTCTTGAGACAATTTTACTGCTACTTCTGATGTACTTGTATCATATTCAGCCCTCACTAACCCTCTCAATATTCCTTCCACCTTCCTGTAAGAATCCTTTCTTTTTCTAAATCTGACTACATTCTTCTTAGGTAGATTTTTAGATATGAATGATGGAGGAAGGAAGCTTGGAGGAAAAGTTCTATTATTTAATCTTAGTCAGTGACATAAGGATATTAAGATCAATACAAAGTCACAAGGCCAGATCATGAGATCTTATAATTGAGTTACAAATTTGTGAGCAATCTCAGTTCAATTTAGGTATAGATGAGAATATACACTGGGAGGAGGTATACCCTTAAAATAGCCTACTTTAAAGCCACTGATCATAATGGGAAAAGATGAATGATATAACTAGATGACAAATACACACACCAACAAGCAGTAGTAAAAAAAAAAAATCAACAAAATAAGCCTGATATTCTGACAGGTCCCATTTCTTGATGGTTCACTAATGTCAGGTGAGTATATTCTTGCTTTAATAAAATTTGATCTACTCTAATAAACTTTACTTGCAAACACTATCTATGCATCTTGTTAAAATCTTCTTAGTTAGAATGCAAGAGCTAAGGGATGCTAAATAGGCCTTATAGGAGGAAATGGTAAATGTTCTAGAGTTGGAAAGATCTTAGCAGACACATGATTCTCCCCTATACTTTACAATTGAGACAGCTGAACTTTTCGTAAGTAATGAAACTTCAGGCCCTACTGAAGGTCAGTCAGATGCATAAAACAGGATTGAAACATGACCTTCAGTATTTGCTCATCAAGGTCAGTTCCGATTCAATGACTATTTACAGTGAAAAATCCTGCCATGCAAAATGTGACCCATTTGTCAAATATAATTAGTGAGAACATGAGTGATATGAGTGAAAATTTTTTGTTGATCCCATTATGTGAACTGCAGCACAGGGTCCATTTCCTCCTTTTTGTTCACAATAGAGTTCAGATTTATTATTGCATTTTTAGTGTGATGACAATGGATAGAAAAATTAATGTCAAGACTGCTAATTAGAAGTCTGGTAAGCAGAGTGCTACTGTTCTCTGGCACCAGGTCAAGAGATTGCCAAAAGGGAGTCTTTTACTTCTCAGATAGTTCTTCTGCCTTACAGTATGGTTTTCACAGGACACACTTCAAGAGGGAAGTCTAGACCAACAGCAGTGAGCTATTGGACATCAATAGTCAGGTAGTGTTGAGAGCATTGTTTAATGTGAGTGGACATTAGCAGTAGTTGGGGAACGAAGGTAGAAAGTATCAAAGCAAGAAACACTTTTAAGTAGCCATCAGGCACTAAAATAGGGACCTATGAGCATTATTTTAATGAATCTTATCTTAATCCCCAGAGAAACCCCCTCAAATACCCAACAAAAAAATGAAGTAGATGCCCCAATAGGGTTTGTCTAAATTATGTCTGAACAGCAAAAGTATACAAGTTCTGGTCTAAGTAAACATCCTATAACTGTTACTGATAGTGTGTTGCTTGAGATCTGGGATTGAAGACTAGAAAGTATGATGATAAGAGCCTGAAAGAGATGGGGAGAAATTTTAGAACAGAAGGTCAGAGAAATGGTCTTTACGTTTGACAGTTGGTCAGATATTTCTTGATCATTATCCTGCACCAATATGGAGGTGAACAAAAGTAGCTACAGGCACCTCAGCTCTTTCCTTTCATTTATTGGTAACTGCTTCCAGCGGTTGTTCCCAGAAATCAACAACCCAAATCCATGAATTAGTGACTGGATTAAAGACAAAGTTTAGTTAGTGAAGACTCTTTGCTGTGTACAGGGACTCACCACTATCTTCCTTGTAAAATTAAGATCTGCCCTTTGAGACATCTATAGTATGTTTCTCTTTCTACATATTTTGCTTTAACTTATTGGGATAATATTTAACTTTTTAAATAGCAATATATTACTCTTCCCAAGGAAATGAAAGTGAAGTATATGTTTATTATGTTTGTATCAAATTCCATGAAAAGATACACCTTTATACTTAGTCACTCAACAATTATATACTGAGTGACTATTACCTATCAATAGTCATTAGATATTTAAAATGAACAAAATTGGCAATTGGCCCCATGAAGAGTGTATACTGGCATAGAGAGAACTGAACACAAATACACAAATAGGTAATATAACTTTTAGATGATACAAAAAGAACAAGGTGTGTATGTAGAGGGGGAAGACAAGGCATGTTACTTTATATAATCCAGAAAAGTTTGTAGGTGGAGAAGGAATATTTACCAAAGTTTTACGGCTTGTTTGAAAACATAGAGTCAAGGGCTGGCATAGAGCAGTTGCCTAGCATGTACAAGGTCCAGTATTAAATGGATATCTTCAACACCAAAACAAATGAACAACAAAAAACCCAACATCAACAAAAACCAAAAATCCAACACCAGACCATTAAAGCCTAGCTAGCAGGCCAATGTGTTTGAAACAGCCTTTGTTAGTGTGATAAAATACTTGAGGCCAGATACTTTGTAAAGAAAATAGATTTCTTTCCAATGACATGGTCAAATAGCATGAAAAAATCTTTTGCAAAATTTTCTATATGCTTTTACATTAGTTTATTGTAGGAATATGTGTGTATCTCTCTCTAGCTCTCCCTCCCCATATAAAGCAGCTGAGAGTCAATCAAGACTCTCTAATCTCTGGCTTTATCACTTCCAAAAGTCTCTACCTCCAAACTCAATGGCTGGCTCAAATCTCTGCCTTCTTAATTTCATTAACCTAGGACATTAAGAACAAACTCATGTGTGAGCTGCCATTTTCAAGCTGTAGCAGAACAGATAAAGGTTTAATTTAGTAAGATGATTTAGGAGAAGAGTGTGAGATGGACAGAAAGGCATGAGGTGCATTACTTAGCCAATAAAGACTATGAAATGTATTCTGAGTAAGGTGGGACACTATCACAGAGTTTGGACAAAAGGACATATAGTGGTTAGGAAAGGTTTGCCAAAACAGTGTTTTCTGGAAATGACAGGATCATGATACCAATGAGCTCACAGCATCTGTGGTCACCTGCACAAGACCTGCACAAGATCAAGCCAGTTAACATTCTGTGGCATGGTTTGGGGAGTAACTGCTAAGTATCCACCCCAACTGAGGATTTCTGATAGTTTATGGCTGCTGGAGGAGGAAAAGCCAGTTTTCTTTAGTGGTGTGACCCCCCACCCCACCAGATAAATCAACCACATTTTAGTGATTAGCCTCATATTCAGGATTATGTGGTCAGTATAAATTTAATTCAGTGAGTTATTAAAAAAATAAAAAGGACATAAATTTGGGAGAGAGGATAAGTAAATTATGATGGATCTTTGGAAGAATTATAAGAAGGAATTGAGGTGAACATAGAATACTTTGCATGCCTGTATGAAATTCTCAAAGGATTATTAAAATATTTTAAAGCAGAAAATGTTATTAATTATGACAAGAAAACACCCATATTAATGTTTCTAATATAGAGGTACATATCTAAATGCTCTGCTGTAAGGAGGAGCATTGTCTATTCTATTATTTTATAAAGGATGAAATTTTACATCTCCTTTTGATTAGGTGTTTTTCTGAGATACTTTAATTATTGTAAAGTTATTAATGATCCTGATGTTATTGATTCATTAGTTGAAACATAAACCAATTAGGTATCAAGAAGAAAATAATTTTTAAGAGGTTTAATTACTTACTCTCACAATAATTTTGCTATAAACTTATTTTCATGTTACAAAAATTGATACACTTGAACAGACTGATGACTGAACCAGTTAATGTGCATTGGTTGTAGTGACTTTATAAAGAAACTTAACCTTGGGGGAAAATGGTTTGGAAGGCTTTGGATAGCTTATTAATCAATGGAAATGAGAAATAAATCAGAATCAAGGCTTTTGAGGAGAGGAGGCAGGCAAGTGGTGGGCTCAGAAGCTGTAACTCTCTTCATGATTTTTAGGATAACACCAATGGAATTAATAAGATAGAACCCCTCCTTCCCCCTTGCTTTGACCTAGGGTATGACATGACAAGGAGTCTTGATTGATAGACTGCTCCTCTCCATCCATTGAGGAAGAACTTTTAAATTAAGATGTGCTGACGAAAGCAAGTGTGGAGGATACTGTCTAGCTAGCATTCTGCAAGACTCATGATGTCAGTACCGCTGTCTCCTTTTATGTAATTCTTTTGCTTTTAGCAAATTTTCTTCTATTCTTTCTCTTACACATATGTCTTGTCTTGTGCTTAGTTTTATAACTAGATTTAATCAGTTGTAGCCTATAAAGTTGGAGACATCTCAACCATTTACTTAGCCAATTCTAAATTGCTGAATATTTAGATTGTTGCACACAAAATTTTATTATCAAAGCCACATCAAATAGTAATATATTATGAGAACTGGCTTAAAGACACAATGTTTTCATTATTGAGTGTCTGACCTACCTTATGGTGCTTCTGGAACAGAGTTCAATATATATCAAGTTAAAATTTTATCACATGTTGGAACTGCCAAAACAGGGTGAGCCTCATTCTCTTGAAGACCGACAGCTTGTTCTTTGTCTGACAGGTGGCAAGCTGATTTTCATGGAGCCAGGACCCATCGAGCTCAGAGCCCACTCCATCCTTATTACAGATGGTGGAGGGCTCCATATTGGATCTGAGGACAAGCCTTTCCAAGGCAAAGCTCAGCTCAAACTCTACGGAAGTTCTCACTGTCCTTCCTTCTTTCCCTATGGAGTGAAGTTCCTGGCTGTGAGGAACGGAACTCTTTCCCTGCATGGTAAGTAGTGGATTACTCAGAAAGGAAACTGAACCGTGGCTGCTTCTAGTAAATATATAGTCAATGAGCATCAATGTATTTTTTTAAAAGCCTAGTTAGTTTCTGAGTAGGTCAATTATTGTATAACATGATTCTCTTAAATAACATAGATAATTATCTGTGGCAGACTTAATTGTGGTCTCGTAAGGAGAATGGATACCTTTGCTCACTATCAGATGGCTTTCAGTGCCTTTCTGAGCCATATTCCCTATTCCACTGAGGGCAAGCCTCACCACAGACACCCTCTGGTTTGATAAATATGAGTCAAATACATGGGCAAGTAGAGGTTTTTAAAAGCTATTGCATTCCTTTATTAATTTTTCTCTTGTTTTCCACTTGAGAATAGCTTGTCTCAAATAGGGGCAATCTTTTCAGATTGGGACCCTGTATGAAGATAACATAGGCCAGAGTTGATGACGACAGTTGTATATGTCAGTGAAGAGTAAAACCTTTTTCTGAAGCAAGCCATTGGGATTGGCATTTGTAATCATTATTTGACTCAGTGAAAGCTGACTGACAGTTATTTAGAAAGAACTGGTATTTCTCAGCAGGTAACATCCTGGCATCACAAACCAAGTGGAGACAACTCCACTTGGCAACTGTTCTGCAATTCTATTCTGCAATCCATATAGAGTTTAATTACAGTTGTACTTAAAATCCCATGGGCCTGATGTTCATGGCTTCCTAGGAGGAAACAATTTCTATTTCAAGTTTTCTTGCTTTCTTATCACCTCATTTCATTGACAAGTTGGCTGTTTCTTCTCTAAAGATATGTTACTAAATGTGTGGATATTGATATCAACTAGAAAATGTAAGAATTAAAAATTAACGTTTCAGCAGATAATTATATACATTTGTTGTCTTGTCTTGGCCAAATACAGAAAAAAGTGTAGGCTTCAAGGCTGGGGAGGTGGATGAGTGATATGGTATTTGTATAACATGGGTAAGACCTATCGTTTCAGAACCCCTAAACAAGACCAAACAGAATAAGAAACCCTGGAATGTGAACCTCAGGTAGTAGAATGACCTTAAGAGGCCTAGATGTCATCAACATCAGCATTTTTATATTGGCATGACAGAATGGAACCATTTTAAGAGAAAAAAATGTTTAGATATGGGTTGGTAGCTGTACCAAAGAGTCTGATATCACCCTCTGTCATAGTTTTGTTACAAATTTTGTATAAAAATCATCATGTGCACACATACATGAAATACTCTGTGATTTTTTTTTCATCTTACTCTAAGAGGAATCCAAAAATTTTTCTTCAGTATTGTTGGCTGTGGGTCAGCCAAGTGTTTGAGAGTCTGAGTATCAAAATTTGTAATTTTTAAAACCAATAGCTTTTCTGGATGAGAACTCTGAATTCCTGTCCCATTGATTTTTTACTTTTTCTTCTAACTTCATGGATTTGTCACCTAAGATCCATGATTGCCTTCTGCCTTTTCACACATTGCTGTAGTATCCAAGTATTTAGTTGCTGGTCACTTAGGCCACCTATAGTGTCCAAGGTTTGATTCCTTTAAAAATTGGAATTGAAATGAGGTAAATAAAATCTTGTTCCAAGTATTTTCCCTCTTTGATTTGAACATCTATGTTCAAGTATGAACAATGAATGAAAACATTCATCATATACCCTGTGTGTCTATATTTTAAATGTTCCATGTGCCCATAAACCTTTATAAAGAAAGGTCAAAAGAAATCTACCATAGCATCACCTATGTTCAATATATCACAGTCAACACTGAGTAAATACCATTATTATAATAATTTATTTCAAACTTTTGAAAATTAAGAGGAATATCCATAGTGTGTCTAGGTGACACTCCTGGATCACAGTGAAGTGTGTGCGTGTGTGTGTGTGTGTATGTGTACCTGTGTGTGTCTGTGTGTGTATGTGTTTCTCTGTGTGTATATGTGTGTATGTATGTGTGTGGGGGTCTCTCTGTGTGTCTGTGTGCATGTGTGTATATGTATGTTTGTGTGTGTATGTGTGTATGTGGGTCTGTGTGTGTCTGTGTGTATATGTATGTTTGTGTGTGTCTGTGTGTATATGTATGAGTGTGTCTGTGTGTGAATGCTTCTCTTTTCTATTTTCCCTCTATTCTCTCCTGCTGTGTTTCCTTTATTCCCCCTCTTCTTCCTCCTGCTCATCTTCTCACCTCTCTTGTATTGTCAGACCTGTTATCAGCATTCCACTCATCCTCAAATCCCTTCCCACAAAACACGTCCAGGACTCCACCTCTTCTGCAAAGCCTGAGCAGAGGACATGGGAATATCCAATCTATGCCCTCTCTAGCAAGTGAACTCTATACCCCATTCATCTGAAATAAATAGTTCATGAGAGAAAAGCTTGGCTAGCTGGATAAGAAGGTGCCCTTTCCTCACCTATCCATTGGAGCATCACAGTCACATGTGTCGTTCATCAATCCTCTCTCCATCTCTCACCACTTGAGGTCTGTGGTAGATTCTTTTTCATGGCTTGGTGGAGTATCATGGTTAAAATCATTATGTAATTTCACTGGCCTTTTTCCCAGGGCAAAGATGGGTCTGGTGACAGTCAGGCATTTGAAACAGACTAATTTCCTTTTGCTGCCAAATATTCCAAAGAGCTAGCTGTGTGATTCACAGCCTTCTACCCAGAAAGTCCCTAATGAGGTGGCATCCACTTAGCATTCCAGGAAAGATGTAGTGAGGAGACTCATCAGATTTGGCAAAATCAAAGACCAAATCCAGGAAGAATGTCTAAGTGCAGCTTTCTGAATCTCATCCTCTGATTCAGTTGGCCATGGGGTTGAGGAGGAATATGCTTTTCAGAGGGAACTTCATGTGGATTGGATTGATTTTTAATCAGTGACTAAGAGATTTGAACTAAGAGATTCACTAGTGCACTGGACATTGTGAGATCAGAAATTGACTTAGGTCTATTGGTTTTCAGTTATGATTTTGAACAAGTTAACTTATGTAAAAGCAGTTAACATCATCACCGTGCTACACTTACTACTTACAAGGTGGCTTAGTGCAGTGGACATAAAACTCAGTGTTAATTCTTACTACTTTGCTTATATTCTGCTTATACTGAGTTTTACTTTTCCATAACCACAGGGTTATGGAGTAACAGGTAGCTTATATCAGGAAATGTTGAGGGAACACCAATTTCTAATTGAAAACATGGTATGTGGCCCACTCTGCCCACCATTTTCTCATCTTACTAATTAATAACTTTTGTCATAAGCCAGAGAAGATTTAGCCTTGGAGCTCAGGAGACAACAATATTTTCAGGCACCTTCTATACTGTTCCTACCACCCAGTGGGCAGTAGATTTTAACCTCTTGTGGTACCCACGCAGGACAATCACCACTCCTAGGTGTGGTTACAATGAAATCACAGGAAACAATTGCATGGGCCCTACGTAGCCAGAAGGCCGACACTGCCCAGCAAATGGAGTCCTTTGCAGACTTGATTCCTAGCATCTAGAAGTGAGGGGATTGATGGATTCTAATTTAACTCTAGCATGGGTCATACACCTGGGTCAGCATGTTAGTCATATCCATCTCCCCAGCGCTTCGCTCCTCGTTCATTCTTCATTACTGCCCTTTGTAACCCTTCCGCTCTAGCTGATTTTCATCATAGATTAAAATTGCTAGGCAAACGGCCTTTGCTGCTCAGATGTCACAAGGAATGCAGGGGTTGAAAGCGCATTTCGTGGCTTTGTTTTAATGCAGGAAAACGACGAACTTTGGCACTCACACACATAGGTGACAGTTTATTTTTTTTCCCTGTGTATCTGGGAATGGATCAAGACAAGGTATGTTTTCTGATGCAGGAGGGATGCTGATGACTTAGCAACTTTCACCTGCCCCCTCCAATAAATTAACATGACTGAAGGGTCCAGGGCTGGAAGTCTGTGGCTTGAGCCTTTGGAGTCAATAAAGCAAATCCACTCTGGCCCTTTGCCTTGGATACACCCTTGCCTTTTGCCTTTGCCTCTGCCAATGCAAGGTTCACCACCCAAACTGAGTGCCAATCACTTGTCACTTTTCAAAGAGGTTGTGTCAGCCTGGGCAACTTGAATTTTTGACAATGTAATTACGGCTCTTGCCTCCACAGTGGGGGGCTGAGCAGGCCAAAGAGGATTTTATTGATTGTTCAGCAGGGAAATTTATCAACGTCTCTCTCTCATTTTATTCCTACTTCCTCCCTGAGAAATTTGGCTGACAGTTTCTTAGAAGAAAAGCAGTTTTGCGGCCTTGACTGGACTTCCGCCTTTGTCCTTCTCAAGGAAGTACAAGGCAGAGGCATTAAATATGAATGGAAATATTTCTGGGAAAAACTACTTTGTGGAGCAGAATTTAGGAAAACGCCAGCGAAACTATAATGAGCACAATATTTCTCTGGGAATAAAAAAGGAAGGAGTTACTTACATAAGCAAATGGCTCATTTTTCTTGTAGAGTTTCCAGGAATCTGTATGTCAGTTGCAAGGTTTGGACAAATCCCATACTGCTTGCTGTAGCTGTGGCGGCTGCAAAGGGATGTGCTATCTTTAAGCACAGGGTAGTGCTCATGGAGCAGCGCATAGCTGTGTGTTCCTGGTCAGTGATTTTCATACTGTGTTCCACAAAACCACATTTCCTAAGAGAGCCCCCAGGGGCTCCATAAACAGGGGGATATTTGAGGTCATGGAACAAAACCTTAAGCAGCTTAGGGAATCAGTTCCATGCCTTTATCTTCACTACTTGCTCAAAGTGATATTTCATTAGAAAGAAAAAGAGTTTTGCTGTAGTAAATATTGTGAATAAGGGCTCTATTAAGGGGCCGGTGAAGCACTTCCGCTCAAGCCTGCCAGTCAGAATGTTGTCTCTGGAACTCATACAAAGGTTTGAGGATAGAACCCACTTCATAAAGTTGTCCCCTGATTTCCCAGCATGCAACATGGTATGTAAATACCCTCTAAATCACAGGTCTACAATAAATAAAAATTCCAAAATTTTAAGCAGCTCTGTTAGGCATTTTTAAAATTGTAGCCTGTGGACCTTTCCAGGTGCCTAGGGCCTCACTCTGTATAACTCCTTATCTCCTCAAAGATTGTTATGCTCCTATGGGCTCTCTATGAAGTGTGTACTTTGGTATAGTATAGTCTTTCCCAGCACCAGACGAGTCTTATTTATTTTTATTTCTTCTATCTTTATTTTTATTTTATTTCTTCTATTTTTTTGAAATCAATGATATATTTTAACATCATTGTTCTTGGTACCATCCGATCCATCATTTCTCATCCTGATTCTTTGCCATCCAATGCTCATTTTCTCTTTTATTTTTTTTCCCCATATTTCATTCCCTTGGGCTAAAATATAAACTATTGCAATGGCACGTTGCTTTCCTGTGTGTAGCTTTACTCATCTCAAACTGGTTGGTTAAAAAAAGAAACAACACAGGATCTCAGTGTAAATAGAGATAGAAGAGGATTTATATCCTCCTGTAATTAAAGTAAAGGGGTCAAAGTGGCCATGAGCAGGAGTGCCTCCAATGTCCTCAATGCCACCTACTCCAGCATGTGTTGACCCCACTTTCTTCTGCTCCTTGTTGCCTTCTTCATTTGACTACGACATTCCTAGTTTTTTACGGACTTCTATTTTCTGCTGCTGAAGAATGGAGGAATTCTGTGTTCATTAAAACCAAACCAAAGTAAAACAGAGAAGAGCTCATAAGCTCTACAAGTCTTAGTGTTACATATGGGAACCAGGAGATCAAGATATTCTGATTGGCTAAGCTCAAGACACCTTTTCACTGTGGTCTCCTGTAGCACTCCTCAAGACCAGGAAAGCAGGCCTATGTGGTAAGATGTAATTTTACCTTAATTAGGGATTCTAGGGAGGTGTGGGCATATGGGGTATCTAGTGCAATTGTGTTACATTGTAAATAATTGTCCGCCTTCTAGTTTAATAAAAACGATGATTGGCTGAAGGCAGACAGGAAGTATGGGTGGAGCTACCAGACTGGGAAATGTCTGAGAGCAGGAAGAACAGGGCAGAGACACCACAGACACACCAGAGAAGCAGATGCAGGGGACACCTATGCTGCTCTGAGAAAAGGTACCAAACCGCATGGCCAAACAGGATAAGAATCATGGGTTAGGTTAAGAGCAAGATCTAGTAAGTTATACGCCTGGGCCCCAGGCCAATCAGCGTAAAATTACTGTAAATGTCTGTGTGACTCTGTGGGACTGTGAGTCTGTAGGTCTTCGGTTCTGCACCTCAAGGCTAGGCCAGAAAGTCTGGGCCAGAAACATAATACTATAGGGGTATATTTGTGTGTGTGCATATGTTTGAATGTATGTGTGCAATGACATGTTTATTTGAAGTAACATTCTGGGACTCTGATCAGGAGAGGCAAGGGTTATAGTCAGCCCTCCAAAGGATTCTATCACTGAGCAGACAAAATCATAAATGCCTTCTATATTGATTAAGCTAAAACTTGGTGTTTTAAATGTATTTTCATCTTTGAAATTTCAAGACACATGAAATGTAGATGCAGAAAAATTCAAGTTTGGGACATACTTGACACAATAAAATTGTGAAAGAAAACATGTTATTGGGTTTATAATATAAACCTTAAAACACAGAGGACTTGTTAGGAGGGCCTTATGGAATCTAATTTTCTAGTATATGTTATAGGTTTTCTCTTCCTCATTTTGTCTTTCTCCCTCCTCCTCCTCCTCACCTCCTACTCCTAGGCTGCTAGATTTCCTCACTTCTGTATTGAAGAGGCTTTCTAACTTCTCTAGCATTCACCATCATATAAATGAGCTTCAGCCTGTCTGGTATATACACCTCCACAACAGAAAAATATAATTTGAGGGCTATCTGGGTGATGAAAACATTCTGGCCAGAACATATTTTTCCTTCTCATTGCTATCTTCATCCGTGCTCTGATGAGCTTTGATTTCTTGTATTTTATCAGAAGTGGCCACTTGATTTTCCACATTTAAAAACTCAATCCTAATTTGTCCAGTTCTAAGTCTCCAGTCTCCTATTCACTTAAGATGCCTTTTCTCTTCCTTCCGGCCATTAACTCGAGGCCCTCATCATGGTAGAAACATAGTCCACAGTTACATTTCCTCCCTGATTTTCATTTTTACATTCTAGTGATGCTGGGCAGGTGTAGTCAGAAGTTTCTCTGTCCTGCCTGGCCTCTCCCTCAGCCACTTAGTCCCAAAGAAACACACATGTTAATTACAATATGTTTGGTTATGGCTCAGGCACATTGTTGACTAGCTCTTTCTTGAACTCATAATTTTAATCTATGTTTAGCCATGTGGCTTGGTACCTTTTCTCAGTGCAGCATCTTGATTCCTCTGCATCTGGCTGCATCTCTGCTGTTCCTTTCCCAGAATTCTCCTTGTCCTGCTTGCTCCACCTGTACTTTTTTTCTGTCTATCTTCTGGCCAATCAGCATTTTGTTAGAAAAATATTTACAATGACGGATATTTATAGTGTACAAAAGCATAGTCCCACAGCAGGAAGGTGGAAGCAGTAAAATATCTGTCAGGTTTTTTCCTGAATTCCCCTGTTGTTGGGCACTCTCGTAGACATTCCTCAATTTAGAAGCTTCACTTGGCTGTACAATTGCTAGTTTCCACCTTAATGTTTCTCTTGGATTCCATAGTGAAGTTTGGTTTAAAGCAAACCTTCACCTCCAGAACTCACTTGATTTAGAACAGCAATTCTCAACTTTCCCATTGCTACTACTCTTTAATACAGTTCCTCATGCTGTGGTGATCCCAACCATAAAATTATTTTTATTGTTACTTAGTAACTGTAATTTTGCTACTGCTGTGAATCATAATGTAAATATCTGATGTGTGATGCTCTGAAAGGGTTTCTGATCCACAGATAGAGAAAAGGTGATCTAGAAAATGTTTGCAAATATTAAAAAATTTCTACTCATCATCTCTTTCTCAACTCTCCCTGTACCTTTTCTATTTGCTTCCCTGACAGACATTAGTAACTCAACAATTATTGTGAACATCCAGATGGCAGATCTAGGAAATAGAAGCTCATCTTTGGGTCTTTCAGGCAGTTTAGCAGTTACATTTTGGATGGCTACTTTGTTTATTTGAAAAAAAAAAAAAAACACCACTACCTTCTACACAGAAAGGAGATCTAAAGTCTGTGACCAGTTTACTAGAGCTGATAATGTATTTTAGGCCTGAAGATTTGTTTTGAATTTGCTGCTTTTGTCATAGTTTCATCTGGCATCTAGGCTTCTCAAGGAATGGCTAAGAGTTAGATGAATATCCTCTTAATAGGTTCCAAGAAGATGTCTACTCTCTAAAATTTTATGGTTTGCCTATATCATGTAGCGCGTGGTATCCCTTTGTTCTGTTCAGCTCCTTCTAGTAAGTTCTACAGAGTAGAAATTCTACTCAATTGCTTGTTTGAAAAATCACTAGAGGATTTTAAACAGTTTGAAGGGGAGAGCCAATGTCTATTCCTGTGTATTTTGTTTTGTTTTAGTTAGGGCTGGGAAGCCAGTTAAATAGAAGAAAAAATAGAAAATGGAGGAAATTTAAAGTGTTATCATTGCTACCTGTAGTAAGAGGTTTCTGGCCCAGACTTTTAGGCCTAGCCTCAAGGTTTAGACCTGCAGACCCACAGACCCACAGAGACACACAGATGCTTACATTAATTTTAGGCTGATCGGCCTAAGGCCCAGGCATATAACTTGCTAGCTCTTTACCCTTAAACTAACCCATGACTCTTACCCTGTTCAGCCATGGGGCTCGGTACCTTTTCTCAGAGCAGCATAGTTGTCCTCTGCATCTTTTGGCTTGTCTGGCAACTCGGGAGTCTCTGTGACATTTCTGCTCTGTTCTTTCTGCTCCCAGAGTTTTTTTATTCTGGTAGCCCTGCCCAAACTTCCTGCCTGCCTTTGGCCAATCAGCACTTTTTATTAAACCAGTAGTAGGACAATTATTTACAGTGGAACAACATAATCCCCTACAGCTACCTGTAATCGTTTTTCTTCTAGTATTATGTATTGAATCTAAGGACTATGCATACTAGGCAAGAGCATTGTCACTGAACTGAATCCTTGCACCTTTTAATTTTAGTTTTGTGACAGAGATTTTTCTAAGTTGCCAAATTTGGCCTTATACTTGATATGTAACCTGATATGGTGGTTCGAATAAAAATGACCCCATAGGTCCATTAGAAAGTGGCACTATGATGAGTTGTGGTCGTGTCAGAGTAGAGTTGGCCTTGAGGTCTCAGAAGCTCAAGCCAGTCCTAATGTGGCCATCACTTCCTGCTGCCTGCCCATCTGGATGTAGAGCTCTCAGCTCCTTCTTCAGTATCACATCTGCCTACATGCTGTCATGCTTCCTGTGTGATAACAATGGAATAAATAACAAAACTTTAAGTCAGCCCCAGCTAGGTATTTTCTATATAAGAATTGTCGTGGTCATTGTGTTTCTTTACAGCAATAAGACCCTAAGATTCCTGGACTGGCCTCAATTTTGTGATCTTCTTGCCCCAGACTTTCAAAGTATCTGGATACTGCTGTGTGCAGCAAGACTTAACTGACTAGCTTGAATACACAACATTGGAGTTGTAGTCACCTGGAATGTTGTGATGGATCCCAGTTATATGATAACAAAAGTGATGTACTTGCAGTCACACTTAAACCTGGGAAACTAGGTATTTGCTAGTCTCCTTTCAGGGTAGGTAAATACTGTTTCATATGAATTTGAAAACATGATCAATATCTCAGAAAATAAGATTAAAATTTCTCCCTTCAACATCTAATAATACTCTTAAAAGATCATACATACAACTGTTTTTGTACACAGTAATAGAAACATATCTAGTTTCTTGACTAGACAATAATCTTGAGCCAATGCATATGAACAGCTTGCCTGGTTTGATAGTAGAGATCCCACGTGCAGCAACTTGTTTAAGTGAACGTGTTTTTAAGGTCTTTTGGTTTTAAGCATTTGTGTGTAAATGTATATTGCTAATTGGAAGTGTTAGCTTTCCAATAACCTGAGTACAGTGGGAATCCCACTTAGAAACACATTGTAAGGTACTTTAGGTTTCTATATATACTGGAGTGTTGGTATTAGTCAGGTCTCTTTTGGTTGGAAGTGACGAAAATCCCAATTCAAACAAAAAATAAGGGCATTCACTGCCTCATCTAACTGAGAAAACTTGAGCACAACTGCATCCAGGTGTTCTAATGGTGTCATTAGGACTGCTTCTCTGCAGCTCTGGGTTGAGCTTTCCCTTAAACTGGCTTACTTTGCAGTCACACTCCATCCTCACAGAGGCAGAAATGGGAATCCGATGGCTTCATACAGAAGACAGCACCACTTCCCTAAAGGCTGTTTGACCACTGAGCAAATCTCATCTGACCTAACATCACCATTGCACATCACTTAGTTGCCTGCCCTTAGCTCTTAACCTTGTCTGATAAATACATTACAGAGGGCTTATTTTTCATTCTTGTTATATTTATTCCATTGCTTCTGTCAGCATCTTACATACATCATGGGGGAAGGTGTGCTTCATTATTTTTGTTATTGTTTCTGTTTATGACAGATCCCTATTGCCAAGCATCTGACTAATGCTCAATAATGGACTTTGGTAAATATCTCAAGAATATGACTAACATTCATAATGGAGCTTGTTAAATATTTGTTTTATGAACAGTTTAATGGGAAACTTGAGTGAAAGACTTAGCAGCACCTATGGCTGCATTTGTGCCATGGACTGCTTAAATTATCATTGCTTATTCCCAAGTGGGTCCTTGTTGGAACACGGTATGGTAAAGTCTTCCAGACCTACATGGCCGGCGATTGAAAGAGGATAGGTTTATAAATAAAAAGTGTCTTTCCTACTATGAAGATAAAATACAGTAAAAAAAAAATAGCCCACCCACCTTTTAAATATTGAAATTCGTTTCTTAAAAAAAGTAATTTTTGGCAGAAGGAAAGCCCTGACCTGACTTGCCACTCTTCTATACAAATATTTACATATGAAGCAATGCCCCCCCAAAGCATCAAGCAACACTGAGCATAAGGAATTTATTATAATTACATATATTCATTTTGAAATATTAAAATATAATTATGTCATTTTCTCCTTTGCTTTCTCCCTTGAGCCCCTCCTATATAACCTTCCTTACTTGTTCTGAAATTATGGCTTCTCTTTCCTTAATTCTTGTAAGCACAAAGATCTAAATATATAAGTACAACTTGCTTAGTTCTTATGATGTCACCTGCTTACTTATGTGTTTTCAAGGCTGACCCTGTGGTATTGGATAACCAGTTGGTGTGCTGTACCCTGGAGAAGACCATTTCTCCTGTCCTTGGTATTCTACAATTGTCGGTAGTTATTTGTCCAGGCTGGTTTTTGTTGTCCATGTTCGGGTCTTGTATAGGTAGCTATTATTCTTGAGAGTTCATGGGTGTAGCTTCTCTTATAAAAAACATTTTGCAACATAAAAAGTATATTGCATATTGGCATACTAGTTTAGCTGACATTACTCTTACTAGGCAAACATTACTGATTACTCTGGTTGTATCATAATTAATTCTTGATTTCTAAAATATGATCTGAATATTCTAGAAAAAAGATATGCCAAGTAAATTGTATTTAAAAAGAATTAAAAATAAAATATAAAATTAATGCAAAAAGAGAATTGTCATGGACCAATCAAGTGCCACAATATTATTTGTGTCTTAGCTGTGAAGGGGATGCAAGGAGTCTCTTCTCTTCCTTACCTTTAAGGTTGCCTGCAGAACTGGAAAATTCACTGCTTACAGGATGGTCAGTCCAGCAAAGAATGGGATAGAACAAGTTCACCCTTGGGATTAAGAGAGAGCTGGTCTGGGTACCTCTCCATTTCAGAAGGAAGGTTCTAGGGGACGATTTCCAGGACCCTTCCCTAACCTGATGAGGGTGAGAGAGTAGAAAAAGAATCCTTTATTTAGGCTCATAAGTCTTCCTTTACCTGGGATTATGTCAAGAATTTCCTTGTCAATGACAATACTATACATCTTTGTGTAACTGAAAGATGAGGAAGGGGAGTAGATCCATGACTGTTACTCAGCCAACGAAAAAGATGTCTTTATTTTATACTAGAAGCAGAATTATTGTTAGGTTACACATATAAGTTACATAGCAGAATATTCAGATTCCAGGGAAGGCATTACTCAAATTAGAAATATATTTATTTATCCATGAGCTACTTCCTACTGAAAATTTAGTTATTGATAGACTGGAATAGTAAAAACAGTACTTGAGATTTTCCTGGGTTTCTAATCTTTTATTTTAATATTATTTATGGATTAGTAATTCACTATTGTAATCAGTTTTGGGGGTGGGGAGGGGGAGAACTAAGCCATTTCATTACAGAGATTGAAAAATCCCATGGTTAGCCATCAGCAAACCAGATACCAAGAAGAACTGATGCGTGTAATTCCTTGTTCAATTTCAAGAGCATGAGAATCTAGGTATCTGACAACATAAGTTACAGCTAAATAGATGGCAGCTGAGTCAAATGCTAGGAATTCATTCTGAGTATACAAGATATAACCAGTGTCTGCATATAAGTATGAAAAAGTTCTATGGATCTTAATTCCCTCACGTTGTAGAAGGCAATTGATTTTATCAAATTGCCCAGTTTCAATTTTAATCTCACCTAGAAAATATTTCCACAGACATACCCAGAATAATATTTGGCTAATGTCTGGATGCTCTGTAGTCCAAACAAGTTAAAACATAAAGTTATACATTATAGTCACTATTTTGTACTTCACATTTGACATATGCTTTTCCATTATATTATAGGTATGCAAGTTTAGGAAGACATTAAGTCTCTTCTTCTAGTATGTGGCAGAATGACTTTTCCCCACAGAGAGCTTGGCTTCATTTAACCACTGAGTACTTAGTCATCTTCAGTGATCAAGCTTGAACTCTACAAGACGTTATTGGTTCAAATCCCAACTCTGTCAATAACTAGAATGATGGAACTCAGAAAGTCACCTCCCAAGTGTTTAAGCTTTCATGTGTAGAATTGATGCCAAAATATTTCTCATGATGTTATTATATGAGACAAAACCAATAAGACCTATAAAATATTACTCAAATCAGCAGAAATCAGGTAACTAACAATTCAATACATGTTCATACTCTTACTCTTGTTATGTAGCTGCAATTTGATTTGGTGAAATTACCTCATTATTAATCTAAGATGGATACAGTGATTGTTAATTTTTTTTGGCAGCCAGAATCCTGATTGCCATTCTTAGTAGCACTTTTGTTATCACTGTGCCCTTTACTAAGTGTTGTTTATTGTCAAACAATGTGGGAATTTGTGTACTGTTTTATGATTGCTGCCTTTGTTTATCTTGGTTCTAATACAGCTTTTTGTTGGTTATAACTGTCTCCAATTCATTCTCTGCACTGGAGCCAAGACAGTCTTTTAAAAACAAATTTCTTTTTATCATGCTGATATTGGAAACTCTTCTTAGCTTCTTCTTGTTCTCACGATAAAGTATAGAATGTCTGCTCTAGATGTCATGTGCTGTCTGACTTGGAAGCCACCATCGCTTCAGCCATCATCATTCTCCAGGAGAGTTTTCTTTTAGTTTATTGACTGGTTAATATTGGTACGCTTTGACGTTTTTAAGTATCAAAAAGGACTCAAGTTAGGTAAGGAAATAGCAATCTACAAAGGCGGAATCTCCCTTTCAAACAGCATTCTTCTACTTCCATCATCAAAGCAAATTGTTAATGGCCTGGTCATGGAGAAGAAGGAATTGAGTATTATATTCAACATTTGTTGAAATTGGATTTTCCTTCTATCTTGGCACTTTATAGTTTTCAAAGCCGATTCACTCATATTTCTCAAAGAGCTCTGTGAAGCATGGGAGGCTGAGATTATGGCTATTGCTTTCATTGTAGAAATGGTGAACTTGGGCCTGGAAGGAGAGGTAACTAAAGTTCATTCTGTCCTCCTCATGGATATAGGAGGCATACCAGGGTCTTTCTGTTTTTTGTACAGCTGGTTATTGGCCCATGGTAGGAAAATCACATGAAAGGTAAACTTCAAGTTCTCAAACAATCTTCTCATTTTAATCCTTTCAAAAATATTTTGGAATCCCAAGCGGAACATTATTTCTATATGTCCTTGGGTAATACTCTTGACAACAACATAAAGAACCTTTTTTTTAAAATTTCTAATTTGATATTTACTCTTCAGTGTTTTTTGGATTTATTGTTATTTATAATAACAAGTCTAAGTATATTTTTATGTATAATTCCTGTCAGGTATTCCTATAAAAGGAACAATATAAATATTTACATACTAGGGTCTCAGATCTTTTATTGTTTTTAATTATTTTATTTCCACATTGCATATTTAAATAGGTCTGGAAAACTGTAGCCTATGGTCAAATCTGGCTCATTGTTTTTATATATAACAATTTTGTTGAAGCACAGTGCCCCTTGTCTGTTGAGGTTTTTAATCTAGGTGGCTTTGCATGACAGTAGTGGAGCTGAGCAGTTATGCTGGAGACAACATGGTTTGTAAACACTTGACCCTTTAGTACCTGGCTTTTTGCAGGAATAGGTGGCTGACCTCTGACTTAATTATAGGATTATCCAATATTGTCTGCTCACCAGTTATCTATTTTCCCCCAAAGGCTGGTCATTTTCTGATCACTATTCACCAATGTAATTATAATAATCTGAAAGTAAACCTTAGTTGTACTTAGGTTCCAATTGTCAGAACTCATGAATGTTTTTTTTATTTGGCAAAGGGGGCCTTGCATGGCACAATTGAAATCTAAGCATCTGGGAAAGTGAGGCAGAAAGATTCTAGGTTTGAAGTTAGTGTGGGCTGCAAAGTTTGGCCTTGCCTCAGAGAAAATAAAATGAGTGGGTAGACTAGGCAGATATGATTAAATTAAAGATCTTGGAATGTGGCAATTATTTCTGAGTTATCCAGGTAGAGTTCATGTAATCATAGTGGCGATTTTAAAAGGGCTACAGGAGAGGAGCTGGGGGAGATGTAATAACAATGATGGGAATGGATATGAGGGAAGTGCTTTAAACATAGACAAATGAGTTGTAAGTCAAATACCGGCACAACCATCAGAAGCCATAATAGTCATGGAACAAGATTTTCTCAGAATTTCTAAAATGAAACAATGATGTGGATTGATCTAGGTTTGGGCTATACCTCCTCTTTGCATGTTTAAGGTCCTAGGTTTAGGCCACATTCCTGAAAAAAAAATGTGTTTTCACTATATGATATAAAGAGAAATTAAGAAGAGAAAAAAAGACTGAACTCTTCTGCGATTCTGTAGATCTTAAGTATTGGCTCCTCAATGAGAACTTGGCTCCCTCATCTTTGTCACAGTACCTGCGGCAAACCAGACATCAGGGGCAGCATTGAATTCCAGCCTTTGCTTTTGTATCAATAGCAGCGGTGCTGGAGGCGGGGTGGAGTTTGTAGTAGTTTCAGCCATGACACTTTGCACAAGATCCCACTGTAGCATCACTATAACCTACAAAGGCACCTTGGAGGCTGCACATATGACCATGATCAGTTCACTAAGTGGTAAAAACTGGTGTATCCTTGATGTACTCTCCCACCAATTGAGCTTTGAGCTGAGGAATGGCTTAGTCTTTTAGGTGACAACCTTGAGTTGGCCAAGAACTAAAAGCCTCAGGGTCTTCAATAGCTGGATTAAAGTGGGCTTCACTTTCAAATGGCCAGTGATGGGTGGGTTACCAGTGCTTTAGACAACATTGAGGACAATAACTTTCAAAGACATATTGATTGTTAGAGAAAATGGATCAGGAGTTTGACTATGT
The DNA here is from genome assembly GCA_033318265.1 of Phyllotis vaccarum. Taxonomy (NCBI): domain Eukaryota; kingdom Metazoa; phylum Chordata; class Mammalia; order Rodentia; family Cricetidae; genus Phyllotis; species Phyllotis vaccarum. The sequence goes on from JARWLC010000008.1 coordinate 57,103,040, forward strand.
TATTTTATTATTATTTATTTATATAAAAAAGTCTTTTTCCATATATTTACCTGGTCCCCTTCCCTTCTCTCCTCCAAATCCCTCCCAGTCAGCCTTCAGCATCCTCCCTCTTCAACACCTGATATCCTCCCCAAAAGGGCAAGAAGTCCCAAGGTGGGTCAGCTCAGCATACTACATTCACTCCAGGCAAGTCTGATTTCCTCATGCCAATATCAAGACTGGGTTAGGCACTCCTCTGAAAGGAATGGGCTCCAAGGTACAAGCCCATGCACAGGAACATAGTCTGATCCCACCCCTTGAGGCTCCACACACTGCCCATGCAAATAGACAGTTGCCTACACTTGAAGGGCCTAGCTCCTTTTCCCAATGGATCTCCAGTGGATGCTCTTGATTTAGTGAGCCTCTCAGAGCTCCAGCCAACTGTGAAAATTTTCCTCATAATCCCTATCCCCTTGCTCATACACATTTTCCTCCCCTGCTTTCAGTTGGACCAGGATCTCGGTGCAGTGCTCAGCCATGGATCTCTGCCTCTACCTTTATTCATTGTTGGATGTAGGTTCTGTGATGACACATAGAGTGGTTATTCATTTGATTCTAGGGGAAATCTTGTTTAGGAACCCTCTCCACTATTGGATGGAGAACTAGCTGGGGATATCCTGTGAGTTCTTGGAGGTTTCCCTAGCACTTGGTCTCTCTCCAACCCCATATTGGCTTCCTCTATCAAGATATCCATCTCTTTTTTTTCTCCCTCTTTGTTGCTCCTCTCACTCAACCATATCCTTCTTTCATGATTTGCTCTCAATACTTCCTGGTTGCAACATGTTATGATCCCAGTTTGCTAAGGTGATCTTCTCTATTTTCTCTTCCTAGGAGAATTCCTAGATGTCTCTTTTAAGTTCCTTCTAATCCCAAGATGTTCAAGGCTTGTGGTTTGCAGCTTGGGTATTCTTTCATTTTTTTCTAAAGTCTACTTATGAGTGAGAACATCCCATGCCTATGTTCTGGGCTTGTGATAGCTCGCTCAGGAGGAGATCTCCAAATCCATCCATTTGCCTTCAAATTTTAGGATGTCATTTATTTTTTCCTGCTGAGTAGTACTCCATTGTGTAGATGTACCACAATTTGTCAATCCATTTTTCAGTTGAAGTGCATCTAGGTTGTTTCCAGGTTCTTGATATTACAAATAATGCTGATATGAACATAGTTGAGCTAATGCCTTTGGCGGTACGAATTTGCATCCTTTGAGTATATGACCAATAGTGGTATTGCTGGATCCTTGGGGAAATTGATTCCCAGATTTCTGAGAAACCACTATACTACATTCCAGAGTGGCTGTACAAGTTTAAATTCCCATAAACAATGTAGGAGTGTTTTTTCTTTTCTCCACCCTCTCCAGCATAGGGTGTCATCTGTGTTTTTGATCTTAGCCATTCTGACAGATGTAAACTGGTATCTCAAAGTTGTTTTGATTTGCATTTCTCTGATTGCTAAAGATGTTGAGCAATTCTTTAAGTGCCTTTTAGCCATTTGTAATTCTTCTGTTGAGAATTCCCTTTTTAGTTCTGAACCCCATTTTTTAATTGGGTTATTTAGGTTTTGGGGCTCTAGTTTCTTTAGTTCTCCATATATTTTTTTATATCAGTCCTCTGTCAGATGTAGGGTTGGTGAAGATCTTTTCCCATTCTGAAAGGGCTGTGTTTTGCCTCATTGACTGTGTCCTTTGCCTTACCGAAGCTTCTCAGTTTCCACATGTTATACTTATTCATTATTGTTCTTAGAGTCTGTGCAACTGGTGTTATATTTAGGAAATAGTCACCTGTGCCAATGTGTTGGAGGGTATTTCCCACTTTCTTTTCTTTCAAGTTCAGTGTAGCTGGGTTTATGCTGAGGTCTTTGATCCACTTGAATTTGAGTTTTGTGCAGGTTGATACGTTTGGATCTATTTGCATTCTTCTACATACTACCATCCAGTTATGCCAACACCATTTGTTGAAGATACTATCTTTTTTTCGATTGAATATTTTTGGCTTCTTTGTCAAAATTCAGGTATTCATAAATGTGTGGGTTAATGTTGGGGTCTTTGATTCAATTCCGTTGATCCAAGAGTCTGTTTTTATGCCAGTACAAGGCAGTTTTTATTACTGTAGCTCTATATTGAAGTCAGGGATGGTGATTCGTCCAGAAATTCTTTTATTGAGCAGGATTGTTTTGGCAATAACAGGGTTTCCTGTTATTCCATAGGAAGTTGAGTATTGTTCTTTCAAGGTCTGCAAAAAAAATTGTGTTGGGATTTTAATAGGGATTGCATTGAATCTGTAGATTACTTTTCATAAAATTGGCATTTTTTACTATGCTGATCCTACCTATCTCAGAGCATAGAAGATCTTTCCATTTCCTGGTATCCTCTTATATTTCTTTATTCAGTGACTTAAATGTTTTGTCAAACAGGTCTGCTACTTATTTGGTTAGAATTACGCCAAGATACTTGATGCTATTTGCAGCTATTAATAAAGGGTGATGTTTCCCTTATTTCTTTTCAGCCCTCTTATCCTTTGTGTATAGGAAGGTATTGATTTTTTTTTTTTAGTTAATCAAAAAATTATTTTGCCACATTCCTGAAGGTATTTATCAGCTGTAGCAGTTCTCTGGTAGAATTTTAGAGGCCATTTATGTATACAATCATATCATCTGCAAATAGAGATAGTTTGGCTCCTTTCCAATTTATATTCTCTTCATCTCCTTTTGTTCTCTTATGGCTTTAGCTAAAACTTCAAGAACTATATTGAATATAGAAGAGAGAGAGGGAGAGGACAGCCTTGTTCCTGATTTTAGTGGGATTGCTTTGAGTTTTTCTCCATTTAGTTTGATGTTGGCTATCTTTGTAGTTGAGATGTGTTTCTTATAGGCAGCAGAAGGATGGCTTCTGTTTTTGTATCCATCATGTTAGAGTGTGTCTTTTTATAGGTGAATTGAGTCCATTGATATTAAGGGCTATTAATGACCAATGATTGTTATTTCCTGTTATTTTTCGTGATAGCGTGTGTGTATTTCCTTTCTTTGGGTTTTTCTTCTGTAGGATTATTGATTGTTTATGGTTTCATGAGAGTATCTGGTTTCCTTAGGTTGGAGTTTTCCCTCTAGTGCTTTCTGTAGGACTGGACTTGTAGATAGGTATTGTCTAAATCTGGTTTGGTCATGAACTATCTTGTTTGCTCCATCTATGGTGATTGATTTTTTTTTTCCTGAGTATAGTAGTCTGGGTTGGCAGCCATGCTTTTTTAGTGTCTATATAACATCTTACCAGGACCTTCTTGCTTTCATTGTTTCCATTGAATAGTTGGGTGTTACTCTGATGGTTCTGCCTTTATAGGAAATTTGGCCTTTGCAGCTCTTAGTATTTTTTTCTTTTTCTATATGTTTATTGGTTTGATTTATTATGTTATGAGCAGATTCTTTTGAATGGTCTAGTCTATTTGGTGTTCTGTAAGCTTCTTGTATTTTATAGTCATTTTCTTCTTTAGGAAGTAAAGGTTATAAGCTATGTTCAAGGTATACAGCTCATCTCACAATGAGATGCAAATTTCTAGTTCTAGAAAATTATTATTTCCAAATAATTAGGATGCAAATGCAAGTTAGTAGTTAGTCATTAAAATAGATCTTGTAGGCATATTATATATGTTTTCAAGGTCAAACAAAAATATATTTTAGATAGACAGATTGTCTTCAAATACTTCAGAGATCTATAGAATGTGGAAGGATTAAAAATAAGATATTTTAATAACATAGGTTCTTTTTATTTTTATGACAATGAGACATGTCTATTCCTGGTATCACTAGTCTACTTCAGAGAAGATGATGGGCATTGAAGAAACTCCATGTGGAGTTTACTTTCTTTGTGGCAAAAGTTAGTCACTGAGCAAGAAAGGCAAGGCTCTTGCCTTGACTGCTGATAGTATGCTGTCCAAAATGGACAAGCAGGACAAACAGAAAGGAGTACCAAGCCTTGCCAAAGCAAGGTAGGAAAGTCTTTAAGAATATTCTGCTTCACAGATAAGTCTGCCAGATACGCTAGGCCTTTAGGCTAAAGATGGATGCCTCAATGCTAAAGAGAAACCTGTGGTGACTGTCCAGGCAGCCAGTTGTTTCTGGTTTTTCTCACATTTTGAAAGTTGCCTGCTTGTGCTTCCTGCTTACTCAGTTAAAATTATTTCCTTCTCAGGTCTCTTAGGGACTTGAAAACTAGATAGTTGTATTTATAGCTTTATAAATCCAGAAAAGAGGCATAAAGCGTATAAAAAATAGTTTTATGTTCATAATACTAGTTAGATAGAAAATAAGCTATGTAAAACATTGGATTGACCATGATAGGATGCATAATAAAATATTTTCTTTGGATTTGTCATGTTAATGTACTGGGCATTGTTGATATGATTATTGTCTTATGTATTATACATAGCTATTGTACTTATTGTATATAGTTTTTCTTATATTAGTTATAACCTTTTTTATTTTTGACAAAAAGCAGATTGTGTATTTAATAAAGTTTTCTTGAAGATCAGAGGACAGAGTCAGCCATAAAGGTCAGGGGGTAGTGATTCATGCCTTTAATCCTAGGGTAGGAAGTTTGAACCAGGAAGTGATATTTCTGGGCAGAGAGAGCTTTATAGGCTGGAAGAGACAGAGTTCGGCCCTTCCCTTTGGCTGAGGACTCAGAGGCACTCTTTCTGAGGATTTGCCACAGCAGGCCTGAGGCGGTGGTGGGGTGAGAAGTGGCCATGGCTTGTTCCTCTGCCTTTTCAATCTTTCAGCAGCACCCACCCAGGTTATAAGCTATTTTATTATCTTTTTTGATGCTGTATTTGTACTTTAAATGTGATATGCTTGTTTTTCCTAAGTATAAGCTTTTATTAAAAATTCTTCCTCTTAATCCTCACTGACATTTTAATTGACGATATAAAACCACTCAAATGATTACCAAGATGATTATTTATCCAAACATGATTATTTACCCTTTACATGTGTTATGTAAAGTTTGATATAGCATGGGAGAAGCAGATAAAAGAGGGTATATAAAAGCCATGTAGGATTTGTGCCTCTGATTGAAGTATGTTCCAATAGCGTTTTGTGGCCAAATCCTGGTGCTGGTTGGAGTCACTGAAATCTTCCTAGGAAGTGGTATAAAGGTCCAAATGTATCTTATGATGAGATTGTACATTGTTTCTTTTTGGGTGCTTACTTTGAATCAAAGTAAAAGTTAATTGCACAGAGACAATGCTAGCTTTCCTCTGATCCTTTCAGAGAAACAGAACTAATTTCACTATCCTCCCACCCTGGTTAGTTTTATTCCAAATTCCTGCAGCAAAAGAACAGCAGGGCTCTTCTTTGCACTTGGGGAGACTTGATCTGCACTTCCTTTCAGTGCATTACGGACATGTTGTCTGATCAGCTGTGGATGCAGCTAGCTGGTAAGCATATTCAGAGGGTGCTCCTGGTTTCCATATCTTTTTCTTGCAGTCTCATCTTCCCTTCTCCCTTATGACCACCGGAAATAAGCCAGTAGCAGTGCGGAAGGTCCATAGTGGACGTACGCCACAGAAATGCACATGCCCTGCCAGGTATTACCTTAATCTAAGGGAGACATAGAGTGATTCTCATGGACAGAAGAAATAATGCATGAAAAAAAATTATGCTCACTTTATCATCTGAGAGAATTTGCCTCATTCTTCAATTTTCCACATAGTAATGTCACTCTCCTGGGAAACATTTTCAGAAACAACCAACCCTTTCTTCCTTGTGAGGTATTCTGTGTTTGTGCAGTGGTAGACTCTGGGTGTCCTGTTAACTTATTCTTAGCATGGAACTCCTGTGATATTCATTTGTATATTTCTTATATTGAGAATTACTATTAGGGAAAAGAGGCTGCCTGTTTTGTATGTGTCTTCCCAGTGACAGGAAAAATCAGGAGGCAAAGGAAGCATTCACTGTTTTGTTATGGGGAAGATGAATACAGAAATTGGGGGGAACAGTTTGTGTATAATTGAGAGCAACTTTTATAGTTGATATTTTTTTCTATGTCTGTTATAATGTGAAGATTGTTCTAATAAGTGATATCTTTCTATTGGTCTATTGACTAGTCTTTCTTCCTTCTTTTTTTCCTTTCTTCTTCCTTCTTTCCTTCCTTCCTCCCCCATTCCCTTTCCATCTCCTTTTTGAAGTCTTGTCAATTATTCTCTTTAAATAAAGATTTAAGTCATATAAAACAAACAGAACAATTAGTGAATTCTATATGTGTCAACCCACAATGCTTATTTTCTTTCTTCCCATGCCTATTTGGTAAAAGTAGTTCTCCGGGACTGCATAATTACAGATGAATGACAGTGAATTGCTTGGACAATAATTGGTAGGAAGTAAATTATGAGAAGTCATTAGTGGAAGAAAATGAATAGTTGGTTGCTTAGCAGGTCACCATTGAAAGCCCAATGTGGTTAAACATTCTATTAAATTATAGGCTTTGTCATTTAAGCATATTTATAAATCACTGATCTTTCTAAGCTGTATTTTTATATAATCTTTGATTTGTGGTACAGTACAGGAGCTGCCTAATATGGCAGGAATTCTATGAAGTAAACAGTGTACATTTGAAATGTTCAGTGTTCTTTTGACCAGAGGAGTCAGCAGACCTACCTTGTACAAAGAATGTTTACAAAGGAAAGCGTATGGTGTTTAGAGAACCCAAGATAATTCTGAACAGTTGTATTATTCTCCAGGCTGAAAAGTGTGTCACTCATCTAATTCCCTGATCCTAAATTTAGAAGTTCCAGGTTCAGAATTTAGAATGGATGTTTTTGTAATCCTGTCTAGAAGGAATTGTGGTTTCCTGTCTATACAATCTGATACGACAGCAATAAAAGTCACTTGGCATAACATCTTAATTTTCTGTTTTTGGTGGCTATGACAAACACTACAACCAGAAGCAACTTGGAGAAAGAAAGATTTATATTATTGTACTTTCAGTTCATATGGTCCACTTTTTATTGGGACAGGAACTCGGAGCAGGAACCAAAAAGCAGGCACTGCATAGAGAGGAATGCTGTCTGCTGGTTTGTTCCCTGTGACTTATTATGCTCAGCCTGCTTTCTTATACAGCCTAAGAATGACCTGCTCAGGGGTGGCACCATGTACATTGGGCTGGGCCTTCCCATATCGATTAGTGATAAGAAAACCCACAGGTCAACCTGATGGAGGCAATCCTCCAGTGGAGACTCCCTCATGTAATTCTGTGCTGTATTAAACTGACAGATGAAACTCACTAGAATAGAGATTGGGATTGCTCTGTTTCTTCAATAAATGTATCATTTTATGCTTGTTAATACTGCACATAGTGTGTTCATATAGTGTGTTGACTCAGGCACATGTTTACTAGACTTCACAATAATATTGATATTTTAAGTACTGTGAGTTTAACTCTAACCCTGTGTCCATCCATGGGGACATCCATAAATGTAATAGAAAGTAGTAGCCCTGCATTCTTAGTGCTGCAATTTCTGATGTGAGTGTAAGTTCATCCTTTATAATAACTACAGAATGATTTAGTGATAACAGGCATGATACTAGCTATAGATTAGTAACTGTCTTAGATTCCCCTGCCCTTTTTGGATCTGTTCAGCTTGTAGATATTTCATTATTAATAACAAAATTTGTGGTGGTATATTGTATATTTAATAAAAATAGTCTGAAATATTAGAGGATAGAGCCAAGCATTGAAGGTCAGTGAGTGGTGACCCATGCCTTTAGTCCCATCTCTTGGGACGTAGAGATCTATCTGGATCTCAGTGAGTTCAAGAACTGAGTCTTTTAATTTAACATCTTTAATTACAGCACTCAGGAGGCAAGCAGATCTCTGAGTTCAGAATGGCCAGGGCGACACAGAGAAACCCTGTCTCAAAATAAATAAATAAATAAATAAATAAATAAATAAATAAATAAATAAATAAATAAATAAATAAATAAATAAAATAAAATAAAATAAAATAAAATAAAATAAAATAAAACAAAGCAAAACAAAAATTGTATTGCCTGCCTCTTCCATCTCTTAAAACCCAACACTACCATTTGCTATATGGTGTACTTGATGTGAGCTGCATGTGAAGCTGGCAAATTAGTGTGTCTGATGTGCTCACCACAAGCCACCTTTCATGACAGTTTCCTCATTCTTTGCCCGTCTTTGTCATTGTTTTATTTCAGAAATGTACCACCTCCTCCACATCCCTGCTGGACTTAAGTGTTCAAGTGTGGGGATTTCCATTTTTCCCATCTGGTCAAACCCCAAGTTTTGGGAGAGTACTCCAATGCTTAATAAAGCTTAGTGATGCCTTTCCATGGTATAGAGTGTGGCCTAATAGAATAGGCATTCTAAGCTTGAGGTGCTTGGTTTCCTTTGTCTTATTTTATAATATACACACACCTCCTCATATGTGTGTTTGTATGTGTGTGTGTGCCAGATACTGTGAATGGCTTTGGTGCTATTGTAGTGAACAAAAGAGGCATCGGTTTTGTTGCTGTGTTTAGTGGGTGATTCCAGACAAGTAATTGCAGCACTAGGGGCTAAGTTATAGTTGTATCACGTACTAGACAAAGGAGAGGTGTGGTAGTATGTGTCAAATTACAACACAGAACTTGGCTATCCAGAAGGTCTTGGAGGCTTGCTTTATGCTCAACAGTAATCACTCTAGAGAGTGCAGCATGCTCACCCTAGAGAATCTCAGCTAGAGAACAATCAGATAGAAAATGCTTCTGAGAGCATTTTTATATTTATCTTTTGATTTCGTATAGGCATGTGAGATCTCTATGTATAGAAAGAAGCCCAGATCTGACCCAGGCTGTGTGGTCACTGTAACCCCTATTTTTCTTACTTGCTTCTAATGCCACTTATTCTCTCCTAAAAAGAAACAACTCACATAAATGATTTATTCACTACTCATTTTTGCTGACTTAAAAACCCCAGATATGTTCACTAATTGCTCCATAAAAGGCCCTATATTTCTCTTAGGAGTATGTAGGCAGAGGTAAAGAGCAGTAGATAGCTGAAGTGTTCTCTGAAGCTCCATGGAAAGGTTAGGCAGTGACTCCTTCAGAAGGATGGGTGCTGGGAAGATTGCAGGGATAGAACTGAGGATGTGACAGAGGCAGAGAGGATGCCATTAAATGAAACCAGATTAGGAGATGAATTTCTTGGAATATAATGTCCTTACAAAGTCAAAAACTATAGAGAAGGGCCTACTCAGAGAGAATTGGGGAGTTAAGAAAAGAATTTGGGACTTTGTTAATGGGGTCTAAAGAGAGATACTACAAGTGAGCTAACAAAGAAATTGTACTAATAAGCCAGCAAGATCTTTTTTTAAGCATATGATAGGAAATGATTAGAAAAGATCCATTTGCAGAAGGTCTAGCATAGTTGAGTTTTGTTATTTTGACATCTTGAGTTTGAATGATTGTAGCTAATGGGAAGGTCAATATCTACTGTAGAGGAAAGTAAGAAGCTAGAACTCAGAATGTATCCAAGTTTCATATCTTAGTCATACACACAGAGAATGATACTTTTGTAAAGAAAATAAATGTTATGAAATATTTTTCTTACGTTGAAAGAGTGGACTAAACCTCTGAATTGTAAGCCAGCCCCAATTAGATATTTGCCTTTTTATAAGCATTGAGTTGGTCGTGGTGTCTCTTCACGGCAATAGAAATCCTAACAAAAATAGCCATCATCAGAGAAGCTTCCTCTTGTAGGAGATGGAAACTAATACAGTGACCTAAAATGGGACAATGTTCAGAGAGTGAGCAACCCATGTCTCCACCAATGTCTCCTTCTGGGCTCAGGGAACTCTGAGGAATAGGGAGTAGAAAGATTGTAAGAGCCATAGGACATGGGAGATACCAAGAAAACAATGTATTCTAGGCAAAAAAGATGTATGCAAATATGGACTCACAGAAAACACATGGACAAGTCTAAGCCAAATGGGGTCCCATGCTGAAAGCAGACATAGACACTAGCCCCTTTCCCTAATCCAGAAGCTTTCAGCAATTGATAAAAGCTTACTAAAAAATGTTTTCTCTGATGGCATCTCACGGCTATACAAACCACACTCAAGAGTAGACCCCATACTCACAAGACATATGGCCAACATGAAAGGAAATCAATGTTATTTTGGCTTTTAAAATAATTATTTTTATAATTCTAATTTTATAACAAATAAAATTAAAATTTAAAATCAAGATTTTTTTTTTTAATCTTAAAAAAAGATCGACTGTCAACATTAGAAAGGACATGATTTTATGTTAACAGTTCAATGTGCATGTTAAAATTCCCTGAGTGTCTTTGTTCATATTGACTTGGCCATTTATTTATTTTTGATGGTGAACCTAGCCTTTAATGGCTGAGCCATCTCTCCAGTCCTTGAGCATTATTTATAAGAATGATTAGCTGATGAATGTGTTTGTTATCTTCACTTTTTTGTTCTTTTTGATGCAAGGTAACAAACATCACAATTTGATAGTGCTCAATCTTTCATACATAGTCTTGTATGTAGCCAATAAAAAACAGGTTAGAGCAATTTACACATGTGTGTATACAAATAAATAAACTTTATTTCATTTTATTATTCCCAAGGGTTAAGATGTACAAACAAGGAACAAAATTAAAATTATTTTCTTTGGGGATGATTTATGCCTTAATTTCCACCTGCCCTATAATTAGAAATTTTGAACTCTGTAAATGTTTTTTAAGATAAAATTATTGCCTTGGTAAACTTCAGAAATTATATCATTAACCCAAAGACCTTTCTCAGCCTAGAACAACATGGTTGGTACAAGTGTCTGTGCACACAGACAAATAAATAAAGAGGAAAGTTTAAAATAATTTGAAAATGATTTATTGTCGGCCACCCCTGCAGTTAGGAATTCAAGTATTATTACTTTACTTCACTGCAGCAGGGGAGGACAGCAACTTGCTGTGGGCTAAAGGTAAATTATGATCTATTGCAGAGGAGGAAGCAGATGAACTGAGGCAAGAGGGAAGAAGTGGGGAGTGAGCAATGTGTTTTCTGAACTATTGCTTCACATAATGCCTTTAAAATTTGCCTTGACCTCTGATGGAAAATCCCAGCAAGAGTGCTGAGGCAAATAGCATTCTTAAATCTTGATAGTTAAGGGCATGCTTGGCCCGGCGAGGGGGACCAGGGTATGCCAGGATACAGTGCACACTGTGCTGTGTAGAGTCACAAGTTTCCCTGCTTCAGTGGCTTGATAATCTCATCCCAGATGTACCCAGTTTTAGTTCAACGGGATCAATGAATACTCAAAGTCCTAGGATGACACTTCTAAAGTTATCTACTCTGCCTCCAGCACTTGTGAGTTAAACCTTTCATGATGTAAGTGAATATGGACTAATACAGTAGAATAATATCTATTTCCTCATAATTGAAGTAAGAGTAAAGTTCAAGCACAGTTTCCAAACACAAAGTGATACAGGGAAGGAAAAAGTAAACCCTGAATCTGCCAATGTCTCTTATGCAACAAGGTTCATCCTGGATACTTCATTAACTAGCATCTCATTAGATCATCCTAAACTCTATGCTGGAAGTTCACCTGCTTCTCAGTGTAACTGAGAAAACTGAAGCCCACCAGGACATATCTCTCTGTGTAAAGCTTGCTCACATGTAAATTTTATCTATTAGCAGCTACTATATTTTCTACATCACTACTTAGTCCTCTGGCTGTTTTTACAAGCACCTCATAGTCATATCCATATTAACAATTAAGTATCCAAACAAGTTTTCTTTCTTTCTTTTTTTTTTCTTTTTTTTACTTTAGGTTCAGTTCCAGAAGTTACTGTTACCTATCTTCGAGCAACTGCATGTGCAGGAGACACAAAGTTGGTTTTGGAGGAAACTGTGGACTGGCACCCTGGGGATGAGGCTGTCATCATCAGCGGAATGAGTGTTGAAGGTTATGGACCAATGGAAGAGGTTGTTGTTGTGGAGACTGTACACAATGCAGGCCTCCATCTCAGGACCCCCCTCAGGTACTCAAATTTCAGCTTGGATAGCTTTACATGTAGGAAGATGCAGTCTTACACAATCTGGGCTCTGAACATTTATCTCTTGATGAGATACATTAGCATTAGCTAATAGTAGACATATGGAAAAGAAAATAATAAAGCATGAATGTTATGAAGATGAAAATTTCTTGAATACGTTCTCTAATGGGATCCCATCATCTCTGCCTTAGCAAGTGGTCAGTCCATAATTCCCAATGCTATGAAAGATATGTTTTACAGATGTGTGTCTGGCTCATTCTTGGATATTTAAGTTTCTAAAGTAATAGATACTTGGCATTTCTAATAAGATGTAGAGTCATGTTCTCAAGTTCATCTCCCTCTCTTGTTTTTGTCAGATATTCTTACAATGTCACAGAGAACTGTGAAGCTGGAAAGAATCACATTTTGAAGGCTACAGTGGCTCTTCTCAGCAGGAACATTATCATCCAAGGAAATCTTACTCTAGAGAGAGTAAAGTTCCTCCATTCCTGCCAGGAGGCCAATGCCACAGAAGGTAGAAATGCAGCTTGATGAAAACCTAAAGAGTAAATAAGTGTTCACTGATTAACAGTGTACTTGGTCTTCTTCATTAGGACACGCTGTTAGTCTTTGAGTGTTCATATTCCACAATTTCAAAATCCTTTTGATCAGTTTGTCATTTCATCCTGTTCCCCACTCCCAGGTAAAAGAAATAGACAAAAGACAAAAGAAATAATTTAATTACTTGACCCAGGAAAACTTGCATTAATGAATTAAACCTGGATAGCCAGGAAGCTGTAATGATTTCTTTAATCCCAGGCTTCTCCTAAGATTCTCAAGAAAGCTATGATTCCAGAATCAAAGGCTTGGGCAATTCATTCTTATTGATTAGATTTGTATCTCCTCTCCTTTGGGGTTTGTTTTCTGACTGACCTACTATATGGTGTAGGTAAAGGGGTAAAGGAGCCAATTTATCTTCTGGTAGAATAGCAGGCACTGAATCACGTTGATGTGCCTATTAAACATCTATTTCAGGGATGGTTAGTTTAGGAGGTTATGTTTTGGTTTCCCAGGCTGTAGATTATGAGGCTTTCACATACTGTGAAGATATCATTTGTCAACTTTGGTCCAGGATGGTCTGGGTGTCAAGGATGACTTCCAGGCATGAGCTGTGGATGGATGAGGAGGCTTTTACTATGATGGGTAGAGAAGGTTTTGGGATAGGAGGGTGGTGGTGAACATGAGTTTCATTTTGTCCATATTGAAACTGATAGGGCAGGCTAGCAGTTGAGCGAGATGTCTGATTGTGTCTGGATGATTATAGAAATACCAAGGCTAGAGTTGAAGATTTCCAAGACATATACACAGAGGTGCAGTTATTGTTAATAGTGGAAAATGAGCACAACCTCACTCTTATCTTCCCAAAGTTATTACCTGACAAAAGTTTAATTTGACAAAAAGAAAAAAGTTTGGATTAAAGTAGATTAGAGCTGATTGACTGCCGCCTTCACAATTCTGCCAAGTTGGAATTATAATTGCACTAAAACATATAAACATACGTCATCTCTTCATTTACTGCATAGAGGCCAACTCTTTGAAGGTTCAGGCTCTATAATTCACCAGATAGAGACACATTATTTTGAACTACTGCCACCTCTTTTGTTGGTTATTGCATTATAATATTAACTTAATTGCAACAATACAGATGGCCATATAGGTGTGTTGATTAGTTTTTGTTGTCTGTTAGACAGAACGTCAAGTCATCTGGGAAGAAGTAGCCTCATTTATGAAACTGCCAATATTAGACTGACCTTTGGCTGTGTCTGTGAGAGACGGGTCTTAATTGAATATTGACACGGAAAAGCTTATCCCACTGTATCAGCACCATCCCTAGGAGGATGAGTCTGGACTGTATAAGAAGGAAACCTGAGTATGAACCAGAAAACAAGCTGGTACTTTGTGTTCCTCCATGGTCTCTGCTTGAGTTGCTTGAGTACCTGTCCTGGCTTTCTTTAAAGATGGACTGTGGCCAGGAGGTGTAAAATGGAATAATCCTTTTCTTTACTTAAATTGCCTTTAGGTTGTGGTGTTTACTACAGCAAAAGAAAGCAAATTCAGACCTTAAGTATATCTGAATTAAGTTGACTTTGATTCTTCTGGGTATAGGCTCCAAAATAACATGGCTAATACTGAATCAGTTCTGAAGATGACTTTTCCATTTTGAAATTATTTTCCCATTATCAAATGTCACACGTCAGCAGAAAATATTCTGAGCGCTGGTTTCTCAATACTGTGGCAATGGCAGTTTCGCATTGGTACAGCTCACTTTTCTATCCTTAGTAGGAAGATAGCTGGGCAAGCAGATTGGTAACAGCTCCTGGAGCTATCTGTCTTTTCACTGGAGACATTTCTGCTAAATCCTCAAACACACAACAGTATATTGAAGGAAAACTCCACTGGGCACTTCAAAACTGTAAGACGATATTGTAAAATTCAGTATTTGCAATGTCCAGAAGAATTGTCAAATCTGAAAAAACATTTTATTGCATCTTTCCTACAGGTTATTTTTTGTATTTAAATAAACACTGATATAATTGGTCTTGGGAGTTGTCATCTGCCCCTTTCTGATAGGTGATAAGGTGATTGTGTGTGTGGGTGGGTGGGCATTTCCAGAAATAAGAAAGCAAGGGGCAATATTGTGTCCCAGTTATTTCATCTATTTAAACAATCTACAGGGAGAATGGGACAATGAAAAAAGACTGTTGGATGGTGATGTGGGAATGTCTTTGTGTATGTTGTGAATAAAGGACTATTTTGGCTCATGACAGGCACTGTATAAAAAGTAGGCAGTGAAATCAGAATAAGTAGTAGGAGGACAGAGACATAGGCAGATTGAGCCAGATGCCCAAAGAAGAAACATGTAAGGAACACAGGTGAGCCATAGGCCATGTGGCAGACAGATTAATGAAAATGTGTTAAGATGAAGGAGCTAGGTAGCAATGTACCTCAGCCGAAGGTCAAACAGCATGAAGTTAATATGAGCATCTGAGTCATTTTTGGGGGCCTGAGCAGCAATGGGTGGCTAGGCACTCTGGGACCACAGGTCTGCGGGGCCTGGACCTCTGGTTGGACAGGGCCAGAAACTTATTGTAGCAGGATGGTTTGTCTTATGTAGACGTAGAGCCTTGTAAACAGATTTTTCTAGAAGCATACTTAAAGGTTCCCCTGAACATCCTTGTGTGTTTCAGGTAATCTAAAGCACTGTTTGTACTCTAAGAGTGAAAAGATCCTGGGAGCCAGGGATCTCGGGGCCAGAGTGATCATTCAGTCCTTCCCAGAGGAGCCCAGCTTGGTCAAGCTTAAGGGAGTACAATTTCAAAACCTGGGGCAGGCCTTCCATAAGCATCTGAGTTCACTCACTCTGGTAGGAACTATGAGAGGTAAGGGGCCACACCTTGGCCTTCCCAGCTTTTTCCTTCTATGCTGATGGTACTACATGATGGTGTTACGTGGGACTGACAAATTCAGAGATGGATAAATGTTTACATGTTAGATGTATACTTTTCAAACTTTAATATCTAAGTTAATCACACATGGAGCTTATTAAATTAATATACATATACTCACTCACCAGAGCAACTTATACAGGTGAGAAAGTGCTAGTGATTGAGGTGTACAGTGTGTTGTGACGAAATGATATCTTGATAGATATTCAGAGTTGGTAATAACCTAGACCGTGTTTCTGAAAGAAGCACTTATTAATGAGTTAATTTATAGGTGTTGATTTTTATTCTTATAAGAAACTAGAGATTTTTCTCTATAATCAACATAAAGCTTTGTGTAAATACAAATTTACAGCACTGACCGAACAAACTTACCTTTAACTGAAGACTCATTATATTAGATATATAATGAAACAAAAGTAACCCTCCTCCATTCTGTCATGAGAACAACATCTATGGTTTTGTTCACAACAGAATACATAGAAGAAAAGATGGTTCTTGGGGCTTTTAACCTGGGTCATCACAGTGTGACAATACTGTTCCCAGAATGTTAACCTATCTGTCAGAATTTTAAGTTACTCACTCATTTTTAGTTTGCTGTAGTTATTTCCTTTAGCTTTACAAATATGCACGTTAACAGACACAGTATGATTTTAAGGTTATTTCCTTGCAATTTCCTAAGATACATAAAGATATCGAGGGTCTATGCATAATATAGATATTATATAGTGTAGCATGTGTAAAATTTTATACACGTAAATGCACATGCTATTTCATATTCATGTTCTGAATTATTTATTAGAGCAGAGTAAAATTGGCATTATACTTATCTGTATTTTATATTACTTTTTAGTTTTTGAATTAGTTAAATAGTCTACAAAGCTATATTTGGTCTTAAAATAGCTTATTTCAAAAATAAAGATGAAGATTTAGACCTACTCAACAGTATAATGAACATTTAAAAGTCCAAAAGGAACACAAGTAAAATATACAAAAGAAAAATAGCTTTGGTTTTGCTTAAAAATCTCCTGGAGTGTTTTATTGTTCCTTACTTAAAATTTCTAATAATAATTTTTTTCTTGTGAAGAAAAATGAAGCACGAATTTGAACTGGTATTTCAAAATCAAGTGATTATCTGTGTTACTGTTTATGTTATTTAGAAAATAAATTCAGTGTTAACTATTGGCCAATATTTTAACTATGGTTTTCTATTTTAATGCTACATGATTTAAAACCTGATTATTGCAGTGATTTATCTTAGAAAGCTATTGTACCAATTACATATTTCTCATATGATAAAAGTCATAATAGGATTATAAAGTCAACTAATATATCTTGACCGACATAGACTACTTTTCATTTTTATTCAAATTTATTAATTGTGAAAACTAATGGATTTCTTTATGACATCTTATTGATGCATATAATATACTTTGATCATCTCCAATGCACATTATCATATTCTATCACCTGTCCATCGACTCTTCCTCCAAGCCCTTCTTCTACTTTCATGGATTATCTCCGTACTGATTATTTTTACAACAGTCTGTTGTGCATGTTATTATAAATTTAAAAGAGAAGAAAACATCCATAGCAAAAATAGGTTTATTTTTAAAGAAACCTATGCGAAGAATAATAACTTTAAAATTTTATTTGTTTGAACATAAGAAAAATAAACAAGATTGTAAATTTAATTCAGAACCTAGTTCTTAGAAATTCCCCTTTTCTCCTCCTCTTCCTCATCCTTTTCTCTTGTTCTTCAAGACAGAGTTCTCTGTGTAGCCCTGGCTGTCCTGGAATTTGCTTTGTAGACCAGGCTGACCTTGAACTCAGAGACCTGCCTGCTTCTACTGCCTGAGTGCAGAATTAAAGGTGTGCAACCCCACTGCCTGGCCAGAAATGCCCTATTTCTATGTATATAGCAGAGCATACATTTTTAGTTTTCAACAGTATATTTAAATATGAGATTCTTATATTTGTGTGTGTACATCCGTGCAGTACGAGGTTTCTGGCCCGGACTTTCCGGCCTAACCTCAAGGTCTAGACCTGCAGACCCGCAGTCCCACAGTCCCACAGATGCCTTCATTAGTTTTTGGCTGATCAGCCTCAGGCCCAGGCATATCACTTGCTAGCTCTGTACCCTTCACCTAACCCATGTCTCTTGTTCTGTTCAGCCATGCGGCTCGGTACCTTTTCTTAGGGCAGCATAGTTGTCCTCTGCTTCCTCTGGCTTCTCTCTGGAATTCTGTCTGGAATTATGCTCTCAGAGATTTTCTTATTCTGGTAGCCCCACCTACACTTCCTGCCTGCCTTTGGCCAATCAGCTCTTTTTATTAAACCAGTGGGTGGGACAATTATTTACCATGAAACAATACAATACCCCTACATATCCCCTTTTCTCTTTAAAACAAAAGGAACTCCAATTCTAAAATTCTTTTCCCCCCTTATCTATAACAGCTTATAAGCAACACTGTAAATAAACACAAACATCCATAATCCATGTTTTGGGAATGTGGGCGTCATTCTCTAGGCTACTTCCTGCTGAATGGGGGCGTTGGCAATCTCATGGGAATCCAAAGAAAAATGTAGGATTATGGAAAAGTCTTTAGTGGAGTAGTCTCTAAGGCTGGGTCATCTCAGCCAGTCTCCTTGAAACTGTTTTGTATTCAGAGCTCTGGAACTTCAACAGAGGTGCTCTGAAATGCTGAATTATCTGGTTCATCCATTTCCATCGGAGATTTTTCAGGGGGTCTTCCTCTATCAAACTTTATGTTCTCTATCCAGGAAGAAATCCACAGTCTTTCATTTTCTGTGAAAATAAAAGGAAAACCTCTTCTCCAAAGTAGCATATCTTTGCATTTCAATTTTAAAGTAAACTCATTTACAAAATATATAGGTTGAATTACTCCAACAACATTTATAATCAGATGTCTTTTAGCAGCTTTTACTAAGTCATTATCAGTCAAAAAGCTTAAAGATAAGACAATAATATACAGTATCCAGACATTCTTTGTATTTTCCATCTTTACGTGGCTTATTTATTTATTTATTTTTAATCTATGTATTTCACTCTATTTCTTTTTTTTTTTTAAGGGCTTTCTTTCCCTTTCTCTTCTTTCTCTAAGCCTATGTATATATATTTTCAAAACACTCTTTACCACTTAGACTTTTTTTTTAAACAGTCTTTACTGTATATTTATTTCTTAACTTTTTCTGTTTCTGACCACACCTTTAATCTGCCATTATCTCTGACTGTATCTGATCACACCTTTGCTTGCCTAGGGTGATTGACTCCACCCAGATTCTTCTATTTCTTTCTGTTTCTGAACACACCTTTAATCTGCCAGGATTAAAGGCTGGTATGATAGGTGGATGGCTCCACCCAGCTCCTAGTCTAATTTCATAGAATTTATCTTTTTAACCCAGGTACTCTGGGGAATTTTAGGGTCCATATAATGACCAAGTCAAACTGCCATCTGCTGCTCACTAACTCTATTTAAGTATTAGGCAGCAGGGCCTTTTAAAAGACTCACAAGTATTTTGCCTTTAAGGCTGAATCAGGAACCTTCTCTTAAAAAAGTCAAGCTTCAGTTTGCCTCAGGCAAACAGAGCTGATCCATGAAAACATCAACACTAGAAAGCCATCTTTGATTCTGTTCCTTTTTTCTCCTTATGAACGTAAGCCTTAAGTAAATCATTTATAACCTTCTCCTTATATTGAGGGTCCTGTGAGACTTCAGGAACCAGACATTTTACGCCTTAAACTGCACTCTAAAAGCCCGCCATTGTAGCTTAAGCCCATGTGCCTCACCAGGGTGTCTCTGTACCACGGGCTCATGTTGGAGACACAATTCAGAGGCTGCTTTGGGCTCTAGACCATTTTTAAGGTTTCTATGACTTTATATGGACATATTTGCCACATGTTGGGCTGCCATTTGTAGTACAAGGTTTCTGGCCCAGACTTTCGGGCCTAACCTCAAGGTCTAGACCCACAGACCCGCATACCCCCAGACCCGCAGTCCTACAGAGACACATAGACGCTTTCATTAGTTTTTGGCTGATCAGCCTCAGGCCCAGGCATATCACTTGCTAGCTCTCTACTCTTCATCTAACCCATGTCTCTTGTTCAGCCATGTGGCTCGGTACCTTTTTTTAGAGCAGCATAGTTGTCCTTGGCTTCCTGTGGCTTCTCTCTGGTGGTCGTCTGGCACTCTGCTCTCAGAGATTTTTCCTAGTCTGGTAGTCCCGCCTACACTTCCTGCCTGCCTTTGGCCAATCAGCTTTTTTTTTTATTAAACCAGTGGGTGGGACAATTATTTAAAATGAAACAACACAACCTCCCACACATCCGTGTGTGAATACACATATGTGTCTTTCAAAGAGAAAGTAACGTGTGTACTGCCTGCCTCCAGCAAATGGCAGCACTCACTGTAGAAGAGTTAGAAGCAATTAAGACATTGCCTCACAAACAAATCCACAGATCAACCTAATGGAGGCAATGCTTCATTTAGGGGTTCTCCTGTAAACCACATGTGTCATGTGGACAACCAAGATTAGTCATGGCAACAGCCAGTGAGTGTTTTGGTCCAAGTTGGCCTGATTTGTACTAATCTAAATTTTTGGAAAAACCCAAAGTTGACCTGAGGACCAGGTTTAGGAAGGTATAGGGGAAGTTGCTTCAACTATGCTGAAATGAACTGGCATTTAGGAAAGTAATAACTATGTCTCAATATCTCCATCTCTGTGTCTACCCCAAATAATGACATATGTCTTGTTTTGTCTTCTAACAAATAAATGTTTGTTAGAAGCTATAGTTGTGCAGCACAGGATAGCATTTCTGTCAATATGGACAATTGGACACGAGTGTATAAAAAAGTTAGCCAAGCATGGCAGTGGGAGAGCAAATAAGTAAACTGTTCCTTGGTGGTTTCTGCCTTGGCTTTCTCCGTGATAGATTATAAAGAGTAAGATGAAATAAATTCATTCATTCTTAATTTCCATGTGGCAATAGTATTTATCAAAGGACTAGAATCTAAACAAGAACAGCTCACAAGGTATAAATGTTAATTTATAGCCCAAGAAATAATGGCCACAACTTCATATGCAAGTGTAATTTATAAAAGTCCAGGTTGAATCATACAAGACCTTTACGGTTTTTCTCTACCGTACTGTAATAAAAAGACATTGAATGGTTAGAATTCTTTTTTTTTAATTTAAAAGTTTTTTAATATACCAACCACTTCTCCCCCTGCTTTCCCTGTCTCCTGTCATCCCTCAGCTCCCCACAAGCCCATCCTCCATCCACTCCCTAGAGAGGGTAAGGACTCCCAGAGCCAGTCACTATTGCCTGGCATATCAGGTTGAAGCAAGACCAAGCCCCTCCTCTTAGTATCAAGGCTGAATAAGGTGTCCTTCTATAGGGAATGGGCTCCAAAAAGCCAGTTTAAGCATGAGGGATAAATCCTGGTCTCATTATCAGAGGACTCACAAACTACCCACACCAAACAACTGTCACCTATGTTCAGAGGATCTAGTTTGGTCCCATACAGGTTTTCCAGCTTTCAGTCCAGAGTCAATGAACTCTCAACAGCTCTTGTTAGTTGTCTCTAGGTTTTCTCATTATGATCTTGACCCCTTTGCTCATATATTCTCTCCTTCCTCTCGTTGACTGAATTGGGAGCTCAGCCCAGTGCTTAGCTATGGATCTCTGCATCTGCTTCAGTTGCTGGATGAAGGTTCTATGTTGCCAATTAGGATGGTCACCAATGGATCCTCCTGGGAAAACGAAATAGATGTGATCTCCTGAGTAAATCAGGAACATGGGGGAAGAGGCAAGGGGAGGTGGGAAGAGAACATGAGGGAATGGGATGGATGAGTTCAGAGAGGGATAGAGAGGGAAAACAACAAAATAGATATCTTGATAGAGGGAGCCATTGTGGGGTTAGAGAGAAACCTGCTGCTAGGGAAATACCCAAGAACCCACAAACATGACCTAGATAAAACTCCAAGCAATAGTGAAGAGGATGCCTGAATGGCCTTCCCCTGTAATCAAATTGATGACCACCCTAATTTTCATCATGGAATTTTTTGATAATCATGTGGCTTTGCAGCTTGTACAGACAGACTTTCTGTTTCTTAGATGGAAAACACTTTCCAGTATTTGTGTCTTGAATTTTAACTAGCCTTGTCTTAATGATCTAGTGGCCATAGTTGCTCAGGTTCTTGATTTGCTTGCTCTTTTTCCCAAATGACAGAGTTTCATATTTTTGTGGTAAAATACTTTCTGGTTATGGTGTATCTTGTTTGTATGTAGTCAGCATAATCTGATGAGACTTTGAGGTGTGAGTAAAATGTTCACCTTATTCTTTACCTTTCAGATTCCTATCTCCAAAGCTGTTCAGTATGGGGCTCCTTCAGCAGAGGCATTGGCATGCAGGGGACAAGGGGCCTGAGGGTGGACAGTAATATATTCTACAAGATTATAGGTCATGCTGTGCTGGTCGGTAAGTACATTTGCTTCATTAATGTACATATTCTTGAATAGGGTGGGCAGTTTTTCATAAAGCATTCTCCCAAGTGGTTGAATTTCAACCTCACAGAACTATGGCTTTTCTGACCATTACCTAATAGGATGCAGTTTAAAATCCCGAATTTTAATTTACTCACGACTGAGTGACCTCCGAAACTGCATCACCAGTAAGCGAATCAATTGAAAGTTGAACTCAGGCTAATAAGTGTCTAATGGAAAATTTTAAAATTTACTGCCACAAAATTTCCCATAATTCTAAGTCCACACTGAGTCTCAGATGCTCAGGCTTGGATGAAGTTGGTTAAAGATTCAGAAATTGAGTTTGCGTGTAAGTGGGTCTGTGGTAGGCTGGGGCTGCAGTTTCTGAACTGGCAGACTGCTCCCTAGTTTCTACCTTTCTCCCTTAAGTTTATGACCAAACATCAGAATTGTACTTAGGTAATCATAAGTCTCAGTTGCCACCACATCACACCCCCACAAAAAAAAAAAAAAAAAAAAAAAAAAAAAAAAAAAAAAAAAAAAAAAAACACCCAGAAGTTTGGCTGGGTTAAAGAGCACCCTGTAGTGATTTCTGACCCAACTGATTTCTGGAAATTTATTTTCATCTTTTTCATTTCTTCCTCTGTCCTGTCATGGAGCTACTTTCTTTCATTCTCCTCAAAGATCACCCTTTTCTTCTGCCACATGGCTTTTGCAGGATTTGTTTCTCTCCATTTATGACATTTACTCCCTTGAAATATTCTTTCTGCCCTATACCTCCAGGTTAGAACTGCTGTGGGATTATGGTCTTGTACACTGTAAATATTTGTCGCTGTAAATAGTGGTTTGATTTAATGCTGATTGGCCAGAAGCTAGGCAGACAGGATGGATAGGTGGGGTGACAAGACAAGGAGAATTCTGGGAAGAGGAAGAGGAGATTCCAGTGAGACTCAGAGGAAGAAAGATGAGAATGCTGCTCTGAGAAAAGGGTACCAAGTTGCATGGCTAAATGTAGATAAAAATCATGGGTTAGTTTAAGAGTAAGAGTTATCAAGTAATAAGCCTGAGCCATAGGACAAATGGTTTATAATTAATATAAGCCATTGTGTGTTTATTTGGGACGAAATGGCTGTAGGACCAGCTGTGCAGGGCAGAAAAATTCCCGACTACATAGAACTTCTCAGCTTAAAACTTGATGCCCCTTCTGATCGTCTTGTTCTTGTGAGACATTCCCGTTGGTAGTTCATTGTAGGCTAAACTGGCTGAGTGTCAGAATATAAAAGCAAACCAGAGAAATGAATATATAATAGTATTATATTTTACATTATATATAATATTGACATAATTATAATATTATAAAACATTGTTTATAATATAAAATATATTTTCATAATTAAAAATATAATAGCAAGAATATAGTAATGCTAAAATAGTAAAAATATAACTATAATTGTTAGTTGTTTATTTCTAAATGAGCCCTGTGATAAGAAAAATCTTTGCTATAAAAAGCGGAAGAAGTTCTAATCCCCAAAGAGATGTTGTTTCATGAGGGACTATGGATTTTATAAACTCACTTAAAAGCAAACTCATCTTGAAGTCAAAGAACAGATACATGAGGTCACTGGGTATACAAAATATTTTGAGTAGAGAAGGGTAACCCCAGGAGTCAAGACAATAGATACAAGCTTGAGTCTGTTCTTACTTTTCCCTGTGAAAGTCTATGACTGCAAACATAGATATAGGATATCATCCTCAGATCCACCCAAAAAAAATAATACTGAATAGGCAATTTAAAAAATCTATTGGAGAAAATTCAGCCTTGGCTATTGTGGATTGTTGGCTCGACATGCTTTGTATTGTAATCAAGGGAATTAAAATATTTATTTCACTATAAAGTTCTCTGTCAGACCTAAAACAATCACAAGTTCAGATTATTAAATGACATGGGAATCTCAAAATGAGGGATCCTGTGGCACACACTATTGATCCTTCCTAAATAAACAATACTTTTGTTTCACGTGTTTGGGATATTAATACTCTTCTGCTCCACCTCTCATTGAGGGTGTAACTCCTCAGCCTGTCTAGTCTGTTTCGTTGAGAATGTCTGCTCTTCTAGAAAAAATATTTTATATAATTTGAGAACCAGGATGGGTTGAACACAAGTACTGTGACTTTTAATTATTATGTTTTTATTAAATTTATTCATTCACCATTCTGTGCACATATTTAAGCCTATCGAGTTGTTCCCATATCCACCATCCCTCCCTGTTTCCTGCCCTCTAAGTCTCTTTTGCAGGTGTGTGTGTGTGTGTGTGTGTGTGTGTGTGTGTGTGTCCCACTGGGTTTAACCAGGGCCATCTATCTGGTTTGGAGAATGGAGCTATTTTCTTAGGCTTTATCTGAAAATTAAAATAGAAGGTATAATTTGTTGAGAATGTTTGATCACATTGTGAACTCCCTGATGGCATTATTTACTAGAAAAACCTGTTTCTAGTAATAGCGTGGCTTAGTCCCAGCAAACACCTTTAATCCAACATCTTTCTACTTGTTGTATATTGTAAACAAGAATATATAAAGTAAACCATAGGTCGAGAGGTGGAGCAAGCAACCAGTTGACAGGAAGTGAACATAGAATCATTAAGAAAAATTATAGAGAGAATCAGAAGGATGGAAAGAGAGGTGCACAGGAAGTAAAAAGGAGGGCAATCCAGTTTGAGGATATTTTTTTAAGATGGCATAGTGTTGCAAAATATTTGTTTAACTATGCAAAGATGTGTTGCATTCATTTAGCTGTGTAAAAATGTGTTGCTCTTTTACCTTGCCTGCCTAAGGCACCTGATTAGTCTAATAAAAAACTGAATGACCAACAGCAAGGACTGAGATAAGGGTAACTTCCAGGAAGGGAGAGTAAGTAGGGGAAGAAAGAAAAAGAGATGCCAGGGACCAGTCAGCCAGATAAGGAGGAAGCAGTAAATTAGGGCACACAGAATGAAAGAAAGGTGATAAGCCCCAAGGACAAACTTAGATGAATAGAAATGGGTTAAATTAAGTTAAAAGAGCTAGTGGGGAAGCCTGAGCTAAGGCCAAGCATTCATAATTAATAAGTCTCCATGTCTTAAATGGGAGCTCATTGGTGGTTCAAAGAAAATGTCAGCTACTGCATAGGGAAGGTAGAGGGCTTCTGGGAAGTCAGCTGAGGAGGAAGTTCAGCTGGTTGCTTTTCTGCCTCTCTGAGCTAATAGGCTTTCACCTCAGCATCTGGCTTCTAAGTCTTTATTGGTAAAATCAAATGTTGAGATTTTTGTTAAAAACAACACTATTTCTATGATAATTAGATACACAAGATGCTAAGACTCTTTCTCTGCCTCATAGATAAAAATTACCCAAACAAGAAATCATGTTTTGTTTTTCTCTTGTTTTCTTGAATGATATCAAATATGCAAACGTAATATAATCTTCTGTTCTCAGGGACCTATATGGACAGAAAGTTTAGCTCTAGTGAGACTATTATTGGAAGAAAAAATGGTAAATACATAAATTTATTTTATTTTGAATCTATCACAATTCATCTATGATTGTCATAATTTATAAGCAGATATCATGACATGTTAACTAAATTTGTTGAGCGTACTATTTTTTCTAAATATATATTATTGATTTTGAAAATTTCATGTAATATATTCTGAAACATGCTTATCCCAACTTCCTATATTTTGCCACTCAACTTTGAGAAGACTTCTGTGTTTTTATACTTTCCTCATCAAACCCAATACTACCATCTTGTTAAGTTGAGAGTATTAAAATGATTTCTAATGACTTATTGCTGTACCCATAGATCATAAAACTTCTCTCGACATTCATAAAAGAGAAATAATTTTTAAAAGTTATTTTAACTGTATGAATATGTATGCATCAATGTGTTGGTTTATACACATGAGGGTAGGTACCTATAGAGTCCAGAAGAGTGAAGCAGATTACCCTGATGCTAGAGTTATAGAAGGTTGTGAACTACCCAATCTGAATACTGGGAACTGAACTTTGATCCTTTTCAAGAATAGTTTATGCTTCTATCCATTAATCTATTACTAATACCATCTTTATAATATGTAAAGACATATAAAATATAGTTATAATATACATATATAAAATATATTTTACATTTAACAGTCAAAAGTATTGTGTTATATACATTTTAAATGTTTGTGAATCCTCTGTGTTTGACTTATCTTTTGTTTTTCAAATTAGATTGGCCGGAACAAGGAAGCACAATAAGAAACAATGTGATCATCAGTGTTTCGGGGGCTGAGGGACTGTCCAGTCCTGAAATGTTGGCACCATCTGGCATCTACATATCCAGTCCTACCAATGCGATAGAGGTAAGAGCTTTGTTCTCACCTGGTGAGTCTAAGCTGATGGTGTAGGAAATTTCTTCCAACCATTCACATTAGCATCAGATTTCTGATTTGGATTTGTTCCTTTGAATTAGTATCAAGAAATTTGCTTATGGTTTTGTGTTAGGTGAGCAATGTAAGAATTGTTCTCGGGATTCCTATGAAAGTTATTTAGTATGTTAAGTAATATTAATGAATTGTATACTGATCATTTTATGGCAATACAAACTGAACCATCTTATTTTGGATCTCCTGGTTGTGATGCCAATTACTTATTAAATCACATGTAGCTTATCATATTAATTTGGCTCCACTTTTGCCAAAGAAGGGTTTTATATTGAACCAGGAAGTATATGAAATATATGGTTCCAGGAGCATGATCTTAATTTTTATTCCATTATTTGGTGCAACTTAATGTAGTGAAATTATAGCCACATGGTGAAATATCTTTCCCTATTTATCACTAACCAAGGATTTGTGAGTGAGGAGTTGTATTACAATAGCAGAAAGTCATTACATTTCTCACTTTTTAGTTATGTTATTCCTTGGTCTACCTCCAGCAGGGCTTAAGGCCCTCTCTTTTCCAGGATGCTACTCTATGCATTTGTAGATGCATGACCCCACAGATCCTTTCACTGCTACAGGATTATGACATTTTTGTCCAATTTCTGAGGAATGCACAGGACAAGCTACTTCTAATTACTGTCACTTGAGTAATCCCTAATAAAAGTGTGGTCCTCTGCTCAATGCTTCTTTCCATTCCTAATTGTGTTTCCCAAAGCATGGCACTTACACACCATTTTAGGTGCCTAATAGGGGTGGCTAATAGGCTAGTTACAGAAGGAGGCAGGATTTCATAGATCATCAGAAACCAGACTCTAGACAAGCTACATTTAACTTTTTGGCCACAACAGGGCTTCTTGAACAGCTAGGAAGCCAGCTCTGGGGCCTAGAGAGTCATGGTTTTCTAAATTTTCATGGGTACATTGAAAGATCTTGACAAAAGCAGTCAAGTTTCCCAGCTCATCCTGTGTGAGCCTGGAACATCCTCGCCTGTCTGGGTAGGTGGCATATTCCCTGGCTAGAAGAAAAGTGTGCTTGCTTCCATGCAGTGTACCAGGGGAACCTCCTGGAAAGTGAAGACCTGTGGACTTCATTTCCTATATTGTATGAACCTGGGTGAATGGTTTCTCCTTTAACATGAAGGTCATGTCATGATATCGATATGGTTATGCTTCATTGGTATAATAATACAGATGGAGCAAAACCCTCACTTAGACTTATAGAAGGTCACCTAATCTTCCAGTGTGGGCATTTAACCTAGAAAGCACACCTAGTAAGCAACAGAAAAATGGAGCTAGAACAAGTTTTTTGTTTCTCTTTCAGGTGCCCTCCATTTTGATGTTTTGCTTGTTTTTACTCTTAGGGTTATTTTGTTTAGCAAATAAATATATATTTTTCAAATATTACATGTACATTATATATACACACATACACCCATGTATATACATAAACATAGGTGTATGTGTATATATATATATATATATATATATATATATATATATATAAACATAAATGGTAAATAGAGAATAGGCTCTAAGATCCCAAAGTCATTTGAGGAGGGTCTCAGGCCCTCCTGCTTACACAACAGTTACTTACTAAGCCCTCTCCTGAACCTTTAAACTTTTATTTTGAAATAATTTCAGATGCAGAAGTACCAAAGTCTTCTCCTGTCTGTTTCACCCAGCTTCCTCCAAAAACATGTCTCTGGTCATTGAATAATATCAAATTGGGTACATTACACTGGTGTAACAATATTAATCGAACAAAACCCCTCATTTAGATTTGAGGAAGGGTTACTAATCTTCCAGGGTTGTCATTTCATCTAGAAAGCACACTTGCTCTCTTTCCACATATGAGCCTCCTTTGACATTCTTTACCTGGTGGTTGGGGAAGATAGTTTAATGTTATTTCTGATTTATTTAAACCCAGAATCTCGAAGCATTTTTTTTTAGTCACAGTGTAGAAATTCATCTTTGCTTCCAGGTGAATTTGTTTAAAGTTTACTCACCTTAAACTCCACATAGTACAAAGGGATTTCTTAGGTTCTTTAAGTTTTCATACCTGCAATTGACTGCTTTTGCCCTTCCCAGGCCACAGCTGAATCAAACAAAAGTCATTTTTTTTTTCCTAAACATTGAACTCTGAGTACTGTGCCTTCCTACCAGTGAGAACTTTTGTAGTGTTTTGTTTGAGTCTGCAGGGGCATGACCATCTTTGTACACTCTTTTGAGAAACCTGGACTTGCTTTCTAAAAACACATCAGTCACTCTCTCTCCATGAGTTTCCCGGGCTTCTGCTGTCACTGCTAGGCCAGTCTGCTCTCCACAGCGTAGGCATCAGTAGCCAGTCTTCAGTTTCTTTCACTGAGATCCCTTTTATCTGACATAATATTCATGAACCCACTCTTCCCACACCCTCTCAGGCAACAGGAGACTGTTTATTCCTAGTGCTTCAGAGTGTCCCATAGTTACAAAGCTATAGGAGTCTGCCTATGAACACGGTCCTATTAAGGAGAGCCCATGGAAAAGGGGGCCTGTTGGTGACATCCATTTGATCTGAGAAGAATTTGTTCTAGTTTGTGAATCAATTTTGTAAGGAATTATGTGTTAAAGAATCCCAACCTCAGTTCTCTGGCTCTCCCGACTCAATAAGTAATGTATATATAAGAGCTGCCTGAAGGGTTAAGTCACCCCCTCCCTCTTTTTAGTCTGGTATCTACAGATATGCACCTCAGGGAGCAGGTTTACTTGGGCAGTTCATTTCTCTCTGCAATTTCTCTTGCTTGAATGTCCATAACGCATTGACTTTCACTAAAAATTGATTGCCACACAAAATTTCCCACTTACCTTAAACCTTTCCCTGCATGTCTTTGGCTGCCTACATATGTAGGTGATTTCTTCATGAATCCTTTGTAGAGTACCCAATTGGAATTGAGAGAAAGGGCTGAGTGCTGATGTACTTCTTTTATAAGAAAAGTGAGTCTTACTGGCTATGATAGGACCAAAGCTGAAATGTTCCTTCCAACTATAAATCCATTTGAACAGGGTCTGTGTGTGATACTTTATGTTCCATAAACCTCATGGCACCAGCTCAGGTGATTCACAAATACTTTCATTTATTAAAAATGCATACTTTCTGGGTGTTGGTGCTTGCACTGGTGATAAGCAAGGATGTAGCCTCCGGAATTAATTAATTTATTTATTGTATACATGCGCGCGGATGCTCATACACTGGCATGTGTATACTATGTATTCTCAGGGGTTTTCTCCTTTACTATGTATTCTCAGCGATAAAACTTAGATGAACTTTTACAAGCTGAGCCCTCTTTATGGCCCTCGGTGTTATTTATTGATATGGAGTATCTCCTGATTCTGGAACTCACCCATTCATTTGAGACTTGTCCAACAATCCCCAAATGAACCTTTTGACTCTATCCACAGCTCTGGGAATGCACATAGACATGAATGGCTACTTAAAGATTTTTACATGGATGGTGGGGATTTGAACTTCTGTCTTCATGCCTGTACGAAAGCACTCTATTAACTGAACCATCTCCCTACAATGGAGCTTTCTTCTTTGACCCCTAGCTCTTAGGTAGTGGTGGATCATCGGTTTGAGTTATAGGTGTGGTCTTGTAGTAGAGGCAGTCACTATATAACCTAGAAGATGGAAATTCACATGATATTTGCTGGGGGAGGTTTCCTTTTGTAGTCATGATAGGGAATAAGCGTTATGTTGCACCCTTATTTTGGACAGATATGCTGAACACTTATATTTACTTCCTGAGACATAAGGTCTCTTCTTGAGGCTTATTATTAGTGCATATTCAATTTTTATTTTAGCATAGGATTGAGATGGATAGATAATATTCCTTTTTGAGAATCCTTAGTGCCAGATTGGATTAATTTGAAAATATCTTCCATGTGAAGACTACTAAAACATTCCTCATTATAATTAATTGTATTTTTATATTTAGCATAAAATATGGATTCCATCAAATATGGGATACTGGGAGGTGGGTGTAAATTACTTTGATAATACCTGGTATTTCTCATCTGTGGTACTTGGGCTGGATAGTTACAGGTTTCTTCTATGTAACAGTATATTAAACACCCGTGGTGTTTTTCTCTACCCTGTAAATTGTGCTAATAGTAACTGTTTCCAGATATTTCCCAGGAATCAAAATTACTCTTGGTCTAGATTCTCTAGACTGTGATCCCCTAAGACCATCGACATCTTAGAGAAGGCCTCAGGTTCCTGAGGTCCTGTGGCCTTTTGGATAGTAATTCAACTTCACATAGCACAATACTCAGATATTCATAAGTGGCATTTCCTGAGGACCATGTGGTAAGGGAAATGTGATTAGAACTGTAAATGACCTCAGGAAACAGAAGAACTGTTTGGAATCACAAATAATGACATGTAGGAGAGAACAGACCAACTTGTCCACTTGGGAAGAAAACATTCTGTAACTGGGTAAAAACAAGTAAAGCCTATTTACAAGCACCCGTGGTAAAGAGCCTTTAGGGCCCTCAATAAATACTAAGCTAATGTTAAGTAAACAGCAGGAAGATTGTGTCAGCATGTGCTGGCTCCTGTACTGGGTTCTGCAGGTGTGCCTTTCAGACTCAAGACAACTCTAGCTCTGACTCACACTTTAACAGACTGAAGGCCTCAGAGATAGGAACATTCTTCCACCTTTATTGTTATAAAAGCCTATTTCACGTTTGTCCCCATGGGCTTCGTACATGTGTTTTTGTGGAACTGAGGCGCATCCAAAGAATAGGATATTTAAATTCTACCTTCTGCAGAAAATCCTGCTACATGTCAGTTGACAGTGAGTCACCTAGATTCAAGGTTAGTTAACAAGACCCCAAATCATCCCTTAGTCTTATAATTAAGTCAATGAGAAGGTTGCTACAGAATGGCTGAAACTGTAGGTTAAAATGAGTTCACTCAACCTAAAGGAAATAAAAATACCTCAAAAACGGTTGAGGGTTGAGTGAAAAGGAAGAGGGCTCTAAGATTCAGCATTAAAGGTTCAACGTGGGGCTTGACAGATGGCTCAATAAAAGTGATGTTCAGAGATTTTGTCAACTTGACTCAATTTAGTATCATCTAGGATGAGAGAACCTCAAGTGAGAAAATACCAAGCTAGGATTGGCTAGGATTGGTAAGCTAGTCCACTAAAATCATTTTCTTGATTAATGGTTGGTATGGGAGAACATAGCCCATTGTGTGTGTTGCCTCTAGGAGGTGGTTGTGGAAGGTATTAGAAAGGGAGCTGACGTCCATTTTGTTAGATATTAGGATGGATACACTGCTTGTTTCTTAGGACCATTTGATTGGAAAGTCTTTTCCCAAGCCTTTACTCTGAGCCTCTGTCTGTCTTTGAAGTTGAGGTGTGTTTCTTGTATGCAGCAGAAGGATGACTTCTGTTTTTGTATCTGTCACGTTAGGGTGTATCTTTTTATAGGTGAATTGTTGAGCCTGAGGAGCAGGCCATAAGCAGCATCCCTCTGTCTCTAATTCAGTTCTTGTCTCCATGTTCCTTTCGTGTTTGAGTTCTTGCTTTGTCTTCCCTTTATGACAGGCAGTTATTGAGATCTGTAAGCCAAATAAGCCCTTCCCTCTCCAAGCTGCTTTTGGTCATGGTACATTCTATCACATTAAACAGAAAGTGAACTAAGTAAAAGGGGGAAGGTACTAATGCAGACATGAGGATCTGAGTTCGAATTCTGGGACCTACATAAAGTCCAGTATGGTAGTGCGCTTGTAATCTCATGTGTTCCTGAGATGGGATGGCAGGATCTACTGATGTTTTTGGGCCAGCTATTCTGGTATGCAGCTGCAAAGAGCAAGAGACACTTTTCCAAATACACTGTAAGGCATGTACTTATAACTGAAGCTTCTCTCTAGTTCCATACATGTGCTGTCACAAAGATACCTGGACTCTCACCACACACACACACACACACACACACACACACACACACACACACACACACACACACACACACACGACGTTTTTATTTTTAAAACACCAGGTTTATAAAGATAAATAACTTATTCCATCATAAAAGATTCCAGTGAAATATGCAGCAAACAGTTTTGGTACGTTGATAGATCTGTACGACCATCACCATAGTAACGAGAACATTTTCATCATCCCACTTTGATCTCATCCTCAGCAGTAACCATGACCTTGCTTTCTTATCAATAGCTTCTCATCCTTCTGATCTATGTTAGGATAGATTTTTCAGTATATGACACTCCATACATATGAAAATACATAATCTGTGTCAGACTGTCAATAGAGTGATGGATACATTTTACATTTCCACCAACAACATGTGAAAAGTTCTTATTTTTCCATCATACAGCAGAAGAAACTATCCATCTTTGGCATTAGCTATCTTGTTGGGCTTATGTATTATTTCTCTGTTGTTTTGACTTTGCCTTCCCCTGATTCCTTATGACAGTGGATGTATTTTCATATATGTATTGGCTATTTTACATGTATTTGGAGAAGTGCCTATTGGTGTTTTGTTCACTTTAAAAGTGTTTTCATTATTTAAAAGAATTTTTTAAATATAAATATATTTTGATCATATTCTATTCTTTCTCCAAGCCCTCCCAGGCCTTCTTCCTCTCCATACCCAGTCAAGTTTGAGTTATTTCTCAAAAAAACAAATAAAGATGCAATAAAACAACAGCCCGCCAAATAAAGATAGCAAAACAGACCATCCAAAAAACCCTTATCTAATAGTTACCAAGTAAAAGCACATACACAAGAAACTATGGATTCTATTATATGTTGGTCAAGTACTCCTGATATGAGACTTGCTCTTAAGTGGTTGATACTTCCGGTGTCCCTCCTTTGGAGAAAACTGATTTTTTCCTCTCAGTGTAAGATGAAGTCTCCAATCTTCACAGTGTGTACTTGAGGCTGAGTTTCCTACAGTGAGGACATTCTGGCCATTCTTGGTTTTATACTAGCTAGCTCCTGTCAACCTCCCAGGTGACAGGGAATGAATTATATGGGAGTTTCTAAGCCTCTATCCTAGTGGCAAGATGAGAAGCCTGTTTGTTAAACAGATTTCTCAGACAGACATGGCCACCTTGGCCTAAGACCAGGCTCTCGGACTGAGAAAAGCAAGTATGGACACGCATGCTGGAAGTACTCGTCGATCAAGTATAATTGAATCAACTATTCATTCTTCTTACTAATAGTGCCACCTCAGTGAAGCAGCCTGGCAGACCTTAGTTTTTCATCCACATTCTGTCTTTCCAGTGGTGGAGAAAGAGGAGAGTCTGAGATGGGACAGTGTAGCACTGAGAGGATCCATGTGCAACTCAGGAAAGGGCAGATAGAAGCACTTACTGTACAGCCAGTATTTAATTTACTTTGCTTCCTGCAGTTTAAATTTGGTTTAAAATTCAGATTTCAACAATGAATAGAGATTTATTATGAATGAGTGAAGCAGAAAGCGAGTGTTCTCTGCCAGGACAACCTGTGGGCTAAGAAAATAGGCCTTCCCCAACTCTAACTGGTCTTTGGTTCTGTCCCTCACAGGGCTTATATCTTAGTTATTGTTCTATTGCTGTGAAGAGACGCCATGATTAAGACACCTCATAACAGAAAGCGTTTGATTGGGGCCTTCATTACAGTTTCAAAGGATTAGTCCTTGACCACGGCAGAGAGCATGGCAGGCAGGCAGGTGTGGTGCTGGAGCAGTAGCTGAGAATTTATCCTGACCTGAAGGGAAGAGCTAGAAAGAGGGCAAAACTAGGTCTGACAGGGGATTTTGACACTGCAAAGTTCCTCCTGAACAGTCTACCAACTGGGGTCAGTTGGGAGCCAAACATTCCAATGTCTGAGCCTGTGGAGGCCACCCTTACTCAAATCACCTCAGCTGAATTTTAAGTTTTTACGTTGTTTTCTCATTTTAAGTCGTTGGTAATAAGTAAAAATCTTTGCAATCATTTGGTAGTCCAAGTCAAATGCACACTATATAAACATGCACATATACCACATCACACACACACACACACACACACACACACACACACACACACACACGATCAGACCTTCAAGAAATCATTGTTTTTAACTCTGTTTTAGTGTGTACTACACAGCAATGAACTCTTGTAACTACTTCATAGAATTTCTGAAAATAACTTCATCTTAATTCTGTTTAATCAGAATTGAATTTCCAAACTCATAGTAATCCATGGAGGAAGTAGACTTCATTAAAACACATAAAATAGTAAATTATTTAGATAGTGTACCCTTTGAGGAAATATTGAGGTAATCCGGTAATCTAAGCAGAACAAACGTTTACGGAAGAGATTAAACTTGGAACTGAACTCATTCAGCAGGTCTCAGAACTAAGGGTGAATAGCAGGAAGACTTTTACCTTTGTTACCTATCTTGGAGAAGCACTATGTCTCCTTTACCAATAAAGAATTTCCAAATGACACCAGCCTCATGTTAGGTGTCACAGGCAACTTCCTGTCTTGGGGTTTTTGCTGCTGTGATAAAACACTATGACCAAAAGTAACTTGCGGAGAAAAGGATTTCTTTTGTTTTATTCTTCCAAATAGAAGTCCATCACTGAAGAAACTCATGGCAGGACCTTAAGCATGGTAGGAGCCTAGAGGCAGCAACTGAAACAGAGGTCATAGACCAATGATGCTTACTGATTTGCTCTTCATAGCTCCCTGAGCCTGCTTTCTTAAACTATCTAGGACCACCTCCTGGGGTGGTACCATCCACTGTGAACTGAGCCCACCCATGTCAATCATTAATCAAGAAAAGGCACTACTTGCTTGCCTACAAGCAGATCTTATGGGGACATTTTCTCATTGAGAATCCCTCTTCCAAAGTGACTCTAATTTGTATCAAGTGGACATATAACTAACCAGCACACCTTCTTGCTACAGAAACTTCAAGAAGAATTTACAATAGATTGCTAGTTATTGAGATGGACAGTTTATAGTATAGCCAAGTTGTCTGGAGATTGGGAAGTGGGGGGAGGGGTAATCCTGTGGTGGATCCTGGGAAAATGGAGTCCACAAAAGCTTTACCTGAAAAGTGTCATAAAGTTTTTACTTTGCAGAAATCTTAACATATATGGGATAACCATTGTTTAAATCCATCCCCCTCAATTCCGCAGGGCAACAGTGTGTATGCAGCTGGCTATGGCTATGTTTTTCACCTTGTGACCAACCAAACATCAGAAGCCCCTCTCCTATCATTCACATTGAACACTGCTCATTCTTGTACAAGGTACTGCTTGTTAAACTCATCTATACTTAAGTGTAGTGCTTCTGATTTAGCAATTGTTTTTAGTTCATCAAAGGTGCATGCTCTTTGGAATTTGATGTGAGATCTGTCAATGCCACAGTGTATTGTTTTATAGCCATGTTATTTGAGTGTTCTTGCCATCCAAATTGCTGTATATACCTAACATAGAGAACCCGATAAGTTTGGAGATAAGTACATCCTTGAAGCCAACACTGTCATCTGTGCACCAACATTTATCACCTTGAAAATGTTCCTGCTGGTCTGATAATTAATATATTAATTATTGACAAAACATGTGCAGTAGTTAGGTATCCAATGCAATCTTGCTAATTTTAAATATTGTGCTACACAGTGTATTTCTAAGACCTATTCATCTGATACAACTGAAACTTTATTTCTCTGTACTTATTTGGCCCAGTTTGCCTGCAGACAACCACCCTTTTATTCTCTGCTCCTAATATTTAGATTCATTAGATTGCTAATATAGGTAATGCTTTTCTGCATCTGGTTAATAACACTCAGCTTGTGTTTCTACCTAGAGAGGTAAGAGACTTATCCCAAGTCCTCATAACAGAGGAAAAGTGCATCAGATACAAAGAGAAAATACTTGAGGAAACAAGGTGGCAGAGAATTTAATAAATAAGGCAAAAAAAAAGAGTTGTTTCCAAGGTCAGTCAGTCCTTGATTCAAATTTTAACATTTACCTACTAATTTCTTTGTTTTCATTACTTATTAAAAAGAGTGAGGCTTTTATTGGTAAAGTGGAGACAATCTGCATTGATTTAGTGTAAAAGTTGGAGATGCTACAGGTGATACAGATGGAGATAACAGGACCCAAGAAACTGATACCCAAAGTAATGATGATAGAAATGTATACTGACACGGTGAAAAATGATCAGAGAAGAAGGATGAATACCACTGAAGAAGTGCTGGCTGAGTCTGGGATTAGTATACATGTGGGAAAATAAGCATCCAGTAGTTCTTTCTACTCCTAGACTATAAGAGAAGGCAGTATCTGGACAAGATTAAACTATAGTATAATATTTAATTATAGACATATAATGTGATTAAGTCCTAGGGCTTAGTCTACTAAAAAGAATACATTTAGAAGGTCTAATGGAATATCAGATAGCTTGGCTATGTGGTTATGGTAAATTACAGTAGCAGATTCCAGGGTACAGACAGAGATATGAGCAGTGTCCATCACAGAGGAGGATCCCAGGTCTTACTTGTGCCCATATTCCCAATTTTCATATTTTAATCTAACAGAGTATAAGAATTCAGACTGTAAGAGACATTCAAACAATTCAGTATAACCCTCCTCTGAATAATTCAACTTTAAACTAAACAATAGACCTAAGTTGTAATTTCTGAAAAGAACATATGAAAGTTATGAATGAGTATATTAAAAATACTTAAGATTGCTAATCATCAGGGAACTACAGATTAAAACCATAAAGAGCTATAAGTTCACACCTGTTAAGATGAATATGTCTAGAATGATGAATAGTAGTATTGTCATGGGTTTGAGTAAAAGAAAAAAAAACTTATAAATTGCTGGTGGGGATGTTATTATTACCATTATGCAAACAAAAAAGATCTCTCAAGGAAATTAAAAATATGAATACCATTTGATTTAGTAATTCATTATCATATATATATAAAGTGAAATTGATTGAAGAGATATTTGCATTATCACATATATTGTAGCATTATTTACAACAGTGAAGAAATGGAATCAATCTGTGACTATCACCCAATGAATGATGAGTGGGTAAAGAAAGTCTCCCTCTCCCTCCCTCTCCCTCTCCCTCTCTCTCTGTCTGTCTGTTTCGCTCTCTCTTACGCACACATGAATATGACTCAGCCTTAATAATGTTAAATAGCATAATTTATTACAACATGGCTGGAACTGGGAACCATTATACTAAGTGAAATAAGAAAAACCTGGACAAGTGGCACATGATCTCATGTCTTACTTTTATGTGGGATTAAAAATGTTGGTTTTAAAGAAGATGAAAGTTGAAGTGTAGTTATCAGAGGCTGGAAGTGAGAGTGAGGAGGAAGGTTGGTTGGCCTGGATTACAGTTAGAAGTAAATCTGGAGTTCTACAGAGTGTTAATCATAGGTAATAATGCGCTGTATATTTAAAGAAATATTGGTGATGATATTATACACTCTTACTACAAAATGATAAATATGTGAGGAGATAGACATGTATATCCTAATTTGAATATCATACAATATTGTTGTACATTGATATATAACACATAAACACACATCTGTAAATGTATCAATTTTTAAAAATGCATTAAACCCCTTCAAATCCCAATGGGAAGAATGTTGATTAATTCATTTCATTCTTTGCTTTATTTTAAAGGTATGGTCTTCTCATATATCCCAAATTTCAACCACCTTGGAATAATGACACTGGCCTCACTGTCTTCCAAGATTTCATAGTTTGGGGAAGTGCAGGTGGTGCCAAGGTATGTAAAAAACATGCTTTAAAAAGTATGCATGTGTATGTCTTTGTTTTCTAGAGGCAGATTGTTACATTACTCTATCCAAAGATTAACAGATTGATGATAAAGAGAACACTGTGATGGTGTTATCACAACTAGTGTCAATGGCAATGGCTTCATAGGTGTGTGTGTGTGTGTGTGTGTGTGTGTGTGTGTGTGTGTGTGTGTGTGTGTGTGGTGTTGATAGAACAAATCCCTATCAGAGGTAATTCTCTGCATGGGTGTCCACAACAATCTTAATAGAGAGCATAGTTAATAGACATTTTCAACAAGAAGGTGTCAATTATAGAGGTTCATCATATTTCCCTTATTTCTACTTACCAATAAATGATGAACCATCAGGCAAAGGACTTATCATTATTAAATGTTTGCTCATGTAGCTCTTCTTGCTCCAATGACTTATAAAGAGGAACTTTGCCTGTCTTCTGTCAAAATAGGAACAACTAAAATTACCAAGGGTCACCAATTCTACTAAGAGACATTTGTATGCACTCATCTCTGCAATTAGTATTCTACAGCCTAGAATGCATAGATGAGAAAATATGTTTGTAAAACATCTAGGGACCAGAACAATAGCAAAATCATAGAAAATCCAAACATTTACTCAAATTTCCAATAAAAAGAACACAATTTTAAATGAAGAAAGCCTAAAATACACGATTAGGATAGCTACAAGAAGATTCCTAATTGTGTTGATTTTTTTTTAACTTTTGTGTTTTGGGGAATATTTTCTCAAGTACCATAGATAAGAATTACTGATTTGAGCCAAATATATATTCAACTTCAACTTCTAGGTAGGTCATAGTTTCAAAACATTATTTTTTAATCAATTTTTATATAGTATTCCTTCTATAATAAAGAAAAATTGAAAATTTTACTCACAGCTCTAATAGGTATAGTCTTCTAGTCTATAAATTAAAACAAGAGATTTTCTAGCTAGGAACTGATGTTACTATTTTTGATATATTTGCAAATGAGCTATTTTGGGTACCTGTAATTAGGTATAGTTGTCAAGTTATCAGTTTATGTCTTATATATTTTACACGTCAAAGAACTGTCATTTTATAACATGTTTGCACGTAGACCCATGAGGGGATTGATGCACAAAATCTGAGTGGCATGCGAAAGTATGATAACATCATATATGAAGGATACCTAGGCCTCAGTAGGACATTTTCAATTTAAATATGAATGCAAATATGATATGATTTAATGAGCAATGGATGGACATTAGGTCAGCTGTTGGTCCTCATTTTAGAGATGGTGAAGCCCAGCCTTAGAAAAGTTAACGATCACCTTGCCCAAGAACACCTCAATAACTTGAGACCAAGGTGAATAGAAAGAACTCAATTTCCCAGAACATTGAGATGCTTTCTAACCCTACTAAACTTAGACATTCCTTCATGCCTTTGTAGAGGTACTAGCCCCAGTACTCATAAATAGTTATGCATATGTTAAATTTGCACACAAGGAACCTATATACACACTGACCTACTAATTTTATACTTGTAACCTTCTGACTAACTTTGCCAATACTATACTAAAATGCTAAACAGTGAAGTTTTAATGCTATGCTTTTATTAATTAATTTGCACATTTGGGGAATATAAAATCATTTTAAATATGTGAACAATTCACATTGACTTCTTAGTGTATTACCTGTTAGAGGAGAAATGTAATTTCCAAAGGGGTTCCTTAGCTACTTTGAGATGTCTTTGCTAATCTTCAGTAGACAAAACCTGCTTAAATATTCCAGTATGCTTATTTACTTATTTATACTTAATCAATAATTAAAGAAAGCTTAAGAAGTCTGTAGAAAAATCCATCGTTAGACCTTTGGCATAATGTAGGCTGTTATTTTGTAGATTTTTAAAAGTAGCAATCTACACCTGAAAAACTTCCAAGTTTATGCATGCACTGAGTGTGGAATCGACATTTTGGAAAGTGATGCAATCACTTTGGTTACTGACAGCTTTCTCCTCGGTCATTTCACCCACAAGGTAGGTGCCTTGCTCAAGTTCTTGGCTCCCTGATGATCTAGTACATATTTATAATAGAAATATTTTAGTGAAAATCATCATAAAAAAGGAGCATTGTATTTGTAATAGTGATGACATTAATATGATTAGAATACTTAGAGTTACAATATTGAGTCTGTAAATCATGAGTTACTAATAGTTTGAAGAATTCTTATTTGATTTAAAGGTAGGTCTTTTGATGTATGAAGATTCAATAGTAAAGCTAATCTTTTGAGTGTCACAGCTTACACCTATATCCCAGCAATTTGGAGGCTGAGCCAGGAGATTTGGCACAGGTTCAAAGCAAGGTTGATGTTTGAAATGAAACCCTATCTCAAAACCAAAGGCAACTGAACAGTTCTGCACTCCATTGATTTAGTTTACTTTTCTAGAGACTCTCAAGGATTGGGAACAGCACAAAGTCACACTATTTCTCTCTGCTCTGATGTTCTAAGATTCCTCATCCAATTAACCTTCCACTCTGAAGAGCATGGATGACACTATCCAGGTTCCCATAGTTTGTTATTATGTGGTAAAGTTTTGCTCGGTGAGTCATCTATTTGCCTCTCTGGAACCTAGGAGAGTGTGGTGGCTGTAGGTGCTTCTGAATCCTGCCAGGTGTGGACACTAGTGCTCAGGAGTCTCAGATAGAATGTATTTCTAGGTATTGGGAGCTGACAGAAAGGCATGAGGATGAGATAGAAGGGGTGGGGTGGAGTTGAGGGGGCCAACATGGGGAGGAAAGCTGGGTCTGCCTTGAG
Organism: Phyllotis vaccarum; assembly: GCA_033318265.1. Lineage (NCBI taxonomy): Eukaryota > Metazoa > Chordata > Mammalia > Rodentia > Cricetidae > Phyllotis > Phyllotis vaccarum. The sequence continues at coordinate 57,144,189 of JARWLC010000008.1, forward strand.
GAACTGTGGACGCCCACATCCAAAAAATGGGAGAAGAGAAGGAATATGGAACTCTGCAGATAGTCTGCTACAGGCCTGTGGAAGAGACTGGGGAACTGGAATTGGAGGACAGGAAGAAGAATAAAGGTCGCCTACCTGGCTCCCTATCCATCATGCCCAATGGGTTCCCGGGAAAGTGTCTCCAGTGTTGGTGGCTGAGACAGAGAAATGAGTGTGATAAGATTTTGGATGTGGTTGCATAGCCCCTCAAAAAGTACAGGTTTCTATATTATAAAGATCATTATATTATATAGGTGCTTGTCCTGCTTTGCATAGTCAAAGGAACCATGGGAATTCTTTTTATATTGCTGTGGCCAAAACACATGACACAAACAACTTAGGAGAGAAAGATTTCTTTTGCCTCTGAGTTTCAGTCCTTCATAGTAGAGAAGAAATTGTGGCTGGAATTTATGGTAGACGTGAGAAGTCATATCAATGGAAGAGGAGGCAGAGCCACAATAGGAACTGGGGGTTGAGTATAACAGTCAGTGTTCTTCATGGAACAATCGACTGCTTCCAAGCTAGTCTGTGCCTCTTAAAGGTCCCATAACCTCTGAAGAAAATGCTGTCACTCACTATATAGAACAGTATCAGGAATCAAGTCTGTGATGAACACTTCATATTCAAGTGTAGTCAAAAGCTACTTCCCAGGTTAGCAGGACCATTTTCCCCTAAGGAAGCTCCTGAGCTGACCTGTCCTCTTAGGCTCTAGACCTTCAGTAATTTCCTATATCGTGACTTCCAAAGGAGTCACATGAATATTAGCAATTAATGTTTATATTCCTTACTTTTCTTACAGCTGTGGAAAATGCTAGAATTGGTTTGTTTTGGCTAACACTTGGAGAGTACGGTTATCAGGGTAAAAGTCACAGAGAGAAACACAAGATAGCTGCCTACATCACAGTCCTGGACTGTATCTCCTTCATTCTTGGTGGGGCCTTCCAGCTCTGGTGTTATACTCTAAACAAACCCTACCAGACACACCCAGAGCCACCTCTCTTAGGTGATTATAGATCCTGTCAAACTGACAGCAATGAGCCATCACAACGCTGTTAACAATTTGTAGACAGAAAATTGCTTGCAGAATTTCTGAGTTCCATAGTGACATGTTTGCTTCAGTTTATTCCCAAGTGTATCCAGTAGAAATTCATATAATAATTGACTCTCATATTTACATGGAAGTATATTTCATAGATACATAGTAAACTACAATTTTAAAAATTATTTTCTTATTGACTTACATTCTCCTATATTTAGCTCTCAATTTTGGAGTTAACTCTTTGGAACCATCATTTTTCTTAGTTTTTCCTTTTCCCTGAGAGGGTTGCTGACTTAGAGACAACTCATCCCTTTAGCCTGCATTGTTTTCAGAGGGGATGCTGCAAGGTCAATGGACCCTAGTCCAGTAATGGCTTCAGAGTGCCTACTAAAGCAAGATGCCCATCAAACTGACTAACTGTCCTGGTGAATTAATGTTTTAGTCTCTTAATTGATGTTAACTAGACATCATAATCAGTGGAAGAGTGACATAAGTTAAGATGTAAATTGTGACCAAAGGATACTTATTATGAGATAATAAAATATAATCACACCCCTGAGGTTATTCACTAGAAATGCAGTCCAGCCAGTGGCCTTTGAGACTCTTAAAAAATGCAGGTCAAGAGTTTACCAATTAAAAATCCTGAACAAGTTTGCTCTGTAAAATTCTAGATAATTGTTGTCATCCAAATAATAAAACCATTCATTTTTATATGCAATCTAAATGATGATATTGTTCACACTGAATTAACAGGTAAGATAAAATGGAAAGATCCATTGACTTTACAAATGCTAGTTCTAGGTTCATGCTAAGTGCTAGATAGGGCAGCTTTGCTGTTCTCCTGACCAAATACTATTGATTCCATAATGGAAGTGGCTTCAGTGGGAAACACTTATTAATAGGTGTGTCATTGCCTCTGAAGTGTGTTCTATGAAAACCTTGTCCTAGGGCAGTGTCTTATGAAGAAGATACTTTGGTTAATTTCATTTACCTGTGCTTTTACTATAAGTCTTTTTGGTCTGCAATCTCAAATAAATATAGAGTTGTACGATGCACTATAAAGCTTACAGATAATGAAATTGGGTCATATTAGCAATTTCTGTTAAATAAATAGATCTTGGCTGCTCTTTTCAAAAACAAATAAATATGTGGGATGATGGATATATTAATTGTCCTCTTTACAATAACTATTTTAATATCTACGTGGGCACTGTGATCCTGTAATTCTTAAATCTACACAATAAAGTAAACTTGCAAAAATTACTGAAGGGTCTGATAAATCCTATGATTGACACAAGAAAATTGACAACCTTTAACTGTGAGTTTTAAAAGTTTATTTTAGAGTTACATTATTGGCAGATATCTTTTATTAAATATAGGGAATATATTAAGCTGGTTGTGGAATACAATTTTTGCCTGACTTTCAGTCTTGCTTGGCTTTGTAGAATCAAGGGTTTCAGACAACTTGACCTTTTCACTCACATTTGATTGATAGCACAGAATTTTAAGGTATTCATATCTTCTAATAGATACTAATAGTAAATTTTTTTGGTCAATGGAGGAGAATTAAGCATGTTTGTGTTTGTGGTGATATTCACATCCACTGTATCACCTATGTGTTAATATCCATAGACTACTTTTAATATTCAGGAAGAGAAGATTTGGGTACCAGCATGCCACATCTTAGTTTGGTTAGGCAATTTTTGATGCTTGCTGCTTAACATCCAATTTAATCATCAATCTATTTCAACTACAAGAACATTCTGATTTGGATTTAAATTTTGGTCTCCTTAAGTTTCTGAGTGTCTGCAGGCTGGCTGTTTGTGTGTGTGTGTGTGTGTGTGTGTGTGTGTGTGTGTGTGTGTGTGTGTGTGTGTGTGCTATTGGAAATGGTTTGATATTTGTTTAAAGTGGTCAGACATTTTTACAGGTATGATATTGGCATCATGGTTATATCAGACACATGCTTAATGATACATATTTATGTGTGTAGGTATAGTATAATGTATGTATCTATGTGATTTAGCAAGAAAAAGTAGGTGCTAAGAAAAAGATGGCACAGTGAAAATAGTTGGATCTAGACCATTGTTTATCAAAAAATTCTCTATAGTTTCAGCTTTTTTATTCATTTGAAAATGTTCAAAATAAAAATGTGAATTAAAATATTCAGCAGATGCTGGTGGGGCTGCTTCCCTCTTCCGTTTTCTCGAGGGGTTATTTCTCATTTTCACCGGGGGTTTGTCTACCCCAGTTTAGACCTTTCATCTTTTTCATTTCTCCCCATCCGGTGGCAGGGCCCCTCTTTTCTCAGTATGCCTGCTCCCACTGGGAGAAATCTCATTTTCTCTCATGGTTTCAATTACCAGCCACGCTGATGTCTCCCATGTATTTGCATTTTCTACCGTCTTTTTTTGTGCTTCACGTTTTAATCAATGCCTTTTGTCTCCCTTCCCCCCGTTTTTCTAACTTTATTTGTATTGTCCTGTGTTGCATCTTTTCAGAGATATTTTTCTCATTTCTCACATACTCATTATGTTTTGACATTCTAGCTATTGGGATTAAATTTTTAACATGCCTGCTGGTTGTGATGATGTTGTAATTACATTAACGATGTTAAACTATACCTCAGCAATTCTAGACTTCAGGTTTTGTTGTTTTTTTTTTAACTTTGTCCTTTTTCTTCTTTCCTTTTTGCTCATGATCTACGTTTATGCATATAATGTTTTGATCAAATCTGCTTCTTTATTCCTTCTCTGCAAACTGGTCCTTTATCCAGCCCACTATTTCCTCTTAACTTAGTGTGATCTTTCGAAACAACAACAACAAAAATCTAATGAGTCCACTCAATGGGGGCTGCATGTGTCCGGACATAGGACCATCTACTGGAACATGCATAGCTTCTCATAGATCTGTATACTAAGTTTACCAACACTGAGGGAAACAGTCTCTCCTTTCCCAGCAGCCGTGAATGGCCAGGAGTTTCTTAACTAGGGATAGGGCTTTGTTTACCTTCTTTCTTTATTTACCCTTTCATCCTCTGCTTCTTTTACTTTCTATTGGTTCTGTCTTTGAAAGTAAATGTCATATGGAAATATTTACAGAGAAAAGCACACCATGTATTTTGTAAGTACATTTTTAATTAAAATGGAGTTGCATCACCTTCTCCCTTCCCTTCTTTCCTTTATCCCACCTCATCCACCCTCCAACTCTCTATTTTCCGTGAACAAAGTAGAGCTTAGCCCTGAGACCAAATGCAACAAATGGCACAAAAGAGAATCAGCAGTTTGTGTGTATTTGCACACACACACACACACACACACACACACACAAAAACAACACACATACATGTATATGTATGTATGTAACGATAATGATCACAATGTGCTTCTCTTAATAAAGCAAATCAACCGAGTACCACCCAGATAAGAAACACAACCCATTTCCATTGCTATGGTCCCTTTCTATTCTCAGATTTAAACCCTAGAATCCTCAGCTAAAGGGGAACCATGATTCAGACTACTAGTGATATGAATTGATTTCTTTTCTTCTCATTATTTGATATAACACAGTCACAGAGCACATAACTCTATTGTTCCTGGGTTTCTTGGCACAATAATATGTCCATGAGCTTGGTCCATCTTCTTGGGCTGTAATAATTTATTCCAGTCATTGTGTATTATGACTGTACCAAATATTTTCTCCTGATCAAATTGTGTTTATTGAGTTCACAACAGGAATTGTTGGTATTTGACAGTTTCTAACCATTTTCTACCTTATTTTGCTCATTTGGGAAAAAAAATCTGTATGACTCTTTGAGCTCTAAAACTTATACTCAGAGTTCATGTAATTCAGCTCCTTCTGTGGGGAAAAATAATTCAGGTTTAAAGGAAATTCCTCAGAGCCATTCAGCGGAGAAGTGAAATGCCCTGGAGAAGTTGTTCTTCTTATTCGGAGCTCCAGAAACTTCCAGCTTGTGGAATTCTTGTGCTCGGCAGCAGTCTGGAACTTGATAACAGATCATTCACTTTGACTGTCCGTTCAGATATTCCCCCCACCCAGACATTTTTCTTTATAAATTAATTGTTTGAGTTAAGGTACAAAGTAGCATTTCATCATCATATCTTTGTAGATGTATCAATGCACTTTGTATTTACACATCTTCCCTCCACCACCACCATTCTCCCCATCATCGGTCCTGTTTTTCTTACGGATTTCATCTTCCTTGTTTTTCCGTTGTCCTATCTCATTTCTTTAAGATTCAGTCATCCCAGATCCTGACTGCAACTCCACAGCTTTCTCAAACACTAGCTTGCTATTCCTGTATTGTCCATGGCCAGGATGAGATATTACCCTGGTACAGGCAGTGTGACTGACCCAGGAACCCGTGGGAAACCACGCCTGCCTGGAGAGCCTTTGCTTGCCACTCACCCTTTCCAATTGCTCTGCCACCTCCTTGTATATTTGTGATGTTTCTAACTCTTGCTTGAGTAGGAATAGAATTGAATATTATTCATGATAATGTTTTCACTTTCCTTTGATTTGTATACTAACCTTACCTACACTGGGATTTTATTTATTTCTCTTGTTTCTTTTTATTTGTTATTTTTCTTATTGGAGATTTTTGAGAAAAAAACTTTAATAGTTCTCAACTGTGCAACTATTTTTAATAATGGAAGAATTCAAAGCCATCACCTTAACTGAATAGGCTTTGCTGAAGAGGTTTTTGTAGGAAAACCTAGAGTTACATTTCATTTTAGATATTTTTTAAAAGATTTTTATTCTGCATTATCTGCATAGAAGCTAAAATTTTTTATGTTTTTCTGCATTTCAACACATGTATAAATTTGTGTCTCCACAACTCCCATAATTAATATGCAGAAGAGTTCTCTGAGCCTCAGCTCCCTCAGGCTTCATCTCTCTAACCACATCCTCTACTGTCTCCTAATGCTGAGCCATCACTAATCCACTCTCTTTGGGAAGGTTTCTTGCTCAATAATTACAGAAGTGGGATCATATGGCGTGCAACCTTTTGGGATTGGCTTCCTTCATTGCCACAGATGTTTGTGGATTCATTCAACTTGTTATGTTTACCCACGTTTTATTCTTTATTAACGGGTTATGGACTACTACACCAACATAACCTAGTTCTTTTGTTCATTCATTTGTTGAAAACCATTTGAATTGTTTTCCAGATCTGGTGATAATAAACAGTTTCCTATAACCATTGGTATGACTGTCCCTTCTCATTTCTATAAGATAATTACCTAGCAAATAGTTGTTTCATATGAAGAATGATGAGGAGATGGCAAAGGGTTTCCATTGCAGTTATTGTATTACATATTTCATGATCAATACCTGAGCTTTAATGGTTCCCCATCTTTGTAGATACTTGATACTGACATTTAAAATATCTAAAGTTTTAATGGATATTTTATATCATATTTGCACTTCCTTAGTTTTAAATGATGTTGAACAAATGAAACGTGGCTGCTTTACTGTGTACACATTTCTCTTTAAAGATATGTCTTAATTTTTCCCCTTGATTAGAATATCTGTATTTTTTGAAGTTTACCAATTTCTTTATGCTTTATAGATATAAAGTCTTTTAGAATAAGTATTAGTAGCAAGTGTTTTGTTGTCTCAACAATTTTAGTATGTCTTGCAAGTTTCTTGTTTGGGTTATTTTTACTTATGATATCACTGGGACTAGGTTTAATATGACTGGACGTCTCTCTTTTTTTGACTTTCTGTTTTTAAATAATTCACAGAGAAGTCTGTGTATGTCTGCTGGAATTAAAACTCCCAAGAGATGGGAACTGATGGTTTCTAATACAACTTTTGTTAATTTTAATCTGAACTGTGTGGCCATCAGAACCTGTTCTTGCTGTTCCAATGGACAAGGTAAGTTTGAGCAGACGGGCAGATGGTAAATAAGACTAGTGCTCAGGTGAGTATGACAAACAGTGGCAGAGACTTTGATGAGTCAATATTTCTTTCAGTTGCAAGATTATATTAATAGAAACTGTTGAAGTTACACAAAGGAGTTCAGGAAGCCCAGCGCTCCTCTCATGGTATCTGTAGTTCCCATCCTGTGTACGTCTCAGTGACCATCACATTTTGTCATTATGGTCATATGGCTCATCTGGACTCTCAGCTTCATGAAACAGAGGCATTCCTTTTGGCTAGCACCTGTTTTTAAATTGATACATGGAAGAGAGGCTGCTGCCTAGTGAGGAGTTCATTGGTAAGATGAATAAATGAAATGTGATGGATGACGCACACAAACTGACCTGCACATACACCACTACTGATGAAACATCCTGAGCCAGAGTACTTAATGTTTCCAACAACTTAGGCTGTGATGTGTACAAAGGAAACAAGAGCAATTCTTGATGACTTGTTAACTGCCACACAGTTAACAGTAACTCCTTGGAGGACTCATGGGCCAAGGTGGAAAGAGGCAGAGAACAATTTAGTTGATCTGATTGTTATAAACAGCCAAACCAAGTAATTCAAGTAAATATGCTCTTGTGGTTTGAATCACCAATTTAGATAATTGTTTGTTTTTTTAATTAAATGAATAATCAGCAAGTCTTTACTATTTTACCCCTATGCAGGCAGAGCCAAAGATTGGGGGATTTTAGTTTAAGATTGTGAGGCAGTCACAGGAATGTTAAAATGCACCTATGGCAAACACTTTAGCTCATAGCTCTCCAATTCCCTGACTGATGATTTCATATTCTTAATCAGACACTGAAAAAAAAAATCTCTTGTCATTTGATGATATTGAACGAAAAGGCTTTTTATTTGTTTAAAAATTATCTATTATTTGAGTTACATAGGGATCTATAGGATACAATCAGGAAGTACATACTTCCTCACAAATGAGTATCCAAGAACATAATCTCCGAAGGGTGATGACAGCAGTCAGGGTAAAGGGAACATAGTCAATGAAGGACCAAGGATGGCTATACCACAGAGGGTGACTCTCCTGGGCATCAAAGGGTGATTTCTAGATCTTACAAATCACATAGGTAAAATCTTAGAGATCGTATACATCAGGTTCTGTTTGGGAAATGACACATATATCCAACATAAGAAATTTATGAGGGTGAGAATATGTTACAAAATATGGAACTAAGAAATCTTTTCCACATGGCTCACTTCACTGCATGTGATCCACTGACAAGCAAAGGGAAAATGCTACATCTCTGGGCATCTTGTTTTCCTTTGTTGTTTTCGTTTTCCATAGTTTACATGTGTATAACACAACAGTATGCAATGTATGTGTTGGATGTTGTGTATGTTTCTCCCTCAGGGACAGTGATGTGTGATATAAACATATTCCTAGGTAGGTAGGCTGGCAATGGTGATGACATTAGAGAATGTGCTGAGAGGTGTGGCCTGGAGCTAATACTTACAAAGTGTGTTCCTAATCCTACTTACTCTGATGCTTAATACAATGTTTGTTTTGAAAGTAAGTATAATAAAAAAATTACAGTATAAACCTCACAGTTTGAGGTTTTATTGATGAAGTCAGGCTTATGACGGAGAAATGGAAGCCAAAGAATGGAAGATTGAGAGACTAGAATGAAACATCTTTAGTGTTTAGGGAACTAACGCTTGTTGTTGCTGTTTTCATAATAGAAAAACCTCCTCATGGTATGGTTGGTATTTGGGGCTATTGTTTTGTGATCTAGAAAATTCTATTCACTGTAGAAAATTTAAAGCATCTCTTTGCCATTATCGTTAGTTACCAGTAACAATGTGATGGTTTTGGCAGCCAATAATAACTCAAAAGAATCTTAAATAACTCTTTGAGAGTAAAATAACCCCCGGAACAAAATTACTGCCCTACAGAATAAACTGAATGGTGGCTGGCCATGTTGCTCCTGTCCCCCAATATCTCTAGCACATGTATTCCTTTCTTTTATAGATAACTGAATGAATTATAGAACCATAGAATATTCTAGATAAAGCACTGAAAGGACTCTTGTGAACTTAGTTATGTAAAAACAGATTCACATCATGTGTAACAGTCTGTCTTCTCATTTGTAGGTGGATTTACTGTGAAGACAAGAGCATTAAAGTTTGAAAACTCTCCAAATTTAGTAGCATTTCCATTTCCTCATGCAGCAGTTTTGGAAGACTTGGATGGGTCCCTGTCTGGGAAAAATGGAAGTCACATTCTTGCTTCTATGGAAACCCTCTCAGATACATGCTTGGTCAATGCAAGCTTCAGCCATATTGTCCCCGGTAGCATCTGTGGGGAAGGTGTTGTCTTTCATCGAATGTCTATTGGTTTGTAAGTAGCATTAACTATACACTCCTTAGCTTGTCAATGGGGCATGTACGTACCACTCAGTCAGGCCTAAGCTTATAGAAGGGAAGTTGTCTTCTGATGAGTTGAGGCATATATTTCTTCATGAAGTGGAAGTAATGTTGGCCACTATGAAGTCATGAACTTATGGTGGTCTTAGATTGCCTCAAATGGCAGCTGTCAGTATCTTTGGATCAGATGTCATAGCCTGTGACTACTCATTGACATTTTTAGTCCACAGCTTTCTCTTTAAAGGGGAGAAATGAAATGTATTATTTAAAAAATTCCAATAATGCTGTCCTCATTTATATACATGCACTTTCCCCAAACTCTTTTTAAGTGCGCAGTGTGCTTCAGGGGAGCAATTGCTGATGCCTTCTCCTACATGCCAGGTTGCCTCACCCTAGTTCATTTTCCTTGTTAATTTCATGAACTATTGGATTCGTACAATACCTTTCCTATTAATATTGGAGCAAGGACTCCTTGGTTATGCTACTCAAACTACCATTAAGTCAGCAGCGAGGCTGTTTATAATGCATAATAGGATTGCTTCTGCCCTCTTTAATTTCCAGGTAATGATTGCAGAGTGTCTGGGGTGCTCCCTTTTACCTATTTCAAATGCATTGTATATATTTAGCCACACTTATTTCCCCCTTTAAGTGTCCCAACTCCATGAATATTAAGTCAAGTAATTCTGTCAGACCACATTGGCAACTTATTTGAACCAGTGTACTCCAGAGGGGGATAATGGAGGAGGCCAGGGTTGCACTACCTGTATACTGAGTGCATAGAGAAACGTACCTTGTCCTCTTTCAATAGGCTGAAAAATAGTTATCTTCGAATAGTCTAAATATTTTCTCTCTCTGCTTTCCAAAGTGTTCATTATTTTCTCTACTGTGAAAGGACCCCAAAACCCGACCTACAAAGAGGGAGAGAGGGAGATATTTTTATTTCTGATTTTGCTCATGCTGAGAATAAATTTTTTTCTTCATTCTCGGAAATGTAGTCTGATTTTTAATTATCATCATCGTGCTTTTACAAAACCTGGCTTTAAGGAATGTTTGGGGAATCTATGAAAATAAGTGTTTTCTTTCTTATATGATTTTTTCTACATGATGATAATAATAGGTTTGTATAGTGAAGAGGAACACCATGCATGTGCCTTTATCAATCAGATAAATATCCATTTATCTGTAGGCATTTGTCAGATTCCTTCTAAAATGGCTTTCTTTAAGTTTTGCTTAGGTGGTCTCTTGTATGTGTGTTTGCATATGTGTATGTGGGTGGGGTGATAACTAGAATGAGCTTTATCCATGTCTCAATACTTGTTCTTGGAGATCTCCAGGGCTGTGCAACCTTTTTGCGCAGAAGCAGATCATGATAATTTTAGTCTAGGTCTCATGACAGCCCTAATATTATTTTCTAAGTAGAACCCAAAGACTCTTGGCAGGGTGAAATACTCACTTTGTTTTATTTAGTGCATCTTCTCCCCAGTTTTAAAATATAAAAACCTTGTGTCCTGAAATTTTCTTTAGCACCGTGAAATCCAAGAAGATTCGTTGTTTTCTACTTAGACTTCTGTTTTAAAACTTTAACACAAGTCTAGGCACAAATGCTCATCTGTCATAAATTAGTCCCAGGGAAACCTCAGCATGATCCCAGTGGTGTTTTGGCCCTTGTAGCTGTAAGGATTTCTGACATGTAGTTAGTGGTAAACATGCTGTTCCGATAACTGGACAAGTCACAGGCTGAGATAAGAATTCCTGGCACAGAGTGGATGTGCCTCTAGGCTGGCCCATTTTGGGACTTCTCACCCAAGGGAGAGGGGATGGGTGGTTGGGGAGGGGCAAGGCTGAGGGCTGGCTGGGAGGGATTGCGAGGGGGAAGGGAGGGGGAACAAGGGGATACATTGATGGAGATGACATTTTTTAAATGAAAAAATAAAACCTCAAAAAAAGGGAAGATTTCCTGGCACTTAACACATAGGAAACCCAAAGTAGGGCACACCCCTAGGCTTGGCTCTGTGCCCACCCATCCTCTTACAAGGAGCCACCATATGAAAGTCTTTCTCTTTTCTCTGCTTCTCTTCCCTTGTACTCACCTGGCAACTTTCCTGAATAAGCACTAGTGTGGCACTGGTACTGTGTGTCTGCTCAAATGCAAAACCAATAGTAGCACCTCCCCTCCCCGTCCACCACACACACACTACACACACTAGAAGAAAACGGTTAGATTATAAGAGCTGTGAAGCCTGGCAGTTCAAAGCCCACAACAGCAATGGGAAACTCCTGACGTGCAGACCTTCAGTCCGTACCTCAGACCTCAGACATTCTGAAAGAGAAAGCCCAGGTGATGCAGGAGAACTTTAGGGCAGCCTTGCTCCCAGGTCCTTCTAATTATATCCTGCATGCTCTACCCCTCAATCTTTGCGCTCAGTAGCTTGATCTTTGTCCCAGAGCATTATAACCTCATTAGGAACATGTCAGTGCTAATGAGCAATTTGAATTCAGCTTAGATTCAAAGTTCCTTGTGTTTCATGGAGAAAGGATTAATTTGTTGTGTTGTTTACCCTGAGGCAAGTGCTGTTGTCTTTACTTTCAACTGTTACCCCTTCTCTCAGCAAGCAGTCCCCAGAGGGCAGGGAGTGAGGCTCTCTATTCCTGCACAAACAAAGCCCCACTCTCCTCCCATTTGCTAAAATCTAACTCTTGGGGTGATTTCCTTTATGTTAGGCTCCATCTCTAGCTCCTTTTCACTCTACACAAGTTCTTTGTTTGATGTGTGTCTCTAGGATCACGTCTCTCTCTGTCTTACTTGTAGCTGACTGATGTCCCCCTCTGTGATGAGATTTCCTAGACTCTATGCAACATCAGCGGTAAATATTTGAGGTTGGTCATTATACCTGATGTCTAAGGGAAGAATACATGGCTGCCATGTACAAGGCAGAGTCATGTCCATCATTTTAAGTGACAACAGGCTTTATCCACATGATGCTTCTGAGTTGTTGGGTTCATAGACAGTACTTATCCCCAAATTCCTGCTTCTTTGGGCATTCTTCCAGCAACCCCAGGAAGATGATGTCAAATTTGGGACCTTATATGAGATTGTTACAAACATCCCTCCATGGTCCCCCTAGTGATGAAAGGTCACACGGAGTTGTGAAAGTTTTCTTTTTAAAAATTATAATTATATATATATATATATATATATATATATATTTGTTGTGTGTGGAGGAGGACATATATGCCTGCCATGGTCCATGTATGAAGGTCAAAGAAGAATGTCTTATCATGTAAGTTCCTGGAACAGGACTTGGATTTTTGAGCTTGGTGGCAGGCATGTTTACTCACTGGGTCTTCTTGGCTTCTATACTCTGCTTTTATTCCCATCTCCAGAGTTACATAAATAATTTCTTCTGCTTTTATGTATAATTATATAGAATAAGTATATGCTGTCAATAGTGTGTGTTTGTGTGTGTGCCTGTATGCTTTTAGTTATTTTAAAGTGTTTTGATTAATTCTTTGAGAATTTTATACAATCTGTTTTGATTAACTCTTTGAGAATTTTATACAATCTATTTTGATCATTTACACCCCTTTTCCAAACCTCTTCAAAATATTTCTTGTCCCATATTGAATCCAGTTTGTGCTGACCTTCTCCTCCTGGGGACAGGGCCTTTCTTAGAGTGTGACTGATATGCCAGGTGTCACTTTATTAAAGAAAGCTGGTTTTCCCTTGCCTGGAATTGATCATTTGCCAGAAGCTCCTCAGCTAGGGATGAATTGATACTCACCTCCTCTTTCCCATGATGGCATCATGTCTAGTTTGAACTTACACAGATCTTATCATGCCATTACGTTGCTGGGTCCTAACAGTTTCCTTGGGGAAGGGGTGTGAAGTCAGAGTTAACCACACAGACCATGGGAGTGAGTTGAAAAGCAAAGTACTATCTCAATTATCCAACAATGGGGAGAGCCTTATATACCATTCTCCCAGCACCCAGGCTGTATTGCCATCTGATGATATTGCATGGCAACCCCTCATTTTCTGGGAATGATCAGAAGATCTGACAGTGCCTGTTGCTAGGCAGATTCCAAATGATCAGAAACTCTGAGCAGCACCTACTGTTGGCCCTCAGGAGACTCCAGGTCAGGTCATAAGGAAGTACATTATATATGCCTTGGCAGCAGTTTGAGCCAATTTCTGTGGCCCCATGGACCTGTTCTATTACACTGTCACAGTCTCTTTGGATTCATATGTGCATCTGGTATATTGTCTGGAAAACACCATTTCCTTGAAATCTTCTATCACCTTTTTGCTGTCTTTTAAATGCTGATGTCTTTGGAGGATGTGTGAGCCTTCCTTTTCCTTAAAACACAAGCCACCTGCGTTATTTTCACAATTAGTGATGATTCCCCAATGTTTTTTTTTTTTTTCTAGTTCAACCACTCTGCTAAATTTCCATTTGCATTGGCTGATATCTTAGTCATTAGGCACACACAATTACTAAACATATGAAATATGGCTAATGTAAATTGAGATGTACTCTAAGGATAAAGTATACACTGTAGTTCTATGATTTATGAAAAGACAGTAAGACAAGCTTCAATAACTCGCTATTATGCTAGTAGTTGAGTTACTCTATAGTTAAAATTACTTCCGGTGCTCCTTTTTATTTTTCAAATGAAAGCAACTACTACAAAATTTCAAATGAGAGAGATTTATAGATGGTATTTGTGGGTTGTTTCTACTTCTACTAGGCAACTCAGTGTTTCATATCCATTTGAAACTCAGTGTGTCTGAATGGACTAATGTCTTTACTCCACAGACCCACTGCTCTGGGGGTGTTCAGGACCATACCAAGGCAAATTCTGGTCTTAACAAAATGCACAAGTTATCTCCGCTTGTCTTTTACCTATTCCTTCCCATCAGTTGACTACAAGGTTCCTTTCCTCCTTACCTCCCCCCTCATCCTGCCTTTCCTCCTTCTTTGTTCCTTCCTTCGTTTCTCTTCCTTATTCATTTCTCACTTCTTTATTTCTTCTCTTCCTTCTATTAAAATTGTAAGCATACAATAACGGTTTATTATAATATTTTTATCTATTTACGTACTTCCATTTTGCTTTTACTCATTGCCCTCTGCCCACCCTCAAGCCTGACTCCAGCCTGTTCTGATTCTGGTCTCCTTCTTTACTTTAAATAGCCACCCTGTCTCAGTTGGTTTTCCACTTTTATTATTAGACACCATGAACAAGGTAATTTACAGAAGAGAGTATTTATTAGAAACTTACAGGTTCTGAGGGTTAGAGTCTGTGATCGTGGCAGGAAGCATGACATCAGGGAAGTAGGCATGACACCAGAGCAGTATCTGAGAGCTTACAACTTGATCCATAGCATGAGGCAGAGACTTCTACCCAGGAAGATCTGGGCTTTTGAAACTTCACGCCTACCCCAGTGATACACCTCCTCCAGCAAGGCCACAGTTCCTAATATTTTTCAAACTATTACACCAGTTGAGGACCAGCATTAAAATATATATTCTTATGAGAAGTATTATTGTTCAAACCACCATCTCTGTTCTTGGTTTTCATGTCACAAGTATTTCATTACCTTCCTTTTTATCTCTCACTCCCTTGTTATGATTTTTATCTTTGATTTTATGGTTCCATTTTTAAAAGTTTTATAAAGGACTGATAACATGCGCGCGCACACACACACACACACACACACACACACACACACACACACACACACACGTGCGGGGGGGGAGAGAGATTTAAATTTAGATTCTGTATGAGATAAAATGTGGGGCTTGTTCTAAGTCAGTCTTATGCACACATGCGAACACACACACACGCATGCATGCACATGGAGACACACACAAATACAGACACCTTGCACATACACCCGCCCAGGTTTAAATTTAGATTTTGCATGTGTGATGAATCCTATGGGGCTAGAACTAAGTCACTCTTATTTCATTTAGCATAATAATCCATAGTTCCATCCATTTTCCTGAAACTATCATAATTTTACTTTTCTCTTTGCTGAATAAAATTCCATTGTATGCACTACATTTACTCATTCATCTTTAGATACTCATCTAGGGTGACTTAGTCTCTTAGCAAATGTGACTACTAGATCCATAAGCATGGATGTGCAGGTGTCTCCGGAATAGTGACTTAGAATCCTCTAGGTAGGTCATATGGTAGTTACACTTTTGTTTTGTGAGGAACCTCCACAATGACTTCCATAGTGGCCATAGCAATTCATCATTCCCACCGGTGGTGAATCACTCTTCACCAATCATCTGCACTTCTTATTTGTTATCTTGATGGTAGTCATTCTGATTATTGTAAGATGAAATTTCAAAGAGGCTTTAATTTTATGTATTAGCCTAGTGACTGGGGAGGTTAAACACTTTTTCACTTTTTTATTTACCATCCATACTTCTTTCTCCAGAGAGCTGTATTTTTAGTTATTCTTCCTGTTTATTTATTAAATGATTTGTTTTGGTTTCTCCTTATGGTATTTTAAAATTCTTTTATTCTAAACACTAATGCCTTGCTTGCACTACAGGTAGCAAGGTTTTGTTTATTATTTTTCCCCATTACAGACTGTATCATTGCTCTCTTGATTTTCTTTTTTATTTTTCTTTTTGCTGTTGTTGTGAAAAGCTTTTAAATTTTGTATAATCTATTTTGAATTGTGTGTACACAAGTGTGTGTGCACACAAGTCTGTGTGAATAAGTGTGTGTGCACAAGTGTATGTGTGTGCATGCACAAGTGTGTGAGCATGCACAAGTGTGTGCGCAGGTGTGTGTATGTGTGTGTGCTCAAGTGTGTGTGTGCACAAGTGTATGTGTGCACAAGTGTATATGTGTACAAGTATGTGTGCACACAAGTGTATGCACAAATGTGTGTGTGTATGTGCACAAGTGTGTCGGTGTATGTGTGACATATCTAGTTTCATTTCCCTACATTTGAATAGCCAGGTTGAGCAGAGCTATTTGTTGAAGAAGTAAGAGCAGAAATCACATGATAATCATAATCCATGCAGAGAAAGCCCATGTCAGAGTTCACTATCTCTTCATGATAAAAAGTCTGAAGAATTTTCACACAGAAGGAGCATATTTCAACATAATGCACATGACAGACTTGTAGTCAGCATTGTAGTAAATGGTAAAAATGCTGACAGCAATTTTCCTGAAACCAGAAATGAGATAATGGGCTTTTTCCGAAATAGTGGTGAAAGTCTTAGCCATAGAAATTGGGCAAGAGGAATAATAAAGGTTATATTAAGAGAGAAAATAAAACCCCCAAGCCTCATGCGAATGCCATGCGTCTCCACTTAAAAGTCCCTTACAGACTCTGGCAGAAAACGTACAGGCCTGATGAAGACTTTCAGTACTAGACAGAAGATGGAGACACTTTCTAAGGAAGAAATCAAGAAAAAGGTTTCATTCACAAGTGCTATAAAAGTACCTAGGAATATATTTAACCCCCCCCTCGCAAAAAAAGTGAAAGATGCCGAAAAGAGACATCAAAGAAGACACTGGAGGAAAATATCTCCCATCCTATGTATTAGCAGAATGAGTGTTGTAAAAGTGGCCAGATTACCAAAAGTGATATACAGATTCAACATAATCCCCATTTAAATTTCAAAGATCCTCCTACAGAACTAGGAAAAGATAACTAAAGTTCATATGGAAACACACACACACACACACACACACACACACATGCACGCACGCACAAAGCCAAAGAAATCCTAAGCAGAGTGAGGAAAAAGGAATCAATACATGACCTTGAATTACGCTAGTAACACAAGCTATGTAATATTAGAGCAAACACACGTAGAATAATCAAATAGAAGAGAGTACCCAGAAACAATCTCACACAGTTACAAACACTAATTTTCAAAACATATACTGACGTAGAGATTTCCCCCTCCCTGCCTTCCCTTCCTCTCCCTCCCTTTAGTCTACTCCTCTCTTTGCCTCTTCCTCACTTTCTCTTGTTGAGACTCATTCTTTAGCCTCCTCTGGCTGGGAACTCACTATGTAGCCCAGGTTGGCCTGGATGTCCCAGAAATCCCCCTGCCTTGTATAAACTGAGATTTGGAGTCTGTCCAGGCTGGTTTCTAAGAGCGATCCATGTTGAGTCTGCCCTCTGGTTCAGCTTTCGTTAGCCTTTACCTGTATGCTCACAGATGTTTCTTCGCCTGCCCCCTTGGTGATGCCCTAATCTGCTTCCAAGTACTTTCTGAGGCAAAACCACTCCAAGCCTTTATACCCGCTACCCCTGCGTAGGCCTTGACATCACCCTAGTTCGTCAGCTCTCTAGGCCATATTTACCTCTTTGACTGTTTATAAGGTTGAACTTCTATGAGCTCAGCATGGAGGTGATTTCCTCTGATGACTTTCCCTGAGCATCCTGTTCACCCTGTTATACCCGCTGTGTGCTCACTCTTTAGACTTCCTCTGATCAATACTCATAACTCCTGCACAGTTTTATAAGCTGCTTTCTTTTGCAGATGTTAAGGAGGGTAATGGGGAAGTTTTGTTTGTTGCGTCTTATGGTGCCAATACAACACTGAGCACACATTGAGCTAAATTAGTTTTATATAAATTCAAAAAGAAAAACTTGTCACCTTTAAATGTTCTGCTCATGCTATTAGTTTCCATGCTTTATGAGGTCTCCCTGACATTTACTTTTTCTTCAGAAGATGCAGGGATTAAAATGCTGTCTTTAGTCCTTATCTCCAAATTTTTAAAAATCATAACACTAATGACCTTTCATAGTGTCTACAGCATTCTGCTATCCTGGGGCTATCAGTTAATTAGAGTATATATTTTTAACATCTAATTCTTTTCTTCATTGCACCCCACCACCTACCACCCAATCTGTCGCCAACATTTGCACATGCTTTCTTTCTCTAGCGGTATAGAGACCTGATTGTGATAGGAGAGAATGTAATGGGAAGGATAAGAATTTAACCCTCACGATTATGAACTGGGAAACACATTTGTTTTTAATCAGCCCACTTAATCTTTTCACCTGTCTTGTTTAGACATTAACAAATCAGATATTAATTTTTATTTTGCCTTCTAATTAATAAATGGATAGGGGCGGGGTAAAAGCTTGAAAAATGTAGGTTGGCTAGCCAATCTGACGAGTTTTGCAGGTTTCACATAAAGCGTGATAAGGATGGATGCCTGAAATCAACATTGGTCATCAGGAACGGGAGGATGCAGGAGCAGTTGGGAATCTTGGGTAGAGGCCACAGCTTCAAAGCTTCCTGTGTGTGATCCTTTCAACAAGTCACTTTACCTCTCCTCACTTTCCTTCTCACATTAGTAAAATAAACATAACAGCATTGATTTCACAAAGTCATTGCCAGACACACAATAAGTACTCAATATGCCCCACCTTAAATAAGTCTATGCTGTGTCTGTTATTTAGAAAGCCACACACAGGCATTCTATAATGCAACAGAGGGCTATAGGTTCTGATATTTATGAAAATATGCCTGGCAAAATAATGCTTGAATTTAACAATCAAATTTCCGAAGAAAGGGGAAATATTTCCAATAACCACATGATATTATGCTAATCCAGTAAAATCCCTTGGAGGGCACAGAATCGGAGTGACTCATAACCCAGTCTTTAATTCAATGTGCCCTTGTGTCCTCCGGTTCTCCATTCCTCCTCCTGGGAAAGGAAAGGTTAATGTTCCTGTTGATCACCTGGATTCTTAGATCTTGCTTAATACCCTCTCCTGGCGTGCTTGCATTCAGTTTTTACCTATGCAACTGCTCTTAATGTGTTAGTGTTCAAAGGATGAGGCACCCCCTGCCTCTGTGAATACAAAAGTAAAGAAGAGTTCAAATGGAAATTTTGGCCTAGCTTTTCCTCTAATAATCACCTAACTCCCCTTCCTAGGGATAAATAGGCATAGCATCACTAATGGTATCATTCAGTCCTTTAACAAAGCACCCTGTGAGACAGGATGATCTTAAGATGTATTATCCTCTCTTGGCAGAAGACATTACACAAGTAAAGCAGGACATTTCAAAATCCTCGTGAACCCCAAAATGAAGGATACCAATAACAATGCTATATGATCCTTGAGTTTAATGAATAATAAGAGAGCACATTGGTATATCAATGCGTATCCACTAACATTTCAGAATAATTTGACTTGATTTGTGGCATTTGCATAATTACATGATGATCAACAGAGTTTCATTTGACATTACAAGAAGATGCCGAACTTGGCATTGGGAGAAAAACCAGTAATAGGCTCTTATGAGCTGCTGTTTGTCAGTGAACTGCTTCTGGTGCCAGGTGTCCAGACATAAGAAAGAAGACAGATCTTAGCCTATCTTCCTACCTAATATAGACACAATTATTTTTCAATAACCTTGCTAAGTAGTTACCTATCTTCTAGTTGCATCATAAGACATGGAGAAGAGATAACATGATGGGTAAAGTATCACCCAAGTAGCATGGTGGACGTAGAAACCTCATTCTTCACAAATCAAAACAAAATAATCAGCAAGTATCACCTTAATCAGATTAGTGATTAAAAATTGAATCTATTGCAAAACAGTGGGGATGGTACCTTTGAGGAATTATGGAGCTGTTACTCAGGTTCCTCTAGAAGTTTTTACCTTAGTTAAATCTACACAAAGACGGAAACATATATTTGAAAAGTTACAGAAGTCAGTTAGTGGGCTGTGCTCTCCAGAAACACAAGGCTCGTGATAAGAAATGTCCTGACTCTCTACACTTGTTTCTATGATATTGTAAGAATTGATAAAAGTTTGTGAAGGACTGAATTATACCCCTTCCCTTCTTGTGTTTAATGTCTCCTTTCTCAGAAGCAGAATACTCAAATATTTTCTTTTTCTTTCTTTTCTCTTTCTCTTTCACACACACAATGGAAAAAACAGCTAACTACATAAAATGTCTGTATGTAGTGCCTGGTGACAGATTGGCAGCTAGGCTAATGAAGGCAGTGTCCTGCGTTCAGTACAATTTGATGGATGCTCATGGAAAGGCATACCAACAAGATTTGCTGGTGCTGCTCAGAATTTTGATGTTTTTTTTTTTTTTTTATTGTGACCTGCTATTATATATCTGGCTTAGGAATTATATAATTATGGAGGTTTTATTTCTCAGTTGTTCATATTTGATAGTGTTTATAGTTCAATGCAATGTGTTTGTTAATATGTAGAGATATGGACCATCAGAAAATCTAGGTTAATGGCAAACACAAATGAAAGAATTAATGCTTGTTCCCACTAGTATTGTTAGGTGGTCTGACAAATCCTTTGTGGGCACTGTACATCCAACACTTCTTTACAGTATATGACCACAGAATTACATTACTGTTAAGCAACTAGGATGATAAATTGTTATGTTTGTTTGGAAGTTTTATCAATAAATACATTAGTATTCTAATGAATTATATCACTTAATTAAAAAGAATCATTCCTGGGGCTAGAGAGATGTCTCAGTGATTAAGAGCACTGGCTGTTCTTCCAGAGGATCTGGATTTAGTCCTCAGCATACATATGGCAGATCACAGTTACAAGTTACTTTAATCCCAAGCACCCAATGCCTTCTTCTTGCCCCCAAGGGCAGGACACTGATATTGTAAATATGATATGCATGCAGGGAAATATCTATACACATAAAATAAACAGATATAAATATTTTAAAAGAATAATTATTTTGTAAGATGTAGCTGCTTATAGAATTCTTATGCTGTGTGATGGTTTTACATCTATGCACATATAGGCACAAATAACTGAACTCAGTGAGTAAGTAACCATAACAAAAGAGAAAAACATGTAGTTGAAGGGAGAAATGTTGAGGGAGATGTGGGAGAAAATGGGTGGAAAATGAGGGGAGGTATGACTATATTTTTTTGTGTATCATTCAGTTCTTTAACAAAGAACCCTATGAAACAGGAAGATTTCATGATGAAAGAAAATCAAGCATATGAGGCTCAGAGTCCTTTTGCATTTCTGATGATATACAAGAACTATTGCCTATGGTAAGGTAAGGGTTAACATTTAAAATGGACTGGTTGCCTCCTGATTTCTTGCACATAAAGCCATGCGAAGTTCAGGGAGAGACTTCTTCCCCTAGTAATGAAGCTCTCTGCTGCTAATGGCCCATGCAGACTCCCTTGGCTCCTCCAAATTAGAAATACTTTTGTGCTCCTTTGCTTCATTAACAGTAAAGAGAGGGAGATTGGTGGCTATTTAGGGCACAGGGAAATTGGTGGCTATTTAGGGCAAGCAAAGATTGTAGTAATTATGGTTGGTAAATTCTCTTCATGGTGTTCTTTGACTCTTGATATTCTCTTGGTGCCTTTCAGAGGAGCCCACCTCTGTCAATGCTGGCATTTGGCCTAGAAGGATAGGGCTTGATCTGACTTCTAAGCTTTGGCCCCTGGAAACGGTCAATCTGACTTGCAGGGAGATGAGCCTTTTACATTCTGAGTTCCTCTTCAGAATGTGCAGTATGACTGCACCAGCTGTGATAAAGACAGGCTTGGTATCTACTTCTTTATTTACACTACAGAAAGTTGGCTTGCTCATGGCTGCCTAGAAAACTGTATCCTGAATGGCTGAGATGGATGAGAGAGGCTTGATAGACAGCTCTACAGGAGCTGTCTAGCGTAGCACTAGAGAAAAGTTCGTGTAGAATCACAGTGTGTGCTAGTGGGTATCTGATTGGTCTAGTGGCCACTATCACATGGTTGGTGTACTGATGGAAGAGAAGAATGCTCAGTGAGTATCACAAAGGGCCACAAGACAAGTAGAACTTCTCTAATGGTATCAGAGTTTTGATAACATCTAAGGGGGGAAAATGTTTATAAAAGCCTTTAGAAACTGGGGGAATGTCCTCAAAAAATTTTTTTTTAAAGAAATTGAAATTATAAGCTCCATAAACTGAATCTAGAAATTAACATCCTAATTGATTGATAGAAAAGATAATAATGGAAATTTGATAAATACATCTCTAATAAAAATGACTAGGGGATTCTTGGGACACATTCCTGTTTCTAAGAATTACGAATAATTTCTCAGAAATCTTATTGATTGTATTGAGGTATAGTAAGATTTAACTATTAAAATGATATAAATGACAACTAGGAAAAGAAATGTAGGCCATGAGTGTTAGTTATTTGAACTTTTTTTTTTCATTTCGTGTATCATTTAAACTAAATTCAGTGGCCCAGCCTTAAGTCATAGTTTTCTGACCATTATCCTTGAACAACATGAATGAAGTCCATCACATGTTTCACCTCCCTCTCCATTTGTGGTGACTTTTGGTTACCCAACCTGAGTCTGCTTGACCAGCAATGTCATCTAAGTATATGCAGGATCTGTGGATCTCAGATGACCAGGTGTCCGTGCTCTGTTTTCTATCAGCTCTGAGGGTACCTGGTGCTCCAGGTACCTTGTTGTGGTAATGCTAGGGGATTAGGTGGAGATAGGTGACATGTAGAGTTTGGAAACAATGAAAAAACTTAGTGAATGTTTGGCTTCCTCTCTGAAACTAGAAACTGGTAATTGAAGGTGGAAGAAGAAAATTTGGGAATGTATGCACAGAGGAAAGGGAGCTTGGTAATATCAGAGTGAGGATGTTACGTTCAAGACCACCAAATAGCTAAGTGCTCAGATCTTTGCAAATCCATTGGGTAATGCCAATAGCTTTCTCAAGATCAAATTCTATGGCTATTGATCATTTTAGAGTGAGGTATGAGTTGGTCTGGTTATATGCTAGTATAGTTTGAATGAAGATTTCTTCTTCTAGTACATCAAGAAGTATTTGAATACTTGGTCCCCTGCTGGTGGTGTTCTTTAGGGAAGTTTAGGCGGTGTTGCATGAATCCCAATTGGTTTTAAAATAAAATTTGGAGCCAGATATTGGGGTAAAGCTGACAGATCAGAGAGACAGAGGAATAAGCCACTAGAGAAACGTCTCACCTTTACAAATCCTCAGACTGAATGCCCCTGAGTCCCCAGCCAAAAGGGACAGGAAGGGAAGTACTGAATTCCTGTCTCCACCTGCCTCATAGTCCTGTCTCTGTCCAGCCATATCATTTCTGTTTCAACCTTCCTAGTGCTAGAATTAAAGGTATATGATCCCACGTGCTGGAGTAAAAGGTGTGTGCCACCGCTGCCTGGCAATTTCTCTTTCAGACTAGATTAATCTTCTGTATCTCAGTGTGGCCTTGAATTTACAGAGATCCCTGCCTCTGCCTCCCTAGTGCTAAGATTAAAGGAGTGTGCCATCACTGCCTGGCCTCTGTGGTTAACTTTGCTGCTGGCTCTGCCCTCTGATCTTCAAGCAACCTTTATTTCTTAGATTACAAACAATATATCACCACAAGGTGGTATAGTCTTGGAGGAAGAAATAGATACCTGGGGGCTCAATTTGAATATTTATAGTCTCAAGCACATCTTCTCTGTCTGTTTTATTCTTGCAGTGAAGATGTAGGCATTAGCTTCTTGTTTGTTCCACCATGCCTGATACTTGCTGCCACGCCATTTGACTGTGATGGGTTCTCATCATTCTAGAGCTAGAAGCCAATATACATGCCTTCTCCTTCTTATATAATTTGCCTTTGTCATGGCATTTTATCACAGTAAGAAAAAATAACTAATATATAGATTCTGATCTTTGGAGAGGAGCTGTTGGCTCTGTAAGGTCACTGATAATGCCACTATCACTTGGTTGCTGTAGAGATGGAAATTGATGCTCTCAAGGAGAGGATGCTGTTCATAAAAAGAACCATAAAGAAGTTGAAGGCTTATGATACAAGATTGCCAACTTCAGATTCACTATGGAGGTAGATGTCCCCAAACACCAGTGCCTCGCCAAGATCATGGTAGATCTCTGGACCAATATGGTGAATTTGCTCAGGAAACATAATGGGAGATAGAAAAGTACTTGTCCCAGAATATTTAAGAGAACACGATGGTGGTTACTTCATACTTCCCAGAGATTGTAGCTGCTTCCGTGACTTATGAAATGGCATAAAATCCGAAGCTCCAAGGCCCTGTGGAACATCACAAGGTAGATGGATGCCAAGTGTCACCCACCACTGCATCCTGGAAGATGAGGAAGTCTTAAATCCCTATGATAACCTGGGCAGTAGCTGCATTATATAATGAATCTCATGAAAGATCACTGTCTGTAGGTTCTAGCTATCACAGGGTCTGTAATGAATACCTTTAACGTCCTGAAGTACCAGGGTAGCAGAAGTAGAAAACCCAGGAGCAAAGACCAAATAGAAGTTTAGAGGTCATTGAATATTTGTAAAAGAAAACTAAGTTGATTTACAAAGTGGTTCAATTGACAACACATGAATAGAATAGAAGAGATGTGAGTTCATATGGAAACCTTTGCATTTTAAAAAATCATGGCCCACTTCAAAGCACATTGTTCGTGCCACAAAGAGGGTTTCCAACCTCAACATTAAAATGTCTGAATTATTTTGGTAAATAGTATGTAGCTTTTAAATGACTCAACAAATTCTGATGACTTACAATCAGTTGCTAATCTTTAATTGATACGTTTAGAATTCCCATGATATTTATACGGTTTTATGTATAGACACCCTCATTGGGAGAAAGACCACAAAATAGCTAGTCAGCATACAAAGACACAGTTACTCTTCATGTATTCATTCAGCAGATATCTTGATAACTGCTATTGTGTGAAAGACAATTGAATATAGCAAACCAATGACTAGAAGTTGTGACGTTCATTTCTTCTCCCTAGTACATTACTCACGGTCTTTATATCTCTGTAGAAGTTGAAAGACTCAGTGTTGAAGATCATAGAGAACTCTTCCCTGAATTGTGGAGACTCCCATTCCAAATTGAACCATGGTACTCACTGGGGCCAACACACCTATCTCCTCGGCGTTTCTTGCTTCAAACTTACCTCTCTTCATATCACTTTTATTTTGCATTTATTTCTTAGATGTCTGTTTTTATATTTCAGTATATTAGTTGCACAAATTATGCTGTACACTTCTGGGACACATGGTTCCAACCATAAGGTATACAGCTAGGATAATACGTAACAAATAGTAAAGAAAAATCTTTATTATTCTAAAGGTTTTTCTAAGCATTCCAGTTTTTTTCTGGGTGTGGTGGCGTGTATCTGCCTTCCTAACCGCAGGAGGATCAAATGGAGAATTCAAAGCTGACCTGAGTGGTGAGTTTGAGTTCAGCATTGGTTATATGATGAGATCTTGTCTCAAACAATAATAATATTAAAATGTACTTATAAAGTTCTATAAGTGGAACACGAATGTATCATTAACTGAGGCAGGAGGAAGTACAATGAGGGAGAGTAGGCATTGTATTCAAAGAGGGAACAAACTTTATGTCCATTTGGCAAGAATTTAGTTTAAGACCTGTCCAATAGTTCTAATACAAGACCTAGTAGAAATGGCTGAGGTAAATCCCAAGTATCTAAATCTAAAGATAGAACCTTGCTTCCTTGAAGCCTATAGCTATCCAGGTCGCTCTGCATCCACAAATCCTGGGACAGAATAGTTATTTTATTCCAAATGCATCCGTTATTTTTAATCCCTCTTATTTTATTAGCAGAGGAAACAAATCTGTTTAATCTCGTAGGAAATACTCGTGTCAATGGTCTGTAACATGAAAGTCTGCAATCATGCTTTAAAATAACAAAACATCACTATTAACCTTCCCAGACCTGCTGAACCATTGACTCATAACCACACATATACCATAGTCACTCAGTACATTTCCCGAACTTACTGAAACATGAAACTTCTTTATTGTATTTTGTAACTTGATAGTGCAGTTCCCAATATGTACTTTGTTGATAACAATTCTGCCGCAATGTCAAAAAGCAGTTTCTTTAAATCATGTTGTTCATGTTATAAATGGTAAGGAATCAAGAATACCTTGTCTCCACGCTGGAAGAAAGGAAGCCAAAATTTAAAGGGTTAGTAACTTCCCAAATTCATACATACTGACATATATAGTTTACCTTTGTTTTTTACATCTAACTTTTTCATTTGATTCTAACTTGCAAAAGCATTTTTTAATTTCCTTTTGCTTATTTGAAAATATACTTAGCCTGTTTCTGAATGCTGTGCTAAAGCAGCATGTTCAAAAAGCTTGGGGAGTAAGGTTTGTTTGACTTACAGGTCCCTATACAGTCTCTCATGAAGGAAATTGGCAGGAACCTGGAGGCAGGGACTGAAGCAGAAGCCATTGAAGAGGGCTGTTTTCTGGCTTGTTTTCATTGCTTGCTCACTTGGCGTTCTTAAACACCTCATGATTGCTTGCCCAGGGGAGACATCACCCATAGTGGGATGTGCGCTTCACATCAATAATCAACCAAGAAAATGTCCCATAGATTGGTCTACAAACCAGTCTTATGGAGGCATTTTCACAATCACAGTCTGTCTTTCCAGATGACCCAAGCTTGTATCACGGTGACAAAACTAAGCCGTACAGAGTCTGTCCCTGTGGCCCAGGAAGACCTGCAACTTGAGATCCTTTACCCCAGACAGCTGTTTGTCAGCTATTCCCGTTTAATATTCCCGTTTCCATTGACATGCAGTGGTACATCTCTATAATTTTAAGTACTTAAAAGGCAAAGGCAGGATTCATTTGAACTCAGGAGATCAGGGCTCGTTTGGTGATATAGCAAGAACTGTATCTCTCACACAAGGCTTTCCTTTTCATAATATGCCATTGGGTTATAAACTAGGTTTAGATACACTCAAATTCCATCTCCCTGTGAGAAGACTTTACCCTCTCTGTCTCATTTACCTTTATTTTCAGAGTATAAGTATCTGTGTGTGGCTAAATGCCATGGTGAAAATTTCTTGTGAAATCTAAACAAAAAGAGAAAAGCAGCCATATGTTTATGGAACTTAAAAAAATCCTGATTCTTCATTATCTTCATTTGGCTTATTTTTGGAGTCTGAACCTTTGACTACATATATATATATATATATGTTCTAACAAAGTCTCAAAAATCACTTTCTGGGATGAGCTGCACAAAACAATTCAAGGGATCAAGGTGCTATCACTACCTGCCTCAGTTTTCTAATTTGGTAAAATAAGCTCCTTATAAAAGTTAGCAAGATGGCACAGGCTGTGTTTGGCAGACTGTATCTAACCAGTCGGCATTTTACAACAAGCATGATTAAGAGCAATGTGTATAAGAAGGAAGCATGCCTGACTTGACGTTAGTACAAACTATAGTTTACAAAAATCAAACCTAGGAACATCAAGGGGCAATGGTGACAGAATGTTCTGTGAAGTAGGCTAGACTGGGAGAGAAGCCAGGACCTTCACGAAAACCATTTTTCCAAGGCAGTTGGAGAAGGGTACTGAATAGTTTAGAAACATCAGGTTCTGGGCTCTTGAAAGCTCCTCTAGGAATATCAAATTACTCAAAATAATGTTTTCTATTGTTAACAAGCTTGCTACATGGCAAAAATCTTACTGTAGACATTTGTTTAATTAATTGTATTTTATTCTAGCCCGTGTGGACTCATTAAGGTGATGTCTATTACTGCCTTCAGATATGAATGTTACTTACTAATTTCTACCACAGCAGTGAGACATACGTACGGCTCTCTTAGCAGTCTCCTAATGGGCTGTTTTGACCTACATAGATTGAGAATAGCATAGTCACAGGTAGAAGCCCCATGACATCACCAGCAGGAAAGAATACATATGATGTAAGTTGAAACCATTGAATTTAGAATAGGAAAATTACCATGGAATTAAAGAATTTTAGAGCATATTTATTCATTTATTTTAAATATATGTATGTTTCACCTGCACATATGTCTGTGCACAATTTATATGAAGTGTCCATGGAGTCCAGAAGAAGGAGTTGAGTCCCTCGGAACTGGAGTTACCTACAGTTGTTAGCAGCCCCACAGGTCTTGAGGTTCAAACCCAGGTCCTATGGAAGAGCAGCAAGTACTTTTAACTCCCGAGATATCTTTAAAACTGCACCTTGGAACTCTAATTTACTATTTTTTTCTTTGAAATTCACTATAGAGATAAGGCCCTTGATGTCCCTGAGAATCTAATTGTGACTGACAGCAGAAACAGGACACTCACTGTGAATTATGTAGACGACACATTGTCTAACTATTATGGCTGGATGGCTCTGCTCTTGGATCAAGAGACCTATTTCCTGCGGTTCCAGAGCAGTTGGATGGACAGATCTTTGCAGGTAACCCACCTACCCTATCCACTGTCATTTCTTCCCCCACTAAGTGGTTCTTATCTGCACGTCTGTGAAGGAACAGGCTGTAAATGTATTGGATGCTCATGAAGAAAGCTGCAGTACTATTTTGGTAAGTAGTTGATTTGTTAACTTGAACATTTAGTATTTAAATCCCATCTTGAAAGCAAAACTAATTCTGCTAGAAATTTAGTAATTCTATGAAAAGTAGCCTTTAAGCATGTCCTATAATCCCTCCCTCCCTCCCTCCCTCCCTCCCTCTCTTTCTCTCTCCCTCCCTCTCTCTCTCTCTCTCTCTCTCTCTCTCTCTCTCTCTCTCTCCTCTCTCTCTCTCTCTCTCTCTCTCTCTCTCTCTCTCTCTCTCTCTCTCTCTCTCTCTCTCTCTCTCTCTCTCTCTCTTCTCTCTTTTTACCTCTTTTTAAAGCTAACTATAAACTAAAACCAAACCTTGTTACAGGGTTAGAAGCCAGAGAAAATTTCTTAACTGGGCAGTCACATGTTTTATGCTGCCACCTTGTGGCTCAAGTTGAATTTGCAAAGAGATCTATCTTCATGCTTCTCTAGGCAGGGCTAGGGGAAAGAATCAAATTGCTAAGGGTCAGTGGCTAGAAAGAAAGTGGAAGCATTTTTCAAGATGATAACAACAACAACAATAAGTAAGACATAAAATAAAATTTAAGATGGAAATGGCAATTCAACATCTTTAAGTTATTTTCCTTTCACGTGGTAGGTTCCTTCTGTGTCACATATGCCAAGGTCTACATAGTTGTAAAAGTATATTTCAGGGACACAGGAGGTGCTTGATATTGGTACAACGGCCCTCAGAAAAAATAACGTCCCCTCTATCTTTCTTTGCTGCCCGTTAGATTTACTATGAGAACAGCCCAGGGGATTTTCCCCAAAGCTAAGGATAGGATATGGCTCAGGACCGTTTGTGTCTGGCTCAGCACTGCCCTGCCTTGTGATCACAGGGACATTGCTGCATGCTCTAGAATGGCACAGTTAGATTAACAATCACTGGCCTCTCAGGGGTTGAATGAAGCAGGAATAGAGGCTTATGTGCAGCAGGTGCCCTGCAGTCTCAGCCTTAGCAATTACTTATGGACAGTTCTTGAGCACCTCTTGCTTGTGAGGAAAGCTTGGGGTGGGGATGGGGGGCTGTAGACCTGGCTTCTTCTCTTACAGCTGTTTGACCAAAATA
The DNA here is from genome assembly GCA_033318265.1 of Phyllotis vaccarum. Classification (NCBI taxonomy): domain Eukaryota; kingdom Metazoa; phylum Chordata; class Mammalia; order Rodentia; family Cricetidae; genus Phyllotis; species Phyllotis vaccarum. The sequence continues at coordinate 57,174,080 of JARWLC010000008.1, forward strand.
AGTCAATTCCCTTATCTGGGTCGTGGTCACTTCCTCTCCTATCTGTGATTGTGAACAATAAGAACCCTAAATGGGTTGATGACATCACAGCCTGACTGTGAACTTCCTATGCAATGGATTCAAGTAGGCCTATTTCCCACACAGAGTATGCAGCTTGGCATTGACCTGTTCTGAAGCTAAGTGACTTTTTTTTTTTTTTTTTTTTTTTTTTTTTTTTTTTTTGAGGGAAAGGGTCTCCTTGCTCATCAGTGTGGTTTTCCTTTCTCACTTCAGTATTCAGCAACATTTGACAGCTTTGCACCCAGAAATCACCTCTTACTGCTGCACGGGAACCTGCCGCCTTACCCTGACATCCTCATCAGATGTGGGAGTCGAGTGGGTCAGTCTCTTCCATCCCTTCCTTTGCCCAGTCACCATAGAGGCTGTGACTGGTTCTTCGACAGCCACTTGAGGCAGCTCACCTACCTGGGTAAGTGCCCACCTGAGGAAGTATTTTTTTTTTTTTTTGAGGGCATATAGGCAGAAAGCTTTTATTATTCTTCAATTTCAGCTTTTATGCTGTGAAATAAATACAGAATAAAAGGGACGGCTGTATGTGGTCATTAGATGGGTGGGCTCTAAAATCAGATCTTGTGTGTTTAAAATCTCAGTCCCAAGACTCAGTAGGCAGTAGGTGATAGATAAATAGGCACTCTACATCTTGGTCTCTACATCAAACCTGCAGTTAAATAAAAGTTGGCATGTAAAATTCTTTACCAAACTGTTTAATCTGTATTAAGTGCTTAAAAATTATTTGTGATATTAACATTTTAATTGACTTTAAGATGGTATTCCATTTGTAGTAAAATATTTTCAAATTAAAACTACTCTGAGATGTGGCTGGAGGGAAGGCTCTGTCGTGAAAAACACTGGATGCTCTTACAGAGGACCTGAGTTTGCTTCCCAGGACAAGTGCCTCTAACTCCAGCTCAAGGGGACCCAATGGGAGCTAGCATTTGCAGGCGTGGCACACATGTTCACAGAGCCGTACTCAGCCACACATGCATATACATAATTTTCAAAGGCTGCTGGGAGAGTCTATTTCACTCTAGTCATTAAGAAAACAGCAGCAAACCCTGACAAGGATGTATGGAAAGAGGAACCTGTATCCACTTCTATGGAGAATGTAAAGTAGTGAACATTATGAAAGTCAGTATGAAAGTTTGTCCAAAAGCTAAAGACAGAATTACTACATGACCAAGGTATCTATATGGAAAGATTCTAGTTCGCCATTTTGAAGACTCTTGCTCAGCAGTGTTCATTGATGCACCATTCACAATAGCCAGGAAATGGATTCAGCCTTGCTATCCACCCACAGCGCAGGATAAGAAGAAAATTAATGCGTGTGCATAAGGAATTCTATTAATCTGAGAAGAATTCAATTATGACATTTAGAGGAAGACACAGAAAACTAGATTATGTGAGAATAAGCCAGATTCAGAAAGACAAATATCATAAATATCATGTTTTCTCTCAGGTGTGAAATCTAGATTTGTGTGTTTGGTATGTATGGGGGGGAAGGGTGAGAGATTTGGCAATAGAAAAGAGGGAAGGGCTATGAGAGAGGAGGGGAGGCGGGACCAAGGGAGTGTCACGGAACGTGTCCTGAAAAGCAGAGGAGCTGGGAATTGTGGAAAGGAGAGAAAGTAGGGGCCAGAAGTGCATAGTGCATAGGAATGGAGTCTAATGATGCATATCTATGCAAAGTCTTAATAAATCCCACTTCTTTGTATGCTAATCAAAACATGAAAAAAAAAACCAATCAAGAATTTCACCTGTGAAGGTAAGAGACTGGATGATTGTGGCCATGGACACAGGGAACAGCAGAAATCATCTGCCAGTGTTGATGAAAGTTAGCAGTGATGTGGCGTTTGAGAGGAGATACTTTGAAGAGTTACTGAAGTTATGGGGACTAGATGGGATGAGCTACAGATCTGTGAACTGGAGGACTGAAGGGTAGGCTACAGCTGTCCATGGTCAGGATTAGAAGGAGGAAGAAGGACCCTAACACCCACTGTCTTTGCAGTCTTCAGAAAGAAGGATTTCCTTACCTTCTTATGTGTGTGTTTCATTGCTTCCTAGTATTAGGCTTAGGACTGTCCATTTTTGACCCCCAAAAGTCTATCTACTTTTATTTTTCTATTCCAATGCCTTCATTGGTCACTGACAGTCATGGTGTCTACTTGTATCTGCCTCATCAGCTCATTAATATGGTCTAATCAAATGGTAGTCATCCTATAGATGACTATTTAAATAGAAGACATGTCATTAGTTCAACACTTACTTTCATTGAATTGCTTAGTTTTTGTGACCTTTGAGGATTTAATGGCTACACTGCTTTTTTTGTGGTGGTGTGCAAGAAAGAATATCTAATAAAATGAGTTTCTGGATGATAGCTTTGTTATAAATTGTTCTTAATAGATTCTGACAAATTCAGGGAGCCTGATCAACATAGCAAGTCTCAGCTCTGCCACAAGCCAGATTGGGCCCTCAGGATAGGAAATCGTAAGCAGTTGCCCGGGGTCACTTGTCTTTCCTACTTGTGCATAACCCTGTGAGAACTGGGTCTGACCCACACAGAAGAAGCCTTGCCACTATTGAATTATAAGAGCAGGGAAGGGAGAGTTTCCTGGCATAAAAAACTAATTCTTTACAAATGCACTCAAATATATGTCCCTTGCACTGAATTTGAACATTCATATTTCATTATTAATATAAACTAATCAAATGATAGGCATTACTTCAATAGTCATTTCATTAGGTAGGTAAATTTTATTAGTATAAATTTTTTTATATATCAGAATATTCTCAAAGTCTTTCCTCTGCGCATGATTCAGAAAACAAAAAGGAAGCCATTGAAGTTTGCTTGACTGTCTAATGTACTTTTTTTTAAAAGATTCATTTTTTTAATTTATTATGTGTGCTGTATTATGTTTACATATATCCTTGCATGCCACAAGGAGGCACCAGATCTCATTGCAGATGGTTGTGAGCCACCATGTGGTTGCTGGGAATTGAACTCAGGACCCCTGGAAGAGCAGCCAATGCTCTTAACCTGTGAGCCAACTCTCCAGCCCTGTCTAATGTTCTTGAGGACTCTTAGATCCTTGAAAAGGATGGCCAGTAGGAGCTTGTGTGGACAGTATCACCTCTCTTACTCTAAGTGAATGGGGCAATGAATGACTACATAATGCTTATGTCTCCATTTCTGGTCTGGAATTGAGGTACATGCTGGTCCCTTGTATTGGCTCCTCATGTGGCTATATTGGCTATGTACATTTGACCATAATTATGGATTCCCTTGGTGTAAAGTTTACAACTTCTGTAGGAATGTGGTGGATATACTACCATGCATCCTATAGACCTGTGTGCCTTCCCCAATATCCTAATAAATAATAATAATGGAATTATTGTAGCTGGTACTTCAACACAACCCACAGGAAGTACATTCTGCAATTTGAGTTGCACATTTGATAAATTCGTTAGGTTCTTCATCTTTTGTTGTTTAATTTTTGAGGTCTTTTAGGATTAGCATAGAGTAATTTATGTAAAATATGCAAATCAAGACTTCACAGGTGTATATTAGGATGAGAAACCTCAGCAGAGTTTGTATTTAGAAGTCTGGCTTTATTGTCAGGAAACACTGACTTCCTAAGGAGGGGTCTCAGGTCAAGTTTTCTGTGTTGTTCTTTCGCATAGCTTCTGTTTTCTCCTGGGGCAGCTTCTTTGACAATCGGATGGATTTCATTCATTAACTATTTCTTCTGTTGTTACTTACATAATATAAATTGATCATTTTCTTTCCTGACTTTCTACTTTTCCCAGACTCTCCTCATCTCCCTACCCACTTAACTCCCTATCCTTCCCAATCCCTCCAAAATCGCAAAAATGAAAACGAGCAAACAGAATCCAATAAATAATTAAAACAAAGCAAAACAAAAACTTCAACTACAAAAGCCATGGAATCAATTTTGCTTTTTCAACTACTCCCAGGCATGGGGCCTACCCTGGAGTGTGGTTGTGACCCTCCATTGGAGAAAACTAATTTTTTCCCTGCCAGTGGGTATCAATTGCAAATAGACTCTTGGTCAGAGGTGAGACTTCAGGTCCTGGGCCCTTTCTCTGTGTTGGAATTTTTGTCTGGGTTGAATGAACATTAGCAGATTTCAAGTAAGTGATCCGTTTGCAACCTTACCACATTCTATACTAGAAAGTTTTTTTTTTTTCTCTTAGTCATCGTTAATTATATGTCTCCTACTTAACTTCATCACATGAGACTTAAGGTGTCTATCTCACTTCAAGTCCAAATAGAGAAAGAACAGAACCCAGGCAATCTAGCTCCTGGCTCTGGATCCCTCCACTAGAGTGTGCTACCCACTAAATAATCATTGATCACCAACCGCAAAGGATGGAGAAGGGGCTTTTAGGCAGGCTGCAGGAGACAACTTGTCATTGGTTCCCAGCGACAGTGAAAAACCCACCATGTGCATATTTTGGCCCTTCCATTTCTCCTTTTCAGTGAGACTAGTTCTGTCTTTGTTCAGCAAACATCTTTATGGAGAGCTGGGTTTCCACAAAGCCCATGGCCAGTGCTTGGAGCTTAGGATTTTAATCAGTGGCTGGCTGGCTCTTTTACCTGATATGGTGTTATAATTGCTCTGGGCCTCAATACCTTCACTTCTACAAGGAGGTTAACAGTATTTTCTTGTCTCTTGAAAATATGATACAAAGCACTCAAATACATTAACACACAGCATAATCTGTAATTCCAGTGAAAACTTTACCAATGGACTCCTTTTTTTTTCCTCTCCATTATGTGTTATTTTCATTTCAGTGAACTCATTATGGTTCTTGTCATGTGTGTGTGTACCCAGGTGCACATGTCTATGGGTGCACGTGCATGCATGTATGTGGAGGCCAGAGGCCACAACTGGAGATGTCATTCCTCAGGTGCCATCAACCTTGTCTTCTGAGACAGGGGTTCTCAGTGGCCAGGAACTTCACAATTAGGCAAGGCTGCCTGGTCAGTGAGGTTCAGGGATCTGCCTCCCAGTGCTGAGAATACAAGTGAATCTTCCTCCTGGTCTTGGAAATTTTTACATGGATTCTGGGGATCAAATTCAGGTTCTCACCTTACCAACAGTGACATTTTCACAGCTGGATTAAACTGGATTTTGTATTACTTGAAGTCCATGATCATATGATATACCTGGCATGTTACTGTGAAGGGGAATTTAAACAAGTGTTATACACTCCCTTAAATACATCTTTTGAAGAGATTGGTTCAGGTTGGCTTTCCAAAGCCTATGAAAATATTGCACAGGTAGCCATTTACAAAAGAGGGTACAGGAGAGTTGTACCGCTGAAGTGTGGGTTAGATCCAGTATTTCATGTGGGGAGCTATCAGCCCCCAGCTGTACCTTCCAAGCTGTAAATCAAACTTTGTCTCCTATTTGCAAGTCTGAGTGAAACTCAGCAAACCCACCTCTCTGCTCACACAGTTTGACTGACAGCTCCGGTCTCTGCCATCCCAAGCTCCTTTCTTGCTCCTTCTTTGCTGCTGTTTCTTCCTCCACCCCCAGGAATGTTTCAGTTCATGGTGAACTATTTTTATTTTTTAGTTACATTAACGCTATGAAATAATTAGTCAGCTAATTAATCTGGTTTACAAGCTTTGTAGGATTCTTCAGCTGTCAGTCAGGCCCAGGCCCGAGGCCTCCATCTAGTCTCATCTCTCTTGTCCATGTGATTCTCGTTGCCATGGCTACTGGCTACATCTGCTGACACCCCACTCTCTGTTTATTGCTTAATTAAGAATTTCACGCTCAGCCCTTATCTGCCTCTAAGAACAAGTGCACACTGTTAAGAAATTCCAAATTTAGGCCCAGACACAAGGAAAGCCTTTCTTATGGACTTGGCTGTGTGGAGCCTCTCTATGGATCTTCTCAGCATCCCAGCCGCCACCCTTCAATCAAAAATCATTAAATGGGCCAGAGATAATGAGCATATAGCATATCAAAAGAAGGATGTTTGCTTGGTCCAAAGGAGGGAAAGCTGCTAGGCCCCATGCTCAGCTTCACTTCAAAGGGAGATGAGACTCCTCATCACTGGGGCCTGATAAAGCCTCATTTGTTCTGGGCTTGACTTATGCAGAAGGTCTCCTATGTCAGACCATCTCACAGACTGGGTTTCCCTCACTTCTTGCCTCTGTCTCCACCGGCCCCCTCCCTGGCCTTCCGCATGCTCGTGTGTCAGCACTTAGGCAGCTGGGTTCCCCCAATGCATCAGGCCAAGCGTGTAATCACTGACTCCCCACTCACAATGGCCACTTGTAGGGGGGTGGCCAGGAGGAGGTCTTTATCACAATAGGAATACAATTATTGCAGCTGCTAGGGAGGGCTATGCTTCTTCCTGTAGAAATCTAATAGGACTTGCCCAAACCAGGAGGTGAAGGCTGGCGGGAGGCAGCAGGGTAAGAGGAGAGGAAAAAATAACCTTGACGGGATTATTCATATTCTGACTCTTGGAAGCCCGATGTGGAACCAGTGGGGTTCCAGCAGCTGCTCCTCTACAGACTCTTCTAATAATTGTACATTCTGTCAAGGGTCAGCTTACTTTTGACCCTGTCCTTTTATATTGGTAAAAGGCTCTTTAGGGCAAACTGTTGGGTTGTGGCAGGGTGCATTAAATGCTCAGAGCCCCCACCACTTACTTTATTCCCCCCCCCACCCGACCAGCAGCCTGTGATAAATTCATATCAGATGCTTTGCCATTCACAGTTGCCCTCCTGAGTTCACACAGCCCCTGTGCAGAGCCAAGGCCTGCCTCTACAGCACTGGGACATTGTGTGAGCAGCAGCTGAAGTACACCTGCAAGGCTTGGAGGCTCCTATGTTACCACCTTCTGACTGGACAGAAAACAAAGCCAAAACATATCTTGGCAGACTAGCTAATGTATGTGTTCAAATGTTCCCTTCCCCAAGATAAAGGCTGGCTATGTGTTAAGCATCTGGGGGTTGTAGTCTGTGAAAACAAGCATGATATGGCTAGAAAAGACAGATGGATTTTTTGTTTGGTCAAGTTTCTTTGGAGAACTCAAGTCCCACTGCACAGAGGTACTAGAAATTTTGTTGCCAACTTGTAAGATGCTAAAAATGACACTTTCTTGAGGTTGAAGTTAGGTTCATGACTATGATGGGATTCTAGCTCTCCCATTCTCAAAGTAGTTAGGATGCTGGCTGCCGTCTGGACCCCTCTATACTTGTGTGGGTCTAAAGATGCCATACACTTCATGGACAAGAAATCCTGTAAGGATATAAGAATACAGGATTGAACTGCTCTCCAGAACTCTTGGGAGCATCCATAGGAAGGGCAGAATCATAATCTCTCACAATGCTGTCACCCTCCCCATGCCAAAGGCCTCTAAGGCAATCTATAGCATTCTAGTTAATAAATTAATTTACATTCTTATAGAAAACTCATTCTCCAAAGATCCCTGAGGACGGTTCCACTAATGTAGCTGATTGACTTGGAAATATACCAACCTTTACTGCTAAAAAAAATATAGGTAGTATGTGAGGAACTTGAGATTGGAAAAGGAATTCTTGCTTCTTGGTTATAGAAGACTTTGTTCCAAAAGAAAAATTATTAACATAGAGGGGAGAGAGAAAGAAAGAGGGGAAGGAGAGGAGGGAAGAGGGAAGGAGCTGAGGAAACAGGAACCGAGAAAGACAAACTTAGATGAGTTATTGTAGATCTCCTGGAAAAGACAGGTGGGGAAGATTATTCTTAGTAATGCTAAGTGGTGAACCCTAGTGGATACAGGTCACAGGTGAGGTGACCTCTCTTCTGGAACAGCTGTTCTGACTCTAAGTCTGGGCTTTTTCTTTTTAAAATTTAAGGTTCAATACTTACCCTGCAAACCAATTCTGCTCTCTGTAAGGAAGCCTTGTACTTTTTTTTTTTTTTTAAAAAAAAAAAACCTGGCACTATGCATCTCCAGTTTTGAATATGTGACCTCTACTGTAGACTTTTGGTACATTCTCTTCTCTTTCTGTTAACTGCTCAGGTGCCACAGCCTCCTGAGACCTAGGATCACAGGTGTGAGCCATCACACCCAGCCATTTCATCATATTGTCATACCTCCTGTATTATTGGGTTAATATTTAAAATCAACTTTTATACACTGTTGTATTTTTAAAATATAACCTAATCATATGCAGTACTAATTTTAAGACTATTAAAATTAATGGGATACTTGTTTCATTTTAAAAAATGCCTTGAAAGTCAATAGCCATTGGAAGAAAATCACACCAAAATCATGGATACACTTGTATTTGGGGATACAACATGGCTTGCTGATCATTTTAGTGACCTCAGGAGTTTTCCACTGAACTCTCTTTTTAGTTGATAGTTTGAACACCTCTTCCCAAGTACAAACTCTGTTGTTGTGGCAAAGTACAAAATAAGCTATATATTTAATGTGAATGGTGTCTTTAAATATTTACCTAATGAGTAAACATAATACTCATCCTCAGATTTCTCTGAAAATTTTTGTTTTTGTGTATGCAGGAGGACATAAGATATTGAAAATGTCTCCACACAAATATGGTACACACTATTTTTAGTCAGACTCATAATTATTATTGTTCTCTACATTAATTAAGAAGGTTTAATGAGCTAGCTCTCAAGACTATGATTAATGAAGACATATCTGTCAGTCTTGATTAATTTATTTTAAAAAATAATAGTAGCTGCCCATGAGTGAATATTACTGGGGGTTAGAAAAGGTCCAGCATAGGATTTTCCTCTATTTTCATAAGGACCTTTAAAGGATCATGTGTTGTGAGGGCAAATGCTGACAGTAGGCAAGAGTAGGTACCATCCTGTGACTCAAGCCACCTTGGTATTCATTAGCAAGCATTTCATGCAGTTATGCAAGAAGACATCAACTTCTGGGTCATGAGGTCAAGTTCGGTGCTCAGGGAAGGAACTTGAAGCAGATCCTAAGAGATGGAATCAGCAGGTATGGCAGCTAAAATGGAAACACAGAGGACAAATCCAACAACTCTCTCGGGCAGCCGGCCCTTGAGAGTGCTGGCACACTTCCTTTTTAAAACAGATAGGCAGTCACTTCCCTTCCAACACTTCCGAAGCGCCTCAGGCTTTATTGGGGCAGAGTGGGAGGTACTTATTTTTCTCTAGGACCCTAGACAGAACAACATTCACCAGGCATGGCTCCTTAACTTTTGGGCACACACTACCTGGTTAACTGTATAACTGTCTTCCTTTTCTCTTCCCAGGAGCCATGTTCTTAAAAAAGCATGCATCTCTTCCTCTTCGATGTCTTTATAACAGGCTTACATCATGTAGCATTTGCCAGAATAGCTTGGCACTTAGTGACCCGAACACTGTTTTTGAGGACCACTTCCTCCAATCTGGGAAGGATCAACAATATGGCTTCACTTACAAACAAAAATGATTAGCAACCCTCATATTTCAAATACACAATTGGAAATCACAACCTCAGAAAAAACATGTGCACAATATCACAGCTTGGATAAAGCCTTGAAGCTTTTCCCAAGTCAGTACCCATACTATTTAATGATTTTCATCCATCTTTCTCTTTATTCAAATTGGAAAGGTCACTTCACATTTACAGTCTTTTGGAGTTAAAACAGTAAGACTAAGCAGATCTCCTTCAGTTGTGTAATACTATTACTCCTCTTGATGAGATACAGCTGTGGAAAGAGCGACACCAGTGATAGTAATTTTTGGAGCCTTGTTAACTGGTGCTAAAAATGATGAGGATGCCAGGATAGTGGTACCAACAGCAGCTAACATTTGCTTCCTATGTGCCATGTATTGGGTTGGCTCACATATCGTCACCAATGACCCTAAAAAACAGGGTAAGTCTCCCCCCCTTCCTATTTTCTGGCGACGTGACTGAGGATCAGAAATGGTTGGTGCCTAACTGGTCAGTTGTTCCTATGTAGGAATAGGGAGAGTCAGGATTCAGATCTTGGCTGTTGGGGTCTAGCTCGCATGTATTCCCCACATTCTCTGTTGCCTCTTTGGACTTAGAAATGTTTGAGACTATTTGTCATCTGACCCATATGTGCTCACTCAGAGCCAGTTATGAACAACAGAAGGTTGGGAAGCCAGACTCTTATGATTTTTCCACTACTATGGATAGCTTTTCTCTGTCTTCTCTGATCCTCTGAATTTTGCTCTTGTATGTAAGGAAGATTCTCATAGGTAATAAAGTGGGAATTAGGTTTCAGTATATTTTAATTTTGCAGTGTTTGTTTGGTTTTGGAATTACATTGGATATAGTGGAGGGAGATATGCAGAGGGGGTCACACCGGAGGGGCATGGGACAGCAACTGCTATGTCTAGACCCCATCTCTAAAGTGCAGTGGAATAGATGGCAAACTGGATAGAACATGGAGCCAGAAAGCCCTGGACCACTAAGAATGGTACTTGGATGAGAGCTTAGGGAAAGAAAGGAGAAGCCAGTGGCTTGAGAGTTGTGTTCAGGGTTCATTATTCAGCCCCAGCACTAATCATCCCGTGGTAACCAGTGTGTAGGAATGAGTGGTAGCCTTATTTCATTCAAGGTCTTTGGATGCATGTGTTGCTTTTTCTAACTTGCTTTTGCCTATTTAATGTGGAGAATAATTACTGTATTTTTCCCCCAATGATAGCTTTTTTGGTGTTGATGCTCTTGGTTTTTTGAGGGGCTGATATTGTAAAGTGTCTGCAAAGGTTTAAAAAAGTTTCTGATACATATCACTTCTTTCTGTATCTCTGGTTGTGCCATAAGAAAAAGACAGTGTGCACTGACCACGTGTGCACCAACCTCCTGAAATCTATGCTGTTTGCGAACCATAAATAAGAATGACGTTCATAATATCTCGTTTTTCTTTTCAGATATATATCTAGCTTGTCTTTCTTAGAGATTGACTAGGTGATACTTTTTAATGCCAACTCTTTCAGAAAGGCCCTCTATCTTTGCCATTATTTTCATGTTTCCTAAAGGTATTTTGTCCACATTTCCCCTTTATTTCCGTGAAAACTAACATAGTTATAATTACCATTACTGCTATGGTGATGACTATTTATAGGAGGAAGCAGAATGAGTTTCAATTGTTTAGTCTGAGTAACCAGACTAGAACACTTTGAACTTGGGTTTTGTTAAATCAGTCCATGAAAAAGAGAGAGAGAAAAAAAAACAAAACCAAAACCATACCACACTTCCATAAGTATCTAACATCAGAAGGTACATAAGAAGAATCTCTCTTTTTAGAAGAAAGTACATCCTATGGGGTATGAGGGTAGTTCACAGGTACAGTGCCTGTCCAGCAGGCAAGAGACTGGTTGTTATCTCATACTGTAAAACAAAGAAAAACAAAACAAAATTTAGAGACAATGTTAGTTACTGTTACAGACTTGAATTTCTAACTACTGTGAAATTATTTATTGAACTAAAAATAAACAAGATAAATATTGTGGTATGAAACTAGGAAGTTATTCACATTAGTGAGGCACAAAATTATGCAGACAGAAGTGATGTTTTAAACCTTAAAGAAAAAAAGGGAGATGGTTGACCAGTGACTTAATTTTTTTAAAATTATTTTTATTTTACTTGAAATTATATGTATATGTATGTGCATATGTGTGGGTTTATGCAGGTAAACCAGAAGAAGGCATTAGACCCTTTGGAGTTGCAGGGAACTGCCCGCCATGGGTGATGGGATGGCATTGGGGTCTTTTGGAAAAGCAGTTAGTACTTATATCTGACAAATTATTTCTCCCGTACCATTAATTAACTAAGAAAGAAGAGAAGATGGGGAGGACAGAGTGAGGAGTATATAAAAGAGTTAGGTGAGTATAGTAGAAGAAAATAATAATTTAAGGAAGATCTTTTAGAAATGCTTATAAAAAGGAACACTTTGGCTCACAGAGATGACTCAGTGGCTAAAACACTAGCCACACAAGCTTAAAGACCAAGTTTAAATTTTTCTGAACCAACTTAAAAGCCATGTGTATAATCCTACCAAGGGTTCCTGTGGGAAGATGGGGGCAGAAACAGAATTTTATAAAAGCTTGTGGGTTAGTTAGTATACCATATGTGGAAGAAAGCCAAAAAGGAGTCCAGTATCAAACAAGGTACAAAGTGAAAACCAACACTTGAGACCAATATCTGAGAACCAGTACCCAAGAGGCAATAGCCGAGGACCAGTACCCAAGGAAAATACCCAGAGAACAATACCCAAAGACCAATATCTGAAAGGCGATACCCTAAGATCAGTACCCAAGGAAAAAACCCAGAGATCAATACCCAACGACCAATATCCGAAAGGTAATACCCAAAGAAAACTCCCAGAGACCAATACCCAGGGAGTAATACCTGAGGACCAATACCTGAAGGCCAATACTGATAGTCTACTACCCAGAGACCAATATCTAAGGACCAGTACCAAAAGACCAATATCTGCAGTTATTTTCTGTCTTCCACGCAGGTACTGTGGCACACTTAGGAATGCATGCCCACCTCATATGCACACATACACATATATATGCACATACACACAAAAGGAACTTATCGAGAGTTTGTTGTCATTGTACCTGGTCTTAGATGTAGGATCTGAAGGGAATACCAACCCTCGTGTATTTTATAATTGAAAGAATAAGAAAGGGAAAGTGATGAAAATAGGAGTAGAAGAATTGGGGAGATCCTATCGGATCTCTTTGGGGATTTTTTTTTTTCTAATGTTCTAAAGCGTATGCTTTGTAATTAAAAAGAATGGCATTTGTTCTATCCCATCTGTGATGGAAAAAAGAGTTTAGGGTCCCAGTGAAACAAAAATGGAGAGCATGAATTTGGCCAAGCCCCTGAGGCTGTAGCCTGCAGCTGCATCAAGTCCTCCAGTGATGGGAAGGACGGGCTCTCATGACATTCAATAAGGCAGAAAGGTAATTAACCAATAAGAGACAAGGTGTTACCAGAAAGATAGAGTTCGTGCACCTGATTACTAATTAATCAGGCATGAGAGCACCTTGTAGATGCATTCACTATTTAATTATAGCAGCCTCTCTTGGCAAAGGAGCATATGTTCCCAGCTTAATCTACTGGTTTATACTGACATCAAATTGTCGTTATCAGAAAGAATCAGGCCTTTTGATTATTTCCACTAATTTATTGAAGACTTAAAATTAATGAACCCCAGGCCTTTTAAATGTGCTTAGTTGGTTTGGAAGAAGGGAGGAGAAAGGGGGAGTAGGGTGTGGGGGGAACCTTCATTAAAAGGGCAATTTGTTTGGAAAAAGGTAAAGCAAATACATTTCATGGGTGATCTCAACTCTGTTGGTGAGAAATGCATTCACTCTACAACCGAGTCCACAAAATTCTAGACATCATAAATCAGGCACACCCACTGGACACCAGTGGCCTCCACAGAGAGTATGCTGGAGTGTTTTTCTACCTCACCGTTGATCTGTCTGCCATTATACTTAATCAAATCAATGCAAACAAAATCAAATGGTAGAAATCAATTGCTTAATTAATTAACAAGGACTCCTTTCTCTTTCATTTCCAAATTTTATTTTATTTTCAGTGGAAAGAATAAAATGTAACACCATCGCTCTCCTCTATGTGTGGCATCTTTGAAATCTTTTTTTTTTTTTTTTAGTTTCCGGTGAAGGTCAAGTTCAGGTGTTTCTCCAGGTGAGGGAAGGTGTGCCTCCAACTGTTTCAGGTAAGTACTAACCACTACACAGAACGTCAAACAGAGCAGAATGGCAGAATGTTCTCCAAGTGGTTCTATGGATCCCTTTTTTACATTGTTTATAAACAGGCATCAGCTCTTGTGCTGTTGCCCCTGACAGCTCTTTGCTGTGTTGTCCTATAATTAAATATGTGTCTGCATGTCAAGGGAAGATATAGGAGGCATTTGCTTTTCAAAACAATAGAAAGGAAGAATTGTAACATGTAAATAAGCACATTTCATAAATTATGAGCCATATGTGCACACAGGACTCCAGATCTGCAGATGGGCCATTAGGCTCCCTCCAAATAGAGAGAAAAAATCCAGGGTATCTCTAAACTTTAATTGTTCCTGGTAATTTCAGGAAATCAAGATAAACAAACGGCCCCCAAAAGTCAGATGTTTCTGTGAGATCCTGCTAACTCAAAAGAGCCGAATTCTCAAAGACTAAACATCTCATAACCACCTTTTAATGTATGTCTTAGTTTGTATTTGTTTATTGTGAGTGAGTTTAACTGTACATTTGCAGGGGGGATAAAGCCTTTCAAAGGCAGGGTTTTCCTTTGATTTTCAAGGGAATATTTGTGTTATGTCAGAGAAGAGTCACACTAATCAAAAACGTTCAAATTCTTCCATTTCAATTAAATAGCAAAGGAGGTAAAGTTGCTGCATTAAACTAAGGGAAGGAATTTCGGCTACCATTCTTTGCTTCTTACATGTCGATGAACAGTTAAGACTGGCTTTACAGGAGGTTCCAGGTGTCCCTTGTGTTTGCATTTCACTCTGTGTGTCTTCCATCAACCTTCCACCTTTTCTTTTAGGTGCCTCAAAATTTCCAGTTTATTGATTGCCTCTCTATAAGGTGTGTGTGTGTGTGTGTGTGTGTGTGTGTGTGTGTGTGTGTGTGTGTGTGTGTGTGTGTGTAACAAAAGTGAGCAAGAGAAAATGGTTCTTAATTTTATAATGTCCAGTTGTCTCTGGCAGGTGTCAAATAAATGACAAATTAATTAATTAAAATTTTCCTTTTAATAAAATAATTACTAAATTCTTTTCTCTCTGAAAATTTTGTTCTAAACGGAATTGTGTGAGGCCTTATTTTATAGCTTCATACCAATTGGAAAGGCTCTATTGTGCCCATGTCCTCTAGGGGGTAAGGGATCTACATGTGTTGCCTAGATATTAAACCATTTACATAGACATATCAGCAGTCAGTGGTTGAGTCAGTTAGATCTCACATACCTCAAAACACTCCTATATTCTTTTTGCTATACAATATTGTCTTTAATATGCTTATATTATTTGGGGGAATATATATATTAATCTACACATGAAATTAAGCTTTATTGTCAGTTTTTCTCTCTTATATAATTTAGGACAGAAAAGTATTATAATGCACTTAAATCCATCCAATCAGGAATCAGTAAAATATTTCAGCAAAGAGGATGCCAAAAAGTTCCTTGACTTCCATATAAACAATATAAACCTTAATCATAAATTTAAAATATGATAGTGCATTTTATTTAATAAAGTAATCTATGGAAAATGCACTATTAACACTAATTTCCCACAAACAAGGGTATAGTGATTAGTTCTACCTACGTGTTAACCCAATACATGCTTAAATATGAGTATGTACTGCAGTTGAAACTGTTGATAATATGCTTCAAAGAATCTCTCCATTGATCCATGAACAGAAAGGCTCTTACATGAACAAAATTGTGGAGGTTATTGTGAGGATACGGTGGGAAGGAAAATTCTACGACCATGCCAAGAAAGCAATGTAAATTAACCAACCAACCTTCCCCGCAAAAGTGTGTGTAATGAATCTCCTTTTAGCTGCTGTTTATCATGGATGTTTCTTCTTCTTTTTGTTATTTTTTTTTAATTAAAAAAGTCATTTTTATCAGTGTATCCCCTTGCTTCCCCTCCCCTCTGTCCCTCCCACTCCTTCCTAGCCAGCCTCCAGCCTCATCCCTTCCCATTCACCCATCCCCTCCTCCAAAAGGGCAAGAAGTCCCAAGGTGGGTCAGCTCAGCGTGGCACATCCATTCCAGGCAAGTCTTACCTACTCATCCCAAAGTCAATGTTGGGTTAGGTGTTCCTCTGCAGGGAATGAGCTCCAAGGTGCCAGCCCATGAACAATAGCACAGTCTGAGCTCACTCCTCGTGGCTCCACACATTGCTCATGCCAGTCGAAAGTAGCCTACACTTGGAAGACCCAGCTCCTTTCCCTAATGGATCTCCAGTGGCTATTCTTGATTCAGTGAGCTCCTCAGAGCTACAGCCAGCCATTGCCTTGGGAACCTTCCTCATAATCCCTATCCTTCTGCTCATACAGACTCCCCTCCCTGCTCTCAGTTGGACCAGGAGCTCTGCACAGTACTCAGTCATGGATCTCTGCCTCCACCTCTATTCCTTGTTGGATGTAGGTTCTGTGATGATACCCAGGGTGTTTACTCATTTGATTATAGGGGAAGTACTGTTTATACATCCCCTCCACCATTGTTTGGAGACCTGGTCAGAGATATCCTTCCCTGAGAGTTCCTGGATGCTTCCCTAGCACCCAGTCTCTTTCCAACCCTACATTGGCTTCCTCTATCGAGATATCCATCTCTTTCTATCTCCTTTTTTGCTTCTCTCACTCAACCATCTCTTGCTTTCAAGATTTGTTCCCACCTCTTCTTGGTTGCAACCCGTTATGACCCCAGTTTGCTAAGGTGATCTTCTCTATTTTCTCTTCTTAGGGGACTCTCTGAATGTTTCTCTTAGTTTCTTCTGATCCCAAGCTGTGCAGGGGTCATGATTTGCAGCTTGTATATTCTTTATTGTTGTCTAAAATCTAATTATGAGTGAATACATCCCATGCCTATCTTTCTGGGTTTGTGATTCCTCGTTCAGGACGATATTCTCTAAGTCCAGCCATTTGCCTTAAAACTTTAGGATGCCATTTTTTTTCTGCTGAATGGTATTCCATTGTGTAGATGTACCACAGTTAATCCATTCTTCAGTTGAGGATATCTAGGTTGTTTCCAGATTCTTGCTATTATGAATAATGCTACTATGAACATATTTGCCTTTGGGGTATGAATGTGCATCATGGATGCTTCTTCAGATTTCTCAATTTAGAGTCACAGAAATCAGGAGAAGGTGAGTGAAGAGTGAAGGAGTAAATGGCAATATCTGGTTGATATATTCATCTTGAGACCACCTCAAATTTGAGCTGCTACTCACAAACAAATTTGTATAGAGAAGGAGGTTGAGCATTTGTTATAAATGTTGGTTTTTACCAAAAGAGATTGAAATGTTTGGGAGAAGATAAAAGACTTACAATCTCCAATGCTAAATGCAATAAGCATATGGATGATAACCTGAGCTCTTCTTTCCCCTCCCTAATTCCTCCCAGATCATCTCCACCTATCCAACTTCATTACCCCTCTCTTCCTTTGATACCCCCCAAATTCCAACTGTCTCCAAAAAATACCAATCAAAAAGCTTACACACACACACACACACACACACAGAGTTTGTTTTGTGTTGACCAACTACTTCTGAGCTTGGGACTTTCATTGGTGTGTGTTTGATTTACCAAGTGCCATTAAATCACAAAAAAATATAAATAAATAAATAAATAAAATATAAAAAACAAAAAACAACAACAAAAACACCTATTTTCTCTTTATCATTTGCAAATAGCCTCTTGGTCAGTGGGTGGAGCTTTGTTTCCACGGCCTTTTAGCACTGTTGATATTTTATCTGGTTTTATCCTGTAGGGATCTTCTGTGTGCTTCCACAGTCTCTGTGAGTTCATATGTTTATCAGTCCTATTGCATCTAGAAGATGCTGTTTCCTTGGAGTTGTCTATCACCTCTGGCTCTTACAGTCTATCTACCTCCTCTTCCACATAGGTCCCTGAGCCTTACAGGGAGGGGTTTGATAAGCACATCCCTTTTAGGGTGACCTTCCCAGGTCTTTTGTTTTTCTCACATCGTCCACTTGTAAGTCTTTGTGTTAACTGCCGTCTACTACAAGAAGCTACTCTAATGTTGATCCCATCTTATTCGTACATGTCCCAACTACCAAACTCAATAGTTGGCTTTTAATATTCTCTTCTGCAGAATTTTACTGTTAACAAGCTCTCATCTCAAACTCGTTCTATTGCACAAGGTTCCAAGAAGAGATAAGTAGTATATTGCTGACTGCTTTTTAAAACTCAGAATTTGCTTTCTCTCCCCAACTTTCAGCACAATATTAGCCATATAGAAATCTGGTCACGAATGAGGAATGGAAACAGGTTTTTAAGGCAGGATGGAATTTGTTTTTAACATTGGCCATTGAAGTAGTCACTAGAAGGTCTAGGTTTTTAGATTAAAAATAATTCCATCCCTTTTATAAACTAGAGTGATTGGCAACAGTGTAGGATGTGTGTTTCCACCATTGCGATATACATTGAACTGCTTTTCTGTTTTCTTTTTAGACTTTGTAAAGTTTTAAAGAGCCTAGTCATTGTCCATCAGATACATTACTATTTTTAACATCAAAACCCTGCCTGACCTCTGAGATACTAGTTAGTGGTTAAACCAACAAATGCCCTTAAGCCTTTGGCCTGTTCCCTTGGACTGTTTGGGCCATACTGAGATGGATGCACAGTTGAGAGAAAGTATAGGTAGATATTACAGTGTTAGCATTTGCAAACTATTTGTAAAGCTTCTTTCTGAGATGGGCCTGCTCTAGGAAGTACCTTATTTAATGCTGTGTGGTGTGTTTATGTGCTAACTGGTTATAATTTCTCCATGACCACAGTCTGTATGCTTTTGAGTTATTCTGGAGCTCAAATTTGACCTTTACTGCTATACATTTGAGTATTGATAGAAAGACCAGCAGGTCATTCCCCTGCTTTTGACATCAGGCATTTTGTCTATTCACACTGATATCCTTGATGACATCACATTATCTTCAAAGACTGAAAGAGTGATAAATTTCAATTATGTAATAACATTGAGATATTATTGGAGAAAACACAAATAAAAGGTTGATTGTGGTAAATATTATTTGGTGATGTTCTAGGAAATTATTAATTTTTCTTTATTAGCATTTTCAAAATAATCCATAATAAACACATATAGTATTTATAATGAAGCAGAATGCTTAATAAGTTTGGGATATACTTTCTCAAAAGTTTAAGAGTTGGATAATAACTTGCTTTCTTGCTATGAAATATTTTATAGAAACATCTAATATTCAAAACCAGCTAGTTTGAAAAGTGAAAGGTTTGAAATACCAGTTATAAAATAACAATAGAATCTTGTACTTATCACAAAGACTTGGGTTTTCAGAGTTAACGTTGCACTTTTCTGGTGTGTTCCAGCTTCTACATCTGTACCCGAATCAACTTTGAAATGGTCCCTTCCTGAAACATGGCAAGATGTTGAAAAAGGCTGGGGAGGGTACAACCAAACCATCCCAGGACCTGGTGATGACGTCTTGATTTTACCCAGTGAGTGAATCCAGGTGTGATAGGAAACAGATGAACAAAATTGGAACAAATCCCACTGGGGATAAGATTGTATGATGTAATGCAAGACAGAAAAAGAGTTGAAATAATCAGGTATTTATTTTTATGACCTTTTTGGGGAGGTGAATATGGAAAAGGAAGCATTGTAAGTTTTTTAGGGGAACCTCTATATTGCTTTATATTGTGTTTGTGCTCCCTTAGTGATGAGTGAATGCTCGTTCCCCCTAATATCCTTGCCACATTTGTTGACATTTGTTTGCTTATAGGTAGCCATTTTTTTTCTGGGATGAGATGAATTCTTCAGTGTGGTTTTGGTTTGAATTTCCTGAATGTTTAAGGATATTGAGTACTTTTCACATATGTATTGGATTTGCACTTCCTTTTTTGAGGGCTCTCTGTCAATCAAATTAATTCATTTATTTATTGATTAGATTATGTGTTCTATTGGTGTTTAGTTAAATTACTTATTTTGGTCAAAGGGGTTGAATTGAGGACTTTATATATGTTAGGAAAACACTCTACTGTTAAGCTTACATCTCCAACCCTTGAGCTCTTTTTATATTCTAGATATTAATTCCTTGACACATGCATGAATAGTTCGTTGGCAAAGATTTTCTACTGTTGATTGCTTTCACTTTTGAAATTGATCCTTTGCATATTGCTTACAATTATTAGTTTTAAAAGACTTGGATCAAAGGAGGAGAACACTGTAGAAAAAGATAACTTCAGAAGTACACCAAAGCACACTCACATTTGAAGCATATATCGTCCTTAAATGAAAGTCCATCAAAGCTGCAGGTTATTAGAACATTTTTATTGAGCACCACAAAACTTAATTCCATTTATGGTCAATGTGACTATCTCAAAATTACAGTAAACAAAGGGCTGTAGTG
This sequence comes from Phyllotis vaccarum, assembly GCA_033318265.1. Taxonomy (NCBI): domain Eukaryota; kingdom Metazoa; phylum Chordata; class Mammalia; order Rodentia; family Cricetidae; genus Phyllotis; species Phyllotis vaccarum. The sequence continues at coordinate 57,194,292 of JARWLC010000008.1, forward strand.
GAGAGAGAACATTTGTCTGTCTGTGGATCAATATTGATGTCAAACATTTACTGAGTACAAACCATGTGTGAGGGCCTGTACTTTCTGTACTTAGCCTTGTCTATAGAGTAAGGCTTCTTTTTATGGACATAGACGGAAATTCATGACAACTAAGTAACATCCGTGGTCAGCGTGGCTCGACTTGCAGTTCAGAAGAACTGGGATTTGAACTAAAGCAATTTGATTCCAATTCCTTATTTTTAAGCAGCAGAGTGCATTTCTTTCTCACAAGGACTAGGAGGGAAGTAAAATCAGAGTAGATAAGCTATTCACTTTATTTACAATATCGGAGCGAGACAAGCATACTGGTCACTTTGCAGCCCTTCGTGATGCTTTATCACTGCATGGACAGCTGATAAAGGATGGGGCATATGAGCTCTCTAAAGAAAACTTGAAATATTATCACACATTTTCCCCAGTATCTACCTATGTCTTCACTGGAGGATGTAACTTTTTGAATAAATAGGCTTATGAATTATTCCTATTCTGCAAAGAAAAAAATCTGTTCTCCTTAAGCCATGTCTTTGATGAATTTAGTAGGTTAGATTTTTCCCAGGCTCTGGTTTTTGCCATGAAGCTAGATATTGCCTTCACTCTGTGCAGTTGAAAGTTGCTAAGCTTCTAGTATCTTTTGGAGCTTTGCTGTTGAACAAGCAGCAGTCTCGCCTACCTTGCTTGGCATGGCAGACTGTGGCTACTGTGTGTTCTGGTGCCTGGGAGCATTGGTGTTTCCCTTACCCTTCATCCCTGTGGTCACCATCAACTCAGATGATGGGCCTGAATTCTCTAGGAAGCTGCTCTGAAATGCCCAAATCTATACTATGGTAAAGAAGGAGGGCTGGGAATGCAGCTGTAAGTATAGGATACATAGAAGGTTTTTTTTTGTTGTTGTTTGTTTGTTTGTTTTGTTTTTTGTTTTTTTTTTAATCAGCCCAGCTGTGATATTGTGAAAACAGGAAAGGAGGGGGTGTTTAATCACACCTGATTATTGTTTCTTACATTTAGCATTTGAATGAAAAAAGAGGCAAGAAAAAGGAGCCATGGAATGTGTGATGAAAACCTTGTTCTTGCCCATTGGGTGTTTCTGGCTCTTGTGCAGAGCTCTTTCGATGCCGGTGGGTAGCCTGATAGTGGCTAGCAATTAAATCCATTTGTGCCCTTCAGTGTTGGGTCTGAGACAGGAGCTCTTGTGTTGTTCTTTGACAAATCTTGATACTCTGGCCTCTGGTGAGTCTTTATGTTGAATCTAATTCCTGTGTTCCATTGTAGATTGACCTACGTCTAATTCTTTGAATTTTTGTCTCCTTAGTTTTGAATCTTCTTCAATTTATGTATGTTCACTGAGTCTGGCACAAGTTAGATGCTAAATGCTGTTTGGATGAAGAGTATGAATTTAATGCTGCCATCTGTAATTTAACAGTGCAACAAATTTTTGAGGTTGAAAGGTTTTGCATAGTACAACTTTGAGACTGTACAAGTCAGTGAAAATTTTTATCCATTGATCAGATTCTAGGACTTGTAAATTTTTTTTTTTTTTTTTTTTTTATGACAGCGCTTGGTATGTGTTACCTACTGTGCTGGTCTAAGGAAACTTTTTCATTTAATTCTCACAACTGTTTTAAAAGTAGATCCTGCTCTTACCCATGATTTTATAAACGAGGAACCTGGGACATGGAAATGTCAGGTAACCCAATCAGATCTACCCAGTTATTGAGTAGAGCAGGAAACGGACATTATTGGATCCTCATCCTCTTCCTCTTCTTCTCTTTCACCCCCCTCACAAGTGGATATGTGTAATTTACATATGAAGATACATACAACACATATGTGTACATACACATATGTGCACGCTCGCGTGCATACACGCGCGCGCGTGCGCGCACACACACACACACACACACACACACACAATCACTCACCAGGACTGAAACCCAGAGCCTTGTACATTCTAAGCAACTACTTTACGATGCGGCCCATATCTAATTTTCTTTATTGTATCTCCCTCTGTTTTTAAAATTAGTCCATCTTCCTGCTTTGATTCATGAAAGTCAGATTACTTTATACAAAAATTACATTTTAGTGTTTACTATTTACACTATTCCTTTATTTAGAAATAAAAACAAATACAAAACAAGTTGATATATGACATATTCACTCTTAAAAGTAATCAGAGAAACTGCTTGAATGGGAACCTATCACCATGAACCATTGGTAAGACCATTTGCCTCATGTCTGAGGTTATGTTTCTATGAGTAAGCTATGTTCATGCTCTCAGACTGCCAGTGGTTTAGCTGTGTTAATAAAACATACAATGAATAATAATAATCCCAGAGGACAAAAAAAAAAAAAAAAAGAAACTCAGTGTGCTTGGACACAAACTGTCTTTTGTGAATAGTGGAAAAGTGGATCTTGTAGGAAGAGGTATGTGAAATGGACTGTGAAAGGCGGAGTATGAATTCAAAGCGTGATTATAAGACACTAGGAAAATCGGGAATTCCTCAGTGAATATGGAGTAAGCCATCAAATAGGACAAACCTGGGCTCACTATTAGATTCCTGACATTTACCAACTGTGTAAATGACCCTCATCTATATAACATGAGGGCTAAGATTAATATATCATAATATTAAGAAGATGAAATGTGATCACATCAGTGCACATGACCACTGCTTCGAGTGTTTGTAGTAATGGAATTGGAGGTGAAGGCTGTGATTTGTGGTATATTAGGGGTGCTTATTAGGGGTGCTCTTCCCCCCCCCCCTTTTTGGCATCTGGCTGCTCCTCTTGGCCTCTGATATTATCGACACTTTGTATTTGCTTTCCAAAGGCTTATTATTTAATTTTCACAACATCCTTGGGAGCTAAATAGGTAATAACTATTATTACAGTAAAAACCCATTTTTACATAATACGATTTTAATGGAACTGCTGATTTTACAAAATGAAACTGACTGGTAAAGAAGATTTAAGTGATACTTTTGAACCTCTAATATAATTTTATGGTGTTTTGTGTATTTTAATTCATTAATAAAGGAAATGTGTAGAACATTCCCATCATTATTCAAATAGAATAGCATAATTTTTCAATAAAATTCTTAGAGTAAATTGCCTATTTCCATTTTCTGGGAAATCAGTTTTATGGAATGACCTCAGACCCATCCTTTTCCATAAAAACAGGGCTTTACTTCCCCAGTCCAAGACATCACTATCTACCAGTCTAACATGATACCATTTTACTTTAAGGTAGTCTGTCTTTATAGACATTGGACTCTGAGAATGCTGTAAATGTCTCCCTGTGGTATTAAAAAGCAGTAAACTTAGGAAATCATGAAGAATGATCTTGTGGTTTAATAAGATAATTTTGCTTCATGTGAACATATCTGTGTTGCCCCATCAGCACTGGAAAAATTAGCTCTATCTATTCTAGATCTCCTAAGTATTGATAGCAAGTCCTAACTAACCTAAGATACCAATTCCAAAACTTCCTAACAAACAGTTGAAGAACTGCTAGCTATAACAATCTATTTAACTTTTCCCTTCATGTCTTGGCTTGCAATTACTTGAGAGGATATATATATATGATGCTTTTAGATCATCTTCTAGAAGAGTTCTCTCAGTCTTGGTAAACAAACAAACAAATGCACACACACACACACACACACACATACACACACACACACACACACACACACACACACACACACACACACACACACACACACACACACACCAGTGAAGTTTTAATGGAAGGAGAATATGTCATAATCCCAAAAGATAGGATTCTGCTTTAAAGGCCATGGGTACATGTCACATAGTTCCTACAGTCTTTCTCAGTGTGTATGTGATAGGAGAATTCCCAGTTTCACTTCCTTGATGGCTTTGAACTAGTCTTATTTGAAGACATGAATGGGGGGCACTGTTTTTCTTTTATAATGGTGCTTTTGTTTGGTCTGATTTTTCCATCCTTGGGTACTTTGAAAAGCAGAGAGTCTCATCAAAGCCATGTGGTATTTAAACATGGCAGCATTTAAGGCATTTCCTGGTTGCATTGCAAAGCATTGCAAGATGTTGGTGATGAGAGGCAAGAAATTATTGAGAAAGTAATTTCTGAAAGGAGAAATTTTTGTAAAATGATATTAGAATTGGTTTTATTTGTGGTGGAGAGATGGCTGAATGGTTAAGAGCAGGTAGTACTCTTCACAGAGGAGGCCACAGGTTTGGCTTCTAGCACCCACACAGGGTGGCTGACAATTACTTAGCTTTCCAGGTAGGAACATCCCGGTGCTTTTGACCTCCATGGACACATGTGCTCATATGCACATGCCTCCACAGAGACACAACTAAAAAGAAGGCAAAAATGAATGAAGAAATGAATGAAAGGGATTGGCTTGATTAACTTTTTTTTTTACTAGCTGAAAATATGTCTAATTTAGAGTGACATACATACATAAATATTTAGGTATATGATACCAGTTATAAACAAAACATATACATTTATGTTGTTTCTGTAGCTGGAATAGTTCTTACCATTTTGGCTTTATAACACTTAGGAGGCACAAAAGAGTCATTGAGACCACCGCTCATTCATTCTGGTTTACTAAGAAATGGGAGACAAAGACATTTAGGCTTGAATTCACAAAGTTCTTATAATGATGTCTAGCATCAGGATGCTTGTTTTAATTTGTGTATATTCTATAATTCTATCATTATCTTCTAAACTCCCACAAATGTACGATATTTTGTTTGTGTTCTGACAAATAAAACTTGCCTGGAGATCAGAGGGCAGAGCTAGCCATAGCAAACCGTAGAGACCAAGTAGTGGTGGCTGCACCTTCAATCCCAGCACTTGTGAGGATCAATGCCTCTAATCCCAGCACTCAGCAGAGAACAGGAGAGAGGAAGTATAAGGCTGGGCAAAGATAGGACCTTGATCCACTTCCTAGAAAGATCTGGAGAGGTAAGAAGTCTTTGGTGGCTGCTCGTCTGCTTCTCTGATTTTTCAAGTTATAATTCTGATATCTAACACCTGTTTTTTTATTGGTACGACTAATTAGGTTCACCCTTTACCAGAAACATAACCATTTAAAATACATTTGCTTTTCCTCACAATTTGGAGGAGGAGGAGTAGACTAAAGTGTTTCCATTGAGGTTCTCTTACATATCACTATCACCAGGTGGTGTTTGGGTTGGTCATCTATAATATCAACTTGAATAAATACTCATGTGACTGGCTGTTAATACCTGTTATTGGCTGGCAACTTAAACAGGAAAACTGGATAAGAGAGCTCTAGTACTTTCTTCTCAGGGTTTCTATTTGGAGCTACTTGGCTTTCCTCACACCATAGTGGTGGCATCCAAGAAAGAGTAGCAAGGAGAGTGCCACCAGAGGCAGTGAGCCACCAAAGTTAGATGAAACCTGTACTCCTTCTGATCCAGTCCTGACAGCCTCAGAACATCTTGGCTCTCACATTTTGTAAGTCAGGAAAGGCCCAGAGTTCAGCACAGATTCATGGAAGGAAGGCTAGTCTCTAGAGCTGACAAAAAAGACTAGCTAAGCATTTCCAGCTGTCTCTAATCTGCGACTGTATGTGTGTTTACATGTGTGTATGTGTATGTATGTAATTAAGAGCAGATGTATCTGACTTAATTCAAAAGGTGTTTAGAGCTAGCTAAATTTGTGTTGTCTTTCTGTAGGCAGACGTTACTTAGATTCTGATAGCCTGTATGAATCAGAAATTTAGAACACTAGGAGACAGATCGGTTAAAAGATTAAATTTCCTTGTCTTTTGTGTTACCTATAATGTTTAATGTTTTGGGCCTACCTCCTTTCCTTGTAAATGATAAATTTCAACACTTCAAAGAAGCTGGGCTTCTGAGACTGGGATGAACAGCAGTGTTTTGGTCCCTGTTTGTTCCCACACTCCTCAATACAACCAGGAATCTCTCCTTGGAGAAGAGGACCATGGCGGCATAAGCAGATAAATGAAAAAAAAAATTAGAACCCTTCATTCAATGCAGACAATAAAGGCATAATGAGAAAATAGCTATACTTATCTCTCGCCTTATTTTGAACATAAAGATGAAAGGGATCTTGAAGGTTTTAGAAGGAAGAATAGATAAACATGCTTTTCAAAGTAGCACTTTTGACACATAATCTTCTTTCAACCTTTTCATCAAACAGAAATGAGCAAATAGAAAGAAAATACGAATCAAATGATGAATCACAACTTTAGAAACTAAAATTTAGGAAAACTTCTGTGACCTTTGTGCATCTATCACAGAAAAAGGAAACTCAGAATTTTGTGTCAATTGTAGGTATGTCCACAGTTGTCTCCAGGAAGTTTGTTTTTTAAAATATTGAGTATTAGTGGGATTCTCATATATCAAATTACTACAAGTGCGCTGCTTAGATTTACTGCCTGTGGTAGCTTAAGTATAAAATTCCATAGTATTATAAAGTCCATTGACAAGGGGAATTATTAGTAATTTATTTGTTAGTTGTTTTTATTTATATTAGTATTAGGTAAAAACTTGTATGTGTAAGTCTTATGAAATTTTAATATTTATAAAATATATGAGTCTGCTTAACTGGCAGAAACTGGCTATTAAGATGATAAGAGAATATCATACATAGTGAGATGCTGCTGAACATGTTAATATAATCAGCCCAAATTTTTATACCAAGGTGAAGAATAGAATTTTAGCCTCCATATTTCCAACCCTTGGCTGTAAATTACCTTCCAAAATGCATAAAGTGAATTTTAGAGTTTTCTCTGTTGTATTGTAGACTTGTGTCCCTAACATAGAACTGAATTTACAAAATGAAACACTGAAGACAAGGAATTCATATGGCTGTCCCGAGGGGAGAATACCAATGGCCCAATTTACCCGCCAAGCCCCACAACTCAGTGCCCTTTCTAGGATAGCCAACACAGAAGATTGCCATATTAACTTGAGCCATATTTTCTTTTCTCTATAAAAATGAAATTTCTATTAAAACAAGAGAAGTTACTTTTGTTTTCTATAAGTTATAAAATGAGCATAAAAATGTAAAGAATGATTGAGTAATGTTGAGATAGATTTTTTTTTTTCACCCTTTTCGCTAATTCCAATTTGTCAATCTTGGCTTGACTCAATCACTGGGCTAATTAGAGCTCACTTAGTCTCTTCTCTTGGGATCCAAACTCCTGTAGGCCCTGACACTCTTTATGGCTTACTAACTTGCTGGAACTAATGAGAGCACTCTCTAATCAAGTAGTTTTCCAAACCCTTTCTGTTCTCATTCACCTGAGAAACGTTCTCACTGTGGAAGTCCATTAATATCAGTATCAAACTGTAGAGATTTCAGGAGGGGATAGACTTCCCCAGGGTGCACAGATCTTAATTTGGGTGGAGTAAGGGTTAGGATTTGGTGAGTACGAGGTAAGAAACCCATGCTTATTTTGACATTTAATCTCATCTAGAAATTCACTGCTTTAAAAACTTTTCTTTATGCTACCCCATTCTTCTAGATGTCAGAAGCTACTAAACACTAAACACTTTGTGAGTTAGAATGAGAGAAACATAATAAATATAACTTGATGAGCATTCATGGTGCCCTTTTTTCTCATATTTATGTAATTCTGTGTTTGCCAAGACAATGCCTTCCTCCTGTACAACCTCTGAAAACGTCCATGTGAAATTTACAGCAACGTCTTTTGTTATTGTTATCTGAGGGGTGTGTGTGTGTGTGTGTGTGTGTGTGTGTGTGTGTGTGTGTACATGCACCACAGTGCAAGTGTGGAGGTGAAAGATCACCTGTAAGTGTTGTATTTACCACCTTGTTTGAGATTGGCTTTCTTGATTGAGCATGCCAGGTTTGCTAGCCCAAGCCCTTGTGGTAATTCTCTTGTCTGCCCCTCATTCTATTCTGGGAGTCCTAGGGTGAAGCCAGAAGTTTCTAACTCTGAAACCTGGCCTAATCCTGGCTTGGATCTGAAGCCCCTTAGCAGTTAAGCTCCGAATAATCACACCAAGCTTGGCTTATGGCTTAGGCTCATTATGAGCTAGCTCTTAAAACTTAACCCATTTCTATTAATCTATGTTTTACCACATAGCTCGTGGCTCACCTGTACACCTTGTTTGCTCAGCTGCAACAGTTCACAGCATCTTTTTGTGACTCGCCCCTTCTTTTCCTTTGTCTATGCTTGGAATTCCCACCTGCCTATAAGCTGCCTTGCCATAGGCTAAAATAATTATTTTATTAACCAATAATAAAGCATATTCAAAGTATACAGAAAAACATCACACATCACCAAGGTTACAAATCAGCATTACCTGCTTATGTGTGTGTTCTGGACAACCAAATTCTGGGCAAACACCAGTGCAATAAGATATTTACTCATGTCTCCTGGCCCTAATTCTGAAAGGAATTTTGCGTTAAGATTTTAATGTAAACATTGGCCCTAGTTATTCAAATTATAAACCATTATGGTTTATGATTACTGTGAAAAAATACATTTATTTCAAGGGAAATCAGAGCTGTTAGGACTTGGCAATTTATCAATTATGCAAGTAAAAGGAAGTTGACTCGATTGTTTGCACATGGGCTGGCACACAGGCTGAGGCTATTCTTCATAGACGTAGAGGACGCAGGTTAGTTGGTTTAAATCAATTATTATCTTGACAAGAGTCACTTGGGAGATAAACTTCTATTGATTTCTTTGAGGGATTATCTTAATTACAATAGCCCTAGATAATCTAAATAATCTATTACTTAGATTTGCCTATATACATACCTGTGAGTAATTTTCTACATTAGATTAGAAGACTCACTCTAAGTGTGGGTAATACCATACTGTAAATTTCAGTCCTGGACTGAATTAAAGGAGAACTGTGAGGTTCATTGATCTCTATTTCCTGACCATAAATACAGTGTTATCAAATGATCTCCTACCTCAGTGACCATACACGCCTTCCCTGCTTCTTGCCATGCTGTCCCTGTAATGAGAAAATAATCCCGTTGAGTGATAGAGACATCAGAACAAACCCCTTCTCCTCTAAGTGGCTTTGACAGGTATTTTGTTACAACAAAGAGAAAAGTAACTAACACACTGAGGAAGGGAAAGATTTATCGAGGAACTCGATCACTTTCATTGTCTAGCTATGCTAAATTTCATGTGTAAATATCCAAATGGTAAAAGCAACTTTAGGGGTGGAGACTTGGAAGAAAGTTCACTGGAAATGGGGACTTAGATTTGGCAATCTTGGAAGAAGAGCTGATTAAGAAAGCCTTGAGAATACAATAAGAGTTGGAACTGACATGTGAGAGCTGCTGCTGCTAGGTGTGAGGAGGAAGAAGAGGACACCTTGGATGAAGATATCATTTATGTGGAAAGAAAAGATATCAAAAAAAGGCAGTTGTGGAGTGAGAAGGTCTAAGATTGCAAGAAGAAAAGCAAGGAGCGTTCAGTGCTGTTAGCAACAAATGAAGATGTTCTAAGGTGGAGAGTAAGCTATGTTATTCATGGGTAGCTCCTACAAATCAAATGCACCGCCGATGCAACATTTCTTGTTTTTCTTCCAGTTTTGCATATCTGGGTTAGGTCAGCATCTTTGAGGATCCATACCTGAGGTAATACTGTGTGCATGCTCTAACAAATAAAGCTTACCTGAAGATCAGAGGGCAGAGCCAGCCACTAGTTAGCCATAGAGGCCAAGCAGTGGTGGCACATAGTTTTAATCCCAGTACTTGGGAGTCACACAGGCCTTTAATCCCAGTACTAGGAAAGTTGAGAGAGGGAGTGATATGGTTGGGCAGAGAAAGGGATTTAAACCCGGAGGAAATAGGAACTCAGTCCTTTGGCCCAAGGATTCTGTAGATGTGAGAACTCTCTAGTGGCTGTGGCTGGCTCCTCTGATCTTTCAGCAGTTACCCACATATCTGGCTCCAGGTTTTTAAGACCAATTAGGATTCGTGCTACACACAATTTGGTTAAAATTGAAAGCCACTGCTCCCTTGTGAGACTTTCAGAGTGGCACGTTGCTGTGACTTGAGACAGCTCTGGTCATAATGCCAGCATGGATTCCAGTTTAAGAGGCTGCTGTGATAGAGACAGTCTGGGAAGCCAATGAGTGTAGCTATCTGTTTGCAGGGAAAGCAGGGTCAGATAAGTCCTGTAAAATATTATGATCATTTTCTAAAGAGCTACAGTTTTTTTTAAATGTACATTTAGAGATTATGGCTATCTTTTAAAATGAGTGCACTCCCAACAGTAAGAGTTGAAGTTCATGTTATTTAAAATGGACAGTGTCAGCCATTGAGAACATTGACGAGCTCCTTTCAGCTGAGAACAGCATCCAGAGAAATTGAAATTAATTCAGAAACATTATATTCTAAACAAATCACTTGAAAATAGTTATGGAGGTGAGTCACTGTCTACCTTAGATTTCTAGGAAAGGGTTTCCCGAGATTCAGAACCTTAGTGATAAGACCTAGAAAATATGAAGTCAAGGAATGCATATCTGTCATCCTAATGGGACCTCACCACCTTAGCTTGTCCTACCCTGTATTCTTTGTATTGCAACCTATTTGCTGATTGTTTTTCTTGACATTAAAATATACTTGTTTTACCTAGTTTTATTCATCAGAAGTGTCTTTTCCAAGGAATTAATATTTCTTGAGGAGATTATGGTGTTTGTTGCAGGAGAAAAGGACCTGAGTGATTACATATGTACTTCTCTGCTAGTTAGTGCCAGGAGCACGAGCCAAGCAGGAACAGTGCCCATGGAGGTCTGTAATATAGAGCAGGGCTTTATTTGCTTGCTCTAATTGAATTACTCTTCTGCTCTTTATGGTTTGCTTTCCATGCAGATATTTTTGGAATGCAGAATTAAATAATTCATGATTTCCTTTTTATTGGCTTAGGTATAGCTGCCATTTCTTGAGTTGATTATACTCCCTTGAGGGGACTTCTGGAGTCTCCTCATAGACAGCATTTAACGATAAAAGTTTGGCCAAGTAACGAGGCATCTTACGTGAAGAGGCCAGCAGGGCAGAACTTTAGGTGGCACTGTGTTGAATCTTGGCCTGCCATACTGCCACTCTGCCCAAGGTTTCTTTGTACCTTTTGTGGTCTCAACCTCTTCAACAATCTAGTGAGAATTATTTTTCTCATGATAATGATTATGAAACATAAATAACCCATTAGAATTACAAAAGAAACCAGCTTTATTGATGTAGTTATGAAAGTATTTAAAACAAACTTTATGATATAATCTTTTCTCTTTTTTTAGGATTAATAGTAATGTCTCTTGTAGGGCTAATAACTGTCACCATTTCAATGTTGTCATTGCTAACATTTTCCATGAAAGGCTGCCATCAATTCTGTCTCTTCATTTAGGGCTATGTTGCTTATTCCTTCCTCTTGAATCTTTGCTGCTTTGGTGATGCACTAGAAGAATGTACAATTACATTCTCGTAGTTCACTGGGTAGTGAGAATTCCAGCATCAGAAAACGGGTGCTTCACTTGCTACGGTTTTTCCCCTCATGAAACTCAGTCCATAGGGAATCCAAAACCACATAGTGAGCCTGTGTTTGTCACACTGATTGACGGCAGCCAACATCAATTTCCAGAAACCATGTATAGTCTAGACAGATGTGAAGGCTCTGTAGTCTTAGCACTCTGGAAAAGAGAAAAGGTTTTCCTTCCCAAGTTAGCTCCAGGTTCAGGAGAGATCCTGCCTCAAATAAATCAAAGCAAAGAGTGACTGATTGAGTAAAACCCTCAGCATCCTCTTCAGACCTCTATACACACACACACACACACACACACACACACACACACACACACACACACACACACACACGTGCACAATTAACCTGTTCTTACTTGTCAACATGTTCACATCAGCACATACCAACACCGACCTACAGACAAAAGAAAAGACAATGCAGGATAAATTACATACCTGAATGGAAATGCCATAGTGAAACTTCTTTGTAAAATTAACCCTAATAAAATACAAAGGTAGCAATATGTGTTTCTTGGATTTATGTCCCTGGGTTTAGACACGAAGACTACTCAACCAAGAAAGTATAGTGAGAGACAAGGGAATGGCCCAGTGACTAAGGGCACTTGTTCTTACAGTGGACCACGTGCTCACAGTTGTCTGAGAATCAGGTTCCAGGGGATGTATGGCCTCTTTTGACTTCCACAGGCACCAGGCCATGCCATGCACATGGCTTATGTACATACATGAAGGCTAAATACTCATAGACACAAAATACAAAATTTAAAAATCAATAGGAGAGAGAGAGGGGTGGGGAGGGAGGGAGGAAAGTGTTGTAAGTATGTGTCTGTGTGGCATTGATTTTGGTTTTATTACCCAGGTGGCCGTTGTGTTGCCAGGCTTCTGTGCATGGCAGGGCCTGCTCTCTGGCGGTTTATTCTCATGCTTGTTGGCTTGTAGTTTCATTTGCAGCATCAGTAATTCTCTGAAAGCCTTGGAGCCCATCTTAAGCCATCTGTTTACCTGTCTTTATTTACATGATAACAGCTCCACCTGGTAGCACTACTGCGTCTAGAAAAGAGCATAGGGCTTTGTTTTAGCCTCTTGTTTTGATGGAAGTGGAATAGCCCATCCAGTTGCATTTTACAGGCAGCAACAGTGTCTGCAAAGGAGGGATATGCAAAGCTCTTACAAAGGAATTTTCCAAGGTGATACACATTCTACATTCCACCTGTCCTGGCTGGCTTGCAAATGGCAGGCATTTCTCTGCTGTCTTCTTGGGTTTTTTTTGTTTGTTTTTTGTTTATTTTTTTTTTTTTTGGTAGCTGCGGGATGACATCATCTGTGCTTCCACTGTCTGCATAGCTCTGGGATAGAAGCCCTATAGAATTACCTGTTTTACAGATGCCCCAGAATGACTGTGTGCAGGTCAGTTTCCTTCCACTGATTCTGACACTGAGTGGACATTTTTTTTGTGATTACGTTGCCACAGTGGGCTGGACCCTCATCTCCCAAGGCAGTCTCTCACAGCCATCACCATAAACCAGCCTAATGGGGCCAATTCAGGTATCCCTTTCCTGTTAACTCCTGGTTGTTTTGAATTTAAATAGACAGTTAAGATTAACTGGAACACTATTTGTACACATTTTATTAAATAATAGTGTTTTTTAAAGACTTATTGTAGCATATGTGTATGTATCAACTTATCACTACATTAACAAAATAATATTGAGAATATAGGCTTAAACTTTTATTTTTCTACTGGAGGTATATTTAGCATTTATTCAAGTTTTACAAAGCACAGTCGTATTTTCTCTAGGAAATACGAGTATGCTACATGCAATATTAAAATGTGCCATATATTATATATATGACTTCCATTCCTGTTTATTGAGCAGGTGATATATGGAGCCCTGAGTGGACTGGGGATCACTTTATAGCTCATGCAGGCCACGTCCTTGAGGTTCTTTTCCTGTCAGTCTGAGTATTAGGATGCATTTCCTTAAACCTGCTGCCCCTCTTTCCCTGTCATTCTTTTCTTTCCTCTCTCTCTTCCTTGTGTCCTCTTGTTCTCAAACACTGAGCTATTTACACACATTCACATTTTCAATGGATTGAGTTGTCCCTCACCTATGTTCCTACAACACCCTGGCCGGCTTCCTATAGTAAACTATAGATGGTCAGACAGCCAGAAGTATTAGAAAATGAAATTGAGAAGAAGCAGGAAGTATTCTCTCAGTCCTTCTTAAGGTGTTCCCAGTGACTGGGGACACAGGAACAGACATCTGTCACCCTGAGAATCTTTGTGAACAGGAATGGATGAGAGTCTCTGGAGGCCTTAGCAACAACATAGGAAGTGCTGAATAGGGACTTTGGCTGCTGGACCTGATCTGGAATTCATTCAGCACAGTATTTACTCAGACGTCCTGGGCCACACACTCACTCTGTGAGATGTGTTTTCCCATGGGGAAGAAGACTGCATTACCAGAGAGGAAGGGTTCCTTTCTTTTCTTAATAGAGTTCTTGCCCAGGGATTCCCACCAGGTGCCTTTTGTTTTGCTTCACCTTTGGCAAGCCCATGGCCTCTTTTTCAAGCTCCGTCAACCCACTTGTCAGCTTCTTCCTCCCTCCACCTGAGCAGTTGACAGCGCCCCCCCCCCCCCCCCCCCCCCCGGCTCAGCATCCTAGAGATTCTTGGGCCTGGTGTTCTTTGCCAGTCTGCAGTTTAGAGTACACTGGGGATTCATTGCCTCCCTGCCTGCAAGCCTCCTGTGACTTAGCATCCAGTATTTGACACCCCTCCTGTGGCTTTAGTTAGGGAGCAGCTTGTGCTTCCTCTGTTGGCTTTCCACTTTCAGAGGTTATCTTCTCTCATTTGCTAGCAGCCAAGCACCTGTTTCTGGTAGGTTTCTTTTCCTAGTGAAATTATGAGGAAAGCTTGGAGTAGAGACAACCCCGATGCCAGCTGAACACTATGGAGTTAGGTACTGAGAAAGGACCTAAATTGTGTTATCTGAGCTTAAACAACAGTATTGCTAAAGAAACTAGCTGTGACTGAGGAACTAGAAAGAAGCCTGACATTCCTTTAGTCTCCTAGTATATGTGCTTGGTACCTAACAAGATTTTGCCAGCCTGAATGTTCACATACCGTTTGAATCTTTTTAAAATGATCTTATTCATCAGAACGTGTCACTCAAAGGAAAGCTGTAGGCAGAGAAAGCTAAAAGATGTTTAAACCAGAAAATCAGAACGGAAATAGTTAAGACTTTAAACTGCTAAAGAGGACTTTTTTTTTTTCTTTCTTTCTTAATACGAGGAAAGCAGCAGTTTGCATGGAAATCACAGGTTTTATACATTAAGTATGGTTATGAGTCTTTTCCCTAAAGCTGTGTAAGAAATGTGGGCAGTCTGCCGCCCCCCCCCCCCACTTTCCCCCTCTAAGGAAAAGGCCCGGGACTAAAGGCTCATGTGGCTCCCTGCCAAGGACTTTCAGGTAACAAAGAGAAGGCATAAACTAATTGTTTCCCAGAAAATATAGAATTTCATTGATAACATATATTTTGCTACATCATGTTTCGTTTAAGTCTCATTGAGAAAATAAAATTATAGACCGGATTATCCCAATATCTTCTATTTTACCTCTCCATGTCACCATCTCCTATCACAGACAAATGCAACCTGTTCTTATTAATGAATATTATAGTAGTCACTTTCAATTGTTGTTAAAAAAAAAAATGCCCAAGTAAAGAAGAAACATTTATTTTGGCTCGTGATTCCAGGGGCTTTAGTCCGTGGTTGACTGGTTCGGTTGTTGAAAACCTGAGCTGGGGACGCTGAGGCAATAAAGGAACATCACAGGAGAGAATGGTGGAGATGCCTGCTCACTTGATGGTGGCCCAGAGCAAAGAGAATGGGAGGGGAGAGGCAGGTATGCCTTTTAAGGGCTTGTACCTTCTCTCCTCCTCACAGCCCTTACAGCAGTTAATCACAGAAGTAATTAATCTTCAACATGCATTTGGATCAAGTTAGACGTCATGAAAACAAGCATCTATATGTTGCACCAGTTCAGTAAGTGGTACTGGAGCAGGGACTGCATTGTTGAAATAGCTCTCTACAAAGTACTCAGACACTGAATAGCTTTGCTTGGTTCCCACAGCAGGAGAGTAGTGGCTAGTTAAATTTTGAGTGCAGGTCCTTACTCATTGTAACATTCCTTTGTTATCTCTAGTCTGTTCTTCCTGTGCCAGAATGGAAGATAAGTATGCTTCCTGTTGTTTCATTCATCAAATTCTCTATTACTATTAGAAATTCTTATCAGGCTTCTATAAACTTATTTAAAAAATAAAACAAATGAGAATTTCCTGTGGAAAATAAATCAACATAGAGATATAAAAATATTCAGTAACACTTTAGTCTCTTCTTTGAAATTTTTTCATCTACTTATTTTGTGTGTGTGTGTGTGTGTGTGTGTGTGTGTGTGTGTGTGTGTGTGTGTGTGCGCGCGCGCTCATATGTGGTGGTCAGGACACAACTTGGAGTAATTGGTTCTTTTCTTCCACTATATGGGTTCTGTGGATGGAACTTAGGATGCCAGATACCTTTACCCATTGAGTCACATCTTTATCCCCTTTGAATTATTTTTAAAAGATAAGTTGGAGTGTAACCAGGAAAGATTCCTTGAAGGAATACAAAGGTAGTTCTTCATACACATTTCATGTAGATTTATACAGATCAATAAGTATGACACACCACAGCAACAAAATACAAATCAACAGATGAAGAAAAGACATTTCATAATACCATAATACTCAAACCTATTTATGAGAAAAGAAAAATATCTCTGAATAACTTAAAGAGAAGCATACCTCAATATACTAAACACAATTTATGATATACAGCAGCTAACATTATCACAGGTGGGGGAAGATGAAAGCTCCCTGGGACTTGGAACTAAGAGGAGTAACCATCTCTTCTACTTTTATTTGGCATTCTGTTGCATATCCTAGTCAGAACAACTAGGCAAGAGAAAATGGTAAAGAGCAGCCAAATAAGAGAAAATGAAGTCAAATTATCACTGTTCATAGATGTCATGGTCTTACAAGTAAAGCTCTCCCTGCCCAGCAAACTAGTTAAAGCTACTAACCATGTAGTAAAGTTCTAGGATTTACAATTCTTATACTTGGGCACACACACAATGATTATATAAAAAGGAGGACAAGAATTTGAATGGCATAAAGAGGGGTGTTAGTATATGAGAAGGCTTGGATGGAGGAATGGGAAGGGAGCAGTTATGTAATTATACAGTGCAGTGGAAATAAAAATATCTATAGAAGAAGACATTAAAGAAAACCAACTTTACATTTGTGTATTAATGCACATACTAGAAAAATATCCATGACAAGTAATGTGTTTTACAGACTCAATGTTATTAATATAAAATAATACTAATATAACTCAAAAAAATCAAGACAAGAATCCTACATTTTGCATAGGACTGCAGAAACAAGCAAGAAAGAAGCTGGAAGAATACTTCACATAATGGTCAAGGGGAAGTAGTGGTGTTACTTGGCAGTAAGGTGTGTACTTGACAGTAAGTTCGCTGTGAAGCTGTAATAACTGAAATATCATAGCATTGTCACACATGCAGAAATGTGAACTAGAGAAATAGATCAGACACCAGTATAAAATGAGCTTTACTAAGATCAAAATATAATAGCATCATTTCTGTCCACTCCCTTTCTTTCCTCCATTTCCTCCTATGCCATTTTCTATTTTGTTCCCTGTCAAATCCCTGGGGTTCTTAAAATTGTGCGTGTGTGTGTGTGTGTGTGTGTGTGTGTGTGTGTGTGTGTGTGTGTATGTGTGTATATGTGTGTGTATATGTGTGTGGGTATGTGTGTGTGCATGTATGTATGTGTGTATGTGTATGTGGGTATGTGTGTGTGCATAATACATCCCGTTGAGTCCTTTTAGTGTTGCTTATTTAGTGTCCTGTATTCAGAGATTTACCACTTGATATTGGGTAACCAGTTAGGTAACTCAACCCTGGGAAAGATGACATCTGCTCTCATATTGCTTGGTTACATATAGTTCTTTGCCTATGAGTCCAGACCCATGAGAGTTGCGCCTTCTGTGTTAGCATGTCCATTGGCGCAGTTCAAATATCATTTAGGCAGCCATGTTTTTGAGGTATCATGGGTAAAGCTTTCTTGTCATTTTGAGTGGACTCAATATCACAGTAGACTTCCTGGTCCTCTAGCTGTTATAATCCTCTGCCCCTTATTGTGAGCTGTTCTCTGCCCCTTAAGTGAAAGAACTGTATTGTAGATGTATGCCATTGGGGACTGGGTACCCCATGATCAGTTGTTCTGTGCATTCTGCCAAGTTACGGTTTCTTGTGATGTGCCCTGTCAGTACCAAAGGGAATCTTCTTTGGTGAGGGCTAGGAACTCACTTATTTGTAGGTATAAAGATACATATTCAGAATGCAGTTATGAATTATGCTGGTTTAGTAAAATGCTGATGGTGGGTTCTCCCTGTAAGATCAATAACATTTCCAGCTCCACATAATTTTCTAGATTTTCAGTACAAGGCATGATTTCTCTCTTGTTGAGTGGACCTGCTAAAACCAGCAGGACAATGCTAACTTGAAGTAAATCATGTAACAAGAGTTACCTGTGCATAAAGTAAGTATTCCTGTTATATTATACAATCGTACAAAGAGAGGTGAGTTAAAGTCCCACTTTAAAAAGAAACAAAAAGTAAGATAGAAGCATATTTAAAAAGTCTTTTCCATGTGTTTGTTGCTTCTAAAATGTGTCCAGATCGTCTACTCTGCATGTATTTGGTGTATTTGGGTTACTCACTTTTGGAATATTAATTGATTGCTGATTATTCAGTATTATCCTTTATTTTCTTGCCCTGTACCCAAGTTCTGTTTTGGCTTGCTCATAATAAAGGTGAGCCAAATGGTATGAAGATAGTGTACCAGAGCACAGTGCATTTGATGCAAGGTGGCCAAGTTCATTCCTGCTACAATACTAATGTAGCAAGCAGAAATAAAGAAACTGAGCCAAAATCCAGTGGCCAGTTTTTCCTGAATTCATAGACATTCAACTGTAGGAACTATTTGTACAAATGTAAATCTAAAAATAACAAATATGGAAGGAAAAGGCAACATAAGAGACTTTAGAAACAAAATCAGCAAGCAAGTTCGGTGAGGGGAGACTGGATAGACTCTTGTCTCAAGAAACACTGGCTGTGGATGAGAACTCCAGGTGTAGCCAGGACACAGAACTGTAGAAAAGGACTGGGTTCATGTGTACTTCACACAGGCAGGTACATGTGCACTTTTACATGTAGTGCATACACAGGCAGGTTCATGTTCACCCTCAGGCACAAGTGCATACATAGGCAGGTTCATGTTCACCCTCACACACAGTACATACATAGGCAAGTTCATGTTCATCCTCACACAGTGCATACACAGTCAGGTTCACATTCACCTTCACACACAGTCCATACACATAGGACTAAAATGCTTATTTATGACAAATAAAAATCTAATCAGTTCACCTCTTAGTTTCATTTTTATCTTTAGAAAAATATTTGCATTAATTAATGTGTGTGTGTGTGTGTGTGTGTGTGTGTGTGTGTGTGTGTGTGTGTGTGTGAAGTTAATGTATCTGTGTGTGGAGGTCTGAGAATAACTTGTGGAAATGTCTCCCTTCTCCTATATGTGGCCTGGAAATGGAGCTTAGATCACCAGCCTTGGAAGCTTGCACCTTCGCCCACTCCACCATCTTACTGGTCCTAAAGTTTTAAAAATAAGCAGGGTACATTTCTTGTTCCAAAGCACAAAAGAATATTCTTTGCACCTTTCCCCATGAGTTTCTTTGTCCCAACCTGTCTTTCAGCTCCCATAAGTGACAATGCTGCTCTCTCTTTGCATATCCTACCAGAGATTCTATGCTATCTGCACCAAAAACTTAAAACTAATCATCAACACAGATTTTCATTATTTTCTACCGTTTCATAGCACATTATAAACTGTTACCCTTGCTTGAAAAGATACATTGCAAGATTATTCCATATCACTACATAAATTACCACATCACTTTTAATGAGATTTAATAAAGTTGAATTTGTACAGCACACGACCCACCCATTTAAGGCTTTCAAATTCATAGTTTTAATATATTTACAGTCATGTAACCAACTTCACACTCAATTTTAGGGTGTCCTATTACTTTATAGAGAAGCTCTCATTCATTATCCGTAACTCTTGAATATCTTATCTTTCCCAGCCCTAAGCAACTACCGTTTCCACCACCAGCAGCTCTTCCTTTTTCCCCTTCTTCTTCCTACTTTGGCCTTTTCTACACATTGCATATAAACGGAAAAATAGAATGGCTTCTTTTTCTTTACATAAGGTGATGAAGGTTCACCAGGGTTCTATGATGTAATGTCTTTATTTGAGAGTGAGTGATGAAATAGTCCATATGTGAAATGTGTTTAGTTTGAATATTAATATATGAATACACATACATTAATATCCACATTGTGCTTTTATGCAACATTCATTAGTTCTCATGTACTAGTTCTCATTAGGGATAGTAAGTCATATACCCAGGCTATAGAATTATTTCACACAAAGGAGTTTTGGAAGTCATTCTAATTGGCTATTGTCAGGTCTAGTCTTACCTTTCAGTTGTATGATTGGAGCTGAACTTGAGCTGCCCTTGTCTGAATGCCAGTTGACTGTTACTTTAATATTTGCTTTCTATACCAGTTCTCAGACTCTTCCCAAAAGGAGATAACTGTGCAAAGCTTGCACTGCCCCTACCGCCTCTTACTTTCTCTCTGCTGCAACAGAGAAAGCCATCTGTTTCCCCTCCAAGACAATTTCATAAGGCCCTCTCCATCCTGCGTTCTTCCTCTTCAGTTCCTTGGTCCCGTCCATTAGTTGTCTCTTTTTAATCCAGCTCCATCTTCTCCACTCCCTTGCCCCGACATGGTATCTTCTATTAGTACATATACATATATATTCACGATTAAAAATTTTCATGAATCCCTCATCCGGCTCTAGATCTGATTCTTTTCTCTTCATTCTTGTTGGAGGCATCCAGCAGTGACCTTTTCATGGTTTTTAAGCACATTGCATTGCTGGCAAGAGATTCTTTCCTGGTTTTGCTAAAGGCAGTTCTCTAAAGAACCACAAGATGTCCCTTTCAGGCTATTTCCTGTATTGTTAAGCACAGTGGCCAAAAATAGCAAGTCACTCACCCCTCCCTGCAACTAACCACTCCCCGCTCCTTCCTGGCTGGCGATTGTAAGGGCGCGAAAAATGGCGCGGCAGACCGAGTTGAGAACAGAACAAAGAAGACCGGGTTCCCGCCTTACCCTTAAACCCCTCCCCACTGGGGGCTTCGCCCCCTAGGCCCCTATTGGTCCGTGCACATATACACCTAATTTGCATGGGCGTGCCTATAAATAATGCTGCCTTTTGTTCAATAAAGGAGACCTTGACAAAATCCAGACTGACTCTGTCTTTCTTAGCTTGCTTGGTCTCTTTTTTCTCTTCCCCCATCGGTATTTCGGGTGACACCTCTTCGAAGACCCATGAATAACTAGTCTCGCAGGACGAGGCACATTCTGTCTCTTTGCTCTTAATTATTTCAAAGAAAATAAATCTGCTAGTTATGAAGCCATCAACAGCATTAAAAACCATAAAATATTTACTTTTTTTACCCACTCAACTTGAAATGTCTCCTGGGGTGACTTCCAGAGCCCTGACACTAAACCCAGGAATGCTCCTCTGTAGTCCTCCACTCCAAGCTGCCACATGATCTTTTTCCTCCAGCTGTCTTACTTTTAATGCAAATGGTCCCCTTCCATTAATAATTGTAATAGAGTTCCCCTTCCATTAATAATTGTAATAGCATGTGCTTTAGTAACACTCAGGAATCTGGGTAGCAAAGATGGGCTGAAGCATCAAGAACAAATCAGAGCAAGCCCTACATGTGCACTGTCCCACCTGGAGCACACTTCTAGACTGACTCTTAGTTGTTCCTCTGCTGTTCTTTCCTTTTGCATTCTGCCTTCTACACAGTCTCATTTTCAAATTGCAATTCACCTATGGGATTTTCTGTCTACTAGAAACCCTTCAGTCTTTACCATCTTCCTCAGGATGAAATGCATCATTGTTTTACCCAATTACCAAAATCCTGCTCCCTCTGCTCTTGCCTACATTTCCGACTTTCTTCTGACTGCTCTGCAGCAGAATCCCCTGTTCTGTTACCCTTGTGGGTTTGCAGAATTTTGAATGTATGGACTTGTTCCCCTTATTTTACTTAAATACTGTTTATTCTGTGTTTGGTCATCTTCCTGTAGTCTCTGATAATGCTCTTAGGTCATTATGCCCCTTTCTGCTTATTGAGTTGGACAGTTTGTGTTGATACAGCTGTTGTATAATTGTGTTGTAATGTTCCCTTCTTCTGCCACATTAGTTTTTAAAATCTGGGCCAGTGCAACCTTGATTGACACAACAGAGAAATTTCAGCTGTAGTATGAGCATTCACACATGTATGTTTGATCTGTGAGAGGGATGACAATAATGAAGTACCTTTTCATGCCTTACACTGGATGCTTTCACATGTGTTATTTCTTACAATGTTTATTACAGCTCCTGTCATGTCTTTCTCTATGTTGCCTTTGTCAGGGACCAGACCCTGTAGGGGGGAAATGCAGATAAATTTGGGAAATGGCTGGAACTGCAGAAGGTATCTACTGATATCTTTGTCTTGAAGTAGGACTTCATGGCATGTATGGTTATGATCATTCTAATGATTCCATCAGAGGCAAACACTAAAAAGCCTTCAAACCTACTTCTTCCAAAGTCAAAAAATATATCACCTTATCAGTAGCATCAAACATATTTCTTCTTAAGTCAGGTACATACCTGTAGTCCCAATATTGAAGAGGTAGAGAGGGGGTGACATGTTCAAAGTCAGACTGAACTTTATATCAGACTTCATATCAAAAATAAAGAAAATTGTTACTCTCTTTGTGAAGTGGGGGCATTTGAACATTGTTTGTTATTTTTTAAGATTTGACTATATTGTTATATTAATTAACAGATGCATGAGACAGTTTATTCATCAATGATAATGCTTTCCTTTACATTCCCATCTTGACAACTACCATATATCCTGCATTTAAAGAAGGGATTTTACAAAGGGCAAGCTTTCAGTACCTGTGCCAGTCATACGGAGATACTTTGAGCATTGGGATTTTGGATGAAGTTCTAGAATCTGGACAGTTTTTTCAAATACTTGGAATTATGAATAAAGATTCTAGCAAACACCATGATCTCTGAGAAAACATTTGAATGTAAACAGAAAGGATTTAAAAAAAAAAAAACAAGTAAAATCTTTGATTAGACTCACATAATTTACTGAAATTTACAAACAGACAGAGGATTACATACTCTGGAACACTCTCTATTATATACGTGTGTGTGTGTGTGTGTGTGTGTGTGTGTGTGTGTGTGTGTATTCAGAACAATGATGATCTTTATTTGTAGATTTTTGTATAATAAATTTTTTTTTCTAAATTTAGAAAAAAGTTATAACATATAAGTTATTTTTGCTTAGCAATTATATCACATGTGACAGCATGTTGAAATGTGTGAGACTATTTGTTAGGGTAATATTTTAAGCCTTCTCAAGTAATAACTATATATTCACAAAACAATGTACATAAAATGTAGAAGCAAAATGACTATAAACATCAACATCTTTAAGGGATATAGTTGTGTTGTGGGATTTTATTCCAGTTAGAAAATATATTAAAAGCATGAGAATAAATAGTCAACATCAGTGAAGGAGAATAAAGAATCTTATAACTTTCTGAACATAGTATCATCTTTGTTTGACGCAGAAACTGAACGGGAGGTGGTAGGAAGGGGCTTTGTTTTCAATAAGGAGCTCATGGGGAAATAAACACTGAATAGAACATTTGCTGTACTGACCTTTACCCAAAGTACTTTGTTCAGGAGCAAATGATTTTGTAGCATTCTACACTTTTTCTCCAGGGTTAAACTGTGAGCATACTTGAATTCATTAGAAGTCTGTCTCGTCATTCTCGATTTTCTTAGAAAAACAAATCAACCAAAACCCACACAGGAATATGTTTGATGAATAGTCTAGTTTTAACAAACCATAGCATGTAGAAATATGATTGAACCACCTGAGAGTTGCCAGCTTTTTCCTTCCCACATAATGTATTTCCTTAGCCACATTTGCACTATTATGATTGGAGAAAGACCTTTATCCCTCAAACCTCTCATCGGCCTATATTCATTCGCAATAAACTGAAATAACAGAATTATGTGGCTAAAGTCAAACTGCCAGCTTAAGTCCTACCCTCAGATTTATCAAAATGCATAGATATTCTTAGGATTTCAGGGTTTGATTTCTTTTCTTTTTATTGTACTTGACCCATTGGTAAAAGCAAAGGAGTATGCTCTATGTTTGAAACTCAAGTCACCCTGTGTGAAGATTGGGAGGCTTTGTGAAGGACAATAGCTGTTTCAGTTAGGCTGCGATAAAAAACGGCAGGATCAAAACCATGTGGGAGGCGAAGGATTTATGTTAATCTCACAGTTTGTAGTCTATTAGTCAGGGGAAGTCAAGGCAGGAACTCAGAACAAGAACTGGTCCAGAGGCCTTGGAGGAACAAGCTTGCTCCAAGCTTGGATTCTCTTGGCTTGCTCAGCCTGTTTTTTGCTTGTTTTTGCTTTTTTGCACCAAGGACCACCAGTCCAGGGTGATACTTACCACTGTGGCCTGGGCCTTTCCACAACAATCATCAATCAGGAAAAAGCACCACAGGCCAATCGCTGGACAAATTTATTCAACTGAGGTTCCCTCTTCCAAAAAGGACCCCAGCTCAAGTCAGTTTAACATAAACTAGTTATCACAGTAGCTCAGCACAGTCCCTGGATTAAAACAAGGCCAGATGACAGGAGACAAGGCTTTAATTTTCCTTTATTACCACGAAAACAACAGTACTTCCTGACACTTTCCTTTCAGAAATTTGGAGTGCAGATGATTGGTCTGCTACTGTAGGTAATTTTACTTAAAAAAAACAAAACAAAGCAAAAAAAAACAAAACAAAACAAACAAACAAAACAAAACAAAACAAAAACCTCAAAGAACAAAAAACAAAAAAAACCTTCCTATTCCACAGATTCACAGTATTTTTTGATTTTCTAGAACAGATGGTATAGACTAGAGGAAGAGACAAACATTGTATGTTAAATATTTTATTGATCAATTAAAATATCATAATTTAAAGTGTTGATTCTGCTGTGGGAATTACGTATGTCTGTAAAGGACTGGAAAAGACATTCAGAGTGTATGTGGGGCTGGGACGGGAATGTAGAGTGTGGTCCAAATGAGACTATTTTCTCCCCCTTTCCAGTCTCCCTCAGTGCTGTCTGCCTCTCTGTCTCTCTCTGCCTCTCTCTCTCTGTCTCTCTCTCTCTAGAAGCAGATGAGTGAGGAACCTGCCTTTCTTTCTTTAATCATGCCTCCAGGCCCTTTGCAAACTGCTTCTTTTGCCTATTTTTAAGACCAGTTTGAAAAAGGATGATAGTCAGGGGGTAGAATAAAGGAACCACCTGTGTGGATTTGATTACAAAGAGAAAAGCAAGCAGCAAAGCTCCAGCTCATTGAACAGAGTGCTGTTACAGGGAGAAGAGATGCTTACTGCCAAGTAAGGTTTCCTGTGGGGGAAGGATCTCTTGAGAACCCAGTGCCATTGTTCAGTAATGCGTCTCCTTGATACTAATTTTCAGTCATGTTAACCTTTCTTCCTGGTGAATTATTTATTATGGAGGCTTCCACTATTTTTGGAGTATTGTTCTTGGCCATATTTATAAATTATGATAGTCTTTTCCCTTAAACAAGGCCACAAAAGATAGAAAGTACCACCACCAACCGCAACATATTAACTTTTTATTCTGAACTAAAAATCATTTTCTCTTGTTCAAAAGGAGAGCTATCTCATTCACTAGAGATTTCAATGATATTAAAATTTACTCTTCATTTGGTTAATGAATTTATAGAAAAATATTGCAGCTGAGTCTGGATACAGAAACAAATCCACTATTTATGGAAGGTACAGGAAAATGACAACCTACAAATGGTCCTGCTGTGCCCTGCTTTGCCTTTCCTGCTCTTGCTTCTTCCCAGAAGCCTCATTTATGTCACTACTGGTGCAGGCTGCCTCCCTGACAATGGAGGGTTGTAGTGGAAACTGTCCCCTCCACCTAAATTGTGGGGCCTGGTACAGTGCCCACCATACAAACAGTGGTTCTGTCTCCCCTAAATCATGCCTGTGCATGTGACCCCTCATTGTTTCTAAGATCTGTGCCCTTTGCCCCTGATCTCATTTCTGCAGATGTAGACAAGTGTCAGGCTCTTGGAATGCTACCCAAATAGTGACCTTAATTCTTGGACTTTTCTGGGGGAAAACTGAGTTTAAATCTAGAGTTGAAAGTCTATGGAATATTTTGTGATTATATTAGTCATATTACTCCTAGTATAAAAAACAGTCCCCATCCTCTGTCTTTACAGTTGGGTCAAGACTCCAGTTTTCTGTTCTTGATGATGGTGAATTTGTAAAAGACTGGATCTCCTTTGTTTTCATTATTTTCCCAGCGGGTACACAGGGGAATCCTAAGATGCTCCTTAGTATTGTTTCCAGAGAATTCTTTAAAACCTTTATATTTCTGATTGTCAAAATAGAACATGTTCAGAAACCAAACCAAATCAAACCAAAACCAACCAACCAAACAAACAAACAAAAAAACCAATCAATTACTTGGCAAGAGATACTAGAATAATGATGGTGGGTGTTTAGTGCTTGATAGATGAACAAGTGGTAAGGGAGTGCAATTTGGTACCCAGAAATACCACACCATGGTTGGTCCTAAGCCCCTTTGGGGGGAAAGACAGTCTTTAATTACATCTGGAACTCATTATTTCTTTTTGGAGGCTCTTTCCAGATCAGCTCCCCCATCAGCCTCCTATCGAGCAGCAGAAATTCCAGATGGTTCCCTCCATATGCCAGTGCTTCCTCTCCAGTAGGATAGATCGGTCATTGACAGAATAGGATGGAAGAGCGGCACCCAACCAAGGCAAGGTGGAAAGTGTTGGGCCACAGTTAAGATAGAAGTGGTCCATCATTTATATTTATTACATTGGTTGTATAACTTTTTATGAGTGATGACTAGAAATGCTTTGAATTACTTCATAGAAATGATGCTATTTGTGTAGAGAATGTGACATTGGTTCAAATTAACTCATGGACAAAAAGATATGAGCTGCCCTTGTATCTGAAGACAGTTTGGCTTGGCAGCTCATCTTCTCGGAAGCCATTTTAAGTATGAATTATGCATTTCATTGTTCATGTTGCCATAAGCTCTCCAATTGTGATTCAAGGAGAACCCCTTTAACAGAACATCTTATATAAGCTTTGTTTATTTCATCAGAACAGAATTTTGTTGGAGTAGGTATATTAGTGCATTTTACAAACAAAAGTAGCTAGATTAAAAAAGAATCAGACCAACATCCATTTAATTATAGTATAGCATCACTTCAGGTTCATAGCATTATTTTATTAATATACTTATCATGGTAATTATGCATTATATTTGCATATACTATATAATAATGTATAGTATATAACGGTATATAATATAATTAATATATCCATATATGTTGGTAAGAAATACTTCTCACTCATCTTGCATTTCTAATTTCTTAAATGGCTTGGTATATTGTGAGGAAGAAAGACACAAAAAGTTGGAGCATTGAATCCAGGAAGCTTGAAAGTACAAAATATAACACCCAAAGAAGTAATTGCAATAGTCTCCTCTTTGTAGCCTATACTTTCCCTATGGCTGTAGCTGGATTTTATGGATATGTGTGCTATCTGGTATTATTCCAAAGATTTAATGTATATCAGACTTTGTTTCAGATTCTGATAAATAAGCACAAGGAGGTAAAAATCATGTACTGGTCCCAAGCAGTTAATCTGTGTGTTCCCTAAGATGTTGATTGGGACTTTTGGAGTAGGTAGGATAATTCAAAGCAAGAATTCTTTCAAGATTGGGTATGAAAATTCTATGTATTTGTCATATTTTATCCATGAAATACCCTCAAAGAGTCTAGTTATCATGTGTGTGTTTCTGTGTATATTCTATGAATGAAAGAAACATCTATCAACCATGTTTATTGTTTTGTGTAACAGTTCTGTAAGCAAACATTGATTACAATTTGGAACATGTGATGACCATTTGCACAAACTTTAATTTTTAAAGGTCTTCAGATAACTTTTTATCTAAAAATTGTCAATTTACTAAATATGTAAAACTATAGCACTCTCTGGATGTTTCACTCTTTTTTTGAATGTTTTGAGAATTCTTAGAGATAAGGCTGAGAGCTATGTCTTTCTCTGTCTAGTTCGTCATCTTATATCTGTTTGTTAATAAAGAAATGGACTCTTGAATTGAAGGTATATGTGAACTAAACTTACCGTAGATGGAAATACTTGTTTAATGTCTTCATTTTCAACAGTATAATAAGCATGATTATTTTTCTTTAGAAATGAATAGTTTTTTCCTCTAAAAATAGAAGAAGGACTGACTGGGTGATAAAACATTCTAATATGCAGCAATGTGTGCATGGAACTCAAGTCATGTATTTTAGTGTTCTGATGTGAGTATGTATGGAGTGTGTTTGGAAGTATGGAAGAGATGGGTTGTTTCTTCAGAGGCAGTAGTGGTAGGGATCTTCAAGGCAGAGGGAGGAGTGCTTTATTGTCTGTTAAAACCCAGAACAGTTCCTCTGATAGTGAGTGGGTGGTGCTGATGATGCTGAGCCATGGACACACTACTGCAGATCTACTACTTTGTGTTTATCTGAGTGAATTGAGGAGGCAGAGAACATACAGAGATTACAGACTGAGCTAAAGATATTGTGCTGAAAGCCTGTCTTCATGTTACTGGCTACAAGTCAGTTGCATGGCTTCATTTAAAGAAAGCTAAAGTTTGGAGTCTGAAAGTTGGCTTGCAGCCTTATAGTCTTTGCCATAGAAGGGCATGGCTGGTCTTCTAACTAAAACTGGCAAGGGATAGCAGGACAACTCATGACAAGTTAATTTGCTTGGTCAGGTCCTTAAGAACGGCAGAGTAGATTGTTTCCTGGGATGTGAAATGAGATTATGTTAACAAAAGAACTTCTTTAAGAAATCTGTACACCTGTCAGTGATTGTGATACTTAAAATTTAAGCAGAAACATTTACTTGACATCTTGAATTCATGTTGAAATACTTCAGAGAGTAACACTTAATACTTCAGCATACATAAAATATTTACTGTTTTAAGTAAAAATGTTTTATTCATACATCACTTTATTGTTAGGATCAGGAGAAATTCATGATTATTTCTCTTGAAGCTATTCAGAACAGGCTTTTATGAGAGGGTGAAGGGAGGAGAATAATTGAAGTCACCCATGAGTTCCATAAGAATGCCAAGCCAATGGAAATCTGTACATATAATGTGTCTCTCCAGTGCTAACTGAGCATGCACTGGGCACTTTGTATTACTTTCTGGAAATTAGGAAGTTAAATGCAGCTTACCATGTTGTGTTAGCACCTTAATCTATTAATTGATTTAATCCTCACAAAAGACATATGATGAAGCTTGTATTATTTTTATTCCCACTTCACAGACAAGATGATTGAGGCATAGATGAATAAAAATGGTCTCCCATCTAGTGAATAGCAGAGTTGGGATGGATTCACAACCGATTTGTTTATCTTGCCAAGGTCAAGATCTTATCTATTGATCTGTATGTCTTGAATTTAGTCAAAAGTGAGGACACAGATATGATGTATAGGGAAGTCATGTCTCTATGCACTAAATTTGTACTAAATTAGGGTTGTGGTGGGGGATACTTGAGGACATAAGCAAGATTTTTTGGCCATAAGATTGTTGTTAAGGAATGACGGAACTTACTAGCCAGGGCTGACTTTCTTTCCAAGTTGTTAGTATAACTGCTTCATACCGAGTTTTGTTCTGGTTGCAATGTGAGCAGCTCCAAAATTTCCCAAAGCCTGAAACATCTCTGGAGGAGAGAGGGTGGCTCTTGTTTTATATGAACACAACCTAGCAACCTTTTTGTCTTCTGCAGACAGGACTGTTCTGGTGGATACCAATCTTCCCATGCTTAGACGCCTCTATGTGATGGGGACCTTAGAGTTCCCTGTGGACCGGAGCAATGTTCTGAGTGTGGCATGCTTGCTCATTGTAGGAGGGGAACTGAA
Organism: Phyllotis vaccarum; assembly: GCA_033318265.1. Classification (NCBI taxonomy): domain Eukaryota; kingdom Metazoa; phylum Chordata; class Mammalia; order Rodentia; family Cricetidae; genus Phyllotis; species Phyllotis vaccarum. The sequence continues at coordinate 57,224,218 of JARWLC010000008.1, forward strand.
AGTAGGTGAGTAAATTCTCGGGGATTGGATTGGCATAATGATGGTCAAGGTCTGCAAAAAAGTGTTGTGGGAAATGGAAGGCAGCATCAATCTACTGCCTCACAGTAGATTGGGAAGGCTAAGGCTGGGAATACATTTCCAGCACATCTTTAGATGTGGACAGTGGTGACTTCTTTCTGTTCTTTCTTTCTGACTCTTTGTTGTCAATCCCCTTTTGTTGCCCTAGAGGGACTCTAAGTAAGATAACCTGAGCCCAAACCCATCACATCTTCACACTGGCTGTTTGATCTTAAGCAAATAAACTCCAAGGGAACTCTATCTCCTCACCTGTAATATGCACCATTGTGGAGCCTACCACAGGGGGATGAGATGTCTAATTAATTAGATGCAGTGTCTCGCATTGTCTTATAGTAGATGTTTGATAAATATTACTTTATTAACCAAGGTGTCCGTACACAAATCAATAACATGAATTGGACATTTTTAAAGACTTCAATAAATGATCTATTTACAAAATTACAGGTTTGTAATGGTGTGCTTCTTAGGGCTAATAAAGACATATATTCTTGCTTCTCTTTGCTATAAAGGTGGAGACAATGAGTTTTTTTCTGGAATCCAGACTTGTAAGTGTGGGGATGGTTGTGAAACATATTCATGCATGTTAGCATGGTTGGTAGTCAACCTGGCAATTAAAGTATTTTACAGGAATCAGTACTATAGCTGGTCTCTTCTCAGCAGGGTAGGAAGTCAGAGAGAACTCGCCAACTCCATGTTGATAGGTCAGCCACCACTTGGGGCATTGCACGGATGAGAGATGCCAGCTTAGGAACATAAGACACCAACAGAAGTTCTTCAAAAAGCAGTTGGCTTTCAGTTCCCAGAACAGAAGCGATGTTCCTACCCATAGAACCAACAAGTCAACTTATCTTTGAGGTGCCCCATGCTAGTAGTCTTGGCAATGATCTTGCCATCATGATTCCTGTTCTTTCTCTATGTGCTGTCTCCAATTTCCCAGTGGACATGTGTAGTGTATAAGGCTTATTTTGTTTTTCCTTGGGTATTGGGGCAGCTAAGTGTGCTTTTTTATCTGTTTCTTTATTTGATTACTGTTACCCCTATCTCTCCACTGGGAAACAACTATATCCTGATATTTTCATTTCTGATTATTGTTCAGTGTTCTATAAATTTCTCATCTAGTCACTGATGAAAATATCTAATACATAATTTTGTGTTAGTAACAATACTATTGGCAACCACCACCTTCTAACTGAGATTGCTCTTTACAGGTTTTTGAGGACACCTATGTAACTTGTAGCCTGCAGATCTGTATCTTTGAAAGAAAGTGACACTATGCTAATCTCTGCTTTTGCTTTAAATGTTTCAGATATTTTTAAATTATGTCTGTTCCTAACTTTATTTTTACCCATCACTAGATAATGGTGTATCTTTTTATTTTCTGTTTCATCCATATGTTTCCTTTAGAGGTTGCTTATTGGAACCCATCTGCCCATTCCTATGTGTGTTATGCCTGAAGGAAGACTTTCAACCCATCTGTCCACACCTACAGAAATCCCAACATGAGAGGGATAATATGGCTAGTTAGTAAACAAACTTAATAGATGTGGACATTAGCACAGCATAGTGCCAGAGCATATCTGCTATGTGGTGCCGTTTGATCCAAATCCTAGCAGTATGGAATTCTACTTCTTGGTGGTTAAGATTTTAATGCAACGGAAGCTGGCAAACGATATCATCTGACTTTCAGAATCATAGAATACTAGAATTGGAAGTAAATTTGAGATCAAAGTTGAATTCCAGTGCCAGCGTAAGTTCCATTCTTTGTTCAGTGTTTGACTTTCTAGTCCAAAATAATGTATGCATGGGCATAAAGTATAGCTGGTGAAGAAATAGAAAAGAAAATTGATCATTATACTATGGTTATTATTATTATATATTATAGTGGCTGTTAAACACATCCTGAGCGGAAAATCTTACCTGCCCTTGTAACAATAGCAAAAACCAGCCAAACAAACAAAAACCAAATCCAATCCCCATTATATATTTCTTTAAAAACATATAATTATGTATGTGAGTGTGTGTCTCTGTGTAGGTACGTGCTTGTGGAGTCCAGAAGGGGGCTTCAGACATGCCCACCCCCAGCTCCTAGCTCCCCTGCCCCTCCTCCCCACTCCCTCCACCACTACTAGAGCTGGAGTGTTACAGATAGATATTATCTCAAGTAAAGGCCTGGAAAAAGTTTCTAAGCAAGTAGACCTAAGAAGCAAGCTGCTACAGCCATTTTAATGTTTAATTGATATAAAATTGATGGGAAGAATACTTTATACTAATCAAAGAATGAAAAATCAACCAAGATGACATGTCAATTCTTTTTTGAGTATACTTTTTATTTTAAGTTTTTTCCATGTATCTCCCCGTTTGTCCTCCTTTCCCTTCTCCTAATCCCTTCAAATCCTTCCTCAGCCCCCCCCCCCCATCCCCGTCTCATCCCCAGGAGAGCAAGGAGTCCCAAGGTGGGCCAGTTCAGTCTGGTGTATTCATTTGAGTCAGGTCCAATTCCCCCATCCCAATATTAGGGCTGGTTTAGGTGCTCCTCTGTAGGGAATTTGCTTTAAGGTGCCAATTCATGCACAGAAATATAGTCTGATCCTACTCCACGAGGCTCCACATACTGCCATGCCAATCGACAGTCATCTACATTTAGAGGGCCTGGGTCCCCTTCCTGATGGTTCCCCAGTGGCTGTTTCAGATTCAGTGAGCTCCCCAGAGCTCCAGCCAGTCATATCTGTGGTTCTCCTCCTCATAATCCAGCTCCCTTTGCTCATATACACCCCTCTCTCTCATTAGATGGACTGGGAGCTCAGCTCAGTGCTCAGCCATGGATCTCTGCTTCTGCCTCTGCTCATTGCTGGATGTAGACTCTACAATGACACTTAGGGTGGTCATTCATCTGATTATAGGGGAAGTCCTGTCTAGGTCCTCCATCCACTAAAGTCTGAGTTTCAGCCAGGGACACCCTGTGAGTTCTTGGAGGTTTCCCTCCAACTCCACATTGGCTTCCTCTATCGACATATCCATCTCTTTTTTTCCCTCTTTGTTGCTCCTCTCACTCAACCATCTCCTTCTCTCATGATTTGTTCCCACCTCCCCTTGGTCACCACCTGTTATGATCACAATTTGTTAAGGTTATCTTTTCTATTTTGTCCTGCAGAAGTGTCCCTAGATGTCTCTCTTAAGTTCCTTCTGATCCCAAGATGTTCAGGGATTGTGGTTTGTAGCTTAGGTATTCTTTGCTTTTTTGTCTAAAATCTACTTATGAGTCAGTATATCCCATTTCTATCTTTCTGGGCCTGTGATATCTCCCTTAGGAGGATATTCTCCTAATTTTAGGATGTAATTTTTAAATTTTTTATTCTTCAGAGTAGTATTCCAATTTGTAAATGTATCATAGTTTGTTAATCCATTCTTCAGTTGAGGGGCATCTAGGTTTTTTCCAGGTTCTTGCTATTATGAATAATGCTGCTATGAACACAGTTGAGATAATGCCTTTGTGGTACAAATGTGCATCCTTTGGGTATATGCCCAATAGTGGTATTGCTGAATCCTTTGGAGGATTGATTCCCAATTTTCCAAGAATATACCACATTGCATTCCACCCCCACCAGCAATGGAGGAGTGTTCCCTTTGTTCCGCATCCTCTCCAGAATAGGCTGTCTTATGTGTATTTGATCCTAGCCATTCTGACAGGTGTAAGGTGGTATCTCAAAGTTGTTCTGATTTGTATTTCTCTGATGGCTAAAGATGTTGAGCAATTTCTTAAGAGCCTTCAGCCATTTGTAATTCTTCTGTTGAGAATTCTTTTTTAAAGCTCTGAACCCTATTTTTTAATTGGGTTATTTGGGTTTTAGGCTCTAGTTTCTTGTGTTCTCTATGTTTTTTAGAGATCAGATCTCTGTCAGATGTATGGTTGGTGAAGATCTTTTCCCATTCTGTAGACTGTAATTTTGTGTGTCCTTTGCCTTCAGAAGCTTCTCAGTTTCAGGAGGTCCCACTTATTGATTGTTGTTCTTAGTGTCTGTGCTACTAATGTAATATTTAGGAAGTGGTTACCTGTGCTAATGCATTGGAGGGTATTTCCCACTTTCTTTTCTATTAAGTTCAGTGTAGCTGGGTTTATGTTGAGATATATGATTGCTTGGATGTCAGTTTTGTGCAGGGTGATAGATTTGTATTCTTTTACATACTAACCATCCAGTTATGCCAACACCATTCGTTGAAGATACTATCTTTTTTCCATTGAATATTTTTGGGCTCTTTGTCAAAATCCAAGTGTTCATAGGTATGTGGGTTAATGTTGGGGTCTTCAGTTTGATTCCATTGAATCACAAGTCTGTTTTTTATGACAGTACAAAGATGTTTTTATTTCTATAGTTTTATAGTATAGCTTGAAGTCAGGGATGATACTGCCTCCTGAATTTCTTTTATTGAGTAGGATTGTTTTGGCAATTCTGGGTTTCCTGTTATTCCATAGGAAGTTGAGTATTGTTCTTTCAAGGTCTATAAAAAATTGTCTTGGGATTTAATAGGGATTATATTGAATCTGTAGATTGCTTTTGGTAAGACTGACATTTTTACTATGATGATCCTACCTATCCAGGAGCATGGGAGATCTTTCCATTTTCTGATATCCTCTCCAGTTTCCTTCTTTAGTGACTTAAAGATTTTGCCAGACAGCTCTGCTATTTCTTTGGTTAGAGTTACGCTAAGGTACTTAATGTTATTTGCAGCTAATATAAAGGGTGATGCTTCCCTTATTTCTTTTTCAGCCCCTTTATCCTTAGTGAATAGGAGGGCTAATCCATTTTTTGAGTTAATCTTGTATTCTGTTACATTGCTGAAGATGTGGATCAGCTATAGGAATTTCCTGGTAGAATTTTGGAGGTCATTTATGTATATTATCATATCATCTGCAAATAGAGATAGTTTGACTCCTCCTTTCCAATTTGTATCCCCTTAATCTCCTTTTGTTCTCTCTTTGCTTTAGCTAAAACTTCAAGAACTATATTGAATAGATGCAGAGAGGACAGCCTTGTCTTGTTTCTGATTTTAGTGTGATTGCTTTGAGTGTTTCTTTATTCAGTTTGATATTTCTGTAGGCTTGCTGTATATCACCTTTATTATATTAAGTGTTTTTCCTGTATTCCTGATCTCTCCAGGACTTTTATCATGAAGGAGTGTTGAATTTTGTCAAAGGCTTTTTCAGCATCTAAGGAGATGATCACATTTTTTTTTTCCTTTCAGTTTGTTTATATGATGGATGGCATTCACATTTTTTTGTATGTTGAACCATCCTGCATCTCTGGGATGAAGCCTACATGATCGTGGTGGATGATTATTTTTTTTGATATGTTATTGAATTTGATTTGCCAGAAATTTATTGAGTATTTTTGAAACAAGGGAGATTGGTCTTAATTCTCTTTCTTTTTGAGTGGCTTGGGAATTAGGGTGATTGTGGCCTCATAAAAAGAATTCAGCAATGTTCCTTCAGTTTCTACTGTATGCAGCAGTTTGAGGAGTATTGGTATTAGTTCTTCTTTGAATGTCTGGTAGAATTCTGCACTGAAACCATGTGATCCTGGGCTTTTATTTATTTATTTTTTTAACTTGGGAGACTTTTAATAATAGCTTCAATTTCCTAGGGGTTTATAGGTCTTTTTAGATCTGGTCTTAATTTAATTTTGGTAATTGGTACTTTTCCAGAAAGCCGTCCATTTCTTCTAGGTTTTCCATTTTAGTGGAGTATAGATTTTCAAAGTATGACCTGATAATTTTCTGGATTTCCTGGATGTCTGTTGTTATGTCCCCCTTTCATTTCTGATTCTGTTAATTTGGATATTCTTTCTCTGCTTTTTGTTAGTTTGGATAAGGGTTTGTCTATTTTTTGACTTTTTTTTGAAGAACTAACTCTTTAATTCATTGGTTCTTTGTATTGTTCTTTTTGTTTCTATTGTATTCATTTTAGCCTTAAGTTTGAATATTTCCTGCTGTCTACTCCTTCTAGGTGAGTTTGCTTCTAATTGTTTTAAAGCCTTCAGCTGTGCTGTTAAATATCTTGTGTGAGATTTCTCTAGGTTTTTCATATAGGCATCTAGTGCTATGAATTTTCTTAGCAACACTGCTTTCATTGTGTCCCATAAGTTTCGGTATGTTGTAGATGCATTTTTATAGAATTTTAGGAAGTCTTCAATTTCTTTCTTAATTTCTTCCTTGTCCCAGAGGTGATTCAGTTGAGAGATGTCAGTTTCCATGAATTTGCAGGCTTTCTGTGACTTTTGTTATTAAACTCTAACCTTAGACCATGGTGGTCTGATAGGATACAAGGAGTTACTCCCATTTTTTTGTATCTATTGATATTTGCTTTATGACTGAATATGTGGTCAATTTTAGAGAAAGTTCCATGGAGTGCTGAGCAATATATATATATTCCTTTGTGTTTGGGTAGAAAGTTCTGTATACAACATTTGGGTCATAACATGTGTTAGATACCTTATTTCTCTGTTGAGTTTCTGTCTGGTTGACCTATCCAAGGGTGAAAATGGGTATTAAGTCTTCCACTATTAAATGGGTTTGATGTGGGCTTTAAGTTATAGTAGTGTTTCTTTGACATATGTAGATACTCTTGTGATGGGGGCATAAATATTCAGGATTGAGACTTCATCTTGGTTGATTTTTCCTGAGATAAATAAGTAATATCCTTCCAGTCTCTTTTGATTGATTTTAGTTGAAGTCTATTTTTGTTAGATATTAGGTTTGCTACACCAGCTTATTTCTTAGGACCATTTGATTGGAAAAACCTTTTCCCAACCATTTACTCTGAGCCTGTGTCTGCCTTTGAAGTTGAGGGATGTTTCTTGAATGCAGTAGAAGGATGGCTTCTGTTTTTGTGTTCATAGTGTTAGGATGTGTCTTTTTATAGGTGAATTGAGTCCATTGATATTTAGGATTATTAATGAACAATGATTGTTATTTCCTATTATTTTTGGTGGTAGCTTGTGTGGATTTCCCTTCTTTGGGCTTTTCTTCTGTGGGATTATCGATTGCTTGTGGTTTCATGGGTGTATCTGGTTTCCTTAGGTTGGAGTTTTCCCTCTACTACTTTCTGTAGGATGGATTTATGGATAGGTATTGTTTAAATCTTGTTTTGTCATGAAATATCTTGTTTACTCCATCTATGGGGATTGATAGTTTTGCTGGGTATAAAAGTCTCAGTTGGCAGCCATGCTCTTTTAGTGTCTGACCAGGACCTCCTTGCTTTCATTGTGTCCATTAAATAGTCAAGTGTTATTCTGATTGGTCTGACTTTATATGAAATTTAGTCTTTTTACTTTGAACCTCTTAGTATTTTTTCTTTGTTCTGTAGGTTTAGTGGCTTGATTATTATGTGACAAGCACACTTTTTCTGTGGGGATTTAGTCTATTTGGTGTTCTATAAGCTTCTTGTATCTTTATAGGCACTTCCTTCTTTAGGTTGGGAAAGTTTTCTTCTATGATTATGTTGAATATATTTTCTGTGCATTTGAGCTCATATTCTTCTTCTCCAATTCCAACTATTCTCAGGTTTGGTCTTTTCATGGTGTCACAAATTTACTGGACGTTTGTGTTAAGACTTTTTGTGTTTTAGTGTTTTCTTTAACTGACATATCTATTTCCAGTATTGAACCTTCCACTCCAGAGAGTCTCTCTTCCATTTCTTGCATTCGAATGGTTATGCTTGTATCTGTAGATTCATTTTGTTTCTTCAGGTTTTCTGTTTTCTATTTTCAGCTTTGCCTTGGTTTGTGCATTCCTTATTGCTTCTATTTCAATTTTTAATTCCTGGAATGTTCCTTTCACCTGTTTCTTTTCTTTTTCTTTGTTTTTCTCATTTTCTTTCAGGGATTTGTTTATCTCTTCCAATTTTTGTTTGTATTTGTTTTCTTTTTCTTTAAGGGAATTTTTTATATCCTCTTTTGAAGCTTCTAATATCTTCTTGATTTTTATATTCATTTCTTTCTGTTTCGTCTTCATTGTTATGATCAAGTGTTGATGTTGTAGAAACCACAAGCTTCTTTGGGTGGTGTCTTGTTCTTTATATTGTTATATGTATTCTTGCACATTCTTGCACTGGCACCTGCTCATTGCTTCCTCAGTTCACTCTTAGTCAGTTCTTGGTTGGTTCTTAGTCAGTTGTGAACCCAGGGGCTGAGTGAGTGTCTTCAGTAATTGTCGGGGTTGCTCTTAGTCAGTTCTTAGCTGTCTATAAGCCAAGGAGCTGTGTGTCTCCAGTTGTCATAGGGGTGGTTCTTAGTTGGGTCTTAGTTGGTTCTTAGTCAGCTTAGTCAGTTGTGGAGCAGGAGGCTTCAGGGTTTCCCGATGCTGGTGTGTGATGGTGCAGATTGCAGTTTAGGTGAGGTTTGATCAATGAGATGTCCCTCCAACTGTGTTTTGCTGTGGATTGGGCTGGGCATGGGGCTCTCCCAGCTTTCTTTTTTTTAGGGTGGAGTTGAGTGTGGTTGGGATGCCAGGAGTTGTGTCCCCCAGGCTGGGATTCATAGACCACAGTCTCTGATTGGCCTGAGGGTCAGGGTGCCACTCACCTCTTAGTTGGCTGTGGACCAGGAGGGAAGATTCAGGTTTTCCACATGTCAAAGTGTGTTGACCACTAGCAGGATCTGGTTTCAATTCCCAGAACCCTAGTGATGGCTCACAAACATCTTTAATTCTAGTTCTAGAGATTCTAACACCCTCTTCTGACTTTGGTAGACACCAGACATGCAACTCACACACATATGTACACAAAGGCAAAAACATTTGTTTATATAAAATGAGAAAATAATTAAAAATAACATATCACCTTAAAATAGACACTAATTCCTTCTTTCAAGTAAGTACACTTTTAATGTATTAACGTACCATACATATTTTCACAAAGACATGCTTTATGAGAGCTTAAGTGGACCACTCACCAGTCAATCAGGTTTTCACTGACAGATCTTTAATCAAGGCTAATAAAATTTTGAAATAACATTGTGGACATATTATTTCTAAATACTACATTTAAAACTGTGTTGTATAAGTATAGGAAGCACAGAATTTCATTGTTGAACTTTGAGAGTTATAATAAGACCCAAAACTAACAGTAAATAATATGTGTTTCAAGTTGAGATTTGCCATAGCAAGATGTTATCTCTGGATGATTATACTTTTTAAAAACATCACATTATCTTTTAATTTTATTTGTACATTATGAATCAAAACTCTAATAAACTTGAAAATCCTTCTGAGTAAATGTTTTTAATTTCAAAATAAATATACTTTTATACTTTTAACTCATAAATTTCCTGAATATAAATATAAGAATCTATCATTTTGTTTAATAATCAGCATGAGTACTTAATTAATGTCACTTTATTTAACACAGAGTAAATTACATAATAAATACATAAATTCATACTTAAATAATAATCTGTTAATTAATTTGTGGGTATATTACTTTTTTCTTTTTATATGAGTATACTTTATTTTAATCAAGTCTATGCTCATCCCCCCTCCAGTTCCTAATGATTACACCCACACATCCCCCTCCAAGCTTTATGTCCTTTGTGTAGAAAATCTTTGTTTTAACACAATTGCGCAGCTATCCTTAGAAAAGATGACATGGGGGTCTCATGTAGCCCGTGGCTTCAGATTCCCCATATAATTAAGGCTGCCCCTTAAGAGCCTTCCTGTTTCCCAAGTGGTGGTGTTACAGATGTGTGCCAACAAGCTGGGCTAAACCTTTCATTATGAAATAAACATTTTGACTAAATTTTAATTAAAACGCATACGCTCTGTAATTTAAATACCTTAAAAAACAAACTTAGTTAAACTTGAAATTCAGATGTGACAGAGTATACCTGCACTCAGCTAGTAGAGGCGGGAAGATTTGTAGTTCAAGGCTATCCTCAGCTATACAGTGACTGTAAGGCCCAGCTAGACGGCTTGTAACTTCTAAAAAAAAATCCCAATTTTTAGGCCTTCTTTTCCATCACTGTGTATCAGTTTTTATCTTGTGAAAGTTGGAAAGAAATGTTTATGGATTCTTTCTCTTCTATGGCTATTATGTCAAGCTTGTTAATTGTCTTTCCCATTACCACAGCGTTCTCAGTATTTTTTGTATGAGCAGACGTTCACCTTACCACTCCTAATATCCCTTTTCCCCTTGAGTTCTCTGGATTCCTGCTTCCTACAGTTGGACGCTATACTGCTAAGAACATGTATATTTAGGATCATTATAACTTAGATTTTTTTTTTTATTATCACCTTGTTTCTCTTCTTCCCATGTTCTGCAAGGAAGAAGTTGGTCTCTATTAACTAGTTCACCATTCTTTTATGAACACATTTTAAAATTAATTCTAGTGGTACACTGCTTCTTAGCTCACAAAGAAAACAGGCAAAACGCCCTAACGTTACGGTCTTAAAAATTTTGAGATAAAATATGGGATGTTGTTATAGGCCTCCTGGAGTGGGGGTATCGCTTAGCCCTGACTTAATCGATAAAGAAAAATATGACTAAAGGTGGACTCTAAAGAGTTAGCTGTTAAAGGGGATAGTTGTGGTGTTATAGGCAGAGACAGGAAGAACATGCTTAGGGACTTTCTGTGGCTCAGCTATGGAACACATTAGAAAAGGGAAAAGAAGGGAGGTGGGCGTGTAACATAAACAATGCTTCTTGTTTGCTATTTCAAGTCATTTAAAAACATTTGCCATTATTTATAAATAACATGCTGAAGAACCTTGAGGATTTATTCATCTTTATCCATACTGAGTGCAAAATGTTTAGTTCAAGTCTTTTTAATATATCACAAAGGCATGGCCATTTTTACATACTTTAATTCAAGAACATAGTAGGTTCTTAGTAATCAGTTAGAGTGGAGTTAGATGTGGATGGAAAATTTAGGCTTGGAAAAAAGTAACAGAAAGTTCTGAAGGATTCTAAAATCCTGAATGCATTTGTTAACTATAAGGTGTGGGATTCAGGTTGGTAGAGCGGGCTTAAGTGTAAACTAGGCTTGCTTATCCCCGATTCTATCTTAGAGATTTAGTTAATAAAATAATAAAAGCTCCATTTCTCTTTTTCTTACATTTTGAAATTCATGGAATCCATTTGCACCATATCCCCCAAATCAATAATGGTTATCTTTGGTGTACCAGAACTTATTTTATTCCATCTCCCCAGGTGATTTTAACATCTGGAACCAATTCTTTCCCCCCTTCCACTGGCCACCATCATGTTAAGTAACAGCAACTATGTTTACTTCTCCCTTAGTCTTTAGCATGTCTTAGAATGGTATTTATTAAATATAAGCCCAATGCCACCAAATAATAGCTATGTAATTTCTGACTAGTAACATAAGTTCTTTTTTTGCCTCAGTTTCCTCATGGGAATCTCTACATTCTTCATGGAAAAGCTGTGAGAATGTAATGAAATCATGTATGTGAAGGCATCAGTACTGTCTTTGTAACACAATGACAGTTATCTCCCAATATATAAACTTTGGGTCTCAATGCAGCTTTGCAAAGGTAAACCAAGATCCGATGCCTCATCTGGGTCACGTTGCCTCAGAGCTAGCTACTCTAATTTACTGGTAAAGTCAATGTTGAAGAGAGCATCTGTCTCTATGAGATTGAGAATACCATGTGGACAGCATCCTCAGAAGCTTCACTTACACAAATCTTTTAGAAATCTGGGAAGCACTTAGAATAGCACACATTTCTTTCTCTTGCCCCTGCATGGCTGCTGAGTAGTTTGAGCCCTCCATCTTTTACTCTCCCATGTTAACAAAAAGATTCCAAATTCTGGTCGCTTCAGATTTTAAAAGATCACGGCAGGCTGACTAATTTTGCCCAGATTTTCTGTGAAGGCTCCACATGTGCTGCCGTTTTGGGTTGCATAATTGATTTAATCTCTGATTTTAGAGAAATGCACAACTCTTTTTGTGGGACGCTGCATACATTTCTCTAGGGCAAAAAGTGTCCTACTTTTCCTCTCTGGTATCTGTTTAGTGCTAGGCCATCTCTCCCTCCCTCCCCCACCCGCAATACTTCACCCTCCATGAAATAAATGAAATCACAGTTGGAAAACAGCTTACTGGACAGACTTATAGCAGCAAGATAAGAGTCACATCAGACACAATTGCTTAACAGTCTCCAGTCCTGTGTTTGCTTCCTTCCTTCTTGCTCTCTGTGTCTTTGGCTCGGAGGGTGCCTACACTTTTCCATTAAGACACTGCGACATCAATCCAGAACTGGAGCTTGCCTGAGTATTGTAGGAGAAGCACCTACGCCGTGGGTCCCAGTGTGTGCTCTTGACTCGTGGGCTGTGCAGACTGATCTGTCTCTCTGAATCCTGTTGTCCACACTTCTAACAGTAATGGCTGAAGAGGATGGTCTGAGGAGATGCGCAGAGAGCAAGCCCCTAACTTACACCAGGTGTAAAGGTGTGGATGTGGGAATTTGGAGTGGTTTTATGCTGCTTGAGAGAAGGGTAGCCAAAATAACAAATAGGTGATTTTAACTTTACCAGTTGCTTCATACCATATTTGGCAATCCTGTTTTTTTGTTGTTTATAGGAAACTGGTTAAACTCAAAAGTCTCATTTGATAGTAGATGAATTTGATGAGTCTGCTTCCATAGGATACAGAATTTGAGGAGAACTTTTATACTGGTTATTTATTCAATAATGGATTCTATAAGAGCATAACTTTCCTAGGGGCCTGTATTCATTAATATCATGCTAGCATGTCTCTGAGCATTCATTACTATAAAGAACATGACTGTTCCCTAAGAGACTGTTAAAAGCCATTCCCATCTGCTGAGTGTCATAGCCTTATGTGTTTTGTATCCTGATGATAGTAGAACTCATGAAAAGCAATGTATTTGAAGTCTGCTACCTAGTGCTAGGTGGGTAGATTTAAATTCACACTTGGAGCTTCAGGTCGCTTTCTATGTGGATATTTAGATTGAAACAAGAATCATGCTTCTTAGGTTTGCAGTGATCGTTAAATGCTAAAACTATATGAAGGAAATAGTAATTCACACTACCCTTGTCACTGTATTAGCCAGGATTTTCTGTAATATCACTTTTAAAGCAAATATCTGTGTTTTTAAAATGAGTATTCATTTTAGACTAGCTTGAACCTGGCTCCAGACTTCATGCTATTCTCAGGATTTTTCTGAAGATTTTTTCCTTTTAGGCCCACCATGATCTGAGGAATTATGTGATAGAGAAGGGATGTAGGGAGTTCTTGGCAAATATTTGTATTAGTATTTGACACCTGTCATCACCATCCTTCCACCTGAACTTCACTGATCCAGAGCACTTTACAAAAATCAGCCCAGAAAACAGGAGCCAGTAAAGTACACTTTCAGTCAATGATGTAGGGTAGCAAATAATTGATAAATGGTACCCAGCTTTATCCAGAGAGGCTTGAGGAACTTAATGCCTTCTGTTTTCATTTCATTTATGTGACCATTGCCTCTTCCCCATAATCAATATCACAGTATTTACTCTGGATTCTTTTTTTACATTCTAATTGTCTTGGGTGATGCACTTGGCTTTCTTAACAGGTACTCTTGAAAATCCCTTAGAACAAGAACAGAGTCTTCTGATTCTCCTCAGAGCCTCAGAAGAAATCTCTTGTGACCATTTTGATGGAATTCATGTTGACCCAGGAACAATTGGTAAGAGTTAAATACAATGCTAAGAATATAAGGTATGTGACCACGTGTTTGTGTGTGAGAGAGACAAGGCAGAAAGAAAGAGACAGAGAGGCAAAGGAGTTCCATTTCCTGGACAGCTGCTAAATTCCAGACAGTTTATGGTACTCTTTGACTTACCAGATGTTTAATGTCCATTTACAGACACCATAGACACCATAATTATGACTCGGGAGTGATAAACAATATATGTATGATGACCTCAAGAACATTCACCATTGACAGTGATATTGCCATATTATTGTAGCGTCAAATACTAAACTGTTCTACAAAGACTGGGGCATCTTATTCTGACACACATGAAGTTTCCAAATCAATAAGCATTACAGAATAAGAATATTTTCCCAATGCCACTATGTAGGCATTATTTACTTCATAAAAGGGAGAACTCTCAATATAAAGCAGTATCCCTTCTTTAGGATAATTCATTCATTTGGAAACTGGATCCTCTTTTACAGACTCGTTTCTCTTCCCTATAGGAGGAGAGTTTAAATGAGTCAGGTCAGGGTCCTTCATTGGATTTTTGAATGTTAGGTTGTTGTATAGCCTAGATATGTGTGTTACTGTCATGAGCCAGTGTAGCATTTCATTGGATTTTCCTTTAGATAAAAGCTGTTTTGGATGTTTCAGTCACATATATATGTATGTATGTGTATGTGTATGACATATATGAGGTTTCTGAACATTATGCGATAAATTTCAAATACTGTGGGGGCTTGTTGACTTCCAAAATGCCTAACAATTGCTATATAACATGTTGATATGCTTTATAATTTTGAATTTTACCCTATTAATTATCTTTATTTTATCATTACCATGGCATGGGTAGAAGAATTTTTAACTTTTCACAGTTGACCAAGAAAAGGACTAGACTAGGAGCATTCGATTTGTGCCCTTTGTTCTGTGGAGTAATGACATGGTTGAAACTTTCAGATAGGAGTCCATACTACTAGGTTTGCTGATGCTGGACTCCGCCATATGCTTCAATTAATATCTTTAAATTTTTTACTGATAGCAGTTGAAATAAAGAATAGGCAATTCACAGCATATGTAGCTTCTGTGACATGATACACAAATGGCAGGTTTTCATCATCTTTAGTAGTTCATTACTTTCTTGGAACAACTAAGAAACAATGTCATTTTACAGTTAACCTTCGATGATGAAAATCAGCAAGAAATCCTCCTGGTTAATTTAATTTTCTGAATAATTCAGATCTTAAAAATGTGAAATTTTTTTTGTAATAAACAATGTTTTTGGAAATCTCTCTAAATCACCTCAGGATCCTGTCTGCCTAGGTACTTAACCTATGATGAATAAAAGATTATTTTAATTTTGTGACATGTATTAATGATACTGTGTTATAAAGGATTAATTCTAAGATATGTTCTGAAAGTAAGATTCATTCTGCATCTATTAATCCTTATTTTATCTTCTAAATAATCTTAGAGTATTTATACAAAATTACAAACAAGGTCTCAGTAATTATGATTTATTGTTTTGGTCCACAATGAGTGAAAAGCCAAGGCACATTGTTGATATCTCAATGGCATTACTTAACTTCATGTTTTTAATATAATATTAAAATATTTAGGTTATTAAATTAGTGAATTGTAACAAAATGTTTCCATTTGTGAAGGATTATTCACATGATCCAATTGAATGCAGAGTAAGACATTAAAATTTGAGCCAAATGAACATATTTCTAAATATATATTATTCATCTCTATATTGTCTAAGTGAAATAAATACACAGACGGACATGATTACCTTTTGTTCTACTATTAGAATTCATGGCCACATCTTTTAGAACACTAGACTATGAGAAATTATGCTAAGTATGGTTAAAAATGGCAATGAAGTATATTTAGAAAATTCTCAAAAGCCTAAGGAAAAACATGCAGGCAGAATTTTCCTGGTAAGACTATAATTTGTGAGTCCAAAAATAAAACAAAATATCTATTTGTTCATGTTTCCCTTCCTCATCTATAGTATGACAAAATATTAAGCCTGAGCACTGAAAGCAAACTTAATCGCACTTAGGTCCCATCTCCAGGAATTAGAATGAGCCTTGCCACTTGGACAATCTAGGCTACATCACAAAATACCAGAACCAACAGATCAAAAAAGTTCTGAAGGCACGTTAATGGCAGAAGAACAAGTCTCTTTAAATTGAGCTGGTTCACCATTAGATAATGTTTCTCCACTTTTAGATTGCCATTATGCACTATAGCTTTAATTTCTCTGTAGGTCTTTGAGTTATATTTCACCTATTATAATAGAAATAATTCCTTTTTTTTTTTTTAGATAAGATGGACACGATTAGATATGGATTATATACTACATATTTTGTGTAAAAATCCCTGAACCATATTTCACTTATCTGTCCTTAATTAAAATGGAAGTATGTTCTTAGTGATTTGTTGAGTTTTTAATTTTTCAGGAGTTTATGGGAAACTTCATCTCCACAGTGCTTATCCTAAGAAATCCTGGGTACACCTTGGAGCTGATATTGCACCCGGAAATGAGAGGTAAGGGATGAACCAGAGACCTTTATTTGTTGTTATTGTTTCGTTTGGTTCTCAGTGATGTTTTATTGTGATAGGAAACATCATTCAAGGCAGGGGGACCTGAAAAATGAAATATAATAAAAGGACAAAGTGTAAAACATGTAGAAGAAAACTGCATACTGAGAGTTGTAACCAGATGTTTCTCTACCACTCACCAGTCCCAAACAATTACTCAGAAGCTTATATTAATTATAATCTTTTGGCTAATGGATCAGGCTTATTACTACCAAGTTCTTACAACTTAAATTAACCCATTTCTCTTAATCTGTGTATTGCCATGTGGCTGTGGTTGTTACCAGTCTGCTGGCATATTGCTCCTTGGGCAGCTAGCTGGAATCTTTCAGACTTGACTCTTTTTCTCCTTCACTTCTGCTTGGATTTCCCACATGGTTCTACCCTGTCTTGCCATAGGCCAAAGCAGCTTTATTTATTGACTAATGAGAGCAACACATACTTACAGTATACAGAAGGACATCCCATACCGAAGAGTAGTTTTACATAATGCATTTTTCAATAATATATAGAACTATGTGTTCTTGTAGATAAGACAAGGAATGTGAATTGGAAATATAATAGTGAAGGTTGACAAGGCACCATAGAGACAGAGAGAAGGGTGAGATGAGGCTTATGATGATGAAGAATGGATCCACCACGGCCTTGAACTAAATAGACTATATAAAGAACAAATGGATAGACATCTGCTAGGCCTTAGAAGACAAGATAAATAGAAGGAAATTACAGAATATTTGATAATTGAAATAAAGAACAGAAAGTGAAAAGCTCCTATAGGAAACTGTTCTTATTAATAAGAATCCAGGCCACCTCCAACAGAAGGGATAACAGCATGGAACCCACATGACAATACTCAGATGAGTCATACTGAGTATTATGAATAGTAATTGTAGCATTATATTATCCCGATATTGCAGAAATAAAATTGAGTTAATAAAAGAGAGGCCTTTAAACAAGGGAACTTGTTAGAATTTAAAATCTAGAGAACATGAAATTCTGATGTCCAAGGGTGAAAGAAGGATGATCCAACTCCAGGAAAAGGGAAAAAGAGAAATAATTGGTAGTGGTACATGTACTTGTAAGGCAGTGCTGTGAGTTCAAGACCAGCCTGATTTACATAGTGAGTTCCAGGACAGCCAAGGCTACATAGAGAAACCCTGTTTTGAAAAACTAACCAAACACAAACAAGCAAACAAAAACCCAAATCATATATATATATATATATATATATATATATATATATATATATATATATATATATATATATGTATACATATATATATATATATGATATAAACATATAATTCATTCTATATGATCATTTCTATTATATATTCTTATTTGAAGTTCTCAATGGAAATATATGAGGTTATTATCAACATTTTATTTAACTGGAGTCACAGAAGTTAAAAAGCATTCATTTATAAAGCTCTCAGTTCTATAACTGACTATTTATTGGTTTGTATTATCCTATAGCTCAGGTACTAAAAATTAGAAATATCATAAGTAGCATTTCCTAGAATCAGTCTCAAAGAGGATTGTTTTAGTGAAATTATGTGAAAAAGAGTAATTGTCATAGTGTATTCCTTTTATGTGTTGTATAACTGTTTTCTCCAAATTGAAACATCCTCTCCTAGATGGAAGAGGAAGGTTTGTAATATTATGAAAGTTTGCCAGGCATGAAAGCTCAAACCTGTATTGTGGTTAGTAACCAGTGATGTGGGATCATCTTGAATTTAAGACCTGCCTCAATTACATAATGAACTCTAGGCTAGCGGCACAATGACAAACTGTCTTCCATCATTACTCAAAAAGTCATGAATTTCAGGCTACTCCTGAGACTTTCAAGAGTCTCACAGCCATTTGTAGGGTTATTTAAAAGGAAGCCATTGCTAAGAAAGAGGCCCTAAGCTGAAGTTACTTGGTTTCCCCACGAAACACCAGTAACTGAGAGTGCTTTGCTTAGCTGTAACCCCTTGCTGGGAAGGCCTTTCAGTGGTCCAGCCTCCTTTGAGACACCCCTGCTACTGTCTTTAGTTTCCTATCTCCAGTCCCATAAGTGACCACAATGACATCATTGCTTTATCTAGTCAGATATGGGTGGACTCTTCTTTGATCTGTCATTTTCTGGGATGGCATAGACACTTGTTCATATATGTATAAGAAAATATACAATATATGGATATCTACTTTTTAAATTTATTAAGTTAACTTGAGTCATAAAATGTGTTTGCACATATTCTATTTATTGTATACTATTTGTGGGAAACCCTCCATGTAAATGCCTCTCATTCATTTATTGAACTTATTTCTTAATCAGTGAGATGTAAGTTCAGTGAGTTATTTTGAAAAAACTTACTTTGTCTTTGCTTTATGTCATTTTCAATTTACCTCAATATTGCTTCTTATTCTACTTTGTTACAGTTGAAACTTTTTAGGTGGTATATTATATATTTAATAAAAATAATCTGAAATATGAGAGAGATGGAAACAAACTATGGTCACTTCTCACCCCAGCCAGCAAAGGAGAGAACTTTTGCCTTTTTTTGTCTTATCTTTCTTTCCCTGCCTTAGCTTTTTTACTTTTTGGTTTAATTTTCCTAGAGCTAGGACGAAATGTGTGTACCGCCACTGCTTCACTGCTTCGCTCTGTTAGGCCTTGAACTCACAGAGATCCAGAGGGATCTTTGCCTTCCTGATAATGGGATTAAAGGCATGGGTCACTACTCCCTGACCTTTATGGTTTGGCTCTGTGGGTGGCTCTTTTCTCTGATATTCGAGGCAATTTTTATTAAATCTACAATATATCATCACAACTTTGGTGGAGACCGATGAACAAAATGGACCTTTTGTGTTTAGAACAAATCTAAACAAGCTATATCGGAGTTTATCCTTACACCATTATGCAACATGGCACATTGCCTGTGTAGATTTGGGCATACATGTGCAGGTATCTCTGAAAATGAGTGGTATTCGGCCAATTTATATTTCCTTCTACCTATTCATGAAGTTTAAACAGGCAAGCACTAGCCTTGACCCGTGCTTTGATCTTTCTTATGCTGTATAAGGAAATGATTGCTGTTGCTGGAGATGGAGGCAAGAGATGATGAAAAGATTCTTTTTTAAATTAAAAAAAATGTTTTAACATACTCACCACTGTTCTCCCTTTCTCTCCTATCCAGTCCTCCCTCAGCTTCCACCCACTCAATCCCCCATTCATTCCTCAGAGAGGATAAGGACTCCCAAGGTGTGGCACCACAGTCTGGCATAGCCAATTGAGTTAGGACCAAGCCCCTCTCCCCAGTATCAAGGCTGAGCAATGGGCTTCAAGAAACCAGTTCATGCACTAGATAGAAATAAATTCTGGTCTCACTGTGAGGCCCCACAGACTGCCCACACCATTCAATTGTCATCCACATTCAGAGGCCCTAGTTCAATCCCATGTGGTTCCCCAAGCTATTATTTCCGAGTTAGTGAATGCCCAATATCTTGAGTCAGCAGTCCCTGTAGGCTTCTTCATCATGGTGTTGATCCTTTTGCTCATATAATCCTTTCTTCCTCTCTTCAACTGGACTGGGAGCTCAACTCGGTGCTTAGCTGTGAATCTCTGCATCTGCCTCCATCAGTTGCTGGATGAAGGTTCTATAATGACAGTTAGGGTGGTCATTCATTTGATTACAGGGGAAGGCCAGTTTAGATACTTTCTCCACTATTGCTTCAGAGTCTTAGCCAAGGTCATCTTTGTGAGTTCTTGGGTATTTCCCTAGTACCAGGTATCTCTCTAATACCACAAAAGCTCTCTCTATCAAAATCTTTGTTTTTAATTGACAAGTAAAACTATGAAAATTTAACCTGTTTGTAATTCTATTTTGAAACCTGTATGCCATGGAATGGCTAAACAGAGTAAATTAACATGTGAAGTACTTTACATACTTATTTACTTCTTTATTTTGTGTTGAGCAAGAAATGAAGTCTGTGTTCTCAACAGCTTTCAGCCTGTTGTGAATCTCCTAAACTTTTCTCCTACTCTGAGATCAATACTTTAGATTTAATATAAAAATGACACCAGACACTTATTTCACTTAACATAATGTTCATCTGTACTGTTCAAATGGCAGAGTTTCCTTCCATTTGTAGGCTGGATCATGTTCCAATGTGCATATGTCCCACGTTTAGTTTTTCTTTATCAATAGACAGACACTTGATAGTTTTCTGACATGCCTGTGGTGGATAGAACAGTTAATGAACATGGAGGTGAAATGTCCTTTGGCACACTGATCACACGTTCTTTTGCTATATTTTCCATGGCGGGATTTCAAAGGCAGTTAATCTTTATAATTTTAAAGTTTCCTCCATCCATATACATATATATGTATATGGATGGAGGAAATATATATCATGTATTTTCTATGTAGGTATATGACATTATATATGTGTGCAAGTGTACATACCTATTTATGTTTAAGCACAGAGGCCAGAGGTGATATTAGAGGGCCTCCTCTTTCACTCTCCACCTATTCCTTTGAGTCAGTGTCCCCTCATGAACCCGATGCTCTAGAAGCCATGAAGTTCCAGCAATATACTTGTCTCAACCTCCACTGGAGGTCACAGGTGTGCACATGACATCTGGTTTACCACCTTGGGTCTGGACTCTGTTTTTAATGGCAGAGGAGTATACCTGACACCTCCATCCTATTTCTTATAACAGCTACACTAACTTAAATGTCCAGCTGCAGTGCCCAATGGCTCCCTCTTCTTCCTTGTCCTTGCATTACTTATTACCTTGCATTTTAACAGCTGTTTTAACAGGCTGGAATTATTTCCAATGCTTTATGAATACAGTCTGTTATCTACAATGAAATTACTCACTAAAGACAAACAAATATTTACTGCTTTACTTGGTCCCCAGGACCTAGACCTTTATTGATAATATCTGCTCTGTGGGTTCCTGTATTGCATTAGTGATGTGTTCTTGAGATGTCATGTGTTTGGAATATCTCTGTTCTTTCTCTTCTAAACAGTGCACATAAGGCTTTCTACAGCAAATTTAATACCTCAGGGTATTAGATAGTGTGTATATTATTACACACTATCTTACTTATCTTTGGAGATTTGACCATTATCTCTTAGTTTATCACTCAATTTCTTCATCCACAAAACTACTATAGCATGACTTTATGGTTTAAAATTTCAGGTAACCATAAAACATATGACTATACATTTTTCTAAAACTTCTTAAAATAATTTAAGATATAACAAGTTATATAAATAGTAATATTTCTCTGTATACCTTTGGCTTGGCATTCTCTGATGGTAACATCTTATGTAGCCATTGGTGTGGCTCTTAATGCATGATGGTAAGCTATATAAATTTCACATGCTCTGTGTATGTTAGTAGATTCTGGAGAGAGGAAGTATTGTCTGATATAATCTGTAGCATCTAAAAAGAAGCACAGCAAAGGCAGATAATCCATATCTGCTTGTGTCTTTTCTAGAAATAGACAATGTTGGCTCAACTGTATATTTTGTAGTATATCAGCATTTCCCCCTCAAGTTAAATGTTAATCTAGTTTTTATATATTATTTAAAACATTATAACCATCAATGTGTTTATAAATCAGAACATAGAGTAAATCGCTCTTCCTCCACTTACTAGCAATTAGTGATCCTATCTACAGCTTGCAAAAGAGTTCTTCAGATTCAATGAAGCTCTATGTCAGAACCTCAAATGGACAACTCTTCCATGGAGGTCAAAGACTTAACTGTAGGATAAGGAGGAAAAGGTACTTGGCTATGTGAGAGGACCTGAACAGCGAGATTAGTTTATGATTTACTAAATGTGTGACTTTGGTAAATTACCCTCTTGAGTCAGAGTTTCTTTTTCTGTAATTATGAGAGTAATAGTGCCTAGCTAATATAATAATTATACAAATTAAATGAATTAATGAATGTGAATTTTTAAGCTCATTTTCTAGCACAAAGTCAGCCCCAAGACAGGGACATTGATAGGCAGTCAAACTCTGTTACAGGAGTAAAGGAAACATGTCCTGATTCATTTTGGGTTGGGACCAATCCAGCCCCTCTTTTCTGTCCCCATACTTTTGTACTTATTTGCTTTGACCTCATCTTTCCACGGAAGATCAGTTTCCCTCACTCTGTAGACTATGCTCAATGTCAAAGCCACTGAACTTTATCCAGCTTCACAATCCTAGAGGGCATTATTCTCCCCTTGTGCTTAGGGACAAGATTTAGATACGCATCTTTAGCCTATGATGAGGCTCTCAAGAGAATATCTAAAGTGGTATAGTACAGGGAATAATGGAGTTTCAGAAGCTGAAAGATTTCCTGGGATGAGGAATCCTTTCTAGGAGGCCTGATAGGTAAACAGTCTACTGTAGTTTACACTTCCTTATAGAATTCAGCTTTGCTAGAACCCAGCAACCTACATACATCTAAAAATTACCATTGCATTTCATTGGCACTGATGGAAAGTGTTAATATTGAAATTAGAAAAGAAAAAGTTAGCATTTGTAGAGTTTAGAAGTCTGTGACCACTCCTGTTTCTTGAGGGAACTGCTGTATATTTTGAGACTGGTCAAACATAACTACTTTCCTTATTATTCTTCATTAGTGTATAGCTTTATCCACTGAAAGTATAGGTGTATACAAATGGATGTTTTATGAATAGTTATAAAAACTGTTAAATCAAATTTATAGAATTTGTTCTTTATAACTCGGTCAATGTCCCATGGATGGACAAGCATTTTTTTTTCCTAAACATGGTCAAATATTAATGGCCAAATAAGGGAAATGGTACTGCTTTATTTTTTCAGAAATAAGTGTTATTTTTCAAGAACCCTTCCATTGTTATGTTTTAAAGTTTATCCTTTTTTTTCACATGACACCATTTTACTTGACGGCCATTTGTTGGTGGATTAATTTAGGTTTTTTTTTTTAAATAGGAAACAGTAAACTGCATACTCTTCTCTATAACAGGACTTTCATTCGTGTTACACAAAAACCTAAAATACAGTTAAGACTTTTTATTCCCATAGCCATTAAGTTATTTTTTTTTTTTTGAGATGATTGTGAGTTAGTGATAGGAGGGGAAGGCTGGAGCTGAAAGAGTGGATGTTGAAATTTAAGGAACACTGACTCTAGCTAGCTGTACTAACTAGGCTGGATGCTGGCATCGCAGACTTCTCTGTGGTTCCCGCTGCTAATTGCACAGACAACAGAGAAAGGAGGCCCTGGTTCCTTTATATCAGCATGCTGTTCTTTTGGCAGACTGGATTCTAAAGCCTCTAAGTATAAAGGAGAAATGTATCTCTGTGAAGCTGTAACATTTCAAGATGTCTTAGTAAAAACGATGAGGTTAATCTCACTTGCTTTTAGCATAAAATAATGTTTGTTCTAACATATTTATGTTTCCATTAAACAGCAATCAATAGATAAAATATAGTTCTCAGACACAAGTCTGAGAACTAAAATTTATTACATCCAAAGTTTGGTGATAAAGGGTTGGGTCTTCCTTGAAAAGACTTCCTGAAGCACAGTAACATGAGTCAGAACCCTTTAAATGGAAATGACTTCAGGAGAGCAAGCAGACCCATTTGATTAGAGTAGAGGGCTCAGGGAAAGCTGTTTGTGAAAGAGGGCTTTACCCGAAATTACATTTGGGTTCACTTGATATTATATATTCTAAAGATTTTGACAAATGTGTGAAAGTATCTATTTACCTTCATATACTGCTCTAAAACTTTTCTGAGCTCCACTTGAGATGAGGCATATATCAGTTATAAGAAACTTTATAGCATATTATGGCAATCTGAATTCTGAAGAGCTTCATTCAAAACTATAAATGCTAATGAGATTACCTAGATAATCTAGATCATGATTAGATGACTGTACACTTCCAGTCTATTACTGTGATGTTGCCTGTGATGGGGTGTTGTACTAAAAGGTCTTTTTCTCACCCCTCATCTTGTCTATTTCCTTCTCTATGGTTCCTTCCTTCATCATCTTCTACACTTCCCTTTTGCTGTGGCTTTTGAATCTGTATGGCAGACACCGCTGTATGGCAGACACCACTACTGTGCTACATCTGAAGTTGTTATTTGCTTTCAAATACTTTTAGTATAGTGTGATATCCATTAAGTAATAAAATACATTTCTAAGCGGAAACAGCACTTCATGTTAATATGTTATATTTAATATATAGGTTGATGTTTTAATAGCTATTTCCCTTCTCTTCCATTTTATAAATTCCATTTATAATTTCTTTAAAAAATGATAATAAGATTTTTTTTTGCAATTCAGCTATGCCCAACTATGTGCTTTTAGATGACTATATGGTATTCCACTGGTTTCTGCTTCCATAGCTTTGTTATTGTTTTAGAGGTTACAAAGCTGTCACTGAAATATTTACTGTTTATTACTCATTAATAGGCAGGGGAAAAGCTGGCAAGGTGATGCTGTATAGTAAGTATCTCTGGGCTGGACCAGGAATCTTCCCTTTCATCCATCTTAATCTTTGGCCTCATTTAATTTTCTACCTTTTAGTTACCTTAGTAATCTTTTGTGCCAAAGCTGATTACTTACTTTATGGTTCCCCCTCCCTCCCTTCCCTCCTCCCTCCCCCTCCATCCCTCCTTACCTCCCTCCCCCTCCCTCCTTACCTCCCTCCCCCTCCCTCCCCCTCCCCCCCCGTTCTTTCCTTCCTTCCTCACTCCTCTTTCTTTTATGTTTACTGAGACATATTCTTTTTTAATCCAGACTGGCCTCAAACTCTCCATGTAGCTGAGAATGATTTTGAACTTTAGATTTTCCCGACTCTGTCTCCCAAGTGCCAGGATTACAGGTATGCACCCCCAAACCAAGCTTATGGGGTGCTGGGTTTTAAGCCCATGGCATCATGCATGCTAGGAAAACACTCTACAAACAAAGCCTCAATCCAAGCCACACATTTGCCTTTAAAAATAGCATTTGTTTGATTTTTCTGCTGCTAAATTTTCTTTGACAACATAGAAAACCAAGGGCACAGCTGAGACTCTATGAGGATCTATAATATGTCACTTATTAGTGGCATTGTCAATATATGCTGCACGACTGCTGTCTTGACCAGCACTTGTTGCCTAGATGAATGTGCACATGTAGTACAGAATTTGGTGTCACTGTTTGCTAAGTTAGGGACCTTGACTAAAGTGGCAACTAAATCAATAATAGTTAAAGGTCACAATAAACTTGCAGTATTGAAATAAGCAATGACTGTGATTTGAATGGAGATATAACCAGTCATATTTACTAAGGAAAAGCTACATGGTAACAACAGATTAAAGAGAAAATTAACTTAACTGTGAGTCTAAGAAAATATACGAAGGTCCGATTGACTCACAGATAAAATCACAAGGCTTGGGACAGCATACTGGAGTACTCCATACCCACTATTCCTCACAGTGCGATTCAAATGTCAGGGTGAGATAGGAACATTGAGCTTCATCATTGAAGACACAAAGCTGGAAAAACTAACAGCTTTTTGAGTTCACGCAGATGGAACCAGAATTATTAAGACTCATGCCTGTATCTGCCTGACCAGGACAATATTAGGCTTTCTGTATATATTGCCCCCAAAGGACTAATACATCTAATACATCTTCAGAAGACATGAAAAGAGATTTTTCTTGGAAATATCTTTATTATTCAAGTTTTTCCTCAGTCAAGAAAGGAAATGGCACTGAGCCAAAGCACATGAAGATATGATCACTAAACTCTGCCACCTTACTGGGGTTACAAGTCTGAACCACGCCTTGCTTTATATGGTTTCTGGGGACCAAATTGAGATCTTCATGCTATCAAAGCAAAGACTTTATGGACCCAGTATTTATCCCTCAGTGCCTAACAGTTAATCTTCGATGAAAGCTTTTTCCTTCTTTTTTTTTTTTTTTTTTTTTTTTGCTCCCTCTTCTAGGTTCCATGGTGAGATGAGCTTATATTTGTGGGTTTTACTTTCTTTTGGGTTACGTGATGATCTCTGTTGTTTTATTAGTGTATGTGACACTTATGTTTTGACTTTACAGAATCATAGTAGATGATGCAGTAGATTGGCAGCCCCATGACAAAATCATCCTCAGCTCGTCTTCTTATGAGCCTCATGAGGCAGAGGTCCTCACGGTAAAGGAAGTCAAGAGCCATCACATCAGGATCTATGAACGTCTTAGACACCGACACATTGGTAAGTGCTTTGCTTTGTTGGTTAAAGGAAGTAGATGGGCCACGAAGGATCTGCTTCGCAGCCTTCCCAGGCATATTGCATTTGCTTGACATTAGGAGAGGAAGAAGGAGGCTACCTGCTTGCTGCCTTACACTTGTGCTACAAACATCTCTCAATTTTTTCTTCCTTTTTCCCCCTTCTCTCCCCCTCTTCTCTTTTTCCTTTGCCTTTGTTCCTCCCTCCTTCTCTCTTCTCTTTCCTGCCTTTCTCCCTCCTTCCTTCCCTCCCTCCCTTTCCTGTTTTCTTCTGCCTTTTGGTTTGTTTGAGACAGGATTTGACTGTGAAGTCCAAGCTGCAGTCCAATGACCCATAGTCATTCTCCTATGTTAGGACTCCAATGCTGAGATCATAACCATCCATGCCCCATGCTTTCATGCCTGGCTTACTATTAATTTTTATTTTATTTATATACTGAGACATAGTTTTGTTATATAGTCCTGTCTGGCTTAGAACTTGTTATGTGGACAAAGCTGGCCTCAAGCTCAAAGAGATCCACCTGCCACTGCCTCCCTGGTGCTAGAATTATAGGTGTGTACCATCACACTTGGCATATTGTTTACTTTAAAAATAAAACTTAGATATAACAGAATTTTATCATTTATGAAGGAGAAAAAATTTAAAAAATCAGTAAATAGTTTTTGGCAAAGTCAGAAAAACCTCTTTGGTACTAAGTATCTAGTTCATTTCATGGCACATTAAATGGCACAGTTCCTTGGAATACAATGGTTACTATAAATAATGTTTCTTTGTATAGGAATCTATGTTTCTTGACACAAAATACAGTTTATATATTGTCTATTCAGATGACCAAGAAAAAAAGAAAATCAAGAACAGAAGAAACAAGAAAACTCAAATACCTTCTTGAAAAAACAGGCCATAAATTCTATATCGAAATAATAACACCCATAATAGAAAACCACTCTCCAATGTATGAAATGCATTTAACTTGGGAGCTTTAACTAATGAAACATGTAAAATAAGTGGATCAGAGATTTTTTTTTTTTTAAAGTCTGATATGTGAGAGGGGAGTTCACCAAGACTGTCTAAAGTCATTTCTAAGTTACAGTTTTATACGTAATACGTCCTCCCCCTCCTCCATTTTCTATTATTAGTGAGATCAGATTCGTCTATGTTACTTAGGCTGGTCTTGAATTTCTGAGCTCTGGTCATTCTCCCTCCTCAGCTTTTGATTAGCTAGTATTATAGGCATGTGTCACTGTGTCCAGATTGATTTTCTGTTTAAAAAGCATAGCAAAGAAACACCTTTATTAACACTGGCCAAGTAGAGCCATCATAAAAGATCAGTAGAAATGAGGAAATAAGGCTCCCGCTTCCCTCTGCTTGGGTAGATGGTTCAGAAGTCCCCAAGGAGAGAGGATTGCTGTGCTTACTATCATCCTCTTCTATTCCCCCCACTTTTTGACGTTTGCCCTCTACCACTGCCTTGGCTGACCTGGGATTCTCTACTCCAATGACAGAGGTATATGGACACTGCAGTCAAATGCCATAGCCTCACACTGATATATGAAGGAGGAGATTGGGGACCCTACTAATTGGACAAATCTGTGAACCAGTGGCCTGTCCTAGTACCCAGAATAATTGAGAGGAAATGAATTATTGCTCATATAATCTCTTTGATCTTAGAGAGGGACACATGAACAGGTTTTCCATTTCTTGTCTGACACGTGTGGAGTGTGCCTGGGGAAAGGGTGGCTTTCATGCTGGCTGGACTTCTAACAGAAATGGAAATTTTCAACAGTGGGGGCCCCAGCTGGTGATTTCCAAGCCAGCCAGTTAAAAGTTGTTATCCGCTAAATCCTGTTTCTCTAGGAAGTGCCCATATTATGGAAGATGGTCGACAAATTTCCTTGGCTGCTGAGGTTGGACTTTTGACCAGAAACATTAAAATTCAGTCTGACTCATCATGTCGAGGGAGACTCCTTGTTGGGTCCTCCACAAAGGCTAGTAGAGAAGAGTTTTCTGGTAAGTGAAATGAAATTTTCAGTTATTAAGGATTACCATTCAGCTACTAAGGAATTCTGAACCACTCATCTGGACTACTCAGAAACTTCAGCTGTGAGAATTCTCACTTGTAATGCAAAATGATCAAATTAGGTGGCTTCTTTGTATTCCAGGAAGCTACAAATTTTCAGCCCCAATCTTTGCTAAATTAGCAGTGTGAAGTTAAATAACATACCAGAGATCAGTGCATATGCAACTTTTAACCTCAGATTTACTTCCTCAGATGTAAATTTTCCTCTGCTTTGAAATGACAGATGAGTTAATAACTATTTTAATTTGAACTTTTCTAATTTTCTCTTTCACTTTTCCAGCAGTATGCAACATCTAAGGTTACAACTGAGTCATGCTACAAATTAGTGGCTTTAATTTAGATACGTAATTTCTTTATTTTAAAAGTGCTTTAAAAATCAATTTAGTCTTTTAAAAAGACCAATGAAAATTTTTTCTTTGAAATTAATGCTTCAGCCCTTTTAGAATCTTACAAAATTCTTTGATGACCTTATTTATTAAACCTATATTTTGTCTATAATTTTTCCTGATCATATAGTTTGAAAAGTGTTGTCAGGATAGATCCATCTTTGAAAGCCATTCTATATCCATTTTTAAGGGTCTGTGGTTAATTATTATTTCCTTTGATTTTTAGATACTTCCTTTAATAATTCTTGAGGCATACATCAACTACTAATTAATTCTATTTTATTTTACCCAAAAATGTCATTTTTTTCCTACTACTCCTTGAAGGATTTTTTTAAAAAAATATTTATTATTAGAACATGTCTGGATAAATCTAAAAAAAATGGTTCTTTTAAGTTTTGTTTCTATAATAAAGGAAATTTTTTTTCTATAAATTTTTTTATTCTTCAAAATAAAATAAGGATGTAACACAAGTGATGGGCAGAAGACAAAAGAAAGTTCTGACATAGTTGAAAATTTCATTTTATGTGAAGGGCGTCTTTTTAACTTTAAGATAAAAGTTTAGATGTCTATTATTCATTCACACACCTCTTAAACCTAATCAGAAAAGTTTCTCTGTGCAGTACGCAGTTAAAACAGAAACGCTCAACTGTGTATGGTAGATGTCTAGAAGTATTCAGCTAAAAGTGGTACACTCCTGTCTCAGCTTGGGTTTCTATTGCTTTAAAGAGACACAATGACCATGGCAACTCTTGTAAATAAAAATATTGAATTGTGGTGGCTTGCTTACCATTTAGAGGTTCAGTCCATTATCTCATGGCAGGGCATGGTGGTATGCTGGAAGACATGGTGCTGGAGAGGTAGCTGAGAGTTCTACATCTTTCAGATAACAGCAAGTAAACTGTCTCACTAATTGAAGCTTGGGCATATATGAGACCTCAAAGCCTGCCTCTACAGTAATACATTTCCTCCAACAAGTCCACACCTACTCTAACAAGTACACACCCCTTATCATCGCCACTCCCTTTTGGGATCATTTTATTTCAAACTACCACAATCCCCAGTCACTTCAATGCTCACAGCCCATTGCAGATTAAAAAAGTAGAAAGACCATAAGTGTCAGAGGTTGGAGAAGACCAGACCAAAGTCCTGTCTTGAAGGCATGACAAACCACCACACTCAATAACTCCCAGAGCTGTGATTTTCTGTACAAGATCTCTGCAGAATCAAGCCGGTCACTATTCCAGTGTTAAGCTCTTCTCCCTAGCTGAGCAGCCATTGACAAATGTTGGCTTCTTGGGAAGAGTCTTTTTTCTTTAATGGCATGCCTGATAGATTGAGCACCTTCCAGTGCATGGCCCCTCAGCCAAGATTATATGAGTAGCACAGATTTGACATATTGGTCTCAAAATACACAACATATTTCATAAATATTGCATATATTTATAAAATTCTTAAAGATATCATACAATATTTTCTATAATTTTAAAGAAAAAGTCACACTGCACTTGCATACAATAAATGCTCAGAGAAGACCTGGAAAGGGTGTTCTAACCTAATAAGAGACATGGGAAAAGCTGGAGAAATTGCTCTCCCCAGGGAAAAGCATACCAGCTGGTTGTCCAGTAGCAATGGTCAGTTCTGAGTAATAATATACAGACTGGGAAGATTATATTTATGAAAAAAGACTACATGAGAAATTGAAAGAGAGAAAGGAGGTTTAGAGTGGAGGAAGGGAAGAGGAAATGATGTAACTATTATAATATAAACAAAAAGAAGTAATTAAGTGAAAAATAACCTGTGTGGGTATATATCATGAATGCTTTAGAATGGTTATAGGAATGAAAACAGGTCAGTGCAGTCTCTGCTGGTTATTAGGCACCACAAAGCTTTTTTCCCCCTGATGATATCAAGCTTGAAATTTTTAAGAATATAATTTCAGAAGGAAAAGTTGGAAAGTACTTACTAGCAAAATTGAATCTGAATTCTTTATTTAAATGCTCAAAGTATTTTAGGAATATACTTACTATTTATTTCTCTCATTGCTTAAGTGTACATGCAAATAAAACAGTGTTGAAGAATGTAAAGCTGTGAATTGCAACCACATAGATAGAAGATCTCAGAATATTGCTCACAGGATATGTTAATGAGAGCCTAAAGCCACCATGCAGAATAGGAAATAGCTGTTTACATGTGACCTTGTATTTTCATTTGATATTGTTTATTCCAAGGTTCTGAGAACAGGACAGCTATGACAGACATTTTAGCTGTGTGCTATTGATAATAGATATCAGGAGACAACAAGCATTTCAGTGTTTCTTACTAAAATCCCGTCCTGGGGGAGATGTAAACAACATCTACCTCTCTCTTCCTATTTCTCAATAATCAACCAAGATATGACTACACCAGCGTTTACTCTGGGGGAACTTTCTATAAGAAACTATTAGGCTAACATAGAAAAATGGGCAAGAGATGTGGGCAGGGCCATCAAGGATGATGGTCTTTCCCTGTTTGTGCAGATAAAAGAGATTCTGTTATTCCATCCCTGAATATCCTCTAGCTTTCTCCCAAAGCCCATATGCAATTAGGCAAAACTGCATACAACTCATTAGAGTGGTGGCTGGATACTCAGGTAAGGGTCATATGACTCCCCTCCAATTCCCTCTTTCTGTGAAGGAAAGTAAATAGCAGACCCAGTGGTGATGATCTTTTGTGAGTGGGACCAGCAGAACTCTTGAAGATGGTGGCAGTTTAGTTCAGAGGTTAGTACTATACAACACTGTTTAACATCATTTGTATACCAGAAGCTTCTTAATCATTGCCAACCAAGACAATTAATTATTGGAGTTCTTTTATCCAGTTCTCGGAGAGGCACATAGTCCTTCATTTTCTCCTTCTTACGTGGATTGACTTCTTCAGAGCAATTGATTTGCAAGGACTTAAGTTTCCTATCTCTAAAAAGGCAGTAGAGAACTGAAGGTGTTAGGTAGGTCTATCTTCAAGCTTTAAGTAAAAATAATAACACATAGTAACACTGAAATTTCACATTCCCATCTTCCTCCATGTTTATCAAAGAAGTAACTTCATGGTTTATCTCGAGTATTGCCTCAAAACTAAAACAAAACGTCTTAAATCCCAGAAACAACAGCTAAGAAACAAAATGAAAATAAAGGAAGGAAGGAAGGAAGGGAGGGAGGGAGGAAGGGAGGGAGGGAGGGAAGGAAGGAAGGAAGGAAGGAAGGAAGGAAGGAAGGAAGGAAGGAAGGAAGGAAGGAAGGACAAAGTTGTCAAATTGTAACCTTCCTAGGAAAGGCTATGTGACTTATAAGTGGCACACAGCTATTACCTGATTACCTGACCGAGCATGACATTGTTCCATGTATAGTGTTTATTTTTTCACTCTTTCTATACTTGCAATGAGGTTACTTAGTCATACATCTAGGTTGAAATTTTAATTTGTCAACCATTTCCTTCCTCAGTTTCCTTATCTGCAAAGTAGGAATAATAATTGGACCTCATGGGATCTTTGTGATAAGATTGTGGGGTATATGTGTGTGTGTGTGTGTGTGTGTGTGTGTGTGTGTGTGTGTGTGTTACAGAAGACATTGGCATAAGATCAGCATTATAAGGAAATTAGATGATACAGTTATTTTATTTCATTATTAATTCATAACCTATAATCATATAGTATGTATTTTTAACAGAAGTGTATATACTATCATACTCAAACTTAAAAACAACATGTAGGCTGAATTCTGTATCATTTTAACTATATGTTTTGGCAGTACAGCTAGACATGTGATATCCAATTGTAATCCCATTTCTTGTCAGAAAGAGGCAGTAGGGTTGTAAAGTTGAAGCCATCTTGGACTACGTAGTGTTTTCCAGGCCACCCTACATTTCATAGTCAAATTATCTCTAAATAAACTGGGCATGGTTTCTTAGGCCTGTGATATAAACTATTCAGGAAGCTGAAACAGGGAAATCACAAGTTATATGATGGACAATTTAATGAAACTCTGCCAAAAAAATGTCTATGCAAGAGGTATAGTAAGTAATAGAATAGTGGCCTAGTAGGCTTATATCAATGCAATACACAATAAAATGACAGCTTTCAAATAGCTTAATGTCTTTAGTGAGATTATGTAATTATTAATTTTCATCAAAGATGCAGGGAATCTCATTGTTATATAAAATAAAGTGGAAAGTGTTGTGTGACAAAAATTAAAATATAGAAAAGGTTTCATGGGTTCTTTTGTTCATATTTACCCTGGGAAATTGATTTTAAGGTATCACACATGTTGGGCCAATGCCCTTGATTCAGTATTCTAACAAGTACAAAGAATATGTAAACCAGTCCTCAAGGTCATTCTGTGCCCTGATTCTCTCTGTACTTCTTATATCAGAGTCCAGACAGCACATGACTGTAGACAAGGATGTGATATATCCAGTGATTCATTTTCTTCTTAGTGAAAATTTATGGTATGATATGCAGTTCTTATGATAAGGATAATAATTACATTTTTCCTAAATGTTGGCATATTCTGATGCTCCAAAAGTGAAGGCCTTTGTTATTTTGTGGGGAATAAGAAAGGACTGGGACCTGAATATGTACATTTATTTGTAGGTGTTCTTCAACTTCTAAATGTGGAAATTCAGAACTTGGGGTCACCAGTGTATTCATCCATTGAATTTACTGGTGTGTCAGCTGGATCCTGGGTAATATCTTCTACTGTACATCAAAGCTGTGGAATGGGCATCCGTGCATCTGCCAGTCATGGGTTGGTTTTAAATGACAATGTAGTGTTTGGCACAAGTGGCCATGGAATTGATCTGGAAGGTCAGAACTATTCTCTCACTAATAACCTTGTCATCCTGACGATGCAGTCATCAAGTTCATATCCTTGGGTGGCAGGGATCAAAGTGAACTATGCAAAGGATATCACTCTCCATGGCAATGTGGTGGCAGGATCAGAAAGACTTGGCTTTCACATATGTGGCCATGGGTGCTCTTCTGAGGTACTTTGGTCTGACAATGTGGTCCACTCAAGCCTTCATGGCCTTCACCTTTACAAGAAACATGAACCCAACAACTGTACTGGTATCTCTGGATTTCTGGCTTTTAAGAACTTTGACTATGGTGCCATGGTCCAGACGGAGAATAGTGTGGACCTGCAGAATATCACTCTGATAGACAATACTATTGGTCTTTTGGCAGTAACATATGTATCTCCTGCTCCACCAAGCTCCATAAAAGCTGTTCAGATTGCGCTTAGGAATTCAGTCATTGTGGCCACTAGCTCCTCTTTTGACTGCATTCAAGACAGAAAGATACCTCATTCAGCCAACTGGACATCAAAAGATAGAGCACCTTCCAATCCCAGAAGAGGCCGGGTTGGTATTCTGTGGCCAGTTTTCACCTCAGAACTGAATCAGTGGCCCAAGGAGCCATGGCATAAAGTGAGAAGTGGCCATCCAGTTTCAGGAATTATGAAACTTCAAGGTAGGATTTGTCCTAAAAATGTGACTTCACATATCCAAGCACACAACTTTCAGGAATATTCTAAAATGAAATGGCAAGAAGATCCAGTGTAACCAAGGGCTCGCTTGTCTACCCAACATCCTAATGTTGATGAGCCACAACTGTGTATTAAAGACAGAGAGTGATTCTTTATGGAAGTTACTGTTTTCTTCTTGTTGGAAAGACTTCACTGTACCTATTTAACTCAAAGATAACTCTTGGATAGTAGTACTTTTTCCTACAATCCATTAAAGTAACTGAGACAGAGAAACTGTGTGTCAGCTGAGCTTGCTTTACAGTTGGGTGCTATAAAGATGGGTAGGTTTATAGTCAGCATTTGAAAACTTGGGCAGTTTCTCTTGTACCAGATAGTTTGGGTAGCTTTATACTTATTCCACATCCATTTAGTCTTCTTTGGTAGTTGTTTGAGTGTTATATAAAAATAGATTTTCATCAAGGTTTTAATTTAAGTTGTTCTGAAGACTAAAATATTTGAATTGTTGTCTTTAAAGATATTTTTATTATTTTGAGTGTATGAGTACCATATACCATATATATGAAGTATCCACAGAAGCTAGAAGAGGGCATTGGATCCCCAGAACTCATGTTAAAGAATACTGTGAGCCTCTATGTGGCTGATTGTTGTATTTTGTTTGCGGGTCCCATGCCCCAGAGGTCTCAGATCCACAGACCTGCCTGGCGCCGCTTATCTGCCCGCCGCTGCCCGGGTCCCCAAAAATAACTCAGAGGCTTATATTAAGTTCATGCTGTTTGGCCTATGGCTCAGGCACATTGCTAGCTAGCACTCATATCTTAAATCAACCCATTTCTATTAATCCACGGGCCACGTGGCCTCGGCCCGTAGCTCACCCGTGTCTCCTTACATGTCTCTTGGGCGGCTTCCGCGCGGTCTGCCTCTAACTCCGCCCTGCTTCTCTCAGATTTCTCCTCCTACCTATTTTACGTACCTGCCATGGCCAAACCAGCTCCTTTATTTAAAGATACAGTACGCACAAATGTATTCCCACATTTCCCCTTTTTTCTCTAATCAAAAAGGAAGGTTTCAATTTTAACATAGCAAAATTACATATAACAAAATAGCTATCAGGCAAGAATTACAGTTATAATATCTAGTCTATTTGTATTTAGTAAAATTAAAGAAAATATTCTATCATCTATCTTATCTTTATGAATCTAAAGTTTTATATCTAATATATCTTTGTGTGTCTCAGATCTCTGGCTAACCGGGACCCAGACAAACCAAAATACAACAGATGGCGCCCAACGTGGGGCGATTATCCACTTAGAGCCTGACAAAGATTAAAAAGAGTTCTAGATCGCAGAAATTGAGCCAGGGCAGCTTCCAAATTGTGTGTGTGGAGCGGGTCTTTGTACAAACAAAGCATGGTCCGGGTCACACTCAAAATGGCGCCAGCGGCGGGCTGGCGACAGGCAGTGTGAGCTACAATCAGGCGGGTTCCTGAAAACTAACAAAAGACTCAGTAATGTGATTGATTTTAGATTTCTGCTTATTTTGAACAAAAGAGAAACAAATTTTCTTCGTGGCAGTTACGGTTTAAGAAAACTTAGTGATTCAGCCTAATTTGCAAAAACTGTGCTTCTTTTTGGAGAATGTATTTTAAAAGCTCTTAAGGTTGGAAGATGAATAAGGATTCACAATAAAACAGATTCAGATAAAAAGAAAACCTGTAAACGGGTTACAATGTTTGTAAAAGATACATAGGCTTCAGAGAAAAAGGAAAGAGGTTAGAAAAAGTTTTTAAAGTGAGAAATAGAGTAATAAAATTATAATAAGCCACGTAAAGATGGAAAATAGACACAAAATCTGGATTTTGGTTGTTATTGTGTTTTCTTTTAATTTTTTAACTGTTAATGAGCTAACTGCAAAAAGACAATGGATTGCAAAGGCTACTAAGTTAAACAAGAATGTATATTTTAAAGGTATTTTGATTTTGAAATTTGTGTCTAAGGATTTATTGCTTTGGAAGAGTTCTGTTTCTGTTTCCACAGATGAGAACCTGTGGATTGCTTCCAGGCAAATATGGTTTCATCAACCAAGACCCCCTGAAAAAACCTCTGATGAGAAGAGGTGGCCTTATCAGCTTCAGAGCTGCAGACTGATTCATCTTCAACAACTGTGAGATTTTCAACGCCCCTTAATCAGCAGGAAGTAGTAATAGATAACTTCGCCCAAATTCCCCAAATATTGTTTCTAAATGTTTGTTTTCATTATAAATGGTTAATGGTCATAGTCAATCTCTTTCTAAGAAAAAACGGGGGATATGGTATGTAAATGCTTTTTTAAAAAATTAGATTATTAAATTTACAGGTAATCAGCTGTTAATCTCAAACTGCTTTACATTGGTATAGATTTTGGTTTATTGATACAAATTTAAAGTCAATTTTATTATGCTGTATATGTTTTTCTATTCTTGTTTAAGGTATGATGTTCATGTAACTGTTTTAAAATTGTAGTGTATAATTAAGAAATAAAGGTTAATAGTCACTTTTGATAATCAAACTTATAGTTAGGTTAGTTAAGATTTTTAGGTATACAAAGATATATTTCAATTAAATAGATAATCTTCAAATACTTCTAAGACCTACAGAATATGGCATTTAAAATGTTTTAAGAGCTTAGACTTTTCTGGACAGTGAGACAGGTCTGTACCTGGCAGCACTAATTTACTTCAACAGGAAAATGGGCATTGAAAAAACTCCATATAGAGTCTCATCTATTTGTGGTAATGATAAGCCACTGGAGAAGAAACTGTTTTTATATTGACTGCTTGACAGTATGCTGTTTAAACTGGACATGCAGGTTCCATAAGAAGATGACCTCTGGACTTTGGCAGAGCAAGCCAAGATCATCATTCGGGTTCCTGCTTTACAGAGAAAACTGTCAGACATTCTTCAAGACTCAAGGAAAAACAACGGATGAACTGTGCCAAAATGGGCAGAGCGGATTTCCTACTTCACTGAAATGAAAAGAGACTTTGGGCCTGTAGGCTAAAGATGAATGCCCCAACTTTATAAAGGAACTTTGGGTGACTGTCCAGGCAGATAGGTGTCATCTCTGTCCCTTCTAGATTTTAGAAGTCGTTTGCACTTCTGGTTTACTTGGATAAATATTATATCCTTCTGTGGTCTTTGATGTAGTTAAAGATTAGATAGTTATATGTACAGTTTTTCTTAGTCATTTGAAAAGTATATTAGATATGAAACTTTAGATTCATAAAGATAAAGTAGATAAAATGTTTTCTTTAATTTTGCTAAGTGCAAGTGGACTAGATATTGTAACTGTAATTCTTGCTTGATGGCTATTTTGTTATATGTAATTTTGCTATGTTAAAATTGAAACCTTCCTTTTTGATTAGAGAAAAAAGGGGAAATGTGGGAATACATTTGTGCGTACTGTATCTTTAAATAAAGGAGCTGGTTTGGGTCATGGCAGGCGCCATAAAAAAGGTGGGAGGAGAGTCAGTTCAGGTAAGAGAAGCAGGGCGGAGTTAGAGGCAGACCGCGCGGAAGCCACCGAGAGAGCAACATGTAAGCACGGGTGAGCTGTGGGCCGCCACGTGGCCCTGGATTAATAGAAATGGGTTGATTTAAGATATGAGTGCTAGCTAGCAATGTGCCTGAGCCATAGGCCAAACAGCATGAACTTAATATAAGCCTCTGAGTTATTTTTGGGGACCTGGCGGCTGGGCAGCTGAGGGGTCTGGCACGGCAGGTCTGTGTGTCTCAGATCTCTGGCTAACCGGGACCCAGACAAACCAAAATACAACAGCTGATAGGAATTGAACCTCTGTTCTCTGGAAGAATAGTCAGCGCTTTAACCACTAAGCCAACTTTCTAGTGTAATAATTTTCTGACCTGGACTTTCCGGCTTTGCCCCAAAGATCGGGCCCACATGCAACCCTGCTGTCACTTAGCCCCAAATATAAGCCACAAAGGCTTATATTAATTTCATGCTGATTGACATATAGCTCAGACATATTGCTAGCTAGCTTTTTTTTTTTATCTTAACTAAATATATTTCCATTAATCTCTTTAGCCATGTGACTTCGTACCTTTTCTCAGAGCAGCATGGTTCTTTCCTCTGCATCTGCTGGCGTCTCTCTGTTGTCTCTGGTCCGCTCTTCTTATTCCCAGAGTTTTCTTAGTCAGATAGCCCCACCCACACTTCCTGACTGCCTTCTGGCCGACCATCATTTTATTAAACCATTAGGAGGGACAAACATTTACAATGCAGCAAAACATAATCCCACTACATTCTAGCTTGGAATTGCTATCCTTTTTACATGCAATGTCCATGTATGGTCCAAAGATTCTTGTAAACTATCTGGGGTTATACTGATTAGGTTAAATTGACTCCTATTGAATATATTATGAAAATAATATTTATCTGTTTTTGGGTGGTGATGCACATGATATAATCTTGTGGTATATTGTTTAAAATTTCAGATGTCACATTTTCTAGTTTTGTAAAGAGTTGCTTTAGTGGCGACCTGGATGTCTGCATCCTGCCTAATGAATATAGCACTGGAATCATGTATCCAATAACAGCAGAGAGAACCAGGATGCTGAGGATGAAGGATAAACACAAGTTCTACTTTCCTCCATCACAACCCAGGTATTCCTTTTAGTACTGACAACATGCTACATCTATGACGCAGTTTTCAACTCCCTAAATCTCTAGAGCACTAAAAATTATAACACAATCACACAAATTGAAATAAATCCCTGTAGAAAAGGTTGATGTCTTGATTTAGTAGTTCCAACATTTTCCCCTCCCATATTCTTGCCCTTTCATGAATGATTTTAAGAATTTTGTTCACGAACAAGCAGATACTGCTAACTGATTTCTTCACTCCTCATCTTTTTAAAAAAATAATATGCCAGAAATGATTTTGATATAGTTTTATTATTTTTTATTTTTTTCTAGAGATATTTTTAAAGTAGTTGGACCTAAATCAACCCCATTCTTTCTTCTACTATGGAGCACAAAGCTGACAGTTTCATATGGGGGCTTAGGGATCCATTGAGCAAGATGAGGGTATGGTAAGAGATTATACTTAGTGCTAGAAACTTCTAAGCTAAACAGTGAGGTATATACCAGGTGTAACTAGTGCTCTTGGACACATGATCTGAGAGTTTTATTCAGGGATCTGAAAAAAAAAGGGGGGGGGTTATTCTTTCTCACACTGGAATTAAAAAAAAAAAAAAAAAAAAAAAAAAACTTCTTTGAAGAGAAAAGGAATAGTTTAACCAAACCACCCTACATGGGAAGTTCATGTGTTTGAACTAACACTGTTTACCTTTTAAAGCCCATCCTTGAGCCATTGTAGACAGCGGTTTAGTATAGTTAGGCACACAATTGGCGTTGTGTTATTATCAGTGTGTCTTACCATTGGAATGAGAGCTACACCTCTTGGTTCATTTGTGCCTATATGAAAATACCACAAACTAAATGGTTTAAAATGACAAAATACTTATTTCTTATAGTTTTGGGGGCTTGGGAGTATAAAAATTAGAGTGCCTCATAACTGGTTCTGGTTAGGGCTACTGTACATACAGGTCATCCATTTGAGGTGAAGAATATTAGCCTCATGTGGCGGGGCAGAAAGATGGGAAGTCCCTTGACTTGCTACAAGATCAGTGCTGTCAATGCACTCTCTTTTTGCTGCCCATCATGAAATGAGAGAATTGTTTCTTTCCTTTCTCCACAGGAGTGATTTAGAGGGAACCATTTGCCTTGACTATGACTGGGAAAGTCCAGGAAAATACCTCTTCACAGATTTGGATGGGAGAACCCTGGGTCTGCCTCCACCAGTTTCTGTGTTTCCAAGGATAGAGGCAGAATGGACTGGATCATTCTTCAACACAGGTGAGTTGTGTCTGACCATGATGCCTATGGCGAAGGCAGCAGGTGCATGAAAGAGCTAGTGACTCCATTGTGAACAAAAATATACTGGACAAGAGTCAAAGTCTAAGGCTGAAATTTGTACTGGTGTGCTGCCAGATCACATTTATGCCAGAGATACTTAGTCATTAAGAGATACTGTGACATCACCACTGTGACCTCTATGGATGCCTGTGTCTATGTCAGATGTACATATTATTACCACTCAGCTCCAAGCACAAAGTTGAGAATAATCTTCATACACACCTTAGCCTTGTGAAGTGTTTGTGTCACCTTAAATGACCCAATCATCCAGGAAGCCATCTTTCTTTTTGTTAGGACTTGAACACCGTGAAATTCATCTCCCTGCTCTACAAGTGACTATTAAACTGTATTGTACTAATTTCCCATTTGCACTAATTTTGCACACGTTGTAGGAAAACCTGAAGATATTTTCTCATTTTCCCTCTGCTTCATTCTTTTTAGATTCTTTTTCTGGGCTCCCTT
The DNA here is from genome assembly GCA_033318265.1 of Phyllotis vaccarum. Taxonomy (NCBI): domain Eukaryota; kingdom Metazoa; phylum Chordata; class Mammalia; order Rodentia; family Cricetidae; genus Phyllotis; species Phyllotis vaccarum. The sequence continues at coordinate 57,265,273 of JARWLC010000008.1, forward strand.
CTTCTTCTTCTTCTTCTTCTTTTTTTAATCAATTAAGTATATTCTTTTATAACTCCTTACATTTATGTAATGAATCCTAGTTACTTTCAAACCCCCACTTCATACCCTTCACACCTTTACTTCCTTCACATCTCTATTATCTCCTTCTTTCCAGCCATTTTAAGTTCGAAAGGTGTAACTCAACCAGGCCAAGTGCTCAGGCAATTTTCCTTATTCTAAAAGGACCAAGATCAAATTTACACCCAGTGCCACCTATGAGTTATGATTTCTATCACTAACTTAGACCTAATCTTGAAATTGGTCAAAAACATCCAAATGACACTGTTATGAAGAACCTCAGACTCATATGCTTACTATTAAATTCTGATCCCTGCCCCAGTTTGATACTTGGTACTTGCCCTTTGCCTTCATCAGTTGAGTAAAAACAGAGCATGCTCCCGGTTCTCTTTCCTAATCCACCTCTCACATTACACATCTTGCCTATCTGAAGCCTCTGTGATGCAGATATCATCATCTCTCACCTGGAGGCAGAATACCCTGCCTGTTGATGTTTTATCCCATCTCTGTGTTCTGCACTCCACTCACTAAATAGCAAAGATAATCATTTAAATTTTTCAATGACTTTTCACCCACATGGAAGGATGTCCAAACTGTAGGCTTACTAGCTTTGCATTTTTTGGATGATGGATACTTTCTTCCATCTCCTCTGACCCTCCACTTACCTTAACTATATAATGTTATTTTTCCTTTATCACAGACCCTTGCCCAGACTATTTTCTCTGCCTAGATATCTTATTAGTAGCTCTGTTAGGGATACACAGAGTATGTCTAAGTGTCCTTAGGGAAGCCACCTCTGATCCCTCATCTAACAATCCTATTTGTGAGCTAGTAGTGTCATTGGTAGAGTACTTGCTTCCCATGCAAGAATCCCTGATGTCAAGCCCTAGGCCAAGTGTGGACCACATAAACTATGTTGATGCATATCAGTTATCCAAATCTCCAAAGGTCATCCTCTGCTTGTGTTCAAGGCTAGCTTGAGATGAACAAGACCTTGTCTCAAAAACAAACAAAACAATGTGTATATTATTTTCTAAAGCCAGTGCATTAGCTTTGTTGTTTTTGAGGTCTTAGTTGTTTATTTGCCATTTGGCCCTTTGAAACACAAGCTCAATCAGGGCTGAGATTCTGAACTGCTCACTGATGTATATTTGGGAGAATGCTCAGCAAATATTGATTGATTAGCTCTATCAGTGGATGCATTTGAATTCTTAGAAAGAATATTAATGAGTTTGTCCTAAGCTGTTCAAGACCATCAAATCATTGATTTAATTATACAAATACATACGTAACACACATATAGGTCATATATATGTGATGCGTACACATATCAAAACTTTTGCTTGTTTATTTAATTTATTCTTTCTGTACAGATGGGATTTTGTTTTGTACCCAGGCTAGCCTGAATTTTTCAGCGTAATTCAAAATGGCTTCATTTTTGCTGTATAACTCATATAAGCAATCCTCCTTCTTAGTCTCCCGTGTCCTGTTTTAAGCATACATGATCACAAAAGCTTGGATATGTTCTTGTTTGTTTATGACCTTTTTAATTCTAGTGATTGGTTTAGCTTAACATTTGGCATTGGCAATTATTTATATACATGGCTGTTTAAGTTATTGTAAATTTTCATACTTGTAAGCATACTTTATACTCATCTTACATTTTTCCATATGTTAAAGTCTTAGCATTGCAATTGAGTGACAATATATGAGGTCTATAGTACAGGTTTTAAAGCCATGTAATGCTGAGCAAATACAAAGCTGAGGAAATACTCACTTTAATATATTGTTCTCATATGTCAATCAAATGCTTTATGTTTAAGTTCTAAGAACATTATTTTGATGAGCTTTTAGGAGATTACTTATCATGTGATGTAATACATTATTTAGGTATAAATATCTTTTGCTACTGATTAGATATAAAAGTTAATGAAGTATTCACTTTGATAAATTATTTACAGAATGTAACCAGTTAATTCATTTTTTTCATAGTGGAATGAAATCCATAGTATTTGTGTGTGTGTGTGTGTGTGTGTGTGTGTGTGTGTGTGTGTGTAAGAGAAAAGTGAGAATTGATCTATGATTAGTAAAGGTAAAAAATAAAAATGATAGTGTGATCCTTAGTGTCAGTTGTCACCTTGAAAATTTCTAGAATCATCTGAAGACAGGCTTCAAAGGATGCCTGTGAGAGATTGATGTGGGGAGACACATCTTACCTGTGGTAGGATCCTTCTCTGCACTGAGGAACTGAGGGCAGTATAAAGTGGAAAAACACATTGAGCAGATGAACAATAAAATACATTTATCTCTCTCTGCTTCTTAGCTGTTAATGCCATGTGACCAGCTGTTTCAAGCTCCTTCTTTGACTCCCATGCTAGGATGAGCTACACCTCAAACTGTGATCTGAAGTAAACCACTGTCCCTTACTTTCTTCTATCAGAAGTTCTTACCACAGCAACTGGAAGAGCAGATAAGGCACATAGGCAGATCTAAATCCATCTATGCCTAGATTCAATCAATGTTTTCTACTGGTAAAAAAAAAAAAAAAAAAAAAAAAAAAACCAAACTTAGACCTCTACCATAGACATTTATACCATGCAAAAACATCCTCGTACTTTAAATCAAGTCTGCTGGTAATTGTGGGCCTTTGATGGACTTGAATTTTGGCCAGGCTTACATTTCTTTTTTAATTAATAAGATAGGTGGTGGTCCAAGTGCTGGATACAAATTGATATTCATTCCAGTAGAAAAGGTAAAGGCTTGATTACAGTGTCTAATTTTGAGTTGACTAAGAAATAAATCTGAGGCAAAGCTTAGACTCAAGCTGTCTTAGTAGCAAACTGAAGAAATAAAAAAACAGTGGGGAAGTGAGATTCGAAAGAAATAATGACAGTAAAGATGGCCTGTCAAACTGTCACCACTCTAGAATTTGGAGCAGGACTCTAATGGGACTCTTGAAGAGCATAAACCCAAATGACCACAGCAATGCCTGGGGAGCTAAAATATATATGTTACATCCCTTCTCACTCTTGGGCTGAGAGATGATTCAAGAAGGGTAAATCTCCAGCCTGTTCTTCTCGGACTACAGGTTATATGTGCTTTTTCATATGGAGAAATATTTCTCAGATGGTTGTCCTAGGCTTTGTCAATTGTTCTCTGTGGAGAAGATGATTGCCAATGGCATATTTTGTGCCATTATGAGCACTACCAGGTCAATCAAGGGCTTCATGTTTAAATTATTAGAACATTCTTTTGATAAGCTTTTAAGAGGTTGCTAACCATGCATTATAATGCATTATTCAGGTCTAAATATCTTCCTGCTACTGGTGACTATGCTGTTCTGTTTTCTTTTCTTCAGATCATGGCCCTGTATAGAACATGATTCAATAATATATAACAAACATTACACACCATTTGCTATCGGAGTGTTAAGGCAAGTCTGTGTGCATGACTGGGAGGATTTCCAGAGGTGTATAAGTATACCCAACTGACTCCTCACAATCGAAAACTGCCTAAAACACTCAATGACGTTTTTTGTGAGTGCCAAGATTCTCATAGTGGAATCTGCTATCTACTGCCCTAAAAACACAGTCAGAGTCCCTTTGCAAAGAAGAAAACACACAGTCAATGATGCCTTGACTTCAATTATCTTCTAAAATCCAAGACCTTTGTATTTTAAGAATCGTTGTTTTTAAAACAACTTACTTTAGAAAGTGGTCTCCTGTGCCCATGCGTTCAAGGCTATTTCCCACTTTCTTTACTATCAGGTTCCATGTAACTGGGTTTATGTTGAGGTCTTTGATCCACTTGGACTTGAGTTTTGTGCAAGGTGACAGAGCAAGATGTATGTGCATTTTTCTACATGCCACCATCCAGTTATGTTAGTACCACTTGTTGAAGATGTTCCATTGTATAGTTTTCATTTCTTTTAAAAATTAGTATTTATATGTATGTGGATTCATATCTTCAATTCTATTCCACTGATCCACATGTCTATTTTCATTCCAGTACAAGCTGTTTTTATTACTATAGCTTTACAGTATAGCTTGAAGTCAGGGATAGTGAGCCTTACAGAAGTTCTTATGTATTTATTTATCCTGGGTTTTTTGTTATTTCATATGAAGTTGAGTATTGTTCTTTCAAGTTCTCTGAAGAATTGTTTTGCAATTTTGATGAGGACTGCACTGAATTTGTAGGTTGTTTTTGGTAAGACTTCCATTTTTCTATGTTGATCCTTCCTATCTAAGAACATAGGTGACTGTTCCCTTTTCCGATATCTTTTTAAATTTCTTTCTTCAATGACTTAAGTTCTTGTAACACAGGTCTTGCACTTCTTTGCTTAGAGTTACTCCAAGATATTTAATGTCATTTGAAACTGTTATTAAGGGTGATGTTTTCCTGATTTCTTTTTCAGCACTTTTAATAATTTGTGTATCAAAGGGCTATTTGTTTCTTTTTTCTTTTTTAGTTAATCTTGTATCTTGCCACACTGATGAAGGTGTTTATCAGGTATAGGCATTCCCTGGTATACTTTTAATGGTAATTTATGGATACTATAAATATAACACTTGTAGCACAGACACTGAGAGCAACAATTAACAAATTGGAGCTACTGAAACTGAAAAGCTTTTGTAAGGCAAAAAACATGGTCACTATAACAAAACAACAGCCTACAGAGTCGAAAAAAGATTTTCACTAACCCTACATCTGACAGAGGTCTGATCTCTAAAATACATAAAGAACTCAAGAAACTAGAAGTTAAAAAAAACAAATAATACAATTTAAAAATGGGTTAGGGAGCTAGAGAATTCTCGGCAGAAAAATCTCAAAAAATGGCTGAAAGACACTTAAAGAATTGCTCAACATTCTTAGACATCAGGGAAATAAAAATCAAAATAACTCTGAGATAGCATCTTACACCTGTCAGAAAGGCTAAGAAAACAAAACAAAACAAAACAACAACAACAACAACAAAAAAACCCCCAAAACCCACCAATGACAGCTTATGCTGGAGGGAGGTGGAGTAAGGGGAACTCTCCTTTATTGCTGGTGGAAATGTAAACTGACACAACCACTTTCAAAATCAGTATGGTGGTTTCACAGAAAATTGGAAATCGATTCTCCAGTGATGCAGCAACATCACTATTGGGCATATACCCAAAGAATGCCCATTCTTAATCCAAGGGCATCAGCTCAACTATATTCATAGCAGCATTACTTTTAAGAGCCAGAACCTGGAAACAACCTAGATGCTCCCCAACTGAAGAATGATTTTTTTAGAAATATGTTTGTTGTACATTTAAAGAATGGAGTACTAATCAATCAGCAGGGGAAAAAAGACATCCTACAATTTGAAGGCAAATGGATGGAACTAGGAAAAAAAAAACAAAAACATCCTGAGTGAGGTAACATAGACTCAGAAAGACAAACATGGTATGCATTTACTTATAAGTGGATTTGAGATATAAAGTAAAGGATAGTGAGGTTAAAATTCACAACCTCTGAGCAGCTAGGTAACAAGGAAGAACCTAAAAAGAGACATCCATGGATACTCCATCCTGTGGGAAGGGGAAATAGAGAAGATCTCCTGAGTAAATTGGGGAAGGGGACAAGGAGATGTGGGAAGAGAACGGGAGGGAATGGGATGGTTGAGTTGGAGGAGGGACAGAGAGGAATAAAAACAAAAGAGATACTTGGATAGAAGGAGCCATTGTGGGGTTAGAGAGAAACTGGGTGCTAGGAAAATACCCAAGAACCCATAAAGGTGACCCCAATACACCTCCAAGCAATAATGGAGTATAATAGGAAATTTTTGGCCCATCTAGCTCCAAGGTCCAAACCTGCCCGCAGCTGCTTAGCCCTGAAGTCTGGGCCAGCAGTCTCAAAGTCCCAAAGAAACACACAGAAGCTTATATTAATTACAAGCTCAGCCTATGGCTCAGGCTTTTTGCAAGCTAGCTCTTACATTTTAACTCAACTCATTTTCATTAATCTTTCTTGCTATGTGGCCCATGGCTTACCTGAATTCTTTTACACTTTCCTCGTGGATAGCAACTTACAGTGTCTTTCTCATTCTGCCCTCTGTTCTCTTTTATCTCTGTTTGGAATTCCTGCTTACTTTCAAGCTACCATACCATAGGCTAAAACAGTTCCTTTATTAACCAACAATAGTTCACAGCATACAAAAAGACATCCCATATCACTCCCCCTCATCTGTCTAATCAAAAAGCAAGATTTGAACTTTAACATAGCAAAATTACGCTTAACAAAAGAACTATCAAACAAAAATTACAGTTATAAGAGTTAGTCTGTATTTAGCAAAATTAAAGAAAATATTCTAGCATCCACATTTTCCTTGTGAGTCCAAAATTTCACATCTAATTTACCTTTTATTATATAAAAAACTATAACTATCAGTCTTCAACTACATCAAAGACCACAGAAGTATATATTACCCAAGTAAAGAGGAAATGCATTGTAAGCATTTCCAAATTCTAGAAATGGCAGAAGCATCTGGTTACCTGGACAGTCACCCAAAGTTCCTCTGTAATGTTCGACATCCATCTTCAGCCTATAAGGCCTAGAGTCTCAGCAGACTTTTCAGTGAAGCGAAAAAATCTGAAGGACTGTTCTACTCATTCTGGCAGAGTTGTCAGCTGCTTGTTTCTGTGTCCTGAAGAATGTCTGGCAGTATTCTCTGTAAAGTGGGAACCTGAAGGAATATCTCAGCTTGTTCTGACAAAGTTCAGAAGTCACTTTTCTATGGGTCTTGCATGTCCAGTTTATACAACATAGTGTCAGGAAGTTGATGCAAGAACATTTCTTGCCCAGTAGCTAATTTATGCCATAAAGAAAAATTCCAAATGGAGTTTCTTAAATGTCTATCATCCTCTTGAAGAACAGTCATGCTGCCAGGAGCAGACATATCTCACTCACCAGAAAAGTCTAAGTTCTTAAAATATTTTAAATGCTATATTTTGTAGGACTTTGAAGTATTTGAAAATTACCTATCTAGTTGAAATATATTTTTATATACACAAAACACCTAACTAACATGGGTATAAGTTGGATTATCATAAATGATTAACTATCAATCTGTATTTCTTAATTTTATAATTTTAAAGAAATTGTAATATCCTTATTATGTAATAAACATAATATCTTAAACAAAAGTAGAAATATACATACAATATTACAAAGTTGATCCTAAATTTGTATTCATAAACCAAAACCCATACCAATGTAAAGTATTTAGAGATTTACAGTTGCTTTTTGGATCAAAGTAGATTAAATAATATGTCTTTTTAAACATCATTACTATATCATATTCCTCTTTTGCCCCTAGAAAGACATTGACTGTGACCATTATCCATTTATAATGAAAATAAACATTAATAAACAATATTTTGGGAATTTGGGTGTAGCTTTCCATAAACTATTAATAAACAATATTTTGGGAATTTGGGTGTAGCTTTCCATAAACTACTTCCCGCTTATTGTGGGTACTGGCAATCTTATGAATCATCTAAGTTGATAGCCATGAATCTGATGTGGTATCTCTTTCTTTCAGAGATTTTTCAGGAGATCTTCCTTATTTTCTTTAACCAAAAATAAATCTACAGCCTCTCATTTTCTGTGGAAATAAAAGAAAATCTCTTCTTCAAAGTAGTATATCTTTTGATTTAAATTTTAAAGTCAACTCATTTACAACATATATAGGTTGGATTAATCCAGCAGCATTTATAACCTAATGTCTTTTAGAAGCTCTTATTACTTTGCAGTCAAAAAATTTCCAGACAAGACAATAACATACAGTATCCAGACACTCTGTAATTTTCATCTTTATGTGGCTTATTATTACTTCCTTTTACTCTATTTCTTTTTAATGACTATCCTTTTTTCCTTTTTATTTTATCTCTCAAACCTACCTATATTTTAAAACACACTTTTAGAATCTCTCTTTACTGTATATCTCTTGTCTGTTATCTTTTTTTCTGTTTCTAACTACATCTTTAATCTGCTAAAGTGTGGCTAGGATTAAAGGCTTTGTTAGAGTGGCTGGTTTGCTCCCTCCATCTCCTAGTCTAGCTTTGTAGAGAGTTTAGCTTTTTAGCAGAGGTACTAGAAGGAGGCACAATTACCACTCTGGGGAATTTTAGGGTTCATATTGCCACCAAGTAGAGCACTGCTGCCTAATGCTCATAAACTCCATAAATGTTTTTTGGTTTTTTTTTTGTTTTTGTTTTTTCCTGCTAAAGCTGAGTCAGGAAGCCTCTCTTTAAAGCTTCTCTCTAAAGCCATGCCTCTGCTTGCTTCCAGCAAACAAAGCTGACCCAAGAAAATGCTGCTACTAAGAAACCATCTTTGACTCTATTCCCTTTTTGTCTGTAAGAGCAGTAACCTTAAATCCACCATATGCAGCTTGTTGCTTACATTGAGGCTCCGGTGAGACTTCAGGAACTCATGTTTCAGCTCAGGCTGCAGGCAGAAAACCTGCGATTTTGTAATTAAAACCCACATGCCATGCTGTCTCTATACCATGACCCACTTCAGAGACGCAACTCAGAAGCTGCTTTTGGCTCTGTTTCTGTGCTATAGAACCATTTTTAAACTTTATCCATCTTTATGTGGGTGTAATGACCCATGTTGGAATACCATTTGTAGTAAAAAGTTCCTGGCCCAGACTAGCCCGAGACCCAGATCAGTATTCTTCCCCTTCCCCTTCCAATTTATGACCACATTAATTAACATTATAGAACCTTTATTAAGCAACTGATGGAAGCAGATCCAGAAACCCACAGCTAAGTACTGGGTCTAGCTCCCAGTTCAATCAAAGAGTGAGAAGAGAGATTATATGAGCAAAGGGTTCAAACTCATGATGAGGAAGCCTCCAGAAACAGTTGAGTTATTGGGAGCTCAATGATTCTAGACTGACAGCTGGGAAAAATGGGCATGTGATTCAATTAGGCCCTCTGAATGTGGATGAATAGTCAAATGGCCTAGACAGTTGGTATGGATTCTGGCAGTGGAGCCAGAATTTATTCGTAGTGCATGAATGGGCTTCTTGGAGCCCATTTCCTACAGAGAACACCTTACTCACCCTTGATACTGAGAAGGCGGAGAGACTTGATCTGACCTTAACTGGATATATCAGACTGAGCTGACTTACCCTGGGAGTCCTTACCCTCTCTGAGGGATGGATGGGGGATGGAGTGGGGTTAGCTGAGAGATGACTGGGATGAGGGGAGGGAGAGGGAACAGCGGTGGGTATGTTAAAAATAGTTTCTTTAAAAGATAAAAACAGTTAAAAAAAAGAACCCCTACTTTCTAATTTCTGTCACCAAACTAGTGGAAAAGAGAAGCCCAGAATTGTTCAAAAAAAGAGTGACATTTGTATGTCCCTCTATAAGCCCACAAAGGTAACACAGACAAGATGGAAATGAGAACATGAGAACCAAATCGCATATTTATTCCCAAAGTCACCATGCTTGACACACCTCATGTCTTTCCTAAATTTTATTAGCAAATCTCTCCAAGTCATTTTGAGTCCATTGCCTCTAAGGTTTATTTTTAATTTGCAAAATAACAGATCTTTTTGCATATATTAGTTCACATATAAAAAATAAATCCTCACTCAGTCATATATCCACAGTCAGTTCCCTGAATATTGTCAAGGACTTTGGCATCAGGAGCAAAACCCATCCATGTGGATCACCGAGTAGAATGCTATGCCAGTGGGCTTCACTATCTTCTCTGTGCAGGGTGTGCAGCCAGAGGAAAAGTGAGCTGTTAATTTTGTTTTATACTTATCTATAAGTTTTCATTTGCTGCCAACTTTGAAAATTACATGGCAATAAGAGCAAGGCAGCTAATCCCAAGAAAAGGATCCCCTGAGTACTATTTACATTTTATTTTAAGAAGAATTTCTGCGGTTATGGAGATATCTAATGATCCAAAAGGTCCAACATCATTCAATAAAACAAAATATTGAAATTAATATTCCACTTAGGTAGGATAGAAACACCAGGCCCTTCCATTAATTCTTATTAATTTCCTGCCTATCTCTAGCTAATCATGAACAGTATCACCTCACAGACTGGTTGGCACACGTGGAGCACCAGACTTGACATGAGAGGACTAAAGGCCTCAGAGCTCTAGGTTGGTGGCAGTTTAGAATTCCTCAGCTATATGAAGTAGAAGGGATGGAAAGGGGTAGCTGGCATTGTGTGAATACCTTTTGTATGTGAATTACAGTATCTGGCATTTTTCTTTATTCCGTAAATATGTTTGGCCAACACAGCATCTATTAGTGTTTTATTAAAGGATGGGTATTATAGCATATAGTGAAGAAGATGATAATCATGCTTTCATTAAAGCTATATTGCAACAAAGATACATAAATAGTAATAAATAGTAATGAAAAAAGAGGGGGAGAAAATAAAATTCTGGTTTGCAGAGAAAATTTCAAATAGGAGTTTTTATTCTCTCTCTCTGCGGTATTTGTGAGTGTGTATATGCGTGAGTATGCATGCATGTGTATGCTTATAAGAAATTCATATTTGATATAAAGTAACATTGAAAATAAGACTCCAATAAGCAAAGGGAGGAAACTCATAAGGAGGGCCACCAGCCAACACATAGGCTCTGGTTAAAAAAAAAAAAAATTCCTCAACACATACAAGGTATGAGTGGAGTAGAGACCTGTGTGAGTGACATGTAGTCAACTAAAATAGTGTATAAGGACACAAGAGCAAACCCTTAGAAGGCCAAAGAAAGAGGGTAGGATTTTGTTCACCTTTATGTATTTGTATTATGTGCATTTACGGTAGACAGAATGATGCTCTTCCACATGTGGCTGTAGGAACGCTTTAACAAACCAACACACCCCTCCTCTCAACTGTTACTCCTGTTTAACTATAGATTAAAACATCTAAAATCTTCTCAGCAAAAATCCTGACTATATTCATTATTATTAACTATAGGCCTCTTGTTTATTAGATCTTCAGGATTATTCAACTGTGCATGAGTGCAAATTTGGGTCCTTGAACTACATCTCCTCATTCCCACCCCTCTGCCTCCTACTTCTAGTACTTATCATTTTATTGTCTGGTTGAGTTCGAGGATGTAAGAAGGTCAGTGGTGGAATCTTTGAAATTCTTTGAGAGAGCTGCAAGCTGTGATGCATTAGTGCATATGAGTGGGAATAAGCAGTGTAGTCAGAAGCTACTCATGATGGACAGGGTCTTCCAGAAGGACTGGAGTGTTCAGTGGTTTGTGCAGGCCAGAAATTTTTGATGTCCATGATGTGCAGAAGCAGTCACAGAATTTACTGATTGGTTAGCCTGTCAACTGGACAGAATAGTTTGTACCTGTGGAATCCAGCAAGTACTTTGTGGGTTTCTAGCTTATGTCTCATTAGGTGAAAATGTACATCCTATTGTTAAAGTAGGTGCTTTCAACAGAGTGCACATTTAAAAACAGGACATCCCAAGAAAAATATTCTCATCTTTCTCATACTGCCATGATTTCTTCACTATCAAATCAGGACACTAGTTCTCAAGCTTAGCTTGGTATAGGAGAGAGAGAGAGAGAGAGAGAGAGAGAGAGAGAGAGAGAGAGAGAGAGAGAGAGAGAGAGAGAGAGAGAGAGAGAGAGAGAGAGAGAGAGAGAGAGAGAGAGAGGAGAGAGAGAGAGAGGTTGAGGCTTTGCACCTCGTAGGGAAGTACTCTCTTACTGAATTATATTTCAGATTATTTTCTTAATTTCCTTTTTCCTTCTGCATCAAGACTTTGATCAGATGTGTATTGTGAAATCCAGCCTTTGGGATTAACACACACACACACACACACACACACACACACACACACACACACAGAGAGAGAGAGAGAGAGAGAGAGAGAGAGAGAGAGAGAGAGAGAGAGAGAGAGAGAGAGAAATGCATAGGCATGGGAGTGATAAACTAAACATGCATGAGGATTTTTTTGCCAAGGTTATTAAATTTGTGCTAAGTTTATGTTACAATTTACTCTCTCTCTCTCTATATATATATATCTTCTGGCTTAACAAGCCATTAAGAAGACACTTGCCTTTAGTGTACAGTTTTAATTTTTCATAAGATTAGTCTTTGAGTCTAGGTGTGGTAGCTCAGTGTAGTAGAATTACTCTGAGTTCAAGGCTAGCAAGATTACAGAGTGAGCCTGTGACTTTCTATGCCAAATACAAAGGACATAGGTATTTTTTCCTGGACACAGCTTAAAAAGACAAAAGGACATTGAAAAGGGTTTATGACAAAAGTCTTTGACTAAATATATATCATCTTATTATATTGAATGAATTATATCAAAATGAATTGAATGACCTCAAAAATGCCATCTTCATAATACACTACTGGGATGAAAATGGGTTTGTTATTATTTATTCTACACTGAAATATTATATTTAAATCTCATTTCATGATAAGCTTTCCCCACACTTTCATTGACATTATTCCCAGCAAATCACTGTGGTCTGAGCAAGACTTCTGGCCAAATCCATTTTTGAGGAAAAGGTTGGTTCCCTACTCTTTACTGTGAGTTGCTAAGAAACAGTTTTCGAATTTTGTTACTTCTGGGAGACTTCTTGAGAAAGTTATAAACCCTTCTGGAGACCTTAAAAGTGACTTGCCTTGAATCAAAAATAAAATACGACATTGATAAAAAAGAAAATAAAGTTGGCATTTGACTGTCAGCTCACAGAATGATGAAGTGTTTTCTAAGTGAGTGATGGGAGAGCCACAGAAGCTGCATTTGTTCGCTGCTTCCCAGGCAGAGGGTGGCCAGCGCCTCCCCTTCCTTTGTTGCTGGATCTTGAAATGTGTCTTTCTTAAAGCTTTCTAGGCTTCTTGTTCTTCCCATTTGTTCCGAGAGTGACAGCAAGACGGTATTATAAAATGAGAGAATGGAGAGGGGGAAACGGTTGTTAGAGATTTGTCTGCCAATATCCGTGCTTGCTGAGGTCTTTTTCTTCTAGCTAGAGGGGGAAATGCCATTCTCTTTTCCCAAGCAATTATAGGCCCCAAAGATTGAAACTTGGTATATAGCTCTTTAATCTCAGCAGATATTTATGGTTAAACATTAGACTTTTAGGATTCCAGATGTCAGGGTATTAAAATATAAAGGCACAGTGGAGTCTCAGAAAATATTAGGCTGTGGGATATATGGCTGCAAGGGACTTTTATCCCAAGCAGAGGAAGATAGGCTTCCAGTGGTACTTTTGGACACCCAAAGAGCAACTTTGATCCATCTCATTTTCTCATTCTCCTTGGTCTCCGGGCAGTATAGCATAACACTGTTTGATTGCTTTCCGGAGTCGTCCATGCTATGAAGTACAGTGATTTTCATGTATGATTTCTACAGGATGATATGAAAAGGAAGTACTATGCTGGGGATTATTTCATTACCTTTTCAGAAGCTAGAAGCTGATTGCTTCTCTCTTCAAGTCTCATTCATGACTATGGCTACCACCGTCTCTGGATCCCAGCTGAGACCACTGGATACATTATCTCCTTAGTGACATAAACATGATCTTCCCTACGATGTGTATACTCTGACTGCTTCTATTTTATAGAAGAAGCAATTTATATGGAGATACTGGCTCATTGCCCCAGTCATGTAGCTAATTAACATAAGATTCAGGACCAGGCAGTGTTTCTACCTTGAAGCTGTATAGTTGCAGAACTGTAAGGGTTTTTTTTCCTATCCCACCCTTTGTTCTTATATGCAGTCTATCTTAGATCTACCAGTCTTCTTACAAAGCTCAAAATAAAGCAAACCAAGACAATGGTTATTCTAGCAACTATCCACTCAACCCAGTAGGAATCATAGTTAGCATTTGCTCTGTGTATTCTTTTGTAGCACTCTGCATTCGTGACACGTTATAAACACCTTCCGTTATTCTTACAACACACTTAACATGTTATCAGGGTTGTTATTCACCTTAAAGCATTTGGAAATACATGGTTTTAGAAAAATTAATTACCTTTTCATAATATCACAGAATGTTCAGACCCCAAATTTAATTCTATTCTTGTTAGAATCAAAAGCTTAAGCTCACAGCGACTTCTGGATAGTTGTTGTGTGATCTTTATTATCTGGTGAAACACTACACAGAACTGTGCTTACCTGCATAATTTATTCTCACCCATATGGGAGTAAATACATTCTTCAGTTTTTATAGCATCTACCACCAATTGTAACTGCAATATAATAACAACCACAAAAACCTCATTTTGATTCTCTTCATAATTTTTATATATTACAAATATATATTTGCATATGGCTATTTTCTACATGTACAAAATATTCCGTATCATAACCAAGAAAACAAATGTTTTTTTTTTTTTTTTTTTTTATTGCTGACCAGGAAGGCTTATATGGCAACTGTGGAGTAGTTATAAAGTCATAGCTTTAGTCTCAGATTAGCATTTTATTTTGAAAATTCTCAGTAGCTTCCCCCTTTTATTATAGATTAATGTAGGTGTAATTTTTAGTAGGGTTTTTATTTTATTGAAACTTCAGTCACTTCTAGGTGCTTATTCTGATTGCTGGGGGGGGGGCGGTTAAGATAGAATGATACAGTTCCTGCTCTCACACAGTGAGACAAGTGGGCCAGACTGTGTTATGATCATCACCCTAAGGAGATCATAGATTGCCAAGGATATGGACAAAAAACATTAGGGAAACAACAGAATTTGTGATGAGCATGACCTAATGTATGAAATGCTAAAACAGTTGGAGAAAAGACAAAATGGTATGAAATACTTCCAAGCTCTTGCACTCTTAAAAAAATCATTTTATTTTATATGTACGGGTGTTTTGCTACATGTATGTCTTTGTACCATGTCCATGCAGTGCACATACAGGCCAGAAGAGGGCGTTTAGAATCCCTGAAACTGGAGTTTTGGATGGTTGTGAGCCATCATGTGGGAGCTGAGAATTGAACTCTAGTCTGCTGAATGAGCAGAACATGCTCTTAACTACAAATTGTTCTCTCCAGATGTGGATGTTGCACTTTTGAACTCAGAAACTGTGATTCTCTGCACAAGACATGCAACAGATAGCCTGTTATTGAGGAATAAGGAGTTTCACTGTGGCTGTCTTTTTTTCTTTGGACATTTATGGGGGAAAGGAGACAGATTTTTTTCAGTTGATATAGCTACCGGTAAAGCATCCATGCTCCTCTACACAGTCATTTACCCGTGATCCCAAAACATCCCTAAAGAGCTCTTGGGTCATCATGGAGCTAACAGATATGCTAGTAGAAAGGAAATTTAAGAGAAGCAGCAAGACAAAGACAATAGAGAATAGTGGGCATGATTATTATTGGAGTACATTGTGTACATCCATGAAATGCCACAATGGCACATATTATGTCTAATTTATCCTAATACAAATAACAGCCCTACATAAATAAATAAATGAATAAATAAATAAGTAAGTAAGTAAGAAAGCAAGCAAGCAAGCAAATAAATAAATAAATAAATAAATAAATAAATAAATAAATAAATAAATAAATAAATGGTTTGCGTAAGTAGGTAAGCATACACATTGGGTTTAAAAAGCAGATGTTTCTTGCCTTCTGTGATGGAGCATTCTGCCTTCCCTGTGAAGCAGTTGCTAGCTTCCCCATGCCTGGTATCTCTGTATCCAGATGATCTGCCTTTGTCACTCCCATGGCTGCCTCAGTTCATCTGTCACGCTCTCCTTCAAGTGCTTTTGCTATCTCACCATGCTATAAGGACCATGAAGGCAAAGAATTTGTGATTTTTAGGTAATTTCCCTGTCTTAGTTCCTTTTCCTGTCCTATGTTTGAATATGCTGGCGGAAACAACTTGAGAAGAAAGGGATTATATGAATCCTAATTTCATTACTACAGGGAAGTCAAGGTCCCAAGACCTGAAGCAGCTATTTCCACAGTCAAAAGCAGAGAGCAGTGAATTAACTAAGCGTTGTTTCTCAACTTCTATCCAGATCGGTATCTGCTAACTGGGGGACAGTGTTATCCACAGTGGTTGAATCTTCCAGCCTCAGTTCAATCAAGGTCATTCCACACAGACCTGCACAAGGGTCTTTCCCCCAAGTGATTCTGGTTTGGTCAAGTTGACAATTAACACTATCACATCCTATAACATAAATTTAGTACATACCATAAAAGGGACTAATAAATAATTGGATGAAAAGAATGTGAACAATTCAAGATGATTTTGCCAGGCAACTATTGCACAAAGTTTACTGCACGGACGTGATTGATGTGTAATATCTTTTAACATTTTCAAGACAGTTCCCACAGTCATTGAACTCAAGAGACTGAAAAATATGTTCCACCATCAAATCAATTCTGAAGACACTATTCACATTTTAGAGATTTAATGTGTATCTTAAAAAATTAAAGATTATAAGTTGTTCAATTAAATTTAAAACTATTTAATTTTGTATAAGCATTTAAAAAACTGGGGAATACTTATTTATACTTCTAACTAATATATGCAAAATTAAATTTTGAGGAAATATTGTCTCATAACAAGCTGTTTATCTGCACAAATTTGGTTTGAAAGAAATGATATTAGAATGTCTTATTTTTGGATCAATTCAATCAATTTCATTCTTTATTCACCACACAGGGGCTCCTTCTTTCCATTTCCTAATATTTCAGTCTTAATGCCTAGAATCTCCCTTCTGTAATTTCAACCTGCTGACATAATTTGTTTTCTAGTATAGTCGTATATGTGGTGAATTCTTTCTCATATAATACCCTTTCAGATATTCAAAAACAATAAAACATAGAATTTGTGGCTAACTCATAATCTTTTAAGAGTATATCATCGAGGGACTGGAGAAATGGCTCAGCAGTAAAGAGGGCTCGGTGCTCTATCAGAGGGTTTGAGTTCAGATCTCATCAACTACATAAGATAGGAACTGTAACTACTATTCCAGGAGATTCACAGTCACCTGTACATAGACTCAAGCAGGTGCACACACATACACGTAAATACAAATATTATATAAATCATGAAAAGCACAAAGTCTACATCCTTCCAGTGGAACAATGTTCCTAATTTTTAAACTATTATAATTATATTTTAATATAATATACATGGCATGAAATATACAACTTAACCACTTTAGGAATTTAGTTCGGTGGTATTAAATGCATTCTTCATGTCATGTAAATATCAGTACCATCCATCATTATACGTCTTTTTATCTTGTAAAACACAAATTCGACATCCATTAAACAGTAGCACTGCATCTCCCCCGCTTCGTCCTTCACTCCTGGCAGCCATTATTGTATTTAATGTTTGTATGACTTCGTCTCTTCTATAACCACACATGCCTCCTATGAATGACTCATTTCACGTAGAATAATGTTCATAAGGTTCATAAAAATTGTAGAATTTACTCTTCTCTGAAAGCCAGGTATCCCGTTCATTTGCCCACAGATATAGGATTCTTCTTCCATTATAGCTACTGTAAATTATCCTGCTACATCCATGGCTTATACATGTCGCTTATAAACATGAGTTCATTTGGACATATATGTAAGGGATCATACAAGAACTCTATTTTTAGGGATTTTTGAGAAACATTGCATATAGTTTTTTCCTCACAGTAGCTATACCATTTTATATTCTCATTCCTGGTGCACATGGCTTTCTCTTTGTCTATGTTCTCATTGACATTATTTCTCTTCCATATTAGGGATCCTAGTGAAGGAGGTGCTACTTCACTGTGGTTTTAATTTGCATGCTCTTACCGACTTCTGGTGTTCAGTATATTTTCATGTGATTATTGGTCATTTATGCTTCTTCTTTGGGGATGTTTTTTCTTACTGTAAGATATTATTGTTTTTTGCTTAAAGTATTTCTTTTTGTATTTTGCATACAAAATCTCTATACAAATTGGATGACTTCCAGTTTGGGGTAGCTTTTTAAGCTCTTGAGAAGATCTTTTGATGAATATTTAATATTTCATAAAGAGCTGGTTTATTTCAGTTCATAAATTAATGTGATCCTTCGGTATTATTTAAAACATACTAGCAACACATTAACATGTGGAATAAGTTTTTAAAGTTAGAATTAGTTCAGCAGTGTTTTGGACAACGTAGCATTTATAGCTGAAAATGACCCGTGCAGCACAGTATGTCCAACAGGCTTAATATAAATCACAAAATAGCTCAAAATATCTCACATGGAGGTTCTCAGCACTTTAAAGCACAAAAATAGGTGAAACTAAATTTAATAATATTATTTAGTTCAGCATAGTCAAAATGATATTAAGTCAATATAAAACTGGAATAATTCACTTTCTGCTTTTCACAGTATGCAATTTGTTATCTGTTTGGAGTTATGGCTAATTTCAATTCATAAAGTATAATGCATTTAGAAATTTTAGTATAAAAGACTTACAAATAAAAAATATTCACACACCCTAATTAATAAGACACAAGTTCATTATGTCTTAGTAAATTTTTATACAATCAGAGCAGAACAGAAGCCATGAAGCTACATATTGAATTTTGCATTTTTACTATTGTATATAATTTTATGTACTCATCTATCACCAAAAGTGAAAAATATATGTCAGAGTTAAAGCTAAAAAACAAAAATTATCTTTATATCTTTTTCATAACTCTTGTCCATTACCCACATTCTGTCTATCCTTATCTCTAGTATTTAGCTTTCACTGATCTCTCTTCTACATGTTATACCCTATCCACATGCACACTTTACATATATATGTATATGTACTTAATAGTAATGGCTAAATTTCATGTACGAGGGAAAACACGTAGATTATTTTATTACTGAGATTATATGGCCTTGTCTAAAGGTATAAATTTTAAGTTCATCCATTTCTTGTAATTTTGTGATTATATTCTTTTAGAGCATATATAATTTTTATTATTCCTCTCATGATGGAGATCTGGGTTGATTCCACTTCTTTGCTGTATTGAACAAATTACCAGAGAACATGGACACGCAAGTGTCTCCATGGTAGATTATGAGGTTCTCTGAGGATATTTCCAGGGCTGAAGTACATTTTCATAATCTGCATCTAGTTCATAAACTTTTCTGTAAAACTCTCTGATATAATATATAGAATTACATATGAGTTGTTTCAAATGTATATAAATATTCTGTGACCACTAAATTATGCTTTACTCTTAAATATTTAAACTCATGTACAATTTGATATTTAATTGTCATGTTCCACCAGCCACAGGACATCATGTCCCTGTAGCTGTGATATTTATAGGCTTCGTCCTTGTTTTAGATGGTTAAATGTTAGACAGCTGATTTAATTTTCAAACTGTGTGTTAATCTATTCATCTTTATTCATCTCTGTTAAATTATGTTTTATAAATGAATCGTCTGAATTAGAGACAGACTACCATTAGAAAAAACTCTCCGAATTAGATGATTCTGAAGATTGATCTAGACATCCACATCAGTCAATGAATAGGAACAGCTCACCTATTAGCCTTGGGGTGTTCGCCATTCTGAAGAACTGCAATGCTCTAAAGAAGTAATAGGATCTTTTGAACCCAGGAGTTTCCTTCTGAAAGTAAGCAATCCTTTTATCTGAAAAACCTACTCACTTTTCCAAATCCTGCTGATGAGAAGCACTAACATAAATATTCCACAGGAGGGACATGTGTGTACACATCTGTGCACACTTGTTACATGAGTGTGGACATATATATATATATATATATATATATATATATATATATATATATATATATATATATATCCCACAGTCATGCTTGCAAACATCTTAATGGAAGGGAATAATTGGACAGTCACATCTTAAATAAAACACTTCTTCCTTGCTAATATAATAACAAGAAATAAGTTAATGAATGACACAATGATGTGTTGTTCCAATATTATGACCTTGAAAGGTCATTTCATCTGGCTTTCAGTCTCTCCTTTAATATTTACTATTTCAATAGACATACATGATGAATAAATAATCTGTGACAAATTGAATGTAATTATTAAAAACATCCTAATGAATGGGGGCTGGGAGATGGTTCAGAAAATAAGACCTCTTGTTACTTTTTCAGAAGACTGGACTTCACTTCCCAGCACCTACATAAGTCTCATATAAGGTTCACGAGCACCTGTAATTACAGCTTCAGGAGATCCAGGGCTCTTCTGGCTTCTGCAGGCACCTGAGCACACTTGCACATACACAGGAATTTTTAAAAATTTCTGTATCAAGATACATGGATATTTTTTAAAGACCAGAAATATATATAGGTGCACTTGAGAATTAAGTTTGTACCTAAGATGGCATCTAAATTATAAGTAGAAATCATGCAAAAAAGTGGCATTATACCAACCATAAGAGGAGGAAAAAACCATTAGCTATTTGTATCTTTCTCTCTAACAAAAATAGTTCTATATGGATTAAAGACAAAATTATTCATAAGACAAATAAATATATTAATTTTCTAATATAACCATAAAGCTATGAAAACCTTATGAACCAAAATTTAGAAAATATGAGTTTTTATTTAGTAAGAAGTAAAAGTTTCTACAGAATAATTTTAAAATGAAAATAGAAAAGGAAAAAATCTGAAAAATTGATGGCAAAGAATTTATTTCTTTATTATGTATATTCATATACATTTTTCTAATAACATTTAAGAGCAAATATAATAAACAGATTGGTATTCTTACACAATGGGCTTGAACTAGTTAGTTATCCAATACCTAATGAGAAGCCTTGAAAATATACATCCAACTAACATATAGACTAAGCAGGTTATATTTAAGGATACATATACATATACATATACATATACATATGTACATGCAATAACAATTAACGAAAGAAGATGCAGTGATTTTGAAAGAGAATAATAGTGTATATAGGAGGAACCAGTTAGAGGGAAGAAAGAATGGAAAATGATGTAATTATAATCTCAAAATAAAAGAAATAATAATAAAATGTTAAATTTTGAAATGATTCAAAAATCAGTGATAGAAAAGTAACCATAAGTTCCAATTAACTAAAAGAAAAAAAGCATCTCTTTTTTTCTCTCATAATCATCAGATCCTGGGCTAGAAGTTGTAACGCAGAGCCCAGGTACCTACCTTCAGTTAGTTCAGTAATTGTGGCCTCAGTCAAGTAGTTAACCTGCTGGAAGCATCGGTTTCCTCATTTACCACTTATGAAGTGGAAGGAGGTATTCATGCTCTAAGCACATACAATTTCTGTTAAGACTTAAATTGGAGAAACTCAAGGAGGTATCCAGTACTAGCATGCATAGCCACTGTATCTATACTTCCTGGATATTAGGGGTTCATGATAGTTCAAATGTATGAGTGGACAAGTGTTAAACCTTGTTCTTCAGATGCCTTGTGACAATTTGGAATCTTACAAACATCTAAAGACCTATATTTACCTCTCAGCAGCTCTTCTTTTATGTAATTATGCTAATAACTTTTTGAATCAAAAAAATTAACTAAGAGATAGAATATACTGCACACCCTAATCTCTGGCTTGAGGAAGATGGAGTAGTTGCCTTATTAAAAGTCAAATATTTGTGTTACTTAATGCTTAAAAAAATAATGCCAGAAAATCACATTTATATGAACACTGAGAATCCTCAAAAGTAGGTTTGTTTTTATAAAATTACATGAAAGAAAGGAACAAAAAAAGAAAAAGAAAAAAATCTTCCTAGATCTGTCAGCCAGTGTCTGTGCTCTGAAATTAAGGACTCTCAGAGTCAGTTCTTTTTGCTTTATTTCATTCTTAGAAGACAAATTGATAAAGGTTGAATTTAAATTTCTGAGAGTAATTTCAATGGTCAAAGAGAGTTAAAACTAATTTATATGTTGCTGTGAGTAGCAATATTTTCACTTTAGCATAATGCCAAGGGCATGATTTTGGAATACTGACGGTGTACAAGCTAGCATATCCACACACCTAAGTCATACTCTCTTTCAGCTTAAACATGTTAACAGCAAAGGAGGAGATCACAGAGGTAGACAGAGAATACACCAAAGCCTCTGCCTTGTGCCCTAACAACTGCTAAGCACTGCAGGAAATGGGTTGACTACCCTCCTACTGCTGTTGCTGGTCCTTGTCATGGCTCTTCCTTGCATGAGCAGTGCATCTTAGTGGTCTCTATGTTTGTTTTCTGTTGTTACTACAGCAAAACACCAAATACCAGTGTCCTCAAATAGTATCAATATATCCTCATATAGCCCAAGAATAAAGAGGTGCAGGGAATTTGCCTCATTGCAATCCTACATAGGTGAAGCTAGCGCCCTGTTCTTCAGTCTGCGGCTATGACTCCTCTATCTATCTACTAGACTCTAGAACAGATTCAGTTGCATGTGGTTGTAGGACTGACAGAGTCATTTTCTTTCTACACATAGGCTGAAATTCATGCCTACCTTTTAAGGCATTCCTGGCTTGGAGACCCTGCTGTTTTAGAAGCATGTAACAAAAAATTTTGCTTCTTCCATGCTTTTGCTTACTTTCTACTCTGCTGCTCCAATTTCTCCTCTAAATGTTTTCTGTTTTGTATATTCTCCTTACTGTGAGATCTGTAGCCTTAAAATGGGCATGGTAGAACACATTTATAAATCCCAGAGATCAGGAAGCAGAGGCAGGAGAATTGTGAGTTTCAGAATAACCAGATTACATGGTGAAATCCTCTATCAAAGAAACAAACCAACAGAAATATATTCATAGTCATGCCCGTAAAGCCCTCTTGCCACGATCATATGTTCAATTTATGGAATTAAACACCTTGAGAAAAGTAGCATGCTGTAGTTCTTTGCATGGCTTTAATGTTAGCCACACAAGGCAAAATAATAAGAACTAAGGGATAGGAATGTTGAAGAGTTTTCTGTTTTAGGAAAGAAGTTAGGGTTTATTCACCTTATTTCAGAAGTACTATAGAAATACAAAGAATTTGTGATCCCTTTGCAGTCTAAACAGGATCTGAATTGGGAAGCAGTCTAAGTTGGTTGTCTTTGACATGATGATGAAATGCCATGATTCTGAAGCTGCCATTTTCCCCACTTTTGCCGCAGATGAAGCAAGAAAGCGCCTTACTTTGACGTGCCTTCTTAGATGTGTACTTTGCTGTTTGCGCTTTTAGTGCATTTGTTTACTGTCCACTGTCTTTGGTATATTTACTGTGCTATTGACTCAAAATCCAGTCAGCATTTGCCTCACCCGCCCATTGCCCCTGAGTTAATAGAAGTAGAATTTAGGCATTAAGAACTTCTGGATGTCCAGTGGCTGATGATGCTGAGTGACATAAATGTGAACTTCTGTAATAAAGGAGAGGAGCTCATTTTCCCTGGATTCCTCAGACATGTCTATAGCCCACCCAAATAGCTGAGTGCGAGCTTGCAGAAGCTTAGATGAGGGAGCACTGCATTTTGCAGCAATTAATTTTGCCGAGGAAGCAGTCTGTTTAAAGATGCCTGCAGCACTCACTAAAATGGGGGTTGTTTTTCAAGGCCACTGGAGTTGCATTTGGCTAAGGCTGGCTCATCAACAAAACAACAATGCTAAAATATGGCCTTCTGGGTTTTTGCAAAAGAAGGGACTAGAGGGGCATTGAATTATGCTCACCTGCTAGAACTAGGCCAAGTCATAATTGTTTAGCCCTGTAGCACAAACCTGCAAGGGTTAAAATGACAGAGATATTAGTTTGTGATGGCTAAAATTGTTGGCTTGAAGCTCTCGGCAATACGCAGACTGTTATTTACCGGACTTGGTCGATTTACTTCTTAATGCAATAATGACCTGTGAAATGAAACGTGAGTTAGACAATTGTTCCTCATTGTTTCCACTGCAACATCCTTTCATACCCCATTAAACCACCATTAATTCCATATGAAAGAGAGTCACGCACAAGCACCGATGGGCCCTTCCTTTCCTCCGTGGACTTCCTTGCTCCCATAATTATCCATTTTATCCATCCTTTATATTTTCTCCTTTCTTCATTTTTTCCTCTGTTTCTTTACTGAGAAATGGAAATAGTGGGGTACATAGTGAAAACTTCCTTTAAATCAATGCTTCTAAAACAGTGCAGGTATCACATGCAGGGTGTGTGCCTGGCTTTGCTGTTTTCTGGGACAAAATAAAATAGTGATAGAATAAGTTTTTAAAGCAGGAAGCATTTATTTAGACCTGCAATTGACCCACTGATGTGCAGAGTAGCCTCCAGGGCAAAGGCAGACGTGTGCACTGGCTAAGCCAGGATAGCCTTTCTGTAGGACTAATGCATAAACATCCCAAGACATTTCCTCCTCCATTTTTTTCAGCTGACTGGCTAGTTTTGACTTATATCTTATTCCTTGATCTACTTTAATTTTTCCATGATGATCCCAACCACGAGAAGGAAGCTTCATGCATGAGAAATGGGTCTGTAGGATTTTTTTCTCTGACCCTGTTCTGGGCACAGTACCATAAACTAAGGTCGTCATAGTTTGCCCTTCAGTCATGAAGACTGAAGCTGTTGTTAGCCTGACCTCTGCCTCATCCTCACTTCTGTCCCTGGGGCCACATTGCCTCGCAGTAGTCAAGTGTCTTTTAGTTTCTTCTGTCACGACACATGTGACTGTGCTCATAGTCAGAGCTTAGCCAAATAGTGAGAGCCATTCCCTCAATTCAAAAGCCTTAACTTGATCAAATTCACATCATCCCCTTTGGGACACAGGTAATATTCATAGATAGTGAAAGAAGATACACTATAGGTGCCTCTGTGGCCGAGATCCAACCCAAGGTCTCAGGAATGAAGGGCAAATGTTCTAGTACTGAGCCACACCCTTGCTTCCTGAGGCCACAATTCAGACTCATATATGCAGTGATCCTAGCATAAGAAGACAAACCATTTAGTCTTATATTAGATTAAATACAATAAAATTAAGGGAGAGTAATTTTGGCTCTGGTTAATCTCACTGGATCACAAAAAATGAATAGGAGTGAATACAAGAGAGAGAATTATTGAGGTGGGAGGGGTGATGTGGTATGTAGATGAGGTTAAGAGTGGCCACTATGAATGGTGTACACTTGTGAATGAATGAAGTAAATACAGTTTCAACATTGCACAATAAATTGTGGTAAAAAAATTTTTAAAGAGCACACACTCTAACAATAGATCATATGACTGACATGTCTCATCATCAATTTGTTTTTCAGTTCTAAAGATTGAACCTCGTGCATGGTAAACAAGTACTTTCCACAAACTATACACTTAGCAACAATTTTTTTCTCTATAAGATATTTTATTTTCCAGGTTTAGAGAAAGATATGCTGTCACATTCTGAAATGCTCAACATTCAATTTTCTAACATCTCTCAAAACTGCTTAGCTTACTTGAATTTTTCTTCAATCATCAATAGCTCTATGCATATTTAATGTGGTATTTGTTTCTAAGTTTTTAACCTCCGAATTAGAAAGTCTATATTTCTCATTTTCTACCTCCTAAAGGCCGTTTGTATGGGGAAATGAATGGAGCAAGGAAGTGTGTAGTAAGGAAGCTTGCCCTGAACATTATAATGACAGAAATCTACTTAGATCTGTTATAGGAATTCATGCTGAGTTTCTTTTTATACTGAGATCACTCATTCTTTCATAGATGCTTCTTATAAAAATAGAACATTTCTATAACAACATCATTTCCTATGCAAGTATCAGGGACAAACTAACTCTTAAATTCCTGAACCCTATCACGACATACTTTCACACTTCATCTTAACTGAAAGGGTGAGATTACTCAAAACACATTTTTAACTGCATTCTCAAGGTAACATTCCACTGATAGGATGCCTCTAAGAAGGAAAATTAAAAAATAAATAAATGTATTAGTACAGTAAAAATAATTAATGCTTGCTTTTTAATGAGTTTCATTTTATTTCCTTAAAAGAAAAGCATTGTTGAGTGACAGCTCAGGATGGGCTCAGCCCTGAATTTTATGTTGTTAGAAAGTTGTGCCAGGTGTTTCATCTACTTCCTTCTTTATCCTAGCAGAGAAGGGTTTCTCCACAATTCAACCTTCAAAAATATTGAGTGATGCCATTCATTCACATTAAATTTTGCTTAGAATAGTTTACAATATTAGTCTTATTAGTGACTTTCTTCAATTACATCATCTTTTAGAGGGCAAGAAAGATTAATTATGCTAATTTTAGTTTAATTTAACAAACCAGTTCAATTCTATATCACAGTATAATAAAAATTTCTATTACCATATCTCCCATCCCACTGACTTGATGCTTCTTTCATTCCAGAAACTTCTAGATGCTTTGTAATCATTATAAGAGTTAGAAAATGAACCTAACTTTCATCATTTTAAGTTTGAAAAACTTGAATTGCACAGGGCATAGGGTCTTGTGTAAGATTATATATAAGTATCAAATGGAAAAGTTAGGAGAGTAGGTTATGTGCTCAGGATGGTATGTAGGACGTGTGTGCGTGTGTGTGTGTGTGTTTGTGTCTCTGTGTGTATGTTTCTGTGTCTCTGTGTGTGTCTAGGTATGTGTCTGTGTATATGTGTGTGTGTGAGTGTGTATGTGTGTGCCTGTGTGTGTCTATGTGTGTGTTTTACTGAAATTTAATTCAGGATCTCATGGATCCTGCCAAGAGAATGCTCTCACTCTTAGTTACACCCCAAGTAATTTTAAGACTTCAATATTTTCAATGAGTTTTGAAATAGAGTCTATAATGTGAGTTTTCATATACTGGCCAGACTGTTTCTTGTCTTCTCAAACAGGTGAAGTTAGAAGTATGTGACATTATGGCAAGCCATGTCTAAGATTTTATAATCATTTTCTATGATTCTTTCTTTTTGTATTTTTCAAAACAACCTTTTGTTTTGTTTTGTTTTGCCTGGGTATATGTTGTGCAAAGAATTTACAATTAACCCAAATTCTGAATTGAACCTCAAGGAGATGATTTAGAAGGAGGGACAATTAAATAGTTGGGGCTAATAGGAAATGAAAAGGTGCCTCTACTTCTGTGCAATACTTTAAGAAGGATTGTTGACATAGATTCTCTATTCTTTTGGGGAAGGCAAAGGGGCTTTCCAAATTGAATATAAACACGAGTAAAGAAATCAGATATTACAACCTGTGGAGGACTTTCAGTTGAACACAGATAGCATGGAGAAGATGAGGAGGAGAGGCAGGGAATAGCCCTCTGTTTTGAGAGCCTTCAGTGTCAAGCTGAAGTCCTAAGAGTACTTTTGTTGACTTCAATAACACGTTTGAAGCCTTTTAACGATTTTGGATACAGGAGGAGTCTGTAGGAAGCTGGGCTTCAGAAGATTACCAGACTGCAGGAAACAGGATGAAGAATGGATTGGAGTAGCATCCAACTGCAAGAACGTATTAGGACAGTGTCTCACTTGTTGAGAGTTGAAAGAAATGCATTGACCTGGAAGAGATTAATGACAAGCGGGATGGACAGGATGGCACTGACCAAAGAAATAAATGAACAGAAACAATGGATGTTCTTGTACCGACTTTTTGTGTTCTCTGGAAATGAAGCCAACAATTACTTTATTGTGCAGAGACGGTATATCTCAGAAAATGCAGGTTCTATTAGCAGATATGGGGAAATAAGAATGAAAAGGACAGCCACTTAGGCTTTGCAAAACTCTGAGGTTGGAGCTTGAGAGAGAAAGTAAAAACTAGACTCAAACAGGAGCTATCTGGAACAAAATATTAGGTAAAGATACTGTCTATGTGATTTTAAGGGAAGAAAAGGAAATAAAATAAAATGAGAGCACCAGGTAATACACAGAGTGACTTTGTTTGAGTAGTCAGTAACTGAGCAAATGCATGACATTTTCCTATTTGTCAGAGAGGCAAGATATGGCTCATTGTGGCTGCAGAAGCCCTGGCTTCCTAAGTGCGTACCTGCTTGGTTTTGAGGTGCTCATCTTGGCCTTGCTGCACTTACGTATTTCCCTGTTCCATGACAATATCTGTGTGTTTACCCATTTATGGATAAATTCAACAGATATTTAGTGGCATTTATTGTATGCCAGATAAGTTTTATAAAAAATAACGTGCACACTGTATGTGTGTGTATCCTAATGATTTATTAAAGTCAATAAAAGAGAAAATATATATGTCATATAAGTACACATATATGTATAGTCTTATCTCTGTACATATGAACAAAAATGTACAATGATAAAGGCACTGAGTGACAAAATGAACATGCTGTGAAATACATCAGAATTAAAAATGTTCATGTCGGTGGGCAGTGGAATATTATCAGTGAAGGATGTTTTGGGAAATGTTAAACTGGCCTTAAAACTAAGTTAGAGTTGAGCAGGTAATTATATGAAACATGCTTCCTAGATACAAGGATGGTTTAGATGTAGTCCTAGGGTGGGGGTGGAAGGAATCTGTACATCTGAGGTAGGAGGTAGAGAGGTTGAGTGAGGGTGACAAGCACATGGTGAGAAGGGCCTGGTAAATGAGATGCTAGTCTCAAAGAGTCTTTGGGGATGGAGTTTTATTATTTTCATTGAAGAAACTGGTATAATTTGTGTTGCATTTTTCAGACTGGAAAAATCGAAGAGTGTATAACAGGGCTGTATGAGAGAGATGAACTAGTGATACCATCTCAAAACTCCTCTTGATAATTGAAATTACCCCAGTAGACAACAATTTAGATTTATTAACTTCCTGAAAATTATGAAAATATTAAATGTACGATGTGTAAATATAACATAAAAAGTTGTTTTTTTTTTAATCCTCTCTTACATCTAAAAGCTTTTTTTCATGCTGGGAATGCCAATACATGTAACTCACAACAATGAGTTAAGTACCATTTAAAATATACATTGTAAAATATATTTTATACTTTTTATGGTATAAGTATATTTTATATGTATGTATGCTTGTGTGTTATGTACATGTGTGGTACCTGTAGGAGGTCAGAGGAGAGTATTGGATCCACTGGAACTGAAGTTACAGAAGGTTGTGAGCCACCATGTGAGAACCAGGAATCAAGCCTGGCTATTTGGGAGAACATACAGTTCTCTGAATTGTTGAGCATCTCTCTAGCACCTTAGAACTTTTTTTTTTAATTGACAAAAGGTTTATGGAAACAAGTGAACTGTATCATGGATAGAACTGAGCTTTTGAGGCTTAAAATCAGTCACATTCTTCAAGAAGTGCTAGACTTTGCTGTATTGTTAAATTTTGCCAAAAGCATAAAAAAAGTTTTTGTGCAAAGAATACATAATTTCTTTTCTCCAATTAAAAAATTGGAAAATTAGATCTATAGTTGTACAGAGATAGGTGATAATTGCTGAGTACTGCAACAAGAGGCTTCTCTGACAAGACCTGAGTTAATCTACACAGGGATAAGCTAAAAACTTGAAAGGCAGGTTTAGACAACAGTAGTGGTTTTTTTTCATAGATCATATGACATCCCTAGCCCTGGGTTCTTGGCCATGTTTACAGCATTAGGAAAGAGTTCTCTCACATGGAGCAGACTTCATTAATTCCAGCAATTCTATTTCTCAACACCTATTTTAATTCTCAAAAAAATCTTCTAAATTAGTGGCTATTACATGCAGTTTTGGTGATAAATTTTGTCCCATAGACAACCTTCAGCAGTATTCAGAGACATTTCTGCTTGTGACACTAAAAGGCAATGCCACTGGCATCTACTAGGTAGAGATCAGGACAGCTATAGAACACCCTATAGTGCGTACCCTGCCCCCCACAGCAGAAAATTATGCAGCCCCAAAGTCAATATTTCTGAGGATTAATGAGTCTGGCTCTAAGTGATTTCATTTTGGACCCTTAGGGGAAAGATGCACAGAACATCATCTAACCTTTCTGTTGACACGCTCATTCTGTGACATCACCTTGCATATTTCAGAAGCTTTCCTTTCTGACTGACATTCAAAACAATCTCTGTATTTTGTAAGTACTTGGAATGGGCTATTTCTTGTATATTTCTGTGATATTGTCATGTAACTATTTCAGTATGTGGTCATTTCAGTGGCTTCTGCGAGCTGCATGTCGAATTAAATGAAGCAGTGGGATATCAGGGCATTTTGCTACAATACCACAATTCCTTGCTATATTGTAAGCACCCAAATGATAATTTCTCTGAACATAAGTAGGAAATGAACTGGAGACACATGACCATTGAATTTGTATTTGCTCTTGTCTTGACACAGTACTTGCATATAGGCATTACATTGATCTGCATTATCAACTTGAAGTTACATTTCCATTTTTTATTTGATTATATCTCCATTTATAGTTGTTCCCTTTTTGTGTGGCAGAAGCTGGAAATATAAATCACTTTCACTGAGAATATCTCTATCTACAGATCAGATGCCAGAAAATAGATGGTATTTAATGTTTGAGACATAGTATCACAGTATAATCTTCTGTCTGTACTCAACGTGAAATCGTATCAGGAATAATCTTATTGCCTAAGCTTCAGGTAGATAGTTTTTTTTTTAAATGAGCTTTTACTGTTTTTCTTTATTCTTTAGAAATGTTAAGTCCTATGATACAGTGACTAGACTCACAGTACAGTCTGTAAACACTGGTGAAAATGTGCTGTTTCTTCTTTGGAGCATAAAGACACTTCTACAGCTTCTATTTCCAGAGAAAGTAATCATGATAGAATCAGTATGCTGACAGTTCCTAGGACACTAAAATTGTCCACAGTGTAAAAGCAGTCATATGCAGAGAGAGAATGTATGCGTAAGACTTGCTCAAAGCTGAGGATGTAGTGGTTCAATATGGCGTGCTTTGAAGACAGTGGGGGAAAGGTTGACCTCCTCCTACAATGCCTTTGGTTCCACAAAACAATCTGGATCAATTGTGATATTGTGTTGGTTTGACTAGAAATAGCCTCCATAAACTCATGGATTTGAAGGCTTGGCCATAAAGGAATAACTCTACTAGGCAGGCATTAGAGGATGTGGCATTGTTGGAGGAAGTATGTCATGAGGGGTAGGCATCAAGGTTTCAAATGAACAAACCAGGACTAGTGTCTCTCTCTTCCTGCTGCCTACCAATACAGATATAGATCTCTCAGCTACCTCTCTAGCC
The DNA here is from genome assembly GCA_033318265.1 of Phyllotis vaccarum. NCBI lineage: Eukaryota > Metazoa > Chordata > Mammalia > Rodentia > Cricetidae > Phyllotis > Phyllotis vaccarum. Next base: position 57,296,447 of record JARWLC010000008.1, read on the forward strand.
TGGATTTTTCCATATTTCTGGCTTTATTTCTTCATAGTCTTATCTCTTTGAGACCAATTTACTTTCTTCTGTAATGATTTCTTATGTTCAAAGGCCCTTGGTTCTTCTGCTTTCTTTTCAGAATATCTTCCTTGCCCGGCCTGGTGTCTGGCACTTATCCAGAACATTTTTAAATGGAGTAAAGAAGTGAGCCATAACTCTTAAGAATCTTTAGCAACACGTCATTACTTGAATTATCCTTCCCAGACTAAAGGAAGATTTGGAAGATGCAGAGTCCTGAGATCTAGCAAGAATGCTATGATTCCAGGCCGCTCCTTTCCCTACTGCTTCTCTATACTCTTTGCGATTGATGGCTTCTTTGTCTTCTGACAGCAGATTTTTTTTTTTTTTTTTTTAGTTTGTAATGGTGGACAAGGGAGTGACGTCACTTTAGTCATCCTTTGTGACTTCCTTTCCTTTTATACAAATGGGTTAGACCTGGGGGAACAATAATAATTGTTCTTATAGCTTTTTAAAAAATTAAATCTACCAATTTTCCCTCCTCTCCAATTACTTCCCTATCCACCTCCACCACTTTCCCTCTCAAATTCTTGGGCTCTTTGTTTAAACCCACCGAGTCCTCTTGGTGTTGGAGGTATGTGACCTGATATAAAAGCCCTATTAGAAATAGATTGTTCCTAGGAAGCTGGCACAGAAGGATAAAAATGAGTTCTAGGCCAGCTTGAGCTGTATAGCAAGAGTTTCTGTCTATAAAATATAAAGAAGAAGGGAAAAAGAAAAATAAGAAAGAGCTAAATTTTTTCTAGACTAATTTAATGATAAATTTAAATTTTGGTGGAAAAACTCAGTCATTCACCATATATGACTGCAAATGTACTAAAAACAAAGCCAAGGGTGTTCTTCGTTTCTACCAGCCGTTAAGTACCCCTGACCCTCTCAAGTCTTCTTCCTCTTCACGTTATTTCTTTGTTGTTCTTGAAATTGAAGAGAGACATAAGATTCTTACAGACAAGTAAAGGAAGAAGCTGTGGCTGTTACGGTTCAATGTATTCTGAACTCTTGAAATTGGGGGACTATTTATACTCCAAGACAAATAGATATCACATTAACAATAGCAGATGTTGTAAGGAAGGGTAGAGTTTATTGCAGACTATTTTATGCGGGATCTGAGGCAATAGGGGTTTCCTGTGGTGGAAGTCAAGTGGGCAGCTGCAGCTTGACAAGACAGAGCTCATTGTGTTATGGTGGAAGCTAAGTACAAACCGCAGTGTGATCTCTGTTGGTGAGGGCAGGCCCATGTTCACCACTTCTGGCATGGTTTTCTTACCGATCTCTGTCATTTCTTGCAAATCAGAGAAGATTGATTAGATGCAAGGAGTACATTGATCAATTCTGAAGAACACTGAAGATGCCTCATATTCACAAGTATGATTGGAATATCTTTCCTTCCTCTTCCCACATCTTATAAATATTAGCATTTAATAAAATACACATTTCTTTCATTTATTTTGAACTCTTTCCAAAGCTAGCAAATACCAGAACCCCAAATGTTATGATAGGATAAGTTCTTTATTGGTTTGCTTTCTTTTCATTCTTTCTGTTTTCACTGTGTGATTCTTTTTCATTATAAATCCTTATGTTTCTAACTCAAGGAGCCTGACTAATCAGAAGGGCTTCCAGCAGAGGTAGACAAATATTCTCAACATGGTCCTCTGCCTTTACAGATGCAGATAGCTCTGCTATTCAAAGGAAATGAAGAAGTCAGGTCCATCCGAGACAGGGGATTTCCTATTCTGATAAAATATGATAGCTGTTTCAAGTTAGTTCTAGAAAGCTGAGGGACAGAAACAAGATGATCACAGATGGCAGAGGAAATGGGTTCCTCTTATCCTGAATGGGACTAACGGAGGATTCTGACAAGACTGTGTGTTTGGGAGGTACTTACCAGAGAGAGGAATGGAGAACAGCGGTAGTAAAACAAAGGAAGTAATATCATTTAGACAACCATAAAGAAATGATGGATAGTTACAACCTTCTTTTTTATGTTTTACACAAAAGGGGATATGTAGTGATACATAATATATTTAATAAAAACCAGTCTGGAATATCAGAGAAGCGTTTTGAAGACATTATGGCAGGTATCTCAAAATTTCTCATGAACAAAGTGGATGATACAGATTTATTTCTCTGAGTAGCTAAAGTAACTTTGCTTCAAGTCCAAGAAAGCAAAGTGGTCCATCTAATGTGGTAGCCATTAGAGAGTTTCAAAGGTGAAGTTTAGGCATATTAACACCCCCCCACACACCGTGTGGCCCTGGGAGCCATACCAGTGAGTGGAGTCTGAGATGTTCAAAGCAGCACATAGGAGCTATGGAACACAATCTCTAAGGAAATGGGTGGCTGATGATAGGATTGGAGAGTCAGTGCTATCAGCTGACTCTAAATCCTGTACCAGCTGGAGAATGTATGGGATGCAGAGAAATGAGGAGACAGCAAATACTGTGGAATGAAACAAGAGAGAATAAAGTGACATGAACGGTGCTAACGACCTGGGAAACAGATGGATTCAGGTTGACTGAACTTGTGTCATCCAATGTAGATTTCAAAGAGAGAGAAGAAGCAGCAAAGATACTTCCCTCTTGATGCCAGATGTAAAGGTTGGTCCCTGGAGGAAAAGCAGACATGGAGAAGCATCATTCCACTTTAGACCTAGTGAATATGTGCTGTGTGCAAGACACCCACGTGTTGCTGCAGGGATTTAAATGCATGTATATCTCTGTAGTTCAGGGATGAATGATAAGTCAATGTATTTAGAACCATGTATCAGTAATGATGGGGTGGGAAGAGATTGTGTGCAGCAGCAGCAAACCACCAGCACGGAAGGAAGAATATTTACATAAGGAGGCTTTAAAGTGTCTGTAGAGAGCTGGGCATGGTAGCATGCACCTTTAATCCCAGCACTTGAAGGGCAGAAGCAGGCAGATCTATGTAAGTTCCCAACCAGTCTGGTCTATAAAGTAAGTTGCAGGACAGCCAGGACTGTTACACCAAAAAAACGCTGTTGGGAAAAACAAAATAAAACAAACAAATAAAAATGCATGTAGAGGAGTAGATAGACATGAAGAGAGAATATAAAATTGCTATAAGGTTCACTGCATTTATGATATAAAAATATTTTAAGGCATGGCATGATATTGCAGCCAGTGACAAAATAAACCTTTAGAAAAAAAAAAATCACTGGATGTAGTTTCATAGGTGATCTCTATAGAAGCAATTTCCATGAAACTAGGTTTTAATTCAGGCAAGAAATGAGTTGAGGAGTAAGTTGGCAGACACAAAGATAGTGAGGTAAAGTCTTTAATTTAGAAGGCTCCAGCAAGTGTGACTGATTAGCAGGAAAAGGAGAAAGACAGGATGGTTTAGGAGTTGCTGAGATGAGGAAAAGGTGTGCTAAGACTGGGGACGTCTTGATCATCTCTGATGCCAGCGAGTCAGTAAACTGAATAAAAGGGCAGAGTTTTGTGCCTCGCAAACTGAGAGCGTATGATTCAAAGTTCAGATAAATGAAAGGACACAGTTATCTAACGAGGTCAACCAGGGCTGCTGTCCCGGCCTGTTCTCAGCTCTCTGTGACATGCTTCCTAGAACACACATGGCCCTTTGTTCTCATTTGCAACAGGTCACCTTTGGGGTCAGAGGTGATCCTTAATAGAAACTGAAGCACCTCAAGTAAGGCAAAAGAAAGAAGAAATGGTGAATTGAAATGTTGGCCGAGTTATTTTTAGATGTTTTAAATATTTATCCTTAATTGAGGTGGTCATCGATCTTAACTGAGAAATAACTCCTATTGACTATAAAAAATGTATCAGACTATTACAGTGGTGGTCATTTTTTAAATTATTGATACTGAATATATATATGTCAATAAAAATCTCTTGTGTATTCTGAAGTTTCTTAAAAAAGTGTGTGTGTGTGTGTGTGTGTGTGTGTGCGCATGAGTGCACATGTGTTTGGTTGGCATTATACAATATATGTATAGATATCAGAGAGCAACATGTAGGAATCATTTTTCTCTTTCCACCATATGGGTCCTAAGGTTTAAATTCTGTCATTGACTTGATTGTGCGGCACCTTTCTATAATGAGTCATCTCATCAACTCATGAACACATCCTAATAACCACCATGGGATCTATGTTTTAAAAGCTATGGTTTTTAGTCTACAAAATATTTGGTTAGCATATGAACATTCGGGTCATTTTAATTTTGATCTAATGTATCTGTGCCATAGACCAAACGAATGTTACGTATATATGAAACTGACTAGTTTGGCAGGAAGTTGACATAAATTTTATTTATATTTTGGGAGAGTAAGATTTGAACCCTCCTTGAAAGTACATGGTAAGAGTTTGGTCTGGGGTTGGATTACAGGGAAAAAAAAAAAACAAAAAAAACCCAAACAACTCAACAAACCAACAAAGGCTGGTAAAGAATGGGAAGTTAGGAGCTAAGTAAGGATGACTATTCTTGAGTGCATAGACAATTCCCGGTATTTAATGGCTCCTCCTTCATCTCTTCCTCCTCCTCCGCCTTCCTTTTCTCCTCCCTTTTATACATTTCCCTCATATCTTGTTCTTATGTTTTACTATGAAAGAATACTTAAACAAAGTTAAAATTAGAATGACATCTGTGATGTCCATAAATTTGTGCTTGGATGATAGAAAATAGCATTCCAGAAAGGAAATGCCTCCTTGGAAGGTGAATGTGTCTCACACGTGTTGGTAGCAGTTTCCAGTACAGATCAATAGCCCACCTTTGATCTATGTGAGAGCACAGATACTCAGAGCTGTTGGTTTCTTGTGAGATCAGACACACACTACTAGATGCCACACTAGAGTTTATTCAGGGAAGTTGCCGAGCAGGTACAAGGGAGTGAAGCAGGAGACAGACTTTCACGTGGAGACTACTTTTAAGGGAGCAGGTGGGCACAGATTTACATAGCCACGCCTAGGGGCGTGCCCTCAATACAACTTGTTCTGCTGGTGCCATGTTGGGTTTATCACTACCGTGCGGCCCCTACAAGCCAGGAATTCTTATCTCTGGGTGCCATGTTGGGTTATCGGATTAGCACTTTTACCTTGTAGCTGCTACATTCCAGGAATCCTAACAAGAAGAATGAGATGTGAGAGTGGGAGATAAAGCACAAGTTTTTCCAATTTTTCTGGTTATAAATTATAGCGAAAATTATAATTGATTTTCAGAAATATGACCCTGGGGCCTTTAAGATTTGAGTGCCTTTTGTATCAATTTAATAAATTTAATTATTATTTAAATTAATATTATGTTTAAGTGAATTTTTGTTATTAGAAATTGATATTTTATGGAAGATGCCTTACTGCAGTAAGGTCTAACTTCTGCTGGGTCTGGGATGATGATTCAGTGGGTAAATGCTTGCTTTACAAGCTTAAGAACCTGAGCTAGGACCCCCATCACCCATGTAAAAAGCTAAGTGTGATTGTTTGTGTCTAGACCCTCATTGCTAGAAGCGGAAAATAGGAAGGGTCCAGCTGGCTCTATGGCTAGCCAGTCTAGCCTTTAGTTCCAGGATCAATGAGAGACTCTGTGTCAATAAATAAGGCAGAGATGGATAGAGAAAGACACACAATGCTGATCTTCAGCTTCCAGAGGTACATGCATGGGTACATATACCCATACGTGAACACACACACACACACACACACACACACACACACACACACACACACACACACACACACACAAGTAAAAAGTCAAAATAATAACAAAAACTTGAGCTAACCAATGCTTTCTCTTTCTTGTCCTATAGCCCATGATTTTCTGGTATTTCCAGAGATACCGCTCAAGCATAATTAAAAGCTAGCCTAGTTTTGTTTTTTGTTTTTTTTTTTTTCGTTTTGTGTTTTCTCTATTTCCCTTTCCCCTCCAAGCACACCAAGCATACATTCTGACCTCATTTCCAGGTATTTCCTGGATATTTTCACTTAGAAAGTCTTTAAAGTGTAATTAAATGAAGCTTTCCAAGTGGACTTTTAGGTGAAAATGAGGCCCTATGGGAGGGACATTTTCTGTAGAAGAGTAGCTATCAGTTTGTGCTACATTGCAGATGAGCTGTTTCAGGTTTCTGAGGATGGAGTTCTAGATGGAGTTGTACCTAATCTTTTCAAGCATCTTTGAGGTCCTTTTACTCAGCAGCCCCTAAAGCTCCTGTAATCTCTTCTTTCATTTCTTCATATGCAAACATTTTGAAGAAGTATGTGCCCCTATGTGCACTTCCCTACTCCTCTATCAATCTCTCTCCACTAAAATGTGGCTTCTTATTATTATTTCACTGCAATCATCCTGAACTATATTAGCATTATCAAGTTGATTGGGTAGCTCTGCCTTCAGCAATGTAGCTTCTGTGGCCTGTGACTCTGACTCCAATCCCTTTATTAAAGTATTATCTTCATTACTTGCATTCTGTTTCTCCTACCTTCCATTAACAAATAAATAGAAAAGCAGAGTAGGCTGGGAACATAACTTACACCAGCACCCCTATTCTTTGTATGTACAATTGGATTTTCTTCCATTTTATATTAAATACTATGCAAATTAATCTTTAAATCCATTTCTGACCTGATCACTGCTTTGAGACCTTTGAGATGAGAATATAGCTAAGTACTGAGATGCTTGCCTAGTTAGTCCAAGCTTTGGAATTGAGAGAGAGAGAGAGAGAGAGAGAGAGAGAGAGAGAGAGAGAGAGAGAGAGAGAGAGAGAGAGAGAGAGAGAGAGAAGGGAAGCCACCACTACATCAGTTACTTCTTCTCATGTTCACTATCTGGTCTACCGTGACTTTAAGTGTTTCTTAAACTCTTCTTGTTAACTATATTCTTGACCATCCCTTCTTTCCCACCTGGAACTTCTCAGAGCCTTTCACATTCATTAGTAGGTCTGTGCCAAAGACACTTTGATCTGTTTTATTTGAGACTTACTCCTACCCCAGCCACTTGTCCATCACCTGTTTTGTTGCTTTAGAGGAGTCATTCTCAGTCTGTGGGTTGAGACCCTTTCAGAGCTTGAAGAACCCCTTCACAGGATCACATAGCAGATACCCTGCATATCAGTTATTTATACTATTATTTACAACAGTGACAAAAATCACAGTTATAAAATAGCAACAAAAATAATTATACATCTTGAGGTTACCACAACATAAATACATTAAACTTTCACAGCATTAGGAAGATTGAGAACCACTGTTTCAAAGCATTAGAGCTCACATTCCAGCTGCTGGCCAATCTCTCAGGTAAGCAGTCACTTTCTGCTGATGCTGCCATAGCCTCTCATTTGAACAGCCAAAATGCCTTCTCAAGTTCTCCTTCTTAGTGTCTATTAAATTCATTTTCTCTTTTCCACTTGTCTCTGTCATGGTGTGAAATTTTTCCAAAATGATAGTAGTAACAGCTATTCTTGGCTTTACTATTATTAACCTCTAAAATCCTATGGTCTGCCCAACCCTTAAGTATCTTTTCTCAGATGCAAATTCAATTCTGTCAAAGTATACATAAAATTCATAGTGTCTCCCTTTATTTTCCAAAATACATTCCTAGTTTGCTAACATAATGATGTGCTTAGTGATCTAAAGTCAAATATCACAAGACTAATAAATATATCTGCCCTTCTTATATAACTGCAGAGTTAATCTTGGGCTGTCTATACTTTTCTATAATGTTACTTTGAATCATTGTCTCCATTTCTTGAGTACCTATGCCTCATCTATCCTGAGGAAGATAGATCCCAACTTAAAAGTGATTATGGAATAATAGACTCTTTATACCAACTTTATGTTGACTGGCTGAAATGACTGTTAGAGGAAGCATGTGGAAAGGCAAAGATATCACATCTAATTACTGTCTCCTTGTACTTTTAACATGGCTGGTGTGACACTGAGGCAGAAACAATACTCTGGAAAAGTATTGGGTACCCTTCTGAGGATGATCATTAGAGCAGAGATGCAAGTGAACCATTTTGATCCCCTCAGAAATAGCACTTAAACATCTTGACTTAAGCACATTGACTTGAGCATATTTTTACATTTATTTTATTAGTTCATGTGTATAAGTGTTCTGCATGCATGCATGTATATGCACATCATGTATTCCTGGTTCCCAGAGAGGTCAGAAGAAGGTTCCAGATTTCTTGGGACTAGAGTTACAAAGAGCTGTGAGCTACCATGTGGGTGCTTGCAATCAAACATGGGTCTTATTGAAGAGCGAGTATTTTTAACTGCTGAACCAAATGTCTAACCTCTCACCTGAGAATCTCCATCTGAGAATCTTGACTTGATCAGATTGAATTGAGAACTTGACCTGAATATTCTGACTGCAATACTTTTTTTTTTTTTTTTTTAACTTTATGCTGTTTGGTCTATGGCTCAGGCACATTGCTAGCTAGCTCTTATATCTTAAATCAACCCATTTCTATTAATCTGTCTGCCATGTGGCCCGTGGCTCATCCGTCTTCCTTACATGCTTCTTCTTGGGCAGCTGGCTCGATCTCTTTCTGACTCTACCCTTCCTTTCATACCTATTCTGATTCCTCCTCCTACTTCTTCTATGGTGCCTGTCATGACTCAAAACAACTCCTTTATTTAAAGATTGGGATTCACAGAATACAGAAAAGCATTCCCACATCACTTCCCCCTTTCTGTCTAATCAAAAAGGATGGTTTCAATTTTAACATAACAAAATTACATTTAACAGAATAGCCATCAAGCAAGAATTACAATTACAATAGCTAGTCTATTTGTATTTAGCAAAATTAAAGAAAATACTCTATCATCTACCTTATCTTTATGAATCTAAAGTTTCATATCAATTATACCTTTTAAATGACTAAGAAAAACTGTACCTATAACTATCTAATCTTCAACTACATCAAAGACCACAATAGGATATATTTACCCAAGTAAACCAGAAGTGCAAGCGACTTCTAAAATCTAGAAAGGACAGAGATGACACCTATCTGCCAGGACAGTCACCCAAAGTTCCTTTATAAAGTTGGGGCATCCATCTTCAGCCTACAGGCCCAGAGTCACTTTTCATTTCAGTGAAGCAGGAAATCTGCTCTGCCCATTCTGGCACAGTTCATCAGTTGCTTCTACTTGAGTCCTGAAGAGTCTGACAGTTTTCTCTGCAAAGCAGGAACCTGAAGGACCATCTCGGTTTGTTCTGCCAAAGTTCAGAGGTCACCTTCCTATGGAACCTGCATGTCTACTTCTAACAGTATACTGTCAAGCAGTTAATATAAGAACAGGTTTATGTCCATTGGCTAACCAATGCTACAAATAGACTCCATATGGAGTTTCTTCAATGCCCATTTTTCTCTTGAAGTAAATTGGTGCTGCCAGGAGCAGATCTGTCTTACTGTCCAGAAAAGTCTAAGTTCTTAAATTATTTTAAATGCCATATTCTGTAGGTCTTAGAAGTATTTGAAGATTACCTACCTAATTGAAATATATTTTTGTATACCTAAAAATCCTAACTAACCTAACTATAAGTTTGATTATCAAAGGTGACTATTAACCTTCATTTCTTAATTATACATTACAATTTTAAATCAGTTACATGAACATCATACCTGAAACAAGAATAGAAAAACACATACAACAGCATAACAAAATTGACCTTAAATTTGTATCAATAAACCAAAATCTATACCAATGTAAAGCATTTTGAGATTAACAGCTGATTTCCTGATCTAAGTAAATTCAATAATCTAATTTTTTTAAAAAATCATTTATATACCATATCCCATTTTTCTTCTTAGAAAGAGATTAACTATGACCATTAACCATTTATAATGAAAACAAACATCTAGAAACAATATTTGGGGAATTTGGGCATTGTTTTCCATTACTACTTTCTGCTGATTAAGGGGCGTTGAAAATCTCACGGTTGTTGAGGCTGGATCAGTCTGCAGCTCTGAAGCTGATATGGCCATCTCTTCTCATCAGGTTTTTTCAGGGGGTCTTGGTTGATGAAACCATATTTGCCTGGAAGCAATCCACAGGTTCTCATCTTCTGTGGAAATAAAAGCAGAACTCTTCCGAAGCAATAAATCCTTAGACACAAGTTTCAAAATCAAAATATCTTTAAAATATATTTTTTTGTTTAACTTAGTAGCCTTTGCATTTGCAATCCATTGTCTTTTTGTAGTTAGCTCATTAACAGTTAAAAAATTAAAAGAAAACACAATAACAACCAAAACCCAGATTTTGTGTCTATTTTCCATCTTGACATAGCTTATTATATTTTTAATACTCTATTTCTCTTTTTAAAGACTTTTTTATCCTCTTTCTTTTCTCTCTGAAGCCTATGTACCTTTTACACACATTGTAACCCATTTACAGGTTTTTCATTTCATTTGAATCTTTTTTATTGTGAATCCTTAATCATCTTCTAACCACAAGAGCTTTTAAAATACCCTCTCTAAAAGAGCAGCATAGTTTTTGCAGATTAGGCTGAATCACTAAGTTCTCTTAAAGGGACCGCGTCTCTATTCGTGGCCAGAGAACAGAGCAGACTAAAGAAAATGCTGCTACTAAGAAACTGTCTTTGTTTCCTTTTTGATCAAAATAAACAGAAACTTTAAATCAATCACATGCTACTGAGCCTTCTGTCAGGTTTCAGGAACCTGCCTGATTGCAGCTTACACTGCCTGCTGCCAGTCTGCAGGTGCCATTTTGAATGTGACCCGGACCCCACTCTTTCTTTGTACAATGACCTGCTTCAGATACATAATTTGGAAGCTCCTTTTGCTCAGTTTCTGCTAAAACCCTTTTTAAACTTTCTCAGGCTTTCAGTGGATACTTGGCCCACGTTGGGAAGCCATCAGTTGCAATGGTGCGGTTTCTTGGTCTTGGGCGGACAAAGATCTGAGACCCACAGACCTGCTGCCCAAGACCGCTTAGCCACCCTCCGCTCACGTCCCCAGAAACGACTCAGATGCTTATATTAACTTTATGCTGTTTGGTCTATGCTGCCTGTCTTAACTTGAGCGTCTTGATTAGAGGATCATGTGACTATCCTCTCTTAATCATGATGTGAGAACCACGACTTGTGTGTATTTTATTGCTAGTTGAGCTTTCTAAGAATCAAGATACAAAACATGGATGACATCATACATTTGGTGTAAAAAAGGGAGAATACACAAACCATGACCTAATTGATAACTGCATAAAATTCTATGAATCGGGAGCCTTCCTAATTTTAAGATACAGCTTTCATACCTGCCAAAGAAGGATGAAACTTGGTATCCATTCTGAATTTACAGTATAAATATGAGGCTTTGGTAGTTAACTATCTATCATAGGGAATATTAGTTTGAAAAAACAACAAAATAATATTTTTATTATTTCTTCTGATTTAAAATTATATTAACTAATCAGAATTTTTATTTATCTGTTTATTTCCATGTTAATTCTTCTGATTGCTTGAAGGAATTTATCCATTAATGATAGCTATCAAATGCTAAAGATCTTAACTGTCAAAGAAAGAAGAATTTATTATGACATAATAAAACAAATAAGAAGAAAAGATACAAATAAGATGTAACAAAACCAGAAGATAGTGTTTTTATTTTCTCTGTACCCTTTCTGATTCAGGTATAATTAGTTGAAACAACAAATGCTAATAATCTACAAAATGGACATAGCCATTTAGAAATAACACAAATGTTTTAATTATTTAAATATCTTGAAATCCAGTGTCCTTCTTATCAAATTGCAAAGGGAGAAATATACACAGTTAGAAAGGTTATTCCTGCTTTTTACCTAAGTTTTTCATATATATATATATATATATAGAGAATATATATATATTCTATCCATTTAAAAAATATTTACTTCTACTTATTAAAGAATGTATCTATACGTGTATGAGTGTGTGCATATTTGAGTTCACTTGTGTTTATGAATAACTACATAGTCTAGGAGAGAGAGTTGGGTCTCCTGGAACTGCATTATATAGAGGTGTCTGTAAGCTTTCATGGATGCTATGAACCAAACCTGGATCCCCTGCAAGAGCATTATTGCTAATAACTGCTGAGCTATCTCTCCCCACCCCACATATGTTTGTTTGTAATAGCTCCTAGGAATGTGTATGAATGTTATATACACATTAATCTAAGCATGCTATGTCATTGTGAAATGTCTTTATTTTTGTGCTCTGAGGGTATGGATATTTATTTTCACTTTTATATTTTACTAGCACAAATAGAAATACTCGATAGTACTATTAGAAGGCAAGTATAAAGTCACCACCCCGTCCATGCACAAAAAAGATTTCTGTTAATTTTGCATCCCACAGAATATGTGATAATTTCAATTCTGGATACTATTTATATCCCCAAAAAAACTGGCACATGCATGCCACAGTACGTAGAACAATATGTGGTTGGCAAAGGACAACATGCAGGAATTGGTGAAGACCTAGGGGTCAAAACCAGCCCATTGGATTTGACCATAAATGCCTGTGGCTGCTCAGACCCATTGCCTACCCTGAATTCTCTATTCTTCATCAAGAGAAATACATGGGATTTATTTCTGCAAGTTGTATTGAGATATGATAGATCTTACATAGAGTTTTAAAATGCATGAGTACTTATATAGAATTGTTGATTTTATCTCAACCTATGAAGCCTAGAATATTGTTTGTTTTCACCCAAACACAGAAAGATTGTTGAATCCTTATCTATGGAATCCCCACACATTTACATAGAGTTGATAAAATAACTGATCTCTGTAAGTTTCTCTAGCACTGTAGTTTAATGCTAATTTGGGCTTTAATATCACAAATTCTGTTTCCATGTGTATGCCTCTATTGCCTTGATATTTTTATCTCATTGGACATGGCACTGAGTGTAGGGCAATGGGAGGTTAAAACTGGTAAACAGATTTCCCTAGATGTTCATTCATAGGAAAAGACCATTTTCACTTGTCAGAATTGTAATTAAAAACACTTAAAATTCACTCTAAACACAGTATTTCTAGTGAGGATAATTTAAAATGACATGGTGGGCTAGAGAAATACACCTTAGAAATAAATGTCAGAGTTTTCTGATTTCCTCTCAACTGAACTGTAGAAGCTGCTGTAGGATGTGAATGACTCAGTGGTGAGGATTTTAGTACAGAGGGCAAGGAAGATGACATGTTCCTTTTCCTGGTTCTAGGTCAATAGCTTCAGACTCAGCATCACCAGTGCCACTGACAAAAGGTATCCAAGACCTCACTATTAGGTAGCTGAACAGCATTAAGAGAGTTCATTGGATGAAATATAATCTAGGATTACTGTCACAGTCATCAAGACCAGTATCTTCACAGATTTTTTTTTACTTTTCTGGTGGCAGGGAAGTCTGTACTCATTTCTCTGGTTGAAGAGATTGCATGTTTAATGTCTTAGATAAAGCATGCTGTTGTAAATCCTGCCCAAATTTAGCCTGAATAAAGCACTCAAGAGTTTACCCTCAGTTTGACAAACGAATTGGTTTCAATTTTAAAACCATCAGTTACGTAATAAAACTGTATGCAGTCAAATAGGGTGAACTGGTTATGTCCAGGCAGTTTCCTTTCTGAAGAATGTTGTTAGCCGTTGAGTTCTCAGTTACTTGTTGAACTCCTAAACATGTCTCATACTACTGTGTAAGTGTGAGTATAATGTATAAATGTATTTAGTTCTTCACAGATTTCATAGGACTTTCAAGTTATGAACTACATTTTGTCAAAGGAGACAAGATTATAGGTATGTATGGAACAGAAGAATTCTGGCCTTAGAAAACTATACATGGTTTAATAAGTTCAGTTCTACCTTCTGAATGATCTGTGGTGGTTTGAATAAGAATGATCCTCAAGGGCTCATGTGTGTAAATAGTTATCAGGAAGTGGCACTACTTGGGAAGGATGAGGAGGTGTGGCCTTGTTGTATGTGTAGTTTTGTTGAAGGAAATATGTTACTGGAGATTAACTTTGAGGTTTCAAGGGCTCAAGCCAGGCCCAGTAGTTTTCTCTCTCTTCCTGCTGCCTGCTGATACACATGCAGAACACTCATCTGTTTCTGTACACATGTGCCATGCTTCCACCAGTATGCCAATGTACTAAACCTCTGAAACTATAAACAAGCCTCAAGTTAAATGCTCTTCTTTATGAGAGTTGACATGGTCATGGTGTTTCTTCAAAGAAATAAGACACTGACTAGGAACACAATCTGTGGAAGAGCTGGGAGGAAGAAACGGATTCTCAGGATGGGGACACAATTCACTTTCAATGTGTTCTTAGTTTTTCCTTGAGTAATATCAAGTAGCCGTTTACTTACAAGATAGAATGACAACTTTCACTAGAACCTACTTATAAAAGAATCTGGGAAAGAGAGATCTCTCAGGGCTAAGATATAGAGAAAATAAAATGTAATGACATTCCTCACACTTGCAATTGACCAAATTATGGCCAAGTTCTTTTAAAAATGTCTCCAATGAGTTGAGGGGAGGTGATAATTCAGTAAGCCAAGTTCCTGTCATATAAGTCCAGGAATCAGAGTTTGGACCTCCAACATCCACTAATATTTGTTTGTGTATAACTTGAGGTCTAGGGAGGCAGAGACAGGGAGATACCTGCATCCCACCAACCACCCTGAGTATCCAGTGAATAAGCTCCCAGTTCAGTGGGAAACTCCACCTGAAAATATAAACTGAAAAGTGATGATGGAAGAAGATAGGGGCTGCTAACCTCTATACTAACACACACATACACACACACACACACACACACACACACAGTGCACACACACATATATACACATGCACACACTCACACGCACGCACGTACACATACATATATACACACACACATGCACACACATGTGTGCACACACACATGCACACACATATACACACGCACAGACACGCACACACACATACATACATACCTGTGCACGTGAACACACACACACATGCACTTGCACATGTACACGCACACACACACACAATTTTTAGGAAACAGATACCATGTCCATCCTTAGAATGAATAACTCATGCAATTGATTATCATTTTTATGTGTATACACATACACACATCGCATAAGGGAGGGGACACAAATATTTGTCAAACTGTAGAATTGGGTTACTTTTTGTTTTCAATTAATAGTCCCCAAGTACAGAATATTATTGATAAATATCACAGAAATAGAAAGTCATTAACCACACAGTTCATGATTTTAAAATTATATGCTAAATTACAGAACCCAGTATGAAATTATCTTATAGTATTGAATAACATACTTTACATGGTTTCAAATGTTTAATTTTAAAAGTATTTTCTTTAAGATATCTCCAGGGAAACAGTGTCATGTCTCTAGTGTGTTGTCTGCTAATCCATATGAGAATACAGTAATTACTGCAGTGTACAGAGATTAACTGGAATGAAGTCATTATTCTCTGATAGAAGGGCCATGAATTTGAGGACAACCTGGGTGACATAAAAAGTTCTAGGCTAGCCTGGTCTATCTTATAATTTAAAAAATATATTTTAAAAACCATAACAGACTTAAAAGCAAAGCTCCAAATATTGAATGTCAGACTCTTTCATCAAGTTTTGATGTGGAAAATCACAGAGTAACATACAGCTGTTATGAATGAAAATTTGCATAAAGATAGAGTCTGATACTAATCTGGTAATTTAAAAACAAAAAGTAACAGAGACACCTAACCGATCTTTAACAGTCACACCACTATGGAATTTATACTTCAGAAAAAGAGATTTGTTTTCTGCCAAAAACCTGTAAGTGAATGTTTGTAGAGGTTTCATTGGTGATAGTTGAGAACTAAGAACAAACTGTGTGTCTCTTTTCAGGATAAACAAAGATGCTGTTTTCAGTATGTAATTGATGTTCCAAATGTAAAATAACATTATATATATATATATGATATATATATACATATATATGATACTAAAAAGCATGCACAGCTTCAAAAACTAGTATGCAAAGGATACATACTGTATGAATCCAACTGCATAGCGTTTTGAAAAATAGAAAGCTATGTAGTCAGTGAAAAGGTTCCCATATTCAGAAGTATGGCTATGGCAAAGGTATCAGCATTTAAGGAAGCCTGGGAGGTATTAGGGATGGTGGATTTTATGTCCTGATTATGATAATAGTTTTATGAATCTATGCATATGTTGACCTCAATAGAGCTGGATGGTGAATGAAAAAAAAAAAGGAACCATGTAATACTTTAAAAGTGAACATAAAATTCCTTAACATACTGTTTTTTAGAAAAGTATTTGAGATTTAGTCAGTGACATATTCTCAGGTTCATAAGTGAAGATTGATGTGGGAATGCCTTTCTGTATGCTGTGAATCTCAATCTTTAAATAAAGGAGCTGTTTTAGCCCTTGACAGGCACTGTAGAAAATATAAGCAGAAAAATCAGAATCAGTAGGAAAGGAAGGACGGAGTCAGGGGCAAATCGAGCAAGCCGCCCCAGGAGCAACATGTAAGGAACACAGGTGAGCCATGGACCATGTGGCAGACAGATTAATAGAAATGGGTTGATTTAAGATGTAAGAGCTAACTAGCAATGTGCCTGAGCCATAGGCCAAACAGCATGAACTTAATATAAGTGTCTAAGTCATTTCTGGGGGCCTGAGCAGCAACAGCGGGTAGCTAAGGGGTCTGGGGCTGCAGGTCTGTGGGTCTGGGCCTCTGGCCACCCAGGACCAAGAAACCCCATTGCAACAGAAGATAGTGAATTTGTAAACTATGGTACAATTCTCTGGGAGATGGCAAGTTCGAAAATTCAGTTAGAGTATCACTTTCAAAACCATATAATAGTCATTGTAAACATGAAAAGTTACCTCTAATTACTTCAAAAGCCAGGTGATGGAATCTTGTCTGAAGCCATCATTTTACTGTCTGATTGTGTATCTCTTCCGCAGGACTTGTTCTGCCATTAATTAACATATCAGCATCAGAAGAAAAAAAAAAAGATTAGGAACTTGCAACTAGAGAAAGTTTTGCTTAGGGACAAGCACATTGATAGCTCAGGCAGTGTTCTCCCATCGAAGCTGAGCTTTCTTCCCATTCAGTCTGAAGTCCAGTGGAAACCACATATTTATAGAAATAGGTGCTTGTGCTGCTTTGGAACCAGGGGAATCTCCATCCTAGATCACATCAGTAGCAGGCAGCATCTTAACATCTCACTTCTGGCTTAGGTTTACCTGCCTGCCGGTGCATCTGAGGGGGCTTTAGCTCTTCTTTATGGAACATTTGACCAGTGTTTGACTAGTACTTACAGTTCCTGAGCTGTTCACAGGAACCCTGAGAGAAGATATTTAATGGAGAGCAGCCAAGTCAGTGCCCACTCTTCAACCACACCTTTGTCTTTACTGCTCTGACAATATGCATTTGGGTCCAAATGATGGGGAGTGTGCTGGTATACTAATCCTACCTATGGTTTTATTTTTCTAGTCTGTAATGAAGTGATAAGATTACAATAATATTAAAGGTCACAGACTTTATACATTTAGAGATTCTGCACTTCATTTTTTTTTTCTTTATAGTTTCCGAGGGTTGGAATTCGTGACCCCACCCCCATTCATAATTGATCTTGTCTGGTTTGCTCTTGAGTATCTTGTGATGTGATCTTGTGATCTTGTCTCATGCATGAACTCACAGCTGCTATGGGTACATATGCAACCTCATGCCAAGCAAGTGTGCTTTTACTTCAGTTATCCATGGCCTCTAGTTCTTACAATTTTATGTTCCCTCTTCCATCATGATCCTTGGGTTTCAGAAGGAAGACATAAAAAGAACAACCATGCCATGTGGTCATTAAGAAACGTTAAGTTAGAGGCTGGATACTCTTTCTACTGCAGTGATTTCTCAGTGTTTCATCACAAGGGCATTTGGCAAGATCTGAAGACATTGTTGGTTGCCACACTTGGCCTTGGATATATTTACTGGCAATGAGTTGGCAGAAGCTGGAGTTTTTCTTAATATCCTGCCATGCCTAAAACTCCTCCTTACAAGAAGAAGTTACTTAGGCCACTAGCTTAGCAGGGAAAAGGTCAGTGGAGACAGCCCTATTCTGCAGTGAGGAGAATGTGTTTTTAATACTGTGTGAAGGGCTAAGCAGGTCAATACAGAACATAAATTCACTGTATTTTCACCAGGCTTCACAGTTCAGACTCAGGGCATGGAGGGAGTATATTTATTATTGTAATCAAGCAAATTGCAAAGATGTGTTAATGTAACACAAATTTCAAGGCATTCATTACAATAATTTCACAGCATGTTAGATTAGGCACACATACAAAGTAGCTCATTAAGTGGAATATTACTAGTATCATTTTAAGCTGGTAAGAATGGATGGTGTTCCCCCTTCTCTATTGCAGTATATTTTAAGGGATCATTCATCAGATTTTCTTCTTCTTCCACCACTAAAAATAAGTGAAGTTTCTGGAACTCATACCAGCCGTATTCTCTTCCTCCCCCTTGAGTCCTCCAGAAGTAAATTTTTTGGTGTTCGTCTTCCACTCGATCCTGCCCTTAGCTGATTGATCATTAAATGTGGAGGATCATATAGACTCTTTCTAAATTTGGTTTCTGTAAAATCAGCTCTTTACACTGAGGTAAGAAATGAGATGCAATATTTCTGCCTGGGAGAAGATTATGAAGTTGCCTGTGATGCGGGATAACTGTAAGAAGATATGGGAGCACCTCAGCCCTTGGTTGCAGACCCCAAAATGTGGCTCTTGCTGAATATTTGGGCAGATTTGGCTTATTGAGTGCTCCTCCAAGACCTCATTTCTAGAAATGTCAGCTCTAGTCCTGTTTGTCCAGAGAACAGGTACTACTCTGTGGACTTCTTGATTGTCCCTGCAATCCCTCTGTGGTGAAGTGCCTTTGCAGAAGCCTCCCTAGTATAATGGCTCACAGAACAGGGGAATCTGTCCTCGAAATCACAGTATGACCTCAAAGTCAGTCTTGCCATTCTCTTTAAGTCTATAAAGGTTTTTCTTTAGAGAAGCAAGTGTCTTAAGTTGAAAGCTGGGGTGCATATTATCACAAGTTTTCAGCTAAATTCAAATCAAGGCAACAGATTCTGGCTTCTAGAAGAAGAGACAATAGTTTACTTGCAGCTGGGAAGAGGGAGAATAGCAAAGGCACCATGCAAAGCAATGTTTCTTCATTTAGAGCTTGTGTTGTTTGTCATGTGTTCTTTGCATGTGGAGATACATAGGCATCGGACAGGTAGGCAGGGAAAAGATTTTCATTCTAGAATTTACTATTGCAAAGAATCTGGACCGCCTTTGATCTCTCAAGATGGTGGGACCTATTTTGCTTCCCTGAAGATTCATAATGTTCATATTAATATTGTTTTAAACCAGTGATCTGAGGCTACTGCCAATAATCTTTACTTTCTGACCCTGTGAAGAAAGTGTGTTCCACATGTCAGAAGTGTCGTTCGCAAACCTAAAGAGCATCCAGTATGGGTGCCAGCTGAATCAGCCTGAAAACGCATGCCAGAAATAAATGAGTTGATGAAAGCCATGTCTGCACAATTGAGTGGATTTATGGACTTCAAGATTTCTTTTTTATACCTTCTCTTCTCCCTCTCCTCCTTCACATACCCTCTTGTTCCACTGTTCCTTCATCCTCCTCCTCATCATTCTTCTCCTTTGGAAAAATTATCCGTCCATTCCAGAAATCACAATGTCCAGTATCGTATAGAAAGGTTATAGGGTTAAGTTTAAGGTTGCATTATAAAGACAAGTTAAAAGCTTTAATTTATATTTGAGAATAACAAGATATGAAAGGATTTTCATGAAAATCCTTTGTTCATTACATAATGTTTATTTAGCAAGATCAGAGTTTTTAATAAAATTAAACT
Source organism: Phyllotis vaccarum (assembly GCA_033318265.1). Taxonomy (NCBI): domain Eukaryota; kingdom Metazoa; phylum Chordata; class Mammalia; order Rodentia; family Cricetidae; genus Phyllotis; species Phyllotis vaccarum. Next base: position 57,316,408 of record JARWLC010000008.1, read on the forward strand.
GTGGGTTTTATTGAAAAGATCTAAGAAGTAAGGCCTCTGGCCCTTAAATCCTGCTGATTTAAAGAAATATCACTAAATACTTTAAGTCCAGTTTTATCCAGCTTTGTCTGCTTTCCATTGTGTGTGATAGAATTAGAACCCTAACTCCTATTCTTTGATTCTTTAGTTTCTTGTTTTCTAATGTTGGCAAGATTTCTTGCTTGGGCATGTTGTTATTTGAGGGGCCCAGTGGAATTTCAATCCTGTCTTTGGTGTTTCTGAAGGAAGTCACCATCATCTAGCTGCTGGGGAAACTACAAGCATTTCAGTGAAAGTGTGGCCATTCAGCAGCACCACATCCTTTAGGGCAGAAGCAATAGGGCTGTTATCACCTACTCTGCCCAAGGAAGTTCAGAGCTTTGCCTGGATCCAGCATTATAATGATACTCTCCAAACCCTGTTGACTTAAGTAAAATGGTCCCTCCGGATTTGGAAGACTATGTGGAAAGAGTGGTAATGATCAAAGTCATTCTTTTGTTTTGGCTGCGTTGGTATGGTGATGCGGCTTACTAAAATTGCCAGTACAATTTGAATATTCCGGGGGTGTCAGAATATGATAGGATTTATATTTGGAAGAAAGAAAGAAAACACCCGTGGAGACTGATGTAAATCAAAAATCTAAAAGAAGTCAGAAGGAAAAATAATTAACAGTGGGCCTAATAATGACAGGGATAAAGCCAGCTGGAATGGGAGTTGGTGAGGTAGTAAAGTAGTGTACACATTTCCCAGAATTTTATTACTTGAAAATGTAATAAAGTGATTATAAAGCACTGGAATACAATAGAATGGACAATGACATGGTGTTGAAAATTGAAATGCTTGGAGTTTACTTTCTTTAAGCCACTTTAAGAAAAAATAAAACAGCAGCTTGTGCTCTGTGGATCCCATTTCCTACATCAGCTAAGTAGGAATAACAGCAGAATCTATGCCATGGAGACGTTGTTAGGATTAAGTGAGTCAATGCCTATGAAGCACTAAGAACAGGCATTATTGCTCAACACTTTTAGATGGGATTGTCATTTTTACTATTATTTTGGTGGCCAGTTTACTGCCATCTGTGACTCAAATGAAGCTGAACACAATACCTCTACACATAATGTGGACTGAACAATTCTTTAACCAAATGGGCTGGATGGATTCCTATCTTATTTGTTCATCTAATTCTTCAACTTCTCTTTATCTTTAGGTAAGGAGAGAAAGGGCAGAGATGTTTTCCATTTATTGTGATGAACAGATTTGATATAAGCTTTGTAAACCATATCCAACAGACCCAGATATATGAACTGTCCTAAAGGAATGTTGGAAGCAGTTCTAGAAGAATTTCTATATAAAGTTGCAATTGCAACTTTTTTTTTTTGAGATCAAGAAAGCAGTTGCTTTCTGGGCTTTTGAATCTAATCCTTCAGAAATAGAAGTTAATGAATGTATGGTTCATCTTGAATTAGTGAGTGATGACAGGGAATTGATAGTGGAGGTATGTGTTAGGTGCTTAGACTGAGAATGGTAGATGCTAATAACTCAGTAAGGATGATGAATTTAGAGTCTGTTTCTCTCTCTTCTCTTTCTCTCTGTGTGTGCATGTGCGTGTGAGTATGAGAGAGGGGGAGGAAGAGGGAGGAAGGAAGGAGGGGAAGGGCAGTAAGAGAGAGAGAGGGAGAGAGAGAGAGAGAATCTCAAAGAACGCCTTCTAACTGAGTGAATGATGTCCAACATCATGGGAAGTCACAGTGGGAGGGGGAGGGGGAGAGGGATAAAGAAAATGCGTGGTGTCGAAGAGTAACTCTGCATCACATTAGTAAGAGCAGTGCTGGAAAGGTGTGACTGAGGAAAAATTGAAATGTTTATAGGAGTTGTGACATGGGAAAGATAAGACAAACTTAATGATACAAAAATTGCAGAGTAAAACAAAATCACCAGAAAGTGGGTCTTTGCGGGGGGGGGGGGGTAAGAACTTAGCAGAATTCCACTAGTGTGAGGATCTGATGAGTCATACAGATGAGAATAACCACTGTATAAGGAGTCGGGGAGCCGAATTCCAGGCAGAAGTTACTGAGGCACAGAAATGAGGGACAAACAATTGGAGGTTTAGATAAAGAGGAAAATCTCCTAATGTAGCATGCTCTAGACAAGTGGTCATGAGAAATGGAAGGTCCAGGATTAGCTCACTAGACAAAACTAGCTGGGGAGTTAATAAGTGATAAATCCTTTTCATGGTAAAGGTTAAAGGAATTTCTTATTTGATAGTGGCAGGTCTAAAGCTCCCAAAGCTAACAAAACTTTCTGAGAAATCTTAGGGCTCTCTGTTTAAGAGCACTGAGATTTGGCCAAGAGTGAGTTTTTAGAATCAGTTCTCTAGATCTTTCTATGGGTCTGTTGTTTACAAATCGACATAATCATATACTTGAAATAGTCAAGTCTTCAGAGAAATCAGAAACACTATAATATAACACACCAAAGACTGCGTTTAGAATTTAACAAACTAGTTTTTGTCACACTTCATCAAATAAATTTATAGTGTCAAATCATGGCAGCCTACTATACCCAACAGTATATACATCAGAGACAAAAATCTAATCTAGGCGACATGTGACTTAAAACAGTCACATCGCCTAACACCAGCCCTTGCTTAATCTAGTTCATTAATGGTAATTTTTGGTTAATTCAAGTGGATGGACCTTGGGGCGATACTATTTGTGGAACACAGTATGAAAACTCAGTTGCTTTTTATAATTCTATTTTTAAATTCTTTATGAATTCACATGGTTTGAATATAAAAACATTTTTGAAATCACTTTGGAGATTATAGCATCAGACTTTAACTGACTAACCCCTTCACGAATCTGTCTAGTCTTTGGGAGACATTATTTTTCTAGCTAGCACACAGAGCATTGAGTCATGGCAAGAGCATTGGCAAAAGATGTTAGAAGACAAACACTTTAAATTAATGACTTCTATTTTTGCATGAGAACTAAATAAACTGTATGAAACTGGGATTCAAACTTTAGGCCAATGGGAATGGAACCTCTTTTACTTGCCTATCCAAGTATTGTGAAAGGCAGTTGATGATGGATGAAACTGTGCCAAAGAACCAGGTTTGATGACTCCAAAATCGTTTCAGAAGTTGTCTCAACATGTTGTGGCAGGTGAATGTCTCTGGTTATTAACTACTATGAGATTTGGCTTTATCATTTGAAAAGTAGGAATAAAGGCTATTATTTTTCTCAATATTGCTAACATATAAATCATACAATATGTCAGTCACACAAAAATTTGCATTAACACATTATAACAAGGCTCAAAAACATTTACAGTTTTAAAAGTTGTTAAAGATGTTATGTGTATGAATGTGTGTATATGTGTGTATACTCAGGTGTAGTTTTCATTTTTTTCCTATTATCCTCCAGGTGTGTGTGTGTGTGTGTGTGTGTGTGTGTGTGTGTGCGCGCGTGTGCGTGTGCGTGTGCGTGTGCGTGTGCGTGTGCGTGTGTGTGTGTGTGTGTGTGTGTGTGTAAATGTCCTTGGATGGCAGGAGAGGATGGCAGGTCTCCCGAAGTAGAAGTTACAGTCAGTAGTGAACTGTAGTCTGTGGGTGCCGGGAACTGAACTCAGATCCTTTGTAAGGGCAGACAACAGCAGCCCCTAATTTCTAATTATTGTTGAAATCTTGTTTTCTCTGGTTTATCTTTATATTATCTTGCTTCAGAAAATATAATTAAACTCACATACCTAATCCAGTGATTCTCTTGCCTCACGTTTAATTTAGTGCCCTCTATTGGTGGCAGGCTAAGTCTTATAAAAAGTATTTCCGCATGTGAGGAAAATTGTCCTACAGAGAACTACAAAATAAGTTTATTTTCAACTATATTGCTGACTGTGAGTGAGGCAGAACCTTAGAGTTAATAATAAAAAATGGATGTATTGACTTTCTTCATTTTAACACACCAAGGTTGTATTGTGTGCCTGATACCTATTGGAGTACAGAAATATGAAAGCTGGGTAAAGTGATTCCTGCCATAATGGAGCTCAACTTCTAGAAGAAAGGAGAAGAAATAGCTTGTATAAAAAGTAGTGGATACTTAATTTGTTTGAAAGTTATGATTGCTATGAGCAAACAGAAGAAACACGCAGAGTATTTTGGAAGGCCGTAAAGCTGTGTACAAGTAGACAGCATGGGCCTTACTAGGGCAAGTAAGAGCATGGAGAGGAATGGGCAACATGAACACCTGGAACAGAACAGATCTGCCTTGGCTGAGACCCCAAATGGGATATGAGACTGAAGCATTTGAAAGACAGCCAGGGGGTGAGAGTGGGCTGAGCGTGGGCTGAGCAGAGAGACCAAGGGGAGAAAGGTAAAAACTGAGGGCAGAGGAAGAGTTTCAAGCTTTTGGCATATTTTTAAAGCCAATCAAATCTAATTCTTGGACTTTTGTAGCAAATGGCCTTCCCAAAGAAATACAAGGCAGTAGTTCCCAAGGCTTCTCTGTCTGAAGCAACAGTGCACACTGTAATCAGGCTGGGTGAGATTTATATCTGTTGGCCAAATCTACCATCCATGCCTGACAACACTATTAACTTTAGAGTAAGTTATTGGTGAATTCCATCATCTAGTAATCAGTACAATTTTTTTTTTTTGAGAAATGTCTTAGGAAGTCTAGCAACCACCTGACAGAAATTGACAGAATAGATCTTATGGTAAGGCACTGCACATAAGTGCTTACTGAACAGGTCATTTGTGTAGTAAGGATGAGTATGTTTCATTGACAGTAAGTGTGGCTTGAACACCACCATAACTACTACATGTCTGCATGCCCATGTGCTGAGAAGGTCAAATACATGCTAAGCAAGTTCTTATGTTTCAGCCAAATTCTCAGCTTATACAGGTTGATTGTTTGGTGAACTTCATAGAAGTTGGAATTATCTGGGAAGAGGAAGTGTTAGTTGAGAAATAGCCTTCACCAGATTGACCTACAGGCAAGCTTGTGACTGATGGTCAATGTGAAAGGGCCTATCCTACTTTGGATGGTGCCAGCCCCAAGAAGGTGATGTTGGAGTATATAAGTGTAGTGAGAGGTTTCTGGCCTGAACTTTCAGGTCTAGCCTCAAGGTTTAGACCCGCAGACCCACAGACCTGCAGAGACACACCGATGCTTACATTAATTTTAGGCTGATCGGCCTAAGGCCCAGGCATATAACTTGCTAACTCTTTACCCTTAAAACTAACCCATGACTCTTATCCTGTTTAGCCATGTGGCTAGGTACCTTTTCTCAGAGCAGTAAAGTTGTCCTCTGTATCCTCTGGCTTGTCTGGCAACTCTGGAGTCTCTGTGGCATCTCTGCTCTGTTCTTCCTGTTCCAAGAGTTTTCTTAGTCTGGTAGCCCCACCCACACTTCCTGTCTGCCTTTGGCCAATCAGTGTTTTTTATTAAACTTATAGACTAGACAATTATTTACAATGTAACATCACAAATCCACTACGTATAAGAAAGAAAACTGAGCAAATGGTGAGGTCTTCCATGGCCCCTGCTTTTGTTTGTAATTCCATGTCTCTGTCTTGAGTTCCTGCTCTGACTTCTCAGGATGGACAGTGACATGGAAGTATAAGTAAAATGAACTGGTTCCTCACCAAATTGCTGTGGTCATGGTGTTTATTGCCACAACAGAAGAAAAAGTAGGGCACAGCCTTAGTATCTTAAGTAATAACTTTAGCCCCTGATATGATCTATTAGCAACAATATAGAATATATAATCTTTATTTTATTTTATAGATAAGTAAAACCAAGTTCTCACAGTAGTGGAAAAACATGGACATGCCTGGCCTGGAAACCATATTCTTGCTGTAATTGCGTGGACTCTGCCATTCTTTCCTCTGTCATTATTCACTTTCAGCCTTTTCCTTCTGTGTCTGATTGTGGCCCCATAATGGTTCCTAAGCTATTACTTTCTCAGCCAGTGACATGGAAAAACAGAAGCCCTTGATAACAAAATCAATAAGGTTTCTTTGGGGGTAAAAAGAGAATGGCTACAAGAAGCATTTGGTGATTTCCTGATCTACAGGTCATGGGTACTTCTGGTCGGGGAGGTAGGAAAAAAGAGTGGAGTCGGGAGCATTAGGAGAACAAGCATTGTCTTATTCCATGAAGTTGTAAAAGCTTATTTCCTTTACTCCATTTTATGATATGAGAACAAGCGTGCTCTCAGTGAAGTTAACAGTAAGAAAATTCAAATAAGTAAATGGAAATACTTCTACAGGTTGTGTATAGTCAGCCCATCGACTTTTCTCTTGAGGGAGGTCAGGGAGGCAGATGCTGAGGAGAAAGTGAAGAGAGGAAACTCAGGTTAGTTTTATGATAATCATAACAGTGTAATAATGCCCTCAGTTAAGAATAATGAGTCTGAAATTTTGGGAAATAAAGTGATCTCTCCTTAGAGAACAGGAAAGAATTCTTCTACCTCTAGTAAATTGAATAGCATCAACAACTTGGCCAGATGCACTAAGATAGTGTCCTACAAAGGGGAAACTCTCATTAACATAGGAAACTATGCTGAAAAGACCAGTGGCTGGCTTTATCTGGAAAATAGTTCATCTCTGGAGTATTCAAATCAGTCTTGAATCTCAGCAAAAAGAGTTCTTTAGTTGAGGGAATAAGCTCCCACTTGAAGGATGTGGTCCAATTTTGCTTTTGACCCAGTGTATGAATTGCTTTTAACATAACACTCATATAACTGACTTAGTCTTATACATAGGGTGGGAATGGATACAGGGAAGGTTCTATGGGAATACATAAAGCTCATTCTTGTCCTTAGGAATGCTTATGAACAGGCCCTTGACTTTTTGCCAAACTACTTTTAACCTTCAAATCAGATGCCTCTAGGTTCTAACTTTATTTTGGTATGAGAGATTCTGCTTTAGTACTTATATCCCAGATCTTAGTGAGGCTCTAGATCTTTAGTAGTCCCTAGGGCTCCCAAATTAGTTTTGAGCTGGTCACCAAGTGGGGAATGCCTAGGAGGGCAAAGCTCTTCAGTAGTCACTTTAAATAAACTCATAAGAGCACAGGGCAATGACAGGAATGCTCCATTATCTCTCCTCTCAAGACTTTTTAAGTGTCTTTGCAACTTTTTATCATAATGAGGCTTCTAACTGTAGGTGCACTGGCATTATTTTATTCACTGCTTTTCTATAAGTATCTACTTTAAACATTTTACTTCATCTGCTTACATTGTCAGAGCTATTGATTCCCCAAGCTTCAGTTGTTTAACAAGCAAAGACTGTCACACCCTTATCTCAGCCTGAAGAAAGTTGAAGAGCTCTTAGCTGCCACTTGTGTGACACTTGTGGATCTTGGATGCTGCTTCCATCTGGTTCCCATACCCTTGAGTCCTTCAAGTCCAGGTTTCTTGTTTGCTAAAAGGAAGCAATGATACTATATTTCTTGGATTGCTGTGGCAGATAACTAAGATAGAAGGTGTACTTGGATGATTGCCCAGCAGTCAGTGCACTGTAGATGCTCAAGAAATTTGATGTTTCTTCCTTCTCTGTGTATATGCGGGCTCATGCAACATATGCCCTGGAGACAGCCGAAGGAGCAATGGTTTGCTGAGTGAAGCTGATGCCTGCATTTCAGGGAACTTTATTTTTTTAGTTCCAGAGACACAACTAAAAGCTTCCTGAGGGCAAGCATTCTGTTTCTCTCACTGTTTATTGCGTTGTATGTATCCCCCAAATCTGATATTCTGATGTCCAACAAATAGTGTTCAGCCTGTATTTAATTTCAGAGATAGAAAGTGAGAGAGATCAATTATTATTCTTTGTATTTCCTCCCATTCTCTCACCCTGCTGCTCAGAATTCAGAAAACACCACAGTGATACACTTAATCCCAAGTGATTTTTGATTTCCTACTTCTACACCAGATTTCTTTCTAATTTGAAGACATGACTTTGAAGTTTCCCTGTAGGCGGATCTCACTGTGTGCTGCTTACCACATTTCACTCATACATGGGTGAGTATAACTAAAAGTTTGCTTAATAAAATATTCTTTTTCATGTGGAGTCTCCACATCCTATTTGTAGTCAGACTGTTTTCTGTAGCCAGATTTTGAGTACTTGTCTTAGAGCTTCAGGCCCAACTTTGTTTCATAGTTTATTGAAAATTTACCAGAAATAAATATTTTGTATGGATGTGGAAGATGTGTAGGCATATGTTCAGATATGTGTGTGGATGCATGCATGTACTTACATGTAGAGGACCAAGCCTGACACTCAGAGGCTTCCTCAATTACGCTGGATCTTATTCATTGAGGCTAGTTCTCTCCATTGAACTCCAAGCTCAATGACATAGTGAATTTAGCTAGACAGCTTGCTAAGGGATCCCCTTTCTCTACTTTTGCAATCACAGGTGGACCACCATGCTCAGCTGGCTTTAATGTGGGAGTTAGGGATCAGAATAACACCAATAATGAATCTCACAAACCCAGCTAGGCTTTGTTTCTCAAAATTGAATTCCACGTGGTCGTTAGCATTCGTGTATCATATTTAGTGATGAGGCCTCAGTCTCAGGAGTCCCTGAAATGAAGCATGAAGGGGGAATAAGGTACCTAGACTCTTGTATCCTGAACTTTTGTCTGTAAGAATCAGAGCAGCTGATTTGCTTAACTGCCTCAGCTGTACCTGGTTGATCCTATTGTGTTCTCCATCCACTCCCTCCTGACTCCCATTTCTCATTTTTGGATGGATGCCTTTCCTTTCAGACCAACCCATCCTATATGTCTCCTGGTCCTCAGTGTATTCTTTTTTTGATGCAGTTTCTCTGTATTAGGTAAATGTCAAGATGTATATCTTTGCATCTATAATAAAGAAACGGAAGTGAACTGTAGCCTGTCAATCCTCAAATATCACCAAGAGTAGGAAGAAATTAAATTGGAATTAATATCCCAAATGTGTTTCTGTTTATCAGACCAAAGAACTTCCGTTGGCAAGATCGTCCCTGGCACAGCCTACCACAGCCGAGTCCAGGCACACAGAGTCAGATGTCCTCATGCTTTCTGGGTTTCCAAAGAGCAGCAGAGGCAGCCTGTTAGCTCAACTTAGCCATCTGTGAAGTTGAAAGGCCACTGTGGTTCCTTCCAAGAAGCAAACTTGTTTCTTTCACTTTTAGAATCTGTCTATTAAAAAAAATAATAATCAAGTACAGTCAGTTATATGCGTGGTTCACCTACTGTCGGTGCCCAAATATAAGAACTCATAGAAGATTTTTAGCATGCCAACCTCAGGCTTACAAACATGTCTTCCACTAGTTATGTCCATAATTATTTCGTGTGTAGCACACTAAGGACATTTCTTCAGTAAAGCTCAATACAAAAATAGCACATTTGCAGAAGTGCATAGAAAGTGGCTTTCTATTGTTCTTTGCCAAAGAAGCTTGTCCCCAGAAATTAAGTGAAGCAGATGTCAGGATGGCTTCTACAAAGGAAATTGTGCTTATTGAAGGAAAAGTTCTGGACCATGTATCTGAGAGTCCACATGTATCCTAAGGTCAAGCTAGATGTCATGAAAACAGACTCCCTCATGTGCAAGCTTTGTCTCTTTTCTTGCAGTGGATATATTCAGAAAAAAAAGATTTATCTGCTTTGAGCAGGTGTGTGTTCTACTATATAGGGAGGCTAGGCTAGGATGCATATCAACCTCCACATCTCTGTACCCCCAAACAGCAAACATCCATTTTCTTCTTATACTTCTCAATGGTGTGGAATTGGCAGGGACCCAGGCTGAAGGATTAAATTCTACATTATACTTAAACTTGTCACTGTCTCAGAGACAGACTCAGATCTCAGAACAGACACTGGGAAACACAATGCCAAGCATCATATACTAAATATTTCAATGCTTTAGACCACAGGCTTTCTTGTAAAATCATTCAGTTCTGCTTTTAAGGTGCAAAGCAGCCACAGCAAATGAGTGTGGCTATGTTCAGAGAAATGCCCTTTATAACGGTAGTCAATGAGCTAGATTTGGCCTTAGCCTCTGGTTTGCCAACTCCTTCAATTCAATTATAGGGCCCCAAAGGAACCTTTATTCCTTCTGCTCTATGTTTAAGGACTAATTAGTGACTCTCCCCAACCTTAAGAAAAGATGTCAGAGAGAGAGAGAGAGAGAGTTTTCTTTGTCTTTTCCACAAATCTATGATGCATGCTTGGTGGAGAATCCTGAATCCTGGTCTTGTAAAGTTTCTCTGTCACCTTCTGTTTTTCCTTTTAACTGAAGAAAACAGACTTTACAAGGTGACAGTGTGCATTTGCTAATTAAAAAAACAGAAACCATGGCTGGCCAATCAAAGGGAGGGCTGCTCAACCCTGTGTTTATTCAGTGCTGGTGGCCCTCTAGCCAAAGAATCTGGAGTCATTTATAAATCATCACGTGTAGGAACCCTAAGATGAGTCAGCAAAGGTGTTCAGAAGCAGATCTTGGAAAAGGATTTTGACATAGCCACTGGAACATTTATCAGACGACGTTCTATAACAGATTGCCGCTGGCAAAAAGTCACTTTTTTACAGACTAATTCCTGAGAAGTTTCCTAGCTTCAGGGTTCTCTCTGTGCATGGGAGTTGGGGGGGAGGGGGGCAGTGATAAGCTGGGGATTTCAGTTGATTAGGTCATAAATGACTCGAGCCCACTTTACCTAGAAGGGTGTCATTGACATCCCAATTCACAGTCATTCTGCCTGTTTCAAATGGCATATTTGTTTTTCTCCTTGTTTGTAATTTTATGAAGCCATGGGGTTCATTATTTACAGTAAGCACTTGCCACTTTTATTGACATCACTATAAGAAGAAAGCTTTAATAGTCCATTTATTTTTATGCAGTTCAGTGCATGACTGTTTCTGACTTTTCTTCACAGTATGACTTGATGTGAAGAAATCATAAATGAGTATATCTGTCAGGTGTTTAAAAATGAAGACACTAAAATTTATTGTGAAGGTAGTAGGAACTGTATAAATGGAAATCCTACTCGCATTGATTTTTATCTATATCTGCTAACTTAAAATACAAGTATATTGCATTTATTTATGGTGTGTATGCAGGGGAAATGCATATAAGCATGTGTCACAGTGCACATGTGGATTTCATACTTCTTCTATGATATGAGTTCCTGGGATCAACCTGTCATTGGGCTTAGAAGCAAGCACGACAGGGCTCTAACTTTTTATTAGTTCATTACCAGTGAGATACATTTCTAGCCCTTGGATTTTTGAGAAAGAATCTTACTACAAAGCCCAGGCTAACCCTGAGTGACTATGTAGCCATGCTGGTTTCAATCTCCCAATCTTCCTTCTTCTGTTTCCTGAGTACTTAGATTACAGGTGCATAGCACAACATCTGGCTTGATCAGTGACTTTTATGTTCACCATTAGGGGCACTCTATATGCAATGATCAATTCACCATTACAAAGTGTGCCACCATAAGTGGAGTAAAAATATTTTTATACAAAAACAACTTTGGGGTCTATGTGACATTAATATTGTAAGTAAATTGTCATTGAAGTTAATAGCCATTGGCTTGAATAAAATTGCTATAATTTTCTACTTTATTTCCTAAATGCTTCTGCCAGCATTAAGCTTTCACAGGAAAGGGTGGCATTGCTGCTAAGGAGACAGACTTTCAGGTTTTTCTGTTTGGCCTAACAATAACAGATACTATGTGTCAGTTATATTTCTGAACTTAAAAATTAATTTAATTGTTATAGTCACAGTATGAGCTTTATTTCTGCTGTGGTTTAGTGTGGTCTGTTCTTTCAATAATTATTTTGATATTTAACTTCCAATGTGATGGTATAAGCGGTCAATAAGAGGTACTTGGGTCATGAGAACTCAGTTCACATAATGGTGTTCATCACCCTGAAAGAGTGGGTCAGTTATCCTGCACATGTGTGGCCCCTGCCTGTCTCCTCTTTCTATAAGCCCATTGGTCCTGTGTTTTCATTAGGAAACAGCACATCCTAAGAGTGAGCCTATGTGGCTGCCCAGTCTTACATGTCTTGCTTAGAGCACTGTGGGATAAATAAAACATTTATAAAATACCCAGGTTTAGATGTTGTTATACATAACCCACAGCCACAAAAACCAGATTGAGACTGCACTGTACCATTAAACTTCTCAGCTAAAAGGGAGGAAACAGAGATGCATTGAGGGAGATTTACTGAAATGTGGTCACAGAGAATGTAAGTACCTGGAACAGGACTTGAACCCAGCTAATTGCTCGATATTACATAATCAGGGGGTAGAGTGTAACCATTGTGATGGGCCACAGCTCCCAATATGGAGACACCATCCAGACCAGTGTAGTTATGTAAGGCCATTGAGATGACTAGTCCATTGAACTAAAAGGCTGGCTATTGTTGTGTTTGTTGTAATGGACTCAAGATTCATCAAATACAGAAACACTCATCTTGGAAAGACTTTGATGATGCAGGGAAATTTTTGGCTTCCTTTAGAGACTGTAGGGTGTGAGTGTGAGTTTGTTCTCCAAATAAAGACATAATAAGGGAAGGAGGGAAGCACTGGTGACAAGTGAACTGTGTCATGGTGACCACCTCTCATCCTTTTTATCCCAATGATCACGAGCAGCTTCTCACTGTAGCTGGATTAACAACATTTTGCTATAGCTAAGACTCCATACCTGACAGTCCAGATTGGCCCCTAAGATTGACATGAACCAGCCAAGGGCTTTATAGCCCCACCTACATTTCTATGTCAGAAGAGGAAGGAATTTCTCTCTTGTGAGTCACAGGCACTGAGATGCTGGGAAAGTTTCTCTAGCAGGGCGAGTTGGCAAAACTAGTCCCAGTGGATTTCGAGTTAATTTGACTAATTCTTTCACCACTTGTCAAATGAAACTACTTTTGTTTAGGTAACAAAACAAGCTGTTTCCTCTGCCATTTCTCCAGTGGGTAGTATAGGCACTTCTGGCGAACACACATTACTGCTAACTGTTATGATGTTTGCTGTCAAATTCATTTATTTATACAACTGCTGTAAAAAGCCTGAGGCCCATAAGCAGCCATGAAAGATTTCAGAGTCATGGTGTGGGGTCAGGAGAGGGGGGAAAAAGTCTCCACTGGTTATGAGAAAGGAACTGACACAGGAAATGGTCACATATGGCGCAGATTTATTGTGTCCGGGGCTTCCCATTCAAATCTCATTATAGCAACTGCTCAGAGCAGGCCACAGCACTGTCCCATTCATTTCAGTTCGGGCATCCAGCAGAATTACTGTGGCTGCTTCAAAAGAGGGGCCGGGGAGGTGGTAACTTTATCATTCTGAGTCCGAAATTGCACTTGTAAAGAATGATGTCGGTTGTCTTTCTCTTTAAGCTATGCTATGAACTGCTTTGTTTAAAGCCAGCAGACAAGGCTCCCTCGCAGAAGAAGAGATGAGAAGAGGGGTGGGATGAGGTGGGCCCTGGGACAAAAGCAACAAACACAGTTTGGATGAGAATGAAAATTATTTTTAGGGTGGGGTTGTTTGCACCAATGGTGAAAAACAGATGCTCTACTTGAAATCACATGCACCTATATGTTTATACATGTATGGGTATTTCCCTTGCCTACACTTTCTAAAAATATACATTATTAGGTCAATGTTTTAGTGATTTTTTTTCCTCATGTAACTTTTCTCTTCCAACTCTGTACATGGGAATAAATTCTTTCAATGCTTACAACAAGTTAAATATTATTTTTTGCTAAGGGAAAAACCAAAAGAGGCCTGAGAAACTGTTGTAAGGGTGATTTTCTTATACGTTATGGATACTGCAGCAGCATGTGTGTCTTTTACAGGTGCTCAGTTTATGCTCTGAACATATATTATCTCACTTTGTGTATTATTCATCAGACTAGGAATTGTGAGGGACTATTAATCCTTTTATATGAGAAAACTGAGTCCGAAGGAGGATGAGGAGCCTAGCCAGAGCTTCAAAGTGTAAGAGGCAGGATGCAATCAGTGCTAAACTTGATCTCTCAGTGAGCTTACTTCCTGAGCCTGCCTTTGCCTGGGATGTTTTCAATGTAATATTCAAATAATAGATTTCATAATTGGGACCATATCCATTGATTTTTGTAGGTGAAATTTTATTCCCAAAATCCCTCCACAAAAATAATAAGGCACTTATTATTTCAAGTAGCATATAACAAATAAAATTTCAACATAGTAAGAAAAAAATGAGCTGAAATGGTCCCTCTCCTATCAATAAAGAACAGAAAACATTAAAAATGGCTGGTTCAGAAGAAAGAGCTGTTGGTGCTGTGATGAATAGTTCCTAATAGCCACAGCCCCTTTCACACTCACAGTGCTGAGTTCTCCTCAAGGGCAGCTTCACACTGTGCTTATCTCCTCCTTAGGGTTGTCTTCACACTTGTCAGTCACATGTCCTGAAACCATCAAACCATCAAAAGCAACCCAACACCTCTTAGACTCTCTTTCCCTGTTACAAATGATGTCCAAGGTAGTTTGCTCCCAAGTGACACTCTAGCTAATTGTAAAATCCAATCTAGAAATTCATTATTTTTGACATTTAAGGACTAAACATCAAATATATGATGCACTTTTTCAGTCCAATGACATCATTTCTAAATTTCTTCACAATGATGAATATCTTGAATTTATGATTACCACCATAACCTGTAGAGTACTTATTAAAACTGTGGATGCATCAATATGTGAATAAATATATGTACTCCCTCTATTATAACTACAAATAGTATGGTATGGTCACTCTGGAGAACTTAAAACTTCAACTTCTAGACTTCAAATTATCACAGTTATATTTTGTTTAGATATTGAATATATTACATTTAAGAATACTCTCAACTTGTCTTTATCAAATAATCTCATATTCATTACTCAACTTGTCTTTAAGAAATAATCACATATTCATTATTTTTGAAGTTTTAAAAGGCAATTTTAGTCAGCATTTCTCCATTTTGAAACAAAAGACCATTCTGTTTGTTTTATCTAAAATAAACAAGACTCATTTTCTTTAACAATCCCTTTGAATATCTCTATTACTTTCTTGGGATGTTGAAAAGCATATTAAGATTTTGAATTATCAGTTTTCATAGCTCGAGTACTGTGAGACCCATAAATGGGGAGACACTCAACCTGTCCTCACTTATTTGCTCTGTGCCCATTTATATTTGTTAAATTAGAAATAATGAGGTACAAATATTGTTTGGCAGATGAGAATTGTAAATTATTTATTTTTATTTCTTGAAAACAAGTGAGTGATTATTTATTTTATGTCACGATCTCCTATAGTTTATGGTACTTTGTGAAATATCTCCCAAGATGGCTAAAAAATATTGTTGAGGTAAATGGTGGCATTAACCTTGAGGAAAAAAATCATCAATGTTGATGCATTTCATTCTATTTTAAACATATACATTTTTCTCTTTTGTTGAAATGGGAAGATAGAAGGATTCAGTGTGCCTTTGAGTCAAAGCATTTATTTTAAAAATACTTTCTCCCTTCTGATCCATTTTTCTAAACAAAAGAAGTTATTTCTTGTTTTTTTTCTTTTGTTAATTTTTTTTTCTATAGCAAAGATGACCCCTTTGGCATATTTTCTTTTCAAACGTGAAATGAGGTGGAAAATCCTCATTTCACGACAGGAAGGACAAATATTGACACAAAGTTAATATTTTTTAGAACCCTGGAAGTAACCTGAATGCACACACACACACACACACACACACACACACACACACACACACACACACAGAGAGAGAGAGAGAGAGAGAGAGAGAGAGAGAGAGAGAGAGAGAGACAGAGAGAGAGAGAGAGAGACAGAGAGAGAGTTCTTTTTCCTCATAAACTAGGCACAATTAGCCCTCCCCTTTTTTGGGGTTAGGTCTACAGCTTCTAGTCTTGTGATAGGAGGAGAGAATGTGTCTCACACACGATATTTTAGGAAGGTGAGCAACACACAAAGCAACCACTGATGCGCACATGTGCATACACAAATACAACCTGCATAATCAAATTTCCCGCACTTAAAGCAGAGCTTCTGGACTTTGTCACCATGCTTGTCCACCCTGAATGCAATAGCATATGCCAAGCCAATGCTCACTGGTCACTCAGCATTCATTATGACCTGTCCACTCTTGCCTTTTTGAAAGGAATGCCCTGGGGTGACTGGGTGGCTGCCCTGACAGGCTGTATCACTTATCTATTCACATTGATTATCAAAGTCAGCTGTGGCCAGGCATTGCTTTCTCCCCTTCTTCTCTCAGCCCCTCTTACAAGCACCCCTGCCTGGATTTTCATGAGGAAATAATCAGATTAGGCCTTTCACGGTGAGTTCATATGGAGTTCTCTTTCTCCCGTGTGCTACTAACTGAATAAACGTGTTTAGTGGTAAATTGTAAATGACATTATGATTACCAAAGCCAGCATGGGTTTCATTTAAAAGTGATCAGAATTGCAGACCACAAAAATTGTGACTGGCAGATGAGGCCATTTGGTGAAGTGGAAAAGGGAAAGACAAAACAAGTCAGAAAGATAATCATTACTCAAAACTAACCTTCCTCAACTGAAAAACGCAGGAATGAGAAAGATCTACAGGAGGAAACAATGGGAGGCTATTCAGACATGAGTCCAGACCATGACCGTGGGGTCTTGCGCTCAGCGCTGGGGTGTTGAACTAGGAGGTCTGTTTGCTGTCTATGTACCCTTTTTTTTTTTTTTAAAAAAAAAAAAAAGTACTGACCATGTATTCTCTGTTAGAATTAAGAACCATGCCTGTTTGGCAGCTCTTTAGTCCTATTATTATGTTGATTGGTGTTTATGCTTAAAAATATATTATTGTTATTATTAGAAGTAATTTTGCCTCTTTACAAACTGAAAACATTGGCATTGACTAACTATACAGATGTTATAGGAAATGGAATGACAGGCTATCAGCAAAACAATTCATTGCTTAGCCATGGATGAATTCCAAAGACATTAAGATAGAATATCTAATTTAGGAAAACCAAGCTACAAAGGTGGATCATTAATATGACTTATTGGTAAGATTAGGGTAATTGTTAAGATTCTGATAATAATTTTCTACTCCTGGAAAACGATGATAAAATATTAATTTGAAGGGGCAAATGATAATACAAAATACTTTGTCAACTATGTGATTTGACAACCACCAGGAATCTTCCCACCCATGTGTGTTCATTAAGAAACTATAGAGAAAGCTGACAAAGTGCTGACTCTTCTCGATGTGGTGCACAGCATGTAAGAACTTACCCCAGATACTGTTCTCTGGAGAGTCCTTTAGATGCCATTTTATTTTACCAGGTACAAAATCAAAACTAAAAGTTTAAGAACACTGGTTTTGTCATCATTGTCTTCATCGTCGTCGTCTTCCTCCTCCTCCTCCTTCTCCTCCTCCTTTTCCTTGCTATCCCTCCTCCTTCCCTTTCTCACTTCTAAATAATGTCCAGTCAATATAACTGTGATTCAGTTTTCTATCAAAGAAGTAGAGATAATTAAACTTACCAATTAAAAGGGACTAAAGACAGAAGGATGGAAGGAAGGGAGACAGAGATTAGAAGAGAAAGGAAAGGAAAGAAGGAAGGAAGAGGGGGAGGGAAGGTCTATTAGCTTTGCAGTATGAAGCCTTCTTTAAGGTGAAACCAACTTCATGACCACCAAAACTCATATCCTCTTGTGCCCCTTCTTGATGCCACTCCTATAGGTCCTTGGGCTTCTTGTACGGTATTTCTGTATCTGAAGCTTTCCTCAGCTGAAGTCCTAGTTAGTCATAATAGTTAAAAGCCCCGAGTCAGATATCAATGTAAAACCTGAAAGATCAGAAAAGCAGAGCAGTCAGCCACCCATACCCTTACCACTACGAAATCTCACACTGAATTAGAGCTCAATCAATCTTGTCTCCAGCCACTTTATATTCCTATCTCCATCTTCTGATTGTAGATTATGCTAGGATTAAAGACATGATCAACCAACATCCATCACTGTTTCTATTTTAGACTGGTTTAATCTCTTGTAACTCAGGGTGACCTTGAACTCCTGATCTTGTTTTCTCCTCCCAAGTGCTGAAAGTCAAGGTGTGTGACAACACTGTGAGCCTTGCCTCTATGATTAACTAGTGGCTAGCTCTGTCCTCTGATCTCCAGGTACTATTTGTCACAGTACAAACAAAATATGGTATACTACTCAGTCATTATGTTATGATGCCTTATAAGCGTGAATTGACCATTGTGCAACCACAAAACTCCATTGAATAACTCAGAAAACTCTATCGACCAAAAAGATGTGACCCTCAAATGCTTGTAATTTTCACACAATTTTTACTATGAGAATGCAGTGTGATTTAATTAACACACATTTTTACCACAATGAAAGATCAGCACCTCCTCTCTACTTGTCTACCCTCTCCAAAGTAATGTATCTCTTTCCTGAGATGCTCAGGCGCTGTGTTACTGATTATTTTCTTTGTCTAAAATTTGCTCTCAGGGTGTTATAAAATCTTGAACTTGAACTAAGCACAATCATTATCTGCAAGGAACATGGTTGGCCCCTTTATTCCACTAGGCCTCTGTCATGTTATGAGCTAGTCGGTTTCCTTAGGTTACACAAAAGCTTTCTTTCCTTTCCTGATCTATGCGGTTCCATACTGTGTGTAATATCCCTCTGTGTAACCACTGCTCCTCAGAGATGGACAGCATCTGCTTTTCTCATCAATCTCACTAATGTCAATGTCTTACTTTCCCCACTGGAGTCAATGTTCTTCACTCCCAGGCCTTAGAAACTGGCCCTCTGCTTTATCACCATCCTACCATAATTACCAAAGTGTGATTCTTATCAACATAGGTAATCTATCCAAACCTGGACAGGTGTGAGAATAAACAAAGAGCATCCAAAAGACGACAAGCTAAGGCCAGTCATTCCAAACTTGGTACAGAGGCCTCATCCAATACCTCTTGTATTTGACAAAGACTTAAAGGCCTACACTTGGATGGAAAGGTTTGTAGTGAAAACCTTGACAAGTTTCAGTGAAGATTAGAGGCCTGTTGGAACGTCACTAGAGACTGACTGACTGAAATAAAACAAATTAAAACAAATTAAACCCAAACATGAAAAGATAAGCATCTTGCCATTCTATGTAATTGCTTAGAAATACATATTTGATTTTTCCTAGTTGCTTCTACATTGGAAGTGGAGGGAAAAAAAACACTAATAAGAAGAATTGAGGGAAATTTAGGGAACGGGACACCTATTAATAAAGGACTGCTGAGTGCTTGGGGGTTCCCCCCATGTCTGGTGGTGAAGATAGAAATTTAACCATCTGGACTGGTTATGATAAATTGTGGGTGCATGGCTTAGCTCTCTATGCTATCTGCTTACTGTGCTCCTACATACAGGCCTTTATGTAAGTCATCTTCAAGTACTTTCTTGAAGCCTAACTGACCAAGAAAAGAACTTCAGTAAAGTGCCGAACCAGACAAAGTCCCAGCACTGAGAAAAGAAGCAGACACAAAGCTCCAGCCCTAGCCAAGGAGCTGTTTTTAATGGACATTTTCTGGGAAAGGAAAATGAGTTTTCTCCAATAGACTATCGTTGGGTACATCACGCACACTCCAGGACAAGCCATGTGAGCAGGAGTAGTTAGCCAGTACACAATGAATCCTGTGTTTCTTTTGTGGGAATTTTGTCTTTGCTTTGATTTTTAGTCTTAAAAGAGAAAGATGGAGTTGATAGGGGGTAGAGAGGTGAGGGGAACCTGGCCAGGACTCTAAGGACTAGAAAAAAAAATATAATCAAAATGTATTGTATAAAACTATTTTTAAATAAAAATAACCTTTAAAAAGATTTAATTATAAAAATAATAGCTTGTGTAGATTTTTAACATAGAGGCACAGTTTGTATATCTTTAATTTACATTTTTTATTAGAATGTCTCTTGGATTTTACTATACAATTGTCATTAAACACACTTTATTTTTCAGTCTCAAAAAGAAATGATTGAAAAGAGAAAAGAACAGATTGCATTGAAATAAATAATATTCCTAATTTAAAATGAACAATTTTGTGCTACTACGGTCTCTGTGAGGTCATATGTGTATCAGTCCGTCAGTCCATATGTGTCTGGAAGGTGTAGTTTCCTTAGAGTCAATCACATCTCGATCTTTCTTGTCTTCATAGATCTTGAGGGAAGCAATCGGGTAAAAGCATTTCCTTTAGGACTGAGTACTTCAGAGTTTCCTCCTATGCACACATTGTCCAGTTGTGGGTCTGTGTTAACCCTCATCCGCTGAAAGAAGAAACTTCTCTGATGAGTGCTAACTGAGGCACTGATCTGGGGTCTAACAGAATAATAGCGCCCTGATTTGGAAAGAAAGAATTCTACATTCAAAATGGACTGAGTGAAATTACATTAGATTGGAATTTTTTATTTGGGGGAAAGATGTCTATGTGAGGAAAGTGTGGTGGGAATATTATAACTTGTGTCTGGTGAAACTCCTTTTGAGTTTAATTTGTACACTTGAAATATCAAGTTGAAATGTGTTCCCCCTTTCAAGGTATCATTAGGGTAAAAACTATTCTCGGACAGTGTTGGGAGCTGGAACTTTCAGGAACTGATTAGAATTAGATAAAATCATCCAGGTGAAACTACATGATTTAATATTGGTAGCTTGATACCTAAGTGGAAGAGACTAAAGACTATACAGATGTATTCTCTCTGGCCTTTTTAAGCAACCATATTGCTGAGAGGTCATGGGTACATTTCCCCTGCCATTGTCTATGCAGTACTATTTAGCAGCAGACATCCTGGACTTCTGGTTTTTATAATCTTTCTACGGATTCTTCCTTGATTTTCCCTGAGCCTTAGGTATACGGGTTACATTGCACATGTACTGGTTGGGGAAGGGCACCACACAGTCACTTTTTGTTTGTGTTTTGACCAGTTTGGGAATCTCTGCAACACTCTCCAAAGTTCTAAAAAATCTTCTTTGATGTGAAGGAAGAGCTGTACTCACCTGTTAGTATAAGACTAAGTATTTTAAAAACAGTTAAATTGTGTTGCTTCAAGAAAATGGTAATAATAGATTCTCCTCTGGGATCTATGATCTTTTCAGTTGTAGGTAGTTGGATATGTTTGCAGTACCAGCCATAAATACCCTTCTGTTGAACAGGCCTTAAGTCAAGTGAGGCTGCCATACTACTATTGTAGCATTATAGATTCCTTGCCGGTCCGGGCATTGTTGTGGTTTGGAGGCTTATGGCTTTTTATTGCTTTTTTTCCCCTGTTAAATACCCCTTTTGTTTTCCAGCTTTAATAAGTTAGAAATGTCAAAATTGTACGTATCTATTGTGTATAATGTAATGTTTCAGTACGCATGCACATTGTGAAGTAACATTTGTTATTGTTTATTTTAAATTGTATTCCATTTCTAATTACTATGTTGGTGAATGAGCAAGCATACATTTGTGTGATAAAAATGCTTTAGATATGCTCTCTTAGAAAAATACAGGTATATAACATACCATTAATTATAGTTACAATGCTGTAAATGAGACGTTTGTAAATTTTTGAAGTATTCCACACAGTATTGCTTTTAGAAACTTCTTTCCTCTTTTTTCATGCCTTCATATTCCCCATCAATAGAGATTAAACCATGCATACATCCAGAGATTCCCAGAAAAAAATAGAGAAGATTACCTTAGCAAATTGGGGTTATAAGGGGCTGCAACCAAGAAGTGTTGGGAACAAATCATGAGAGAAGGAGATGGTTGGATGAGAGAAGCAAAGAGGGAGATAGAAAGAGATGGATATCTCGATAGAGGAAGCCAATGTGGGGTTGGAAAGGGACAACGTGCTAGGGAAACCTCTGAGAACTCACAGGTTGTCCCTGGCTAGGTCTCCAACCAATAGTGGAGGGGGTTTCTAAACAGAATTTCCCCTATAATCAAATGAATAACCACCCTAAGTGTCATCACAGAACCTACATACAGCAATGAATAGAGGTGGAGGCAGAGATCCATGGCTGAGCGCTGGGCAGAGCTCCTGGTCCAGCTAAGAGCCGGGGAGGAGAGTCTGTATGCGCAAGGGGATAGGGATTATGAGGAAAATTCCCATACTGATGGCTGGCTGGAGCTTTGGGGAGCTCTGTGAATCAAGAATAGCCACTAGGGAACCATTGGGAAAAGGAGCTAGGCCCTCCAAGGGCAGCATGTGGATCCTCGAGGGGTGGGATCAGACTGTATTCCTGTGCATGGGCTGGCACCTTGGAGCCCATTAACTGCAAGGGAACACTAACCCAGTCTTGATTTGTGGGTAAGGAGATCGAGCTTGTCTGGAGTGGATGTGCCATGCTGAGCTGACCCACCTTGGGACATTATGCCCTTTGTGGGAGAGGATGGGGGGAAGGGGAGTGTAGGAGGCTGAAGGCTGACTGGGAGAGATTGGGACGAGGGAAGGGAGGGGGAGCATGGGATACATAGATAAAAAAAAGTATTTTTCAATAAAAAAATAATAAAATGAAGAAAAATGTAAAAAAATAAAAATAAAAAGCAAGCGTGGTATGACTGAGCTACTTCATTCCAGCCCTTTTAAACCTTTTAAAATCTTGAATCAAAGTTTCCGAATCTCTCAGTCAAAGTTTTCCTCAAGCTTGCTTTCTTCCTGTGCTGATGAAGAAGCCGTTGTTAATAAATTAAAAAAAAAAAAATCATGGAAAGATGTACGCAAAGGATAGGTCTTTCTCGGATGACATATTTATTACGTTCCTAGCTGTCTTTGACAAGCTTGCACATAAGTGAATTCAAGTTTTGTAACTATCCGTTTGAATGAGAATTGTATGGTATAGTGAAGTAGCACTCTGGGTAGGAGGTTTGGGAACACAGGATCACTGAGCCGTGCTACTCTCCTAAATAGTTCTATCATATGTACCTTTCTCATCCTGGCCCTCTTTTTATTGTCAGTCAATTTTCATGCTAATTCTCTGTTCTGCTCCTCTTCCTTTGTATTTATCTGTGCGGGGGGGGGGGGGGGGGGTGTGCATATTTCAGTGTCAGTGAGTGTCTGTAAGTGCTCTGTCCTGTCTTAGTCCGTTGTGGAGCTGCCCTGTGGGAGCATGAGAAGTTCGGATTTTTGAAGTGAAGTTCTTAAAGCTCCTTCTATTTTCAGTCCGAGGAATCAAACTCAGAGCTTCGCACACACTGGTCAAGTGCTCTGCCACCAAAGGACAGGCCTGCCTCCTCAGATGCCTTTAGATAATGCAATAGGGAAATCCTTGGCTGTAGTACTTGGAGATCCTGACATGGAACCCCTAAACAGCTTTCTGACATCCTGAGTAACATGAATGTCTGCCACTGAATCTAGTTCCTACACACTAGGAAGCACTGTGGGCTAGAGAAGGGGCTTTCCTTTCCATCTCCCTCTTCCCTTCTTTCCTCCCTCCCTCCCTCCTTCCTTTCTTCCTTTTATTATTATTGTTTTCATATTAGTATACAAAGTAAAAATTTCAATGAAATTCCAAGCATATTTGTTTTTATTGTTCCCTTATTTTTCACCCCCCATAGTTCCCTGCTCCTTTCATGTTACATGCATTGTGCTAAGCTCTTTTACCCCAACTGAGCTCTGAAAGGAAAAGACATTTATTTTCCTTTTCCATACTCCCCTTTCTAGTTTCATCAGGCCACACCTCGCACGTATTGATATAAAATTAAAAGCTCACATACACATATGACAAAAACCATGTCTCAAATAATGTCAAACATTTAATGTAGGTCCTGATGTTACTACCAGGTAGTGTCAAGGCTTCAGGTGGTATTTGATGGAGAACAGGTTATTAATAGGGGTAAACAGAAAGCCATTTTAGATATTTTCATGTGCATATAAGAGTAGAACAATTTAGTTTACTTTTTCCTTAAGGGCCCTCCATGATTGTTCCTGACTCAACTGTTTTATGTATTCAACTCCTTTTACATTTAACCATTGTTTGTTGTTAATTTTTAAAAAGATATTTATCATTAGACTATGTCAAATGGATTTTCTGTAATGTACTTTTTCATATTTTGCTCAATATTTCTTTGTGTTCCCAATATCTCATACAGTCAAATGTTCAATAAATATTTGATAGCGTAAGAAACGTTGATGAGAAGTACGGGCTATAATCCTTAGTAATCATAGTTAATATGTTACTCATTTGTCTCCTTTATTTCATAGGTATATTCAGAGAAGAACAGAAGTGCACATTCCGAGCAATGATCCATGGTTTCTTCTGCAAGCAGACTGACTATGTGGTTCTAATTCTCCATAACGTTGATGTAACTTGGACAGTCCCCAAATCATACTCACTTGTTTCTGTTACTAATGGCTTTGTTGACACATTTAGCAGGGTGCAGGACAGTAATCTTTGCTCTACCACTCCCTCTGTGTCTGCTTTCTATTCTGTCTTACCTACCAGGCAAATTACCAAAGTATGCTTTGTGGAGCAAACACCTGCATTATTACGTTTTTCTCTACTAGGCAACAGAAGTGCCTCCAAGATCATTTTAGCTGTGTTCTACAATGAGATTCAGAGCCCTCACATTTTCTTAGAAAACCAATTTATTCCACCTACTCCAGTAGAGTCGGCATCTTCATTGCTGGATGAGGCTGCTGGTGCCAATTACTTTGACATCATGAATAACCTCTTGTATGTTGTCCTGGAAAGAGGGGAGCCTGTTGAAATACACTCAAGTGTTTCTATTCATCTGGCTTTCACTGTGACATTTTCAGTTCTAGAAAAAGGCTGGGAAAGAGCAATGCTTGAAAGACTAACAGGATTCTTACAGATTGACCCAAATCAAATCAAATTCACCCTTGAGATGCCAGGTAACAAAGAGACCTTAGAGGCCATTGCAGACAGTAGAGGAAAACGAAGACGCAATTGCCCAACTGTAACTTATGGTGGTGCTTCTACCAGATTTGGTCAACGCAGACCTCTCATGGCAGAAATGACATCACACAGGATCACACCAAGAACCTCTGTGGAAATTCTCTCGAAGGTGATTGTAATTGAAATTGGTGATCTGCGGAGTGTAAGGAGCACTGGATTCATTTCAGCCTTCCCAAGTAACAGATTACAGAATTTGGCTCACCAAGTTATCACTGCTCAACAGACTGGAGTCCTGGCAAATGTTCTTGGTATGACTGTCGGTGCCTTATTGGTGACTCAGGCAGAGGGAGTCACAGGTTATAGGTGAGTATAACAATCAGAACATCTGAATGAAGGGTGACTTCTTGAGCCTATATTCTGTATAAAGTGAAAAAGATTCGCTAGAATTGAAAATTTAAAGAGTCAAAGACACACACCTAACTGGAAGCAAATTCAATTACTTCATTTATTGACATTTAATAAAAAATACATTTTAGGTAAACTAGAATTCTATTGCTTTCCTCTTCCCTTTCATCCTTCCAGCCCCTCCCAGGGACTCTCCCTCCAGCCTCCCATCTGCTTCCTGAGGGTGATAGCTATTTTCCTTTGATTTTTATTGTTTTACACACACACACACACACACACACACACACACACACACACACACACACACACACACACACATTCATACAGTGTATGTAGATGTGTGTGTATACATACAATATATAAATATAACATGCAAAATATATAAAAATAACATGCTGAATCCATTTTTGTTGTTGGCTTATATATGATTTCAGGGACTGACCACATGTATTGGATAGCCAGTAAAAAGATTCATCTCTGGGATAGGGTAATTAACATTTTAAGTAGAGTAACTATCTGTATAGAAGCTTAGTTAATATTTTTGTATTGCCATTTACAATGAGAATATGTGTATTCTTTTTGTTGACCGACTCCCAAAACAACATAATTATCCACAGTTTTTAAAATATAGAACTGAGTGTTTTTGCCAAGCACAAAATTTTAACCAATTACTGATACTAATATTTTTTTAAACTTTTTAGATTATTTTGTTATGTCTATGAGTGTTATCCTGCATGTATGTACATGCATCATATGCATCTCTGGTACTTGTGGAAGTCAGACTCTCTAGAACTAGAGTTTCATATGATCATATAACCAGGGTGGTACAAGAAACCAAACCTGGTCCTGTGCAGCAACAAGTACCCTTAACCACTGATCTGTCTGCCATACTCCCTACTGTTACAATTACATTTTTTATGGTGATGTGGATGTCAATGATGCTGATGCATTTTGATTTTGCATAATTTTTTTAGTGTAACTTCATTTAGACTTCACTGAGTTCTTCTGAATTATATATGAATTATACCCTGAGATCAAAGCTGTAGCCTATTGCTGCACTTAGTTCACTGCTAAGTAACTACATTGAATATTGTAGTGCGTATTTATCTTTCAGTATGACAGAGGACAATGAGCAGAAATAGTCAAGGTCTATTGGAAAAATCCTGCAGAATAGACTGGGATCAAGTAGGAAATATAGCACATACTTGTGGGGTAAATCATCCTATCATGTTGACATGAGATGGCTTCAGCGCAAATGTTACCTGTGTCACTCACCATCAGTCATAGCTGTCTTTACTCCTGACTTGGATTTTTCTGATCTAATAAAAAACATGAAGCATGAATAATACGGTATTGATTTTCTGTTGGAAATTGTTACATCCTCCATCTTTCTGTTTCCCTGATGTCTTAAGAGAGATTTTCCAAATATAAGGCAAAAAAAAGTAAATCATGGGAACAAAAAGAAGGGCATACCCAATGAAAATTTCGGTGAGTGAGAAACAGCATGCCCTGTAGACCTGACAAATACTAGCAAGGTTCCCTGTGCTCCTGAACATTGCGCAGTATGGTAAACAGCCTCAAAGCCATACACAGGCCTCACAGTCAGCTTGTTGTCTTTTAAGCTCTTACCAATATCAGTTAGGACCTCTACTGAACTCTCGGGAGAGCCATGGCATGCTAATGAACTGACCTTGAGACAGCAGAGATGGGTTTAAGGATGAATTTCTTTGAGAGGGAAAGTACCAATGAAGTTCTCTAGAAGTTCACTTCTGTTGTGCACAGGGGTTGCAGGCATTTCAACAAATGAACCTTATATTTCCAGATGATTGATACTTATTTTCAAGAAGCTAGTACTTTAGAATGTGAGAGAAAACGAAGTTGCTGTCTACTTTTGGGGTGCAGCCCATTACCCCGTTTATTCTTTATCCTCTTCCAGGAAATCTGTATATAAACTTCCTCTGCCTGCTTAAGACAGTTGCATGAACTGTTTTCAAGGTTTAGTTGACATATGTAGTCATTTTGCTATCTATTTACCTATCTTCTTTATTTTATTTTTCCCTTTACCATCTTACCCAGTTGTATGCTTTATGTAATTTCAGTGGAATTTTTAGTGGCAAGAGATGAACACATATTCTCCATTCCCTCTTTAAGCTGGAGCTTCACCACCAGGATTGTATTTGCATCCATTGGATTTAGAAATTTAGTACTGCCTAACCTTCCTTTCATTAGAAGCTTGAATGACTTGACCTTGAATGACTTTCATTTCTTTCTCATTTTTCTCCTTTCTCTTTACTTACTACTGTTCACACTAGGATATGAACTTACAGACAACACACACACACACACACACACACACATATACACACACACACATCCATCCATCCATCCATCCATCCATCCATCCATCCATCCATCCATCTATCTATCTATCTATCTATCTATCTATCTATCTATCTATCTATCTCTATAACTCTATACACACACACACACATATATATATTTGTACCTGTGCATATTGATATCAGAGACACGGCTGATATCTTCCTAGATTGCTCACTACTTCATATATTGAACAAGGATGTACATATTCTGGAACATACATACATACAGCATCAGTAAATAATAAAATTAAGTCTATCTCTTCTACAGAAGTTTATCTGTCAAAATGCCAAATCTGTCTGTAGTTGGCAGAATTTCTGTGATATCCCAGCAAAGACAAAGATACATCTCTGTAACCTCTTGGCCCTATGAATGACTAAAAAATATTTTTATGATTTCTCTGTGTTTTGTGGCACATTTGACCATAAAATGGGAAGAATATCCTGAGTTGCCATAGTTGGCTCTGTGAGCACCTGAGTCTTAGATGAGCAGAATTTTTCCTACCATAGGAGAGAAACCAAAGGGGAAATCAGAGCAGTTGACTCATGAGAACACCTTACTGTGCCAATGTTAAGGCAGAAGAGAAACCATGAAATGACTTAAGGAACTGTGGAGGTGGCTTGATGAGTAAAGTGCTTGCTCTGTACGCATGAAGAGCAGAGTTTAGATCCATAGCACCCATGCCCTGACATGCTAGTTCAATTGGTAGAGTGCCTGCTTATCATGCGTTGATCCTTGAGTTTCATGCCCATTCCCACATCAAGTTCATGGCTAAAGAAAAGAAATAAATAATAATTTTCAATTGAAGTTGAATACCTGGCCTTATTAAATGGGAAACAGCAGGGCACTAACAATTCCTCCACAACTCATGGTGGCACTTCTATTGATGATTCATCATGCTCATCAGTGAGATTATAATTCATTTTGAAGTCCTATGTCTGAAACAATGGCTTTAGGGTCTATTGAACGGAAATACATGCAAGTGCTTTGAATGTTTTCTTCTTTTCCCCTCTTATTCTGTCTCCATCATCAGGCCCTATGAAGGTACCACCCATACTCAGATTGGGTGTTTCCACCTGAATTAACCCTCACAGCCACAGCAAGAAATTTGTCTCACCATCTCCTGTTTAATTCTCAGTCCAGTCAAACTGAAAGTGAAGATCAGCTGTCACAATAACTATTTAGCCTCTCTTGTCTCATGGTCTTGTGTAACCTTCTGACGGAGACCTTCAGAGAGACGTTTGGATGAAGGCAAAAAGACGCTTCAGTTCAACAGGACCAAATAGCCAGTGCTGGTGCAGACTTCTGGAGGCTGACCTTGACTAGATTATTTTAGGCATATTTAAGTACAGTGAAATTGGGTGAAAACTTACTCTGGTGGTAATTAACTCAACCTCGTAGGCAAAACAAAGCATATTTAAATCTCTTTGAGGAACAAAGAAGCTAAATACAAAGGTGAATACATGGAAACTCTGTGAAGTCCATAAAGATAGGTTCTATAGATTGACTGAGAAAACCAAATTTACAATAGGTCTGGGGATGATCCAGCACTAGAAAAGTCTCTAGTACCACAGATAAAGCCAAGGTCACAAGACTAGTAAACACATCTTTTCTCAGTCTTCTGTGTAGATAGCATCCTTTCCCTTGAAGGAACAACCCTGTGTGCTTAACTCCAGGTTCTCTGAGTGCTCATCTGTGAGCACAAAGATCTCCATGCCCCAAACCTTCACTACTTAGTATTAATCTCTTCTACTAAAAAGGCTTTGAGTGGTTTTTGTTTCCTTCCAACCAAACTTTCACTACTACCATACCTCCACATAAACAGAAAAAATGAATATTTTAATAGAATCTCAGAAGTGATTTTCACTCTTTTGCATAACTTTAATTCATAATGTTATTCATTATGCTAGATTTATCAAAAATTATATCTTAAATAACTTACCAATTAAAATAGTTTTGTTTCCAAAATTTTGGCATTTCATTGAAATGGTTGAAAGATGTATCATGTTTACTTTTGGCATACTGCTATTTTAAAGGGATTATTTCAGACCACTCCAAGAGTTTAGTCATAAATAGTCTAGCCCAAATTTAAGCTCACTGTGTGGACAGTGAGGCCTAAGCTGAAGTTGGCCAGAACAAGCTGGGTAGTAGCCGTTCTAAGGCAATTCATGGCCCAAGTGCAGAGAAAGGACATGGTGGGTACTGAGGCAGTAAAGTGTATGGTAAAATGGAATAGGGGCCTGTAATGTGTCAGACTTGAAATTACTGGATTCTAGCTCCAGTAGGAAATTATTAGATCGTAAGACCTTTCTTCTCAACTAGGGTGGTCAACAGCTAAGGGAGCCTGTCTAGGCTTAATGGGGATCCTGATCATTAAACGTGAATAAAATGGCTTGTATCAATTCAGAAAGATGTCTAGGAAAGGCATTCTTGTCTTCCAGAGGTATAGAAGAGTCTTCCCCAGAGGCAGAGCCCTAGTGTTGTATTTATCTTTACAAATCTCACATTGCCTCAAGCAACTTTCGTACATAAGAGAAGATCTAACATTGATTGTCAACTGTAATTGACTGGACAACTTACTTTCTTTCTTATAGGGTACAGAAATCACCTATTCCCTTCTCCAGGCCCCCTCTTTGCTACATAAAAACTTTGTCATTTCTTTAGTCCATTCAAACAAGGGAGACCATAGGAGCTAAGGATACCTGGGAAATCTCATCAAAACACAGGATTTCTTTTTGTTTTGTTTAGGGGAAACCTAGTTAACAACCTTGGAGGAGTGAAGAGGAAGTACTAGAAATTTCTCACACCACCCTCACCCTCACCCTCACAGTAGGTCTTATTAAGAAACAGTGTCCACCATTAGGATTTATTCATTTCTGTATACTACATTTTCCAGACGTATTGCCTCTGCCAGATGTAGAAGCACATATCAGAAAAATTGGTGGTGGTCTCTGAGCTGGAAAGTTTCTGTATTGTCATGATCTTCCTGTTTCAGCCTGCACTTAAGCATAACAGGGAAAAACATATTTCGCATACTTGACTGGGTTTTGTAAGCTGTTAAGTAGTGGTTGAAACTGGAGTAGATGAAGGGAAGTTTCCTCCCCCATTTTTTAAAGTTTGGCTGTAGGTCCTTCTGCCTGCAGGCTACAGTCACATTAGCAGTTGGAAATTGGATAACGACAGCACAATGACAAATCCAGGTTGCTCGCAATAAGTTGCTAATCCCTTTGCTTTAATATTGGAGCAGCATGTAATGATGTTTGGACATCACTCCAGTTTACTGACGACCCCACTGGGGCCAGCAATAGAACCTTACAACTGTCTAACAAGGCATCAGGTGACTCCCGTCGTCACAGCAACGGACACTGGAATCTAATCTTCCCTTCATCCCTTCTAGCACCCAATAACGCCTAGATTATATAAGCGGCCCATCATTGCTTGGTAACTTGAATCAATTAACGTTAATTCGCACAATGCTATGATGTATTGTGATCACTTTCATTTCAGGGAAGGGGGAGAAATTGCTATAAGTCACCTAAAATGAGGTTGTCTGTGGTACTGAGGTATTAATTGGGTGTCCATATTAAATGCAAAAGGAGCCCCATCATGAAAGGAAAGTGGATGAGTGACTCTCTTGGCTGCTATTGACCTATCAGAAGAAGACAGTGCCCTTTTCTTTTGCTTTTATCTATTACAGTTTTCCCTATTGCGTGTCAAGTTGATGTATTATAAAAAATTCATTTGGTGACCTTTCACCCCCTTAGCAGATTAAACAATTTCACTTCAATGGCATCATTAACAGGACCCTGCATTTAATGATGATTTCTCTAAAAGGCCACGGAGATTCGATTTTAAGCTAACAGATTTATTGCACTATTATAACATATCGTAAAAAACTGTACCACCTACGGTCAGGTTTTAGGATAGAAACTGCTTAAGTTTATGTGGAGCTTAAAGTGGTATTACCTTGGGATATGCTGCAGCCGCGAGACTCTGACCTCCAGTGAGATGCTGTTTACATTTAATAAGAGGTGTTTGCTCACAATAAACTTTGAAGTGTGTCAAAGACAGGCCTTTCTGTAAATGTTCTGGCCAATCTAGGGTCTCCAGATACCAATGTACTTATGTCGGAATCCTTAATGGGTTTTTCAGTTTCCTTAACCTAGGATGTTAGCCTGTACCTATCTCTTAACAGAAAACATTTAAAGCTGGAGTTAGTAGAGGAATAAGATCTAGTAACAATGTTAAATGTTTCCAATAACTGCACCCAACATTAAAACCAGAATGACATCCATTTTGAAGAATAACGCTAGTGTACTTTGTTTCTTTTCTTTTATTATTATTTACAAAGAAGGGAACCTTAGCTATTCAGGCTCAGCAAACTATTAAATGATAATCAGGGACAGAACTTTCAGGAAGAGGTTTTGGGAGCCAGGACCTTAGCTTAGTGGAAAAACCAAATTTGTAGGACTACATGGCCCCACTCTGCTTGTACCTTTCTGTGGTTCATAGGGCACAAGGAAAATGCTTCCTGAGGGAACGTCATATTTTTTAACCCATTGTTATCATCTCTTCTTTATTTAGCTTTCCAGGACTAATGTCCACCAATAACTATCATTTGTTGCCTCTTGCAAGTAAACAGTACTTTATCCTTCCCTCCTCCTATGAGGAAAAAGTAGAAGAAAGAATAATAAGTGATTCACAAATATTTCATTGAGACTACGCTTTAAATTACATTAAAAACATTATTAGACCAGAGCTGATTACTCTTAATAACTCATCAAATCATACCGTCTATTGGAGCAGAATCTATACATCTCCATTTTCTTGTGAAATATGTTGCATGTTTATGATGTGTGATATATAAGTTAAAAGAAATAGGAAGTTTCTAATATTCTCATAAGCTACATCTTTCAGCATACCAGAAACACTAAGTCAAAGCTGCTTTGAAGTATGGTGACTAGTTACTTTATGCTAGGTCTCACTAGTGATTAGCATGTTTGGACAAAGTAAGAAACAGTATAGATCACTGGCGGTATAGTTAAGTGGAAAAAATGTTATGGTTTATGAAACAAATGCTGTGTCTTTCTTTTCTAACCCCTCACTCCTCAAACCTATGTAACAGGTTTAACTCAGTGTCATTTTAAAGATATAATGAGTTTATACAGGAAAATTAAATAGTACATGGTACACATGTACTATTTGGAACTCCAAATACCCACTACCACCATTATTGGGACCATATGACTCTAAAAACTAACAATAATGTTTTGATATGAAACCTTAAATATGAAAGTATATTTGGAGAACATAAATATAAAATGGTGATATGCTGGTTGGGACCATCTTTCCAGCTTTGCTCAGTGGCATCTTGGTATTTTGGACTCAGACATGGTGGTAAAGTATTTGTGCCAGAGATACGGGAACATAGTAGAAATTAGGGTATTTCCCAGGAGAGTTGGTTCAGTGGCTTATAGATATGGATGGAAATTATAAGTTCATATATTTCACTTTCACATTGCTTTACCCACATTTTAAAGCATGGATAATTTATAATATATTGGATACACAATTTTTGTATAAAGAAAAGTATTCACTAACAGTATATTCTCACCAGTCAAACTCTTCTGTGGAAAATAGCTACTGAAATGACCTTAGTCATCCTACGGGTGTATTGATCTCATCCATCTTTGTATGTTCTAGAAACACAAGCAGTTTAAGAACTGGGAACGTCATCTATACCCGGCCCTTTGTGCTTTCTATGCTGGTGCAGCCTTCAGATGGGGAAGTGGGAAGAGATTTGACAGTTCAGCCACAGCTCGTCTTCCTGGATGAGAAGGTAGCGCCTCAGACTGACCAGCTTTCCACAGAAAGTGCTTTATGTGCAGACATCTCTAACCTACATTTACAGAGCAATTTTCACATGAAATTGGTACCCGTTGGTCATTTGATTTGGGGTTTGTTAAGTTGAAAACATAATCTTGTCTCATACTATACATTCTGCAGTTTCCACCCCTCCTTTTCTCCAGCTCCCCACAACACCCCCCCTCCACATCCAACTACACAGTCTCTCTTTAAGAAAAAAGAGGAGAGGAAGGAAGGAAGGAAGGAAGGAAGGAAGGAAGGAAGGAAGGAAGGAAGGAAGGAAGGAAGGAAGGAAGGAAGGAAGGAAGGAAGGAAGGAAGGAAGGAAGGAGAGGCCTCCAACAGCTAAATAGGACAAAACCAGATACAGCAAGAAAAGGAAAAGCCCTATATTGGATCTGGACAAGGCAACCCAGTTGGGGAGGTGGGGAGGTGAGCAGACAAAAAGGTCGGAGATAAAGTTGCTTCCACAAAATCAACAGAGTACAGCTACAACATATGCAGAAGACCTGTACGGGCCAGCGCAAGCTCCTTGTTTGATATTTAAGTCTCTGGGAGCCGATGTGAGCCCTGTTTAGTTAATCTGGCGGGCCATGTTCTCCTGGTCTCCTCCTTCTTACAGGCTTTTCTTCCCTAGTCTATGGAGTTCCCCATTCTTCAAGGGGAGGGACCTGATGGAGACCTCCAACTTAGACTCTCCATTTCCTATGTTTGGCTATGAATCTCTGTTCCCACTTCCAACTTCTGCCAGAGGAAGCCTCTCTGATGAGGACTGGACAAAGCACTGATCTTTCTGAGCAAAGGATACCAGAACATAGGGGTGAAGGCTCCACGCAGATGCCAGCTGGATGTGGGTCGTTGTGGCACATCACTCTGTGTCTTCCTGCATTTCCTACGAAGGTTCAAGGTTTATCAAAGGCAAACACAAACCTCTGATGCTTTTCTTTTCCATGCTAATTTTTGAACTCAGTCACTCCTGTGTTTCCTGAAATCCCACCTTTAGATGCCTTGGTCTTGGTTCTACTTTGTTATTTTCTTTTGAGGATATGGAGGATTGAGCCCAGGGCAGGGCCTAGACAGGGCAAGTACTCTGCCATTAGGGTCTCCCAGCCTGCTGTCTTCTCTTACTTTTTCTTCTTACCAGAATCCTTAGGATACCTCTAATGCCCTTCTTTTTTTATAGCTCAGCTTCAATTTCTTCTCTTCTTCCTCAGACTGCTTAGAACTTCAATGCAATAAGTTTCATGGTTTCCTATCAATAAGTTAATTTTGATGTGAACATGAGAAGGAACACATTTATTTTTCCTTCCTTCCCTGATGTACATATGTGCTTCATGACATTAATGTGAGAACACTCTTTGTTTTTTGGGTTTTTGTTTTGTTTTGTTTTTTTATTTTTTGTCTCCTTCCTCTCTTATTGCCAGAACCAAAGGGTGGAGTCTTTGGGCCTCCCCTCGGAGCCTTGGATTATTTCAGCTTCCCTGGAAGGGGCATCAGATTCAATACTCAAAGGTAGGTGCGAGTGACTTTCAAATATCTGTTACTACTTTGCACAATGAAGATTCATATTATCTTAGTTGTCTGCTTATAACAAAATGCCTGAATTCTTTTTTAAGGAAAAGAGGTTATTTGGTTTATAGCTATAGACTTTCAAGGGACTGATGACCTTTCTTTGCTGACAGAATGCCACAGATGCCACAGGGTTTTACATGCAAGAGATATGGATGTGCACACACACACACACACACACACACACACACACACACACACACAGTATTCAATCATACAGGCTCCACTTATCAATTTCAAATCACATTCCTCTCCTTTACTTCTACTGAATATGTGATTCATATGATTTCCTATGTGAAAACTATTACTTTTCAGAAAACTTGACAGAATATGCACAGGAATCCCAAAGGTACCCACAGGATATTCAACAGATATTAAATTTCAACACACAAACATGTAGGAGCCATCCCCCACCCCTATTCAAACTACTGTAGCCCCATTTGAAATTTATAGCAAACAGACATTCCCAATGCATTCTCCGCATTCTTTTCACCCTCTGTCAATAGTGACAAACGCATATACAAAAAGAAAGACTTAGCTACCAATAAATATTTACAGCTTTAATCTTTGGCTGAGTCTCAAATCCTAGGTTCTATGCAATCTACTCAGCACTCCTCTGACACACACATATTTTTTATTTGGTAAAAAATCATAGATTTGCCCAGGGATTCATTTGCTTGGTACCTGTGGTATCTATTATGGAAACACAAATACCTTCTCCCGATGTTAGGAAGAATAAATGCATTATATGTGCAAACATCTGACCCAGGTTAAACCCTTACAGTAAAGTTTTGCTATGTTATTTTCAAGCCAATCCTTACTGTCTTGTTTAAACCTGACAGCAATGCCATCTCCCATCTAATTTCCTTGGAGTTCGTATGTAGCAAAATGAAAATATAAGTAACTTAATATGAAGTCTTTAGTATTGGCAAAAGAGAACTGGATTGTATTCTGTAGGAAATCCCCAAATTTCATATTTGTCCATGAACCAAGGAGAAATAAACATGTATATCATAATTTTTATGTAAAAAGTATTTTTTTGTATTCTACTTTCTAACCATATGACTTATCAAACAAAGATGTCCTTGCAATATAACCAACCCAATGCGAACAATACATTTGTTTCCAGGTGTGTCCCAGTTGTCTGTAACAAATTGGGAGTTCAGAGTCTCTAAGTATTAGCTCTGATGTCAATACCTGTCTCTGTTTGGAGGCTACAAAAATGTATCCTGTTATTTTAGACTAGTTCCATTGTTGTGATTTTATACTTAAAATCTAAAATGTGATCTTTAGACATTCATCTAAGGAGAATATGCTACACAGACAGAACATGAACAAAGAAACCTATTAACCAAGAGAAACCAAGAGATATGGGGAGTCAAGAGAGGTGGGTTGGAGGCAGAGGTCAGAGGATTCTACAATTGGAGGAAGGGAGTCTGGAATGCGCCTTCAGTGAGATGCACAGCTGCTTGGAGATCTTTAAACAGGCTGTTTAAATAAATAATAAATAAAATAAAATTAAACAAAAAGGGGGTTTTCTGATGTCAGAAGGAATGAACTAGAAGGACTTTGAGAGTATGAATCAGTTTCCTGTTCCTGCTATCATAAATCAACACAAAATTTACTGGTTAAATAAACCTCAAATCCATTCATTACTTTGCAGCCCTGCAGGACAGAAGCCCCAAACTCAGGGCTTTGGAAATTACCCCCTTTCTGGGACCCCGAGAGAGGGTGGCTCCTGGCCTTGTCCCCTTGTCTGTTACTTAGAATCCCCTACCCACTCTATCCTCTTGAGACCTGACATCTATGTTAGATAATCTCCCGGGACTATAGAGGGTGAGGCATAAGGATAGACACTACATGGATAGTAACTGGAACCTTAAAGAGTGTTAGCTCAGACTAGCTTTTAAAACTAGAATCAAGTGATATATGGCAAGTATAAAAAACAAGAAGTAAAGGATAACCTTGAGGTTTGGCGTTAATACAGCAATTGGAGTTTGCTGTTACTCATTGAGATGGGGCACACCAGAGGGGAAACAGAAGTTACACCTAAGTACCTGAATGCTGAGCTACATCGAGAGAGAGAGAGAGAGAGAGAGAGAGAGAGAGAGAGAGAGAGAGAGAGAGAGAGAGAGAGAGAGAGAGAGCACGCGTGGGGAGGCAGAGCAGGAGAGAGGCTTTTGGAGAAGTGACTTAAACTTTGGAGCAAAGGAGAGAAAGTTTGGGGTCACAATTGTTAAGATTTGTGTGACAAAGGGCTTTCTAATTCCTATACTCGGCTCCAATCTTATTGGAGCTAATTGTCAGTCATGTTATGTGCTGTGAAAAAGGTCTTCAAACCCTACATAGGACCTTTGAATTCTTCAACAATAGGTAGGGTTGGTGTCTTTTCAATTGGCATAGAGCTCAGTGGTAAACTTGAGCATGTAAGCAGTACTGGGTTCAAATCTCAAATATGGGAAGAAACAAAAAAACAAAGAAAGATAATAGAAACTCAGTCACGTACAGTCACAGTCCCACGATTCAGTTCTGCAGCTGCTATTCTGAGATGAGAGAAATTGACTTTAGTTTGATTTAATACAACCAAGAACATGGCAGCTCTGCGGAAGATTCTAAAAATACCTCCTGTAGTTGAGTAGGCCAAGGATATTATAACACGAAAAAGGCAAATGCCCTTATTTTTTCCTAAGGAGTTTCATTGAGAAAAATGTTCCCTAAAATATACTCAGTGGGTTTGAAAAACAAATAAACAAATATAAAAAAAAGAAGCTGGGTGAGTAAGGAGACAGACGTGGGGAAGTTAAGTTGAGTAAGAATCAAATATATTATGTGACATTTTCAAATAATTAATAAAATATTTTCAAAATATTTCCTAAATTAAGCACATTGAAATAATTTTAATATACATGTGTTAGTTGCATTTTTTCTTGTAACAAAATACCCGATAGAAGCAACCTAAGGAAAATGAGCTTATTTTGGGCCATGGTTTGGAAGGAGCACAGTTCATCACAGTGGGAAGCTGTGGTAGTGGGAATGTGAGGCAGCTGGTGGACCACGTGGATAGTAGAGAAGCCAAGAGTCACGGATTGTGAGACTTTACTTGCTTTTTTCTTTGTATTCATTATGGGAGTCCAGGCCATTCAGGATGGGTCTTCCTAACTCAAGGAACCATGTTTCCAGAAACACCTAGAGGTGCGTCTCAGTGGTGAGGACAAATGCTATCAAGTTAACAATCAAAACTAACCATTATGGTAATTAATAAAATGGTAATTTTAGAACTGAATCATGGGACAGCCAACAACCTCTATCCTAGATACACCACTTCACAAAAGTCTAACTAAAAGGATAGAGCCAATGAATTTTTATCGTCTGTTTAATTTGTATTGTTGATTTTTTTTTTAATCAGGACCCGATAATCAAGTTTCTGAACTAAGAGGCTGTATTGCTACTTTTACATGAGAAATATTTACTAAACAGTATCTTAGTTGTTGCTGAAAAATAATATTTTCAGATTATGTGTGTTAAGGAAATATCTATGAGTAGTGGTTTAAAAAAAAAAACAAAGCAAGATTAAACCTGAACCATATTATGTATAAACATTTATTTCTACCATGAAATTTCCTAGGCAGAACCAAAGAATCTTGTGCATTTTTACTGTCTGCTCTTTCTAGCAATATGGTCTATAACGCTAGCCTTTTATACATTTACTGTTGTCATGAAAATGACATGTCTAGAATATAATGATATTTCAGTAACATTGGAAGTTGGCTCTGTAGCAATGAATCATAGTCACTTTTAAATTTCTATAGTATATTTATACTTTAACTTTTGTATTCCTATTTTAAGAATTTATTATTTGAGAATTCCATATATGTACACAATATACTATGATCACATCCACCCACCATATTCCCCCCCCCCAACTTCCCTTGAGAGGGTTCCTATAAACATCCCCCTCACAACTTCATGTCCAATTTATTTCATATCCTACTTTATTTAGCTCACTCTACCTTTGTGTGTGTGTGAGTATGGGGTAATCCATAGCATCCTACAAGTGGCCACACCTCCAAAAAAAAAAAAAAAAACCACAGCCCCTCCTCTAGTCCTCATCAACCACCAATGACTCCTCAGCCAAAAGTAGGGACTTACCCATCCTAGCCGTTAGAGCTTGTCAGAACTCTATGAATCCACTGATGTAATTAATAACTGTGCCATATTCAGAGAAGAGTGTTTCACAATTCTCCTCCCCATCTTCCAGTTAATGCCCCCCCCCATTTCATAATGTTCTCTTAGCTTTGGTGAGGATTTAATACAGACGTCTTATTGAGGGATGTGTACTTACCATTTCTTACTTTTGTCTTTGCTCACTTGAGTCTATTCCTTCCTCCACACTGAAAAAAGAAGCTTTCTGACTAAAGATGAGAACAGCTCAATCTATGAGTATGAGTAGAAATATTTAGAAGGCTGTTCGATAACATGAACATTTAACAAGATAACAGTAGAAAGTTTCCCCATGGTGCCTATGACCTCCAAGCCTCATGCTTCAGATATGTTCGTATCAGGCATACATTCCCTATGTGGAACAGAACTAAAATCCAATTAGAAAGTGGTTGTTGCCCTCTTTATGGTCATTCCTCTACTGCACCAATGGTTAAATCTTGCCTGGCCGGCCAGTGCTGTAGCATGAGGGATTGGATGAGACCATTGATGTCTGTTTCTGTGCGTCAGAGGTCTAAATAAATAAATAAATAAATAAATAAATAAATAAATAAATAAATAAATAAATAAATAAATAAATAAATAAATAAATAAATAAAGACAAAAAGCTCACAGGCTATTGTTCTTGGTTACTCAACATTAGTAAATGATAAGAAACTAAACAGTTTGGTTGGATGATATGGAGAAATTAATCTTAAATCAGAAAACTTCTTCCCTGGTGGCTGGATGATTTTCAATAATGCCATAAGGTGCTATGTTATACATTGTCATAACTGGTCTTATACCCTTACTCTCAACACAATTTGAAGATATCTCTTTACCAAATTGACATCTCAAGTTTTTTATACACTTCATGGACTACCCTAGGGTGTTTCTGTTGACTTTGTATTATCTGAACCTTTTTTTCTACATACATGGAAATAAATCCTTTTCCAGGCTGAATGTCAGCCTATGTGTATAATTGCCCATTTCCCTGATGAGGACATTTCTTGCTGCCTCTGTATCTAGAATGTACCACATACTTTCATAGATTTTAAAATGCTTAAATGCATGGATAAAGTCAGCTGTAATTATGCTCAATTCTGTCTGTTTTTTTGCTTTAAGGATATTATTATAATCTGATTTAAAATGGCCATCTTTTCTGTGGATTTGTTTTTCACTTTTTGCTTTTTTGTTCTTAAATAAAGAAAAGTAAAAATATTGTTGAAATTCTGTGTTCCAACTGATGAATTCTCATTTACAGAGGATCCGTGATGTTTTGTTTTTATAATTTAATGAGAGCACAAGATGTTCTAACATCCTCATGTCATTTTATATATACCTTTTGTTTTCTGCAAGAGTGCACATCATCAACTCTATAGAGCAGGATGTGTTAAAAAAAAAAAAAAACTTGAGTAAGCAATCAACCCTGTGTGATTATTATTCCCTAGCTTCAAAGCCTTGGTATATTATAATACTTATTTTCTTATTAGAGCTGTGCACTTTCTCACTAACTCCTTTCAAGTTGCCCTTCAATTATTTTGGCCTTCAATCATTTTATTCAGAAGCCTGATCTTTTTAGGCTGAATGCATTTTTAACTTATTTTTCCTAAATCTATACAGATGTTTGGCGTGCATGTATATCTGTGTAACATTTGTGTGGATCGTACCTGCTGGCCATTAGATAGTGTTGGATTCCCTGGAACTTGAGTTATGACAGTTATAAGATGACATATGAGGGGTTGGGAATTGAACCTGGATCCTCTGGAATAATAGCCAATGATCTTAACCACTTAACTCCAGCCTCCACAAAATGTAATTTTGTAAAATTTTCCAATGTCTTTGTGTTTCCATTAGTACCTCCAATAATATTTAATATTTTAGTATTTTATAGGCTTAAGAAGTTGCATGCATTTGTGAGAATATACTCATAGACATGTTGGATGAGCAGCCTTTTTCTCCCTTTTCACTTTGACAGAGTTCTCATGCATATTGTCCTCACAGCTTTTGCTATGAGTCATTTACTTACTTAAGTAATACAGTCTGAAACTCAGCTTTAAAATGTCAGGGAAAAGGTTCAAAGGTTCCTTGTGCCATTTTTTTTTTCTGGAAAGAACCTTAAAATGGGGAAATCAAATTAATGGGCAATTCAAAGCTGGGCCACATAAAATTTAAGCATTCAAACCTGTATCAAGACAGAGATGTGAAGCTCCTGTTGATTGCTGCTGTTCTGTCCATTGTTCATTGCCATGCTGTTGTTGTTGGCATATTTAATATATATATAGTATAATATATAGATAGATATATATTAGCACATATAATACTTAGGGTATGCATCAAAACAGCTTCAAATCAGAAACAATGAATGATACTCAGGTTTTTTTCATATTCAATATCATCTACAAAAGATAACCTCACATGGCACATGACTAATGGAACTTACCTGCCTCTACCTTCTCCAGGACTTACTCATATCTAGTTCTTACTTACATATCATATTGTATTAATTATTCATTCTCTTGCTAATGCTTTATTCTGTTCCCATACTGTACCAATTATCAGCCATACGCATTCACACTTTGTATCTTGCCTATACTCACTACTTTGGTTATGTTCAACAAGTTCTCTAGTATTATACGTTCTTTAGATTCCGTTCTTCACGCAATTCTAAAAGTTCTTCCAAATCACAATTCTTTAATGTACTTTCATTTATCCTAAGAGTGACCTCACTAATGAGCTTAAAATAATATTTTGGTTATTAATGTGAGTGAATCAAGGGAAACTTGGTCATTTTATTTTACTAAATACTAAGCCATGCTCAATGTAACTAGCCTATTTGGACTGATATTACAACTACTGCCTGTTTCAGGATATCCAATAGAAAGGTGTATAGAAATATTCATTTGTGTGTGTGTGTGTGTGTGTGTGTGTGTGTGTGTGTGTGTGTGTGTGTGTGTGTGTGTGTGTGTGTGTGTGCACGTGCGCGCGCATGCGTGTGCATGTGTATGTAAACAAAATAAAATTTATATATCTTTATGTTTTTATAATGCACACAAACAAAGAGTAAATAAAGTCCTATTATTGAAATACTTCTTAACTTCATGAAGAATGGAAACTAACCCATTTGGAGTGGATTTACTATCTAACTCCAAGTAACTCTCAGATAAAAAATAAAATGTCAATCATAAAAATATTCTCTCTGTGTAGTCTAAGTCTTTTCTTCTTTATTTAATAGTCTTTGTTTTTTTTTTAATCTTAGTCCCTACTCAATGAAAAAGTTTATCACTATAAAAACAGTGGATTTATATACAAAGACAATTAATTTAAGGGTCTCTCTGGGTCCTCTGAAATTCAATAATGGATCAAAATTGTAGGAAAATAATCTATATACATTTAAAAATATTTCCCAGCATTATTGATACATCAATTTGCTAGCATGTATACCAAGTAGTGCATTGGTGGTGTAAGATGCTTACAGTGTGAAGGGGTCTTAGAAATCATGTACTCTGCCAAAACACATGTAGGTGGGATTTCTTGCTGGCTATATAACCCAGTTTTGGTGCTGTTTTCAGCCTGTGTCTCCACTTTATCCCGAGTTCTCACAGCCAGTAGCTTGTTAATACCAGCTTGATCAGGA
Organism: Phyllotis vaccarum; assembly: GCA_033318265.1. Classification (NCBI taxonomy): domain Eukaryota; kingdom Metazoa; phylum Chordata; class Mammalia; order Rodentia; family Cricetidae; genus Phyllotis; species Phyllotis vaccarum. The sequence goes on from JARWLC010000008.1 coordinate 57,359,385, forward strand.
AGCCTGTCAACACATTTGTATATTTTATAATAGCCATTCCAAAGATATGATGGACCCTGGAGTAATGTACTGTACTTGGCAGAAAATGTTTCGGCTTTTAGGCACATATGCTTCAAATTTGAAAATATCATAGATATATATGGGAATTTTTGTGGAGATCTGTAAGGCAAGCTGGTATTTAACGCAAAAGCAAACCCATTTGGAGCTGAAGCACTTTCCATTAGGCAGTTTGGCGGCTGTTCTATGAGGGAAACTCACAGTGCTCGATGGTCACATTTCGATTAAATGCTGCTTTGCATTCTTCCAAAGATGGGAACAATAAGGACGTTTGTCAAAGGAAAAACTGCAGCAAATGATTTCATGTTGAACATCTGGACTCTGCAGTTCGTTGTTTGCAAGAGTTTATTGACCATAATTTTGATGCATATAGGTTTTAAAGAGTATAAAGTACATTTATCTTAGGCGCCTATCATTTATTTGAGTCTTGGCTTATTTATATCCACTTTTTCTGGGCTTTTTATTTATTTTGGGACTCCCTAGAGATGGAAGAAAATATGGTTTGTGTAAAGAAACTTTTAGTTAGCTCTGCAAAACTGACGAGAAGAGACATTGTTTTCATAAAAAGGACTGAACAATTGAATTGAAAAATAATAACGCTAAATGTACTAAATCTTTATGATTCTTTTAAGCCTTAGACACCACATATTCATAAGCTTTAAGATTGTTCTTTTAACTCCTTGTCCACCATGGTAATATTTTCATAGAGAGAAGTGTAATAGCTATTAGATACAAAATAATTTAGGTGCATTGGATGAAAGCCAATTTATAGTATAGGGATGTGAGCTTGAGTTAAGTTGCCTGCTTTAACTTTATCAATTCCCAGTTCATTAGAAAATGTAAGCTTTGTGTCTTTTATTTTAAACCTTTTCTTTTAATTCAGAGAAACCAAGGCCCAAGCAATCCACCTTACTAAAGCAGTGTACTCTTCCAGTCACGATCTGTTGACAAGCTGTTGTCAACTGATGGACTATCTTAACCCTGCTATTGCGTTAATATAGATTCCCTAAATAGAGAGATTGACCCCTGAACCACTGGTTACAGCCTTCCTAATGCTGAAACCTTTTGGTACGGTTTGTCTTGTTGTGGTGACCTCCAACCATACAATCATTTCATTGCTACTTCATAACTGTAATTTTGTTATAATTATGAATCATAATGTGAATAGCTGATGTACAGGATATTTGATATGTGACTGCTGCATGTGTTATAACTCACATGTTGAGAACCATTGCCCTAAATGGATAACAGAATTTATTTTTTGATATACATTCTTTTGATGATGCTTCTGTTTGAATCTCAAACCTTTTGAATGCCAGAGAAGCATTCTACTACTAACCTAAAAACCCAACCCTTTGTTGGACATGTACTAAGAAAATAATCAAATGCATAGTTGTAGTTAGTAATATAAACTTATAATAAAGTAGATTGTAGCTATACTGTTACCAGAAATTATATAGTTTAATCCAAGAATATTGATTATAAGACATTTTATAGTATTGTTATACAGACTATATACAGAGCTATCTGTAAAGAACAGTTTGGCATAGTAAGCTTTCAATAAATGCTTTTTTATATTTTGTTTTGAATTATTTGGTTCCAATACTTTAAATTCTTTTAAAATATTTTTGCTTTATTATTCAACTCCCTATCTCCAGAAAAGACTTAAAGAAATTGTTATGTTTATATGTAACTAACACCTCCAGTTTTCTCTTTGTTTATAGGATGCACCCAGGCAGAAACACTGGATGGCTATGTGCGCTTCTCCAGATTGGCCATCATGATCGCTGGGTCAAAATGGCACTTTGTGTTTACTGTTACTTCCCCTCCAGGTAATTTCACCACAATGTTCTATTACATCTGTATTTTCTGAAAAAGCCACCCTTCTCCTTCGTGACTGGAATAACCCCTTTCATGAATCAGTAGACATCATAGTTTAGAGAAGAAATTAACTTGTCTATACCATCAAGTATCAGTAGAAAGAATTTTTCTGAAAATAAAGGCTCAGGGAGTATTTAATGAACAAGACTCTAAATGCATGCCTTCTTGTAGGTGCTAACATGTATGTCCCCTTTTTTTTCTCTCCTGTCCTCCTTTCTGTTATTTTTATTTATTGTGTATGACTTACACTCATTCGGGGGACAACTGGACTGTGGAATATTGTGAACCCAAATTTGGGTCCTATTTCCCACATCCTTTCTACAATGGAAACAAGACCCATTGACATTGCAGGACCTGAAAACATTCATAGAAGGCATGGATAAATTGTGAAATGATCCAGTCACCCTTCATAAGGCGTTTGGAACTGTCTGTCTTCAAATACATCTAATGTGCCTCAGATGGAAATATATAAGGAACATTTGTCTATAAGTAGTTTAATTTACTAGTGAGAAAACCAAGATAATAGCAACGGCATTCTAGAATATGTCTGAGCTAAAATGCCATGTAAAGATATTTTGAAAGGCAGTTGTCTGTAAGGTAAATCTTACTTGGTCTTGATAAAACCTCAGAGACCAATATCAGGATTAATGCTGAAAGATCAGATATATATATATATAAGCCACCTGGCTCTGTTTCTTCTTTGCCTTAAACTCAAGATCTTCCTGCTTCCTCAACCTAAGTGCAGGGATTAATGGTGCGTGCTATCATTGCCTGGCCTCTATGGTTAATTAGTGGCTGGTTCTGCCCTCTGATTTTCAGGCAAGCTTTACTTGTTAGAACACAAACAAAATGTCAACACAGTTATCAATGGATAAAAAGAAAGAAAGCCATAAGCTTTGAGTTACATGTCCACAGATATCATCTATATCTTTACTAGACAAAAAAAATCATTTGTAATGTATCAATCTTCTCCAAAATAACAAATCAGAAAACCCTGAAATGGTAAATACTAGCCTGTTTTTGATAAACCCAGATTCTCAGGAATCTGGGGAAAGGAAGATTGCTTAAGCCTAGGAACTTTAATGACAAGCTTGAATAGTGCAGTGAGATCTCAATTTTTAAAATAAAATCTACTGTAGGAAATTAGACAAATCTTGTTCAACAGTATTTAGAATAGTGTGAAGAGGATCTTCAATGAATTTTCCTTAATTTCAAGTTGAAAAACATTTTTATAACAACATGCCTATCTTTTGATATGTAAAATTATCAAGTACTAATTTTGTGAGCCATATTCTTCTAATGCCTCTGTATTTGTGTGAGGAAAAGCACTGATTCATGGAGAAACCTTCTTATTCACAGGCTGTGAAGATTTTTTGCCTTAAGCTTGAATTTTTGAATATATATTTTTAAAGGGTAAGATTTGGCGGTTCCTGAGTAGTTTGTCCCAGATTTGTATGACATGTTAGATATTTTTGAACTTTAGTTTTCTCAGTGGTTAACTACGACCCACTACATGCTTCACCAAGGGTATTTTAAGTAATAGAGGATAAAAACAAATCTAAGGAGAGTTGCTGAGAAAAATTTCCAGAATTACATATGATTTGGACATTTCATTGGTATATTACTGTTTTGTTTTCTTTCTCCTTAAAACTTATAGATTAGAAATGACCTTGAATGTTTTCCCTAAACTGTTCTTAAATGTTATTATTAAATAATTGTCAAAGCTAGATCTGTGAGGCCCGGCTCTGAATAAATATATTTTTATAAGAATTAAATTAGAATAGATAGAAGCTTTGTAAAGACACACACACACACACACACAAACCCAAATAGTTGAAAACTCTGCTTCTTTAACAATTACTGACATAATGTTCATAAAGGTCCTGATCCTAAGACTGACACGTGTTTCAAATACTCTCTGTACCAGTATCCAGAGATACAACACTCATGCCACCTGCATATGTAATTTATATTAGTGTTTCAATTTTACATATATCAAGCAAAGAATATACATTCATTTTTTCTGTTGTTGTTCTATCTAATTTCTCAGGCAGAGAAACCGTCATATTTTAGAAGTGTGGTTGATGAGGAACTGAGAAGTGAAAGAAACGCAGTGTGTCTGTATGAGATCCTCTTGAGCTCTTCCTATGCATTAGTGAATCCAACTTTACCACTTACGCCCTTCCTGAGATTCTGTTTCTTAGCTGATATTGGTGGCTATAGGTTAGTGGTGTCGACTTTCCACTTGGCCCTCCACATCTGTCACCACGGTACGAGGCCTGGAACCATAAAGTTCTTGGGCGAATCACGGGAGCCAGGATCTTTTCCCTTACACTACCTCATTTGGTCTAAAGAAATTTTGCCTGTAACTGGTATTTCTTAGGAAGACTCTGCAGAAATTCACTTACTCATCAAGTTTTCTTGTATGAGGTTTCTGGCCCTGACTTTGAGACCTAGCCTCTAGGTTTTGGCCTGCAGACCCACAGACCCACTCAGAGACACACAGATGCTTTCAATAGTTTTAGGCTGATCAGCCTAAGGTCCAGGCATATAACTTACTAGCTCTCTACCCTTCATCTAACCCATGTCTCTGATCCTGTTCAGCCATGCAGCTCGGTACCTTTCCTTAGAGCAACATAGTTGTCCTCTGCTTCTTCTGGCTTTTCTCTGGCATTCTGCTCTGTGCTTCCTGTTCTCAAGAGTTTTCTTAGTCTAGTAGCCCCGCCCACACTTCCTGCCTGCCTTTGGCCAATCAGCACTTTTTATTAAACCAGTGGGCAGGACAATTATTTACAATGAAGCAACACAATCCCCCTATATTTTCTTTCAAAAGTTTTATCTTCAGAAAGTTCTGTTTGGACAACCCAGTCAGTGACACCTCTTTGATCTCCCACTGCTGATAATTCTGTTTTCTAACCTCCTCATTTTAGTTGATTTCACAGTGCTGGCCATTAAAGTTTGCATCAACTGTTCATATTTGTCTATAGCTTGTTTGCTAGGTTCTCTATTAGAACCTGAGTTTCTGAGGGACTTAAATTCTACTTAGGTGAACAGATTTGAACAATATATCCCAGGTTATAGAAATACCTCACTCGAACAAATATTTGCTTCTGGAAAAGTGAGTATACTGAGATTACTTTTAAGATTATGTTGTTAAAAATATTTGAAAGCCAGAGGTTTCCACAATGAAACTGTTATCTCTCAGATTCCAGCTGGGTTTCTCTGCCTTTCACTTCTCAGCCATTGTTGTGGTGGTGATGGTGTGTTTTATATTCCTTATGGAGTAATCTGTATCCCTTTTGACTTACATCATTTCTCAGCTTAGAATCTTCTCTTTATTACAATCCATCACAGTCAGAATGCTATCTAGGGTATTTTGACTGACATTTAATGCTTATCAAAAGTTCCCTGGCTTTCAATATTTTACTTCAACTGCTGTCTTCTCCTATTATTGTTTGTGAATGTGCTGGGTCTTTGAAGTCCCTTCTAGACCATTTTTTCTTCAGTTACTTTCCCTGACCATATTCATTTATGTTATTTTTCTGAAATGCATCAAATTCTGACTTTTTATAAATATTTGTCATATGCATATATTGGGTCACTTACTAACTCCTAAATATCTTACATAATAACAGGACAATTAGTGTCACTATTTTTAATGAAAATGGATAAGACAGTAAGAATTTCGGTTGCCTTCTTTGAGCACCTGGTAAAATCCATACCTCCTCCCTCTCTGGGGTAATTGGCCTTATGCAGATGCTCATACCAAGGAGGTATTTGATAATAAACAAGGTTTACTCTGTTCAGGCTAAACTACAAGCTTGCTTTTAAAGAGAGCCACTGTATCTGATGTTATTACAGCAATTCTGGGAGCCCTGAGGTGAGTCAGCCCAGAGTCAAGACATCCAACATCTAATTGTGGCTTCCAAACAAATTGTCAGGTTCACGCAAGGAAACCACAGCACAAAAATATACAATGTGTCTTTGAGTAGAGAAAATAACAACTATGTTTTTATGAGATTGAAGTTTGTTTCTAATTAGCTTGTTGAAAAAATGCCAACTGTAAGTTATGATCACAAACAAATCATTATTTTATTTTTATATTAATATTTTAATATAAATTAATATTTAACCTTTTAGAATAATTGTATATAGTATAATGTAAATGTAAAGTAAACTGTGATAAATTCTGATAAATGTGCTCTCATGGAACTATCTCCATAATTAACACATTCTATCTCTGAGACTGTAGACGAGAGTTTTTTAAATGTTATTTTTAAAATTTACTTCTGGTTAAACGGGGCATTTATGGGTATTTATGACTTGAAATACATGTATAGGTTTCTTTAAGCTGCAAAACAATTAAGATACAGATCATTTTCATTACTCCTTCAGAAAGTTCTGTCTTGCTGGTGTACACAGCTTAGTTTCATGCCCATTGGAAAACACCAGTGTGTTTTCTGCCTTCATAGATTGGTCCTTTCTAGAATGTTATGTAAAGGGAATGATAGAGAGTCTGCCCCGCAGACATTAGCTTCCCTCAGCACATTGCTTTGGATGTTAAGTTTATTTATTATACGTTATTCACTATCTTTCCCATATCCATCTCTTCATCATTTTATCTTTTGTGCTCAGTGGGCAGACAGATGATTCTCTGCATCAATCATTCCATTTATTTCTACTCCTTTTGTAGAACATTTGATTATTTTCTCAGTTTGGACAGTTATGAACAGAACTACCCAAAACATTTGCATCTAGATTTTTAAAAAATGTTCCCAAATACATTTTTTAAACTTTTTTTATAAGTCACATTAAAGGGGTGAAAGGTACACTTTGTAATCTACTGATAAATTGTTGTTTTAGATAATTTTAAGAGAAGCTCTCTCTCTCAGTGAGAAGTTCCTCATCTTGCCCCATATCCCACAGCCAAAGCAATGTTTACAGCTATTCATCAGTTTTCCTGATAGCAATGTTCTTAACTTTGGGAATATTCGCACTATATTTGCAGAACTTGTGACCTGGAATGAAGAACACTTTAAGTAAGTCCAGCAGACTTCAGTTTTTAAATTTAATATTTATTTGGCTGTATATAAAACCATCCCATCTGGGCTGGATAGATAGCTCAGCCGTTAAGATCACTTGCTACTGCTCATGAAGAGAACCAGAGTTCAAGCAACTTAAAATTGCCAGCAATTCTACTTCCAGGAGATCTGGTGTCCCATGTTTGAATTCTGCTGACATTTACATACAAGTATTCATACACACACACACACACACACACACACACACACACACACACACACACACACAGCCTCTAAAGTACCATCTATACTCTTTGTGGGCTTTGAGGTGGAGAGTTTTACTTTGTGAGCTTCAGGCAGAGTCTAGTTTCTCATAATTTATTTTTTTTATCCATTTGTGATGAGTTTCCCCTCATGTAACTATTGTTAGAATGAGTAAGTAGTTCTACCCATTCTGGAGCCAGGAACATGCTTTCTGATTACTAGATCATGAGAGTGAATGAAGTGATAATTTTGCAGTGACAGAGAAAGTAGGTCAAAGCATCAAATGAAGGACTCAGAAGGGTCTCTTAGCAGAACTGAACTGAAAAGTTATGACTTCTTATTGTCATCTTATGCCTTTTCCAGAACATGAAAGTTGAATTTATCATTGATTCATTTGCTTTAATGACTTCAAATGCTTTTCACGTGCTTGCTCTTTGCTAGATATTTTAATGTATTATTGGACTTTTTCTCCCTCTCCAAACAGGTGCTAATTTTACAGCTCGATCCAAGACCTTTGCTGTTTTACCTGTGGCCCACACAGAGAGATCAGCTATCATCCTGGCCTTGTCCCTGTGCTCAGTGGTGTCATGGATGGCTCTGAGCTGTCTCATTTGCTGCTGGTTTAAGAAAAATAAAATTAGAAGTATGTAGTTTGGAGGAGGGGTTGATGAAAATGTCTGAAGTAGTCATGTATAACATATTAATGATTTGTGTGCCTTTGAAAAGAAATTTTATGGTCTTTTGTGATTTATACAACTACATGGAACCCACTGTTTCGACTAATATAATAAGGACAGGGTTATCTCATCTTTAATATTACCTACTGTATTAGATTATTACATGTATTGCATACTCCATATTGACAGGTCCTAAGTAAATTAGACCAATAATTTTATTAATTTCTTAAACAGTTTAGTGATAGAGGGAGGTAGTGACCATTATTCTTGCAGTATAGGTGCAGGAAAGTGAGGTCCACTAAATGAAAGAAACTTGTGTATTGTCACACAAAATCGAAAAGGCATACGGTTTGGTTCTTTGCAAGTGACCCTGCCAGAGGCATGTTGAGCTGGATTAGGAATGCAGCTCATTACATACAATGGTGGCCTAGCATACAGGAAGCCTGGGGTTTGATTCTAAGAACGTCTTCAAACTGGGCATGGTAGGTCACGTCTCTAATCCCAATACTCACACTCTAGAGGTGGAGACAGGATGATAAGATTTTCAAGGTCACACACATAAGCCTTGAGACTGTCTTGGACACATAACTGTGAGACTCAAGGAGGAAAAACACAGAGGCAAATGCCAAAAGGAAGTAAGTCAGTGTGGGTAGTTTTTCTTAGCAGTGAGAAGTTACAAAAAATCGTGTACTTCTTTTATCGTTTCCTCAGATGCAGAATATCATATTTTTAGGTCAATATGCACTCTAAGAGGAGTCTCCAGTGGGGCTTCTTATTGTTCGTCTCCAGTTTTGGTGAGGAAGAAAGGCAAAAGCAGTAATATGTCATTGAAAAAATCCTTTCCTTACACCCAAACCTCACACTGTGGATCTATGAGTGTCCTGAAGAAACAGTAGTGATGTGAGAAGCCAGCATGAAGTTACAGCCTTAAGCAATTACTACCTAAAAAGTGTCACAATGAGTAAAGGCAACAGGATAAGATTCAAATATGAGACCCACAATGGATGTAGCCTGGCCTGACTAATAGGGTGTTCACTGTGTTTATACTTTCAAGCACTCTTTGAGAGGGCATCCCTAATTTATAAATACCAAATTTGATAGCAGTCAGCTCGGAGACCCTGTATCTCTCCCCCTGACAGTGACCAAGCCTGGAAAGCTAGTAGCAAAATCCTCATCTTTCTAAAAGAAAGTATAGTCTCAAAGGGGTTATGAACTGTATTGCCTGTGATGTGTTGAACTGCAGTTTCTAATTTGTTTAGTGTTTAAATCTGCAGTTCTATCTACATTTTTTGTGTATTTTGGTGTCTATATATACTTTTGTATATGGGAGGGTATTTGTGCATAATGTGTATCTATGTGTCTATCTTTGAGTATTGTGTATTTATATTTGTGTATATGTGTTTGTGCGTGCGTGTATGTGTATGTTTGTATGTACACCTGTGTTCTCGAATCTATATATTTGTACGTGTATGTGTGTTGACATGTATTTGTGTATGGGCTGAGTATATACATTTATGTTTATAAATATTTATTTGGTTTATAACTATATTATCATGACATTTCATGTCATATGATCCTCTGAATTAGATTATACAATTCTCACTCTTAATTTAATACCTAATTCCACTGGCTACACACTAAGCCTTGTGAAAAACCATTGCTCAGTTCTAGAAGCAGATTCTTCCTATAGTTCTCAGTATGTAAGTTGTCTTTCAAGTTCTTTCTGTTATTTCAAACTGTCAACATTTGTGGGTTCATTTCTCTGTACTAAATTTTATTTTTCTAAGAGGTTATAAACTCATGCTTAAAAATTATGAAATGCTTGGAAGGTGCTTTAATGAAGATTACAGTAGTTAACCTACTCAAGGGCTTCCTTATGGAGTATGCCTTTTATGCTTTTTAAATCTAAAGTTACAATCATTGAGTTCTTAGAATAAGAGACATGTTCTTTCTCAACGTTCTGGTAGAAAATGATTCTCAGACTTGATATATTTCATTTTCAATTTTGCTTTGTCTCATGACCTCATTGGTCTGTGATTAATCACTGAAAACCCAGGCAGCTTTTGTCTGTATGTGCTCTATCACTATTTCCATGTTAGAATTAAAACAAAGCATTTAAATATTGCCAATTAATTTATTCAACCTTAATAATACTGCATGTATTGATTATAAACATAAATTTCCATTTGCTCTAAAATACTGTTAAAAATTATAGTGAAAACTACTATATTCTTCTAAGCCTTCCTAATGGTTTCCTAATTAGACTCTCCAACAGATACTTTGTTGAATATTATGATGGAAATATTTAACCTGTACTCTGTAAAGATATCCATCCTCAAACAGACAAAGAATAAGAAAGTATCATAATCAACCTCTGGATGTTAGATACACTTTTATTATACATCTAAACTTGACAAAGTGAGAATTTTTGTCTTTAGATGTCCATTTTGAAGTCCTATTTGAATTTTATTACATGAAAGATAGTAGTCTCCTTTGCGGCTTATTCTTTGTAAAATATTTTAATCTTGTACTTTAAATGGGTCTTTTACCCATGCATGAATTTGAAACATTGTGTCTTGGCCACATGAATATCATTTTAATACTACATGTAGTCTTCTAAATGTCTACAAATTTTATTCTATATATTAAAGGAATTTTTGTTAGTATCATCATGAATCTTTATGAATTAGAAATCTTAGAGCTGGAGAGATGGTTCAGCAATTTATAGCATATACTCTTCTTACAAGGGACTCAAGTTTGGTCCCCATCATCTTCATCAGGCTACTAGAAATTGCCTGTACCTCCAGCTCCAAGGGATCCAATGTCTTTGGTTTCTGTATACTTCTGCCAATATCCACACACAGATAAACAAATATATACATAATTCAAAATGATACAAATATTATAATTCAATAAGAAATCTGTAAAATTTGTGGTTATTGATAGATTTACCAAAACTCCAATTCAAGTCTCTAATGTTACTTGAATTCTCATACTTACAACAGCTGGTATCACAATTATTTACAAATCTTCCAATTGCCAAAGTATGAAAAATTTGTCTCCTGGTGATTCATTCTAATTATTTGAGTGAAAACTGTATTTTGTATAAACATCAGCTATTTCAGCTTGAAGTCCAACCACTAAATTCCTGTTCCCATAAAAAAAACTTGTTCTATGCACTTTATATTACATTTTATTTATGTGTGTATTTGTATGTTTTTTGTGGGAATGTGTACTCATACATGCATATTTGTGTGAGTGTGGGGGTATACCTGCCACAGGGTACATGTGAAAATTCTAAGACATCCTTATGTCAGTTTTCACTTTCCATCTTGTTTAAGACAGGATCTCTTATTGTTGGCCCCTGGGTATGCCAAACCAGCTAGCCTGCTGCCTTCCTGGGACTCTTCTGTTTCTACTTCACATCTTAATGTAGGAATTCTTGGATTCCCTATGTGTGCTAACATGCCCTGCTTTTGTTGGCTCTGGATATTTTAATTCACACCCTCACACATAAATAGTAAATGTTTTATCATTGAGTCAGCTCACCAGGCCATAAATATATTTTATTGTTTACATTTATCTAATGAATGATGTCAAAATGAAGTAGACCCTTAGTCAAAAATAGGGGGCTTTATTTTTTTTTAGCCCAAGTACATATCTGATTGTATTATATGAATATACCAATGTCACAATTATTTACAAATCTTCCAACTGCCAAAGTACGCAAAACTTCCTGCTTTGTTACTGTGTTGGTCAGTTTTATGTTACTACAATGGCATTCTCAAAACAATTGACTTTAAAACGGAAAAGGTTTATTTAACTCATAGTTTTGAAGATGTTAGAATATTGTGAAGCATTCCCATTGATTTGCACACTGGTCAGAACTGCAGTTATAGTGCAAATGTAGTAATAAGTGTTCACATCTGGAGAATGAGAATGAGTGTGAGCATTAAGCCATACAATTTTCTTAGAGGCTATGTCCTTTGTGATCTAAGGATCAAGGCCTCATTTCTCGGCTGGCATGTTTAATTGGCAAGCCATGAGCTGAATGTGGCCACTTACAGCTAAGGATAATTATGACTATAATCCAACACAAAGCCATAAAGGTGATTAAGAAATTATGAGGTACTTTTTTGATATTTCAAAAAGCTTTCTTATATGGCCTTCAACAATGAACTCTGTAGATGCTAATGTTGTATTTCACAATCATAGAGATGGGTAAAGTATAAAGATCTACTCTCCCAATAGTACCACCCTGTGCATCAAGGGGTATGTTCACCAATGTCTAAACAGGTTAGCAATGACAGAAAATTCGAATTTACTCTTTGTAAATTTTTTGGGTTTAATATGTTATTTGCTTCAAATTAAAAGCTTTAATAACTTTTTTTATTAAACTGGTCTTGTCCAATTGAAATATAAACTATACTGTGAAACACACAATGAATATACTAATTTTCTAATTAGTCTAGATCCTAAATATCCAAAATATTATTTTAATTTGTAGTGAATATAAGATAATTACATATTTTGCTTTTCCCCCAATCAAGTGTGTACTTTCTGTCTGCAATACATCTCAACCTAGACTAGCTGTGTCTCAAGCATTCCAAAACAATGTGTGGCTGCTAATGTATCAGATAATACGTCATATTTTACTTCATAGAGTCAGTGATCAGTGTGTGGGGTTTTTCATAGACTACTGTCTTAAGCTCTGGGCATATTATATGCACTCTTTTAAATATGTAGCACAATCAGAAGAGATTGGAGTGACAGAAATGCCTTCACATTTAGGTCCTCCTTGCAAATAAAAATGTCTGTTAGTCTGACAAAATCATAAAAGAAAATAACTTCTGTTTTTCATCCATATAGAAATAAAACCTGAAGACATATCTGAATCCCAGGCTAAGGATCAAAAGAAGAACACCCATGACTCTTCCAAACACCGAAGACTACAGGTAAAGACAGCCAAAGAAGCCCCTGTGATGGAGGAAGGTGAGCATGAAGCAGGGAAGACTACTGCCGGTCAATGGTGGCTCCTCCTTCCCTGGCATCAGGTTATGAAGGGGTCTCATTTACAGCCCCTTCTTTGGTTTTCCATTACCTGTTTTTAAATTAAATAATACTCTAGTTCGGCAAGACACAGGTTCATCCGATCATTCAGTTAATAACCGGTCATTTGTACTGACATTTATATGTCTTTTCTTAGAAAAAGATTATTGGTTTCACATTTGAGTTTGTTTAACAGAGAGAAGGGAAAGCCAGGGTGTAGGCATATAATCTTCCCTTTAGCTGTTGCAAAGCTGCCAATTTGGCAACATTGTTGAGTTTGGAAAAGCAGAGAGTGTAGTTGCCAAATGCCCACTGTGCAAATTAGATTTAGTGTAGCAGCCTCAAGAAGTGAGTCAGTATTGTTTAACCTTGCTTTGTGGTGCCCTGGTCCTGGTAGCAGCATGTGTCATTTGCTGGACTGTGGTATGTGCTCTTACATGTTGCACAGTTAAGTTTCCATTAGAACTGATGTAAAGCAGAGAAAGTGAGGCCTTTGCCTCAACTGAGTGTCTGGCTGTTAGCCTACTAAGGGCGCACAATGGGAACATAGTGACCAGAGCATATGGGCGTGCCAAGTGTGGATACTGTATATGAAAATATTCACGTAATTTCCATGACTCTGAAATGTTTGAAAACATATGCTCTAAATAGAAAGTCAATTCTAGCTTTCCTAAGAGTCATAAAAACATGTTCAAGTAGGAGTAACAGTTTTAGTAGTTCTGAGTTCATGTTTGACCAAAAGCTATCAGTCTGAGATTATATTTGAATGAGCTTTTCATTTGTATTCATGAAGGTGAGTGCGTCTGTGTGTCCATGTGTGTGTACACACACACACAGCAGCAGCTCATTTGTGCCATTTCCCACAGAGGAAATACTTTTTTTTCAAAGGTAAGTAGATATATAGTACAATCTTTCAAACTATTTTAAATAATGAGAATGATAATGAAAACAATGATAACATTAAGTAGGAGTAAACTGAAAATGTGGTGGCATCAAGACCAGAGAGACAGAAAAGGACACAAGAATTCTTTGAAGATTCCACCTCAAGCCATAGGAATGTGGGTACTTATCCACCTCTTAAATGGAAAAGCATCTTGTCCTCTATTGCACTTGGTTCAGGGTTCTGTTGGAAATTGCCTCTGACTCTAACGTCTCATCTTCAGCAACTGACTGGGCAATGCTGTGCTTTTGCATAGCCTAATATGGTCATCTACAAGGCTCACTGTGTCCTTGCTTAAATTAATATTACTCAATATTCTCCAATGACTGAGTGTTATGGGGTAGATTATTAATAAATTATCAAGAATGAGACAAGGAATAGGGCTTGTGGGGACCAGTTTAGATGGAAGGGGTAGGAGCAATGAGGCCATTTTTATAGGATATACAAGTTAAAAGTAAATGTGTTATCTGAGCCCTCCCTGAGGACCATCATAGGTTTGTTTCCTTCCTAGCTTGTCTAGATCTTAAATGCAAAAGCTAATTATTAAAAGCTTTAAATAAATTTGCTTTTATTCCACTATTTATATGCCATTTTATTTTTCCTATTCCCTCTGTGTTTTTAAACTTTTAGCATTTATTAATAAAGTAATTGGCTTTCTTGCTCACCACTGCCTTTCTTACATAAGGATTCTCTTAACCTTGAAGATCATTTAGATGGTAGGGCTGAGTTCAGACATTAATTAACCTCATTATGTCACCATAGTAACCAAACTATCATGGACCTAAGAATTAAAGAAAGGAGTGAAGTGTGAAGATGGAGTCCTCAGAATGCACCCCTTCCAAAGGTTTCAACCCACTGACATTGTCTTCCAAAGTTAATATATAAGGTTTCTCTTCTACTCATCAGATGTAACAACCCTCTTGCTGGATGCAGGAGCAGGAGAATGTCATAATTGATGGCATAGAGCCAGAGTCGAACAGACTGGGTTTAATTCTTGTTACTCCTTTTGACAGAGTCTCTGTCCTCAAACCCGAGAACTAGCTTCTTTGTGCCTTTCAGTTTCCAAATTGCTAAAATTGCCTGAATAATACTGTGCATAGTTAGGTTTGTTACATAAATTGTATCAATTAAGAAAATTAATACCCACACAGATCACAGGACAAATCATATTATATAGTGAATTAATCATGTGCTATATATTGTTGGGTTCTCATTATGATGCAGTGTTCACTCAAGTTGGCATAGCCAAACTCCTTGTTAGTTTGCTCATACACTCTGCCAACTGGGGCAAAGCTGCTATGCATTATTTTTCATACAACTTTCCTTAGCCTTCTATATTCAAATAAAAAATGAGTATTTTTCTTATTAGATTAAGGTACACTGAATTACATGCCTCTATTGTAATACCTCCGGACTTAAGAAAGTCTTTGTGTGAGTGGCTGATTTTTCCCCAAGGAGTACCTCTCAGTCGTAGCAATTTTGTGCCCTAGATATGGTAAGTAACTTACCATGGTTTTGCAGAGAAGTATCTCAGTTGTAAAACCAACACCAGAATGACTTGGACATTCTGTCACTGACAGAATCCCGAAGACAATTGGTTACATTTGCTTTGAAGGACATTTGCAATGTGTGGAAAAAACTCATCAAAAGTTATAAAATTCGGAACACTATTGATAGTGTGTGGAGACCGAGGGTACTAGAATAGTATATGATGCCTAATGTCAAGCCCACAACAGAAACTGTCTGGTTCAAACTGGCAAGAGTATCAAGAATTAGAATCCTTCCATGAAGGTCTTCCTTATTTTTGCTACACTTGGGTAAGAACCAAGTATAATGAATGATTAGCAAAATTTAGTGTTCCTCTCCCCATAATACAAAATATTAATTTACAACACTACACCTACTACAAATACTAACTTATATATCCTTTGTGAAATTTCAAGGAAATGTCTGGTTCCCCAACTTGCATAAAATTCTAACATTTTAGGGACAATTAGAGAAGGATTTCAACCAATGAGGTTTAAAGATCACAGCAAACAAATATGTGATTAAAGAATGTAGTTATGAAATTGGGTACTATAGGAGAAAAGAGAATTATCTCAAATGACATATTTAGCCCCTCTAGGTCTTGAATCATATTATACTGTTTCAAATCTCATTTGTTAGGGGCCGGGTTGTCCACTGTGCAGAAACTGGTTCATAGAAATGCCAGTGAAGGAGTTTTGCATTGTGTCAAGGCTCAGACCTGTATTGTTATTTTCTCTGTTCTCTTGTACCCTTAAACTGGTCTCTCAGGCTAGACACATCAAAGTTCCATGTCTGTCCTCATGCTTCCTCAAGCTTCCCTCTTGCTTGCTTGCTGAATTTTATTAGTTTGTTTTGTTGTTGTTGTTGTTAGGTTCATGTCTGTTTATCTTCAGTGACAGTATCCCCTGTGTACAGCATAGCCCCCCCCCCTTTTAAATGTTCTCATATTGTGTCCACATATCTAGCTCCTCCCACTTTTCCAAACTCAAAATGAAACACTTTTAAGATTCCTTTATCTAGGAGTAGTTACAACACTCCTCTTGTGTCCACTTAGCACACAGACTTATTTGTGTCTATCTTATCATTTGATATAAATTTATATCTTCTCTGAGCATCACCTCTTTCACCACAGAAATATTACATTATAAACCACTGAGTGAGACAAGAGACACCTTTCTCTAGCCCTCAGGAAATGGTAACTGTATTTGGAAACCACTAACTAATAGCATTTCTATATAACATAAACAGGGAGTGCATATATCCTATTTTAAAAGCATGAATAAAATCTAGCACTTACTTTCTTAAAATAACTACAAATTCACACTAATTGAAAAGTTTAATTGCGACACATTATTGCATTAACAATAAAACTATAGATTATACCCAAATAATGACAAAACAAACAGTTTAGCCATATCATCTCACAATACATTTTTGACACTGTGGAATGTAGGCAGATATAAATCAAAAGTAAAAAGACAATATTGGAGTCTATTTGTATATGATATTGGCATTTAAAGCGCCAACATTTTTATTTGTACATTCACCCTGGTTTAGGGATTTCATTTGAACACCACTAAGTGAAATAATATAATATACTAGTTGTATGCAGTTAGGAAGTAAGAGAATAGGCTTAAATGTGTGGTTAGCTTTGAAGAATGATAGGTAACGAAATGGTAAACATATTAAAACGATACTTTTTCCCAACAGTTTAAGAAATACTTGAATATATGCATTGGGGTGATGATGTGTTCATAATAGATTTTTTAATTACAAAAATCTGTTAACTTACTTTAATTTCAATCATTTTATACAATTCTGAATGGTATAAAATGGCTCTAAACTTCGTTGTAAGGTATAAACCCATGAGAAATAGCCAGTCTTCTCAAAGAAGTTAAGTACATTGATGCCACAGCAGTGGTAATGTTAAGATCTAGCAGAGAGATGAAATTTATGTTACTACTCTTAAGATCATCTGATACTAATACAAGTATATATGGGTACAATAAGCATACATATATATGCTTATATATAATACATATATATTTATAACATAAATATATATATTATATGTTAAGTTTAAAAACATGATTTGTTAAAAAATTAGAAACAAGATGGAGTTATAGAGAAGGCCAGTAGTAAAGAGAAATAGAGAAGAACAAAGTATGGTGACACACGTGAAATGAAACCCTTTCCTTACATGTGAACATGAAAACAGTCCAAACATGAAACAAGTCGGTTGACTATTTAGAGTGTTTACTGATATGTATGTTTAAAAAAATGAAACAAAAAAGTAAATTTTACAAACATAAATTATCTGAATAAGCTGATTAAAGGTATCCAGAGGTAGAGTGTCTCCAGATCAATGAAGTTCAGGGCATTCAGGATCCTATATGAGACACTAAATATATTTTTTCCTTAGTTTTTTCTCTAAATTTCTTGACTTTATGATAAACAATGTGTCAATTATTAAAATAAATAATAACTTTAACACAAAGAAATAGGGGATCTAAACAGAACGCAGGTAATAGTCTTTACTATGTATGTGTTCTGTAACATGTGGGCAAGCTTCCACAGCAGCCCTATTGACAAATAAGGAGTGTACTTCTTCTTCTAACTGACCTCTGCCTCAGACCCCGTGAGTCTCAAATAAAAAAATTTCACGGAGAATTCAAGTGACACCACTGAACACCAGACATAGAACAAGGGTAAGAAGAAATATGAGCATTTCAGATAAAGAAGGGGAGTCGTGGAACACCTGTTGCTAAGGCCTATGTTGCAAAACAAAAAGAAAGAAAATATTAGTGAAGGATACTCACTCAGAGCAAACTGTACAAGTGAAAGGCATACCCCATGTGCAGCATGTTCGAGAATGTTCTAAAAGTCAAAATTGACTAAGGGAGCTGAAGGAGTTCTAGCTAGCTATGCATGCACCCAGAAGTCCTCAACACAACAAGTCTTTATATTAGTAGAGTAGAGCTATATCTTGCCCATATCTTATCCCTTTCTTCCAAAAACTTCATCACACCTAATAATGATTGCTAAGAAGCATGCTTGAGCAATCTGAAGTCATGGTTCCATTTTAGTGGAGACCCATGTGCAAGTCCTATGTCAGAAGGAGGCATGTTCATTCATATATTTTGATACTCACTATCCTTCCTTCCCTAAAACCCAAACATTCAAACACTCAATGCCTTAGGATACATATCTGCCATAAATTCATTTTTTATCTAATTTGTCTCAGATCTAAGTTTCCTGTGGAGGTCTAAGATCAAAGGAACTGATTCCTTCTGATGTTGGCAGTGACATATAATGTGTACTGACTTAGTTCTGTCTATAAGCTCACAGTGGGAGGTGGCCAGCCTCCCTGGGCTCCTTTACACTGTGAACTTTCATTTTAGCTGGGGAGTTTATCAGGTATGTTTCTGATTGGAGCTGCCATGTATATAATTCATGAGAGAGGAAAACATGAGGGTAGGGGAATTTCTAAGGAGGGTCTCTCAAAACCAGGCTGAGAACATCTTCAATGGGCTAACAAAAAAGTGACTTGTGTTTGATCCCTCGAGTATGTAGTGATGTTGGTTTTTACCAAAGACAGACATTTAAAACCCATTTTTCTTTTTAAAGTCTGCTTTTATATGACAATTTATTATTCTTGTTGCTTGGTTATTTGCTGGATCCTGGTAAGCCGTCTTTTCCTCCTGGAGAGAACAGTAGTTATGGAGATGATACTAAGTCCAGTGAAGGCTACCAGAGGTAGCATGAGGATGGTGTAAAGTTGATGACAGGAAGCCTTTCCTCTTTTAAAGGCATTCAAAAACCTTAGAGGAAGAAGGGGCCTCCATACAAGTGGACAGAGGAGATATGAATAGCATGTGCTTCTCAGATATTAATCCATGTAGTGTGGAAATAGTATGAGCAATAAGATTTCTTCTCATTTTCCACCCTGAAGAAAAAACAAAACATTATTTATATATTCATAGGAACCGTTGCCTTTTTATGACTTTGTATCATTTTTCAATCCACTGTTAGGCTGGATTGAAGTGGAAACTGGTACTTTGTGGCATGTTTTTTATGTTAAGATGAAGATAGGCTGTCTCCTAACCAAAAAAAAAAAAAAAAAAAAAAAAAAAAAAGGCAACTTGTGAATTGGAACTGAATCATGTACCAGTTCATCGATTGCCATCTACAGTGAGTACCAAGGAGTAAGGACTGGGGGGTTGGGGGTGGGGTGGAAAGATACAAGGTAAACAAGCACTATCAACCTCCCAAGAACTTGATCGGATCTCTCATCTTTGTAAACAATAATGCACATGAGAAGTATTCTTTTGTAGCATGACATTTTCCCATACATTTGAAAATAGTAAAGCATCACAGACGCTAAGCGGTAGGATGAGCATCACACAGCTGGCTAGCTGAAGGTGCACACCATCTCTTCTTTGACTATTACACTTTCTCCGTAGCTCTCTGTGGTTGTCTTAATCTTCACACTGTATTGTGTCTTGGCTTCACAGACTCTGAATAGACAAATACTTGAATTTTGGCATAAGGTCTCTTCCTGCTTTATTTGTGGTCTTAGAAACTTGCTTAGTGTATATCTTAACTCCTTTACAACTATAGCAGTGATAATAGCACCCATACAACAGAAAGTTGTTTTATGGACAAAATTATATGTGAAACTAGTGTGGAACATACATTGACTTTTATAATTGCAAACGTGTCAACTTAGATTAAATTAGATTAACGCAAATACCAGGGTATTTTTCCTTAAAAATTAACCCATTTAGTATATATGTTGGTTAGTTTAATGCTTAACTTTGGCTGTGGTATGAATTTCAAATTTGATCCATGTTTACAATTAAAAATACTTCTTAATAACTGCATGAGTGATTTTCTTTTCTGAGAATGATATAATCACATTTTTGGTATGTGGCTAATATCAATTACAAATATGGTATGAAGTATAGTACTTTTATGAAAAATATTTCTAAATTTATTTGGAAATTGGTGAATAGGTGCCATTCAATCTTTTATTCTTTGACTATGTTCCATGATGGCCAAATATATAACTCATGTAAGCCATGCAACCTGATTAAAAACCAAGTCCATTACCCCTCCCCCCCCCCGTGTTTCTTTTTATAGATATAAGAATGAGGGTCATGCAGGGAAGGTGGGTCATGCAGGGAAGGCAGAACCTGTTTCCCCAACAGTCAATGGATGAAGTGTCCAAAAGGAAAGTTAGTCGCCATGCTGTCCCAGAGGAAGGAGATGCTACACCTGCCCCGAGGATTCCAAGAATCGAATCCCAGGGACTCACCTGTGTCCCTGCATCTCTTGCTCAGCAGCTGACCTTGAAGGAGCCTGGGAATTGGAAGGAAGCCCAAAAGCAGTTGCTTAGATACCAGCTGGCAGGCCACAATCAGCTGTTCCTGTTATGCCCCGACCTCAGGCAAGAGAGGCAGCAGGCTCAGGAGTCTAGCCAGCTGAACAAAGGGAGTGACTGCATGGGGCTTTCCCCAGAGAAGGGTGCTTGTGTTCCTTCTGAGACTGTCTGCCTCCACACAGCACCATCAGAAACTATCCAGCAACAGCAATGAGCCTGGAACAGTGTGGATGTTTGTATGAAAAAGGGGAAAATGTTCAAAATTATTTCTACATGGTAAATGGGGGAAGAGAGGCCTGATCTGATAGGACAACTAAGGGGGAATATGACCCTATCTTTGACTTTAATATGGAAAACTGTCAGGTGAAGGCTTGTAGACTAAAACTGTGGCTTTTATGTCTCTGTTTCTATCATTGATCCTACACAATTCCAGCAAATAATAGGCTCTCAGACACTTGCTGACATTTTCCTAGGTTCAGACTTGTCGCAATGCAGCCAACTTTATACCTGTGCTATACTGGATTTTACTAGTAGGCCCTTTGATTTAAGCTTCTCTTACAGCGAATTCCCACAAGTCTAATGGGAAATTTGCGATAGGTTTAGTGAGAGGCAGTTGTACCTGCAGTGCTAGAGAATATTCCAAAGGCATCTTTCTCCTTGCTACATCAAAGCTTACTCCCCAACAAGGGTCAACTTCATGACTGTTACTTATAGATTTTATTTTATGGTTGAAATTCAGTCATTATTGGGAGCTTTCTGCATTGCAAATATTTTCCTTTGTATCTAATTAGTATTTGTCCTGGAAAGTTATGATCACAGAGGCTTTCTTGGGAACTCAGATAATAAAGATGTGAAAATACTAAATTTGGATAAATTTTGTTGATGTACTATAGTAATATTTTACAACATTTCTTTTGTTGGTTGGGCCAGATTACAACTAAAAAAAAAAAAAAAAAAAAATTCTGAGAGACTAAAGATAACCCAAAGGTAAAGTGGATTGATTAAAAGCTCACTTATCAGAGAACTCATTTTTTTTTTCTAGCAAAAGCAAGTAAGGGCTTTCCAAGAGAACAGAAGAGATATGCTGTTAGGTGTAGCCTCTGGAAGCTGTGTCAAGGGAGACAAAATTAAAAGGTGTTTAAGAAAGGGCACTCATATTTGTACAGTCTTCATCTCTACTTAAACTAAAGAATAAATTAAGCACACCGAATATGACTTCTGTCTGCTTCCCAGAATGCCTTATGACCCGAGAATATAAAACAAAGATAGAAGAAGCAAGGATAATTTCCACAAAGAGATGCTCTCGGATACTCTTTCTTTCACAACATATATACCAGATTTTCCCAGTCTCTGAATGGCCAAGGGGCAATCTTATGACTGAGATAGAACATAAGTAAAAAAGACTGTCTTCTATTGCTAACTCTCAATAATGGGAGCCAAGAAACAGGATCCATAGGAAGCATGGGTGTAAATCAGTCATCAACTGGAAACTCTATCTCTTCTCAACATGAGTCGGCTGTGACGGTCTCAGCCCCTTTCTTATTAAAGGTTCTTGAAGTATCTCATGAAACCCCCAGTGTCTGGACTACCTTGTTCTGAGGAAGTTATCCTTTGCCATGGCTCTATACTGACTGTTGAGGGATGTGAAGGTTATGCTTCCCGGGAAATTAAATGCAGTTTGTATATATGTTGGGAACATCATAAGACAATATGGACTAAAAAGTTTACTCTCACTGTATAACCTAGTTGCTTCTGGATGAATCTCCTTTATAGACATATTGGGAGGGGGCAAGATAAATGTTTTAGAAAAAAATAACAACAGAAAACTTGAATTATTTCTGTCTAACATTCCTTCTCCCATTTAATTCATTCTTGTAATAACTATTCTACTGTATTTCCTCTGGTAACTTCTTGATCTATGAAACCATTGACTTTTGAAAACTGTTGTGCACATCCTGGATTCTTGAGAACTGAACTGTGACCTTCACAAAGTGACAAAACCTTTTCAGAAGGAAGTTCTTTGAGCATTATAGTACTCATCGTCATGGCACTGCCTGCTGTTTGTCTTCACATCCCATTTTCACTCAGGTAACTTCCTTCAGAACTTCACATTTCTGCTCAGACTTTTGCTGATCACTGTCCCATGTACCCCCTGAGAAGTTTCAGTCAGTTATTTCATAGTCATTGGGAACTCTGTGCAATGTTAGAGCCAGCTCCAACACATTGTTTTCCCTTTATTCAATGAATGACTTCATACAATAACAGAAATCTAAACAACCAGGACTTTTTGTCATACGTTGCCCATCTCAGTCAACTACCAAGATGCTCCATCATCCTCCCTTTTCTAACTCATCTCCTCATTCAGACCCTGTGTGGTGTGGAATAGATTTTGAGCTAGTTTTCTTTTTTACTGCTTCAAAAGAAAAGGACGGGTGAGGATGGAGCAAATGCTGGGAGCAGAAAAAGAAGCTAAGTTTGTTCATTCATGGCACAAAATAAGCCTTTTAAACACAGCTCACTGTAAGCCAGCCTTAGACTGTACCATTGATGGGGGTTAATATTTCTCAACTACTCCCATTAAGAAAATAAGCGATGGGATAAACATCCGTTTTCTCTGTCATTTCAAAGAACCTATTTTTGTGCTCATTTCTAATGCTGTCTATATGATGTGCCCTTCCTCCCAAGAGATGATTTACTAAAGCTCTGGGGTCTAAAATATTTGAGAATAGATTTTAAGAGGTGCTCATCATAAAATGCTGACAAACATGTGAAGTGATAAAAATGTTACTCTCCTGAGCTATTTCATGGTGGATATGTTATTTTATACATAATAAATACATCCATTTTTAACTTGTAAGATGTATGAAAATTTATAAAGGCATTTGCATAGTAAAATGAAAAGGCACACCAATGTTTTGGCCAATTTTTCAAGCTTTTTGCATTGTGCTCAGGGAGGTTCAGCCCTTGACAGACGCCATTCCTAGAGAAAAGACTTAGCCAACTAACCAAGGTAGGTATCATAAAATTCTTGTCCATATCATTGCTAGGGAAGCTGCCAAGAACAAAAATGCCTTGAGCTCTCTCAGGCTTTTATATTTTCCAAAGGTAACTGTACTGAATGACTCCTTCCCATCTCACAGTGGAATTTTAAATGTATGGAATCACTGTGTATTAAATTCACACAACATACATTCAAAAACAAAATGGAGAAAACATTATAAGCCACATACATTTATCACTTAACTAAATTTCTTTGAAACTATCCATGCTCATAACATTAAAGACTTTTAATTAATTTTGTCAGTTAAAATTTGTTCATTTATTTCATGATTTATTTCTCAAAATTTAAAAGCGTTTCAGTGTCAATAGAAAAGCAATAAGCAGAAGGAATTAGAATTGAATAGAGAAGAGTTTATTTAAGCCTTTTTTGTGACCAATTACAGACAATAATGGAGAAAGGAAGTTTCTAAGATGGAGTTTTAATATACAAATGAAATTTTTTTATGAGGTCACATAAGGCTTAAATATTAGAAAACAATGATTTAGATGTTTCATATTTTAACTAGAAGTTTTGAGTAAATTACTAAAAACAATTGGGAATCTCTTCTCTCTGAAAAACTCAAAAAGAGAATGGATTCTTCTTCCTAACATGATGGTCTTTTTATGTGAGAGAATTCTTTAATACATTAGAACCTTCTAAAATTTATTGAAATACAAAGAATTGATTGTTTCTATGTCATCTGAAAAAGATTGTATCATCACCCTGTCTCTTATTTCAAGATTAGTAGTTATAGCAAAATAACAGAGTCAAGTTGATCTTAAAAAATGTATGAGAACTCTATTTTGTAGATGAAAGATGGGCAACAGTCAAGCCTCCATTAGGGTCAAAGGCAAAGCCCAAAGTCTAAACAGAGTGATTCATCATTCTTGTAAAATAGAATATCCAACATATAAAACTATTCAATTCATGTAATACTGGTATATTAAAAAGCCAAATTAAAGAATGTGTAATATTCTTCCAGAAGAATGTATGCACTTATATAAAGGGAACAGTGGAGAGGCAAGAGGCCTTTTAAGCCAAATGTTGACCTAAGCTCTGCTCACACAATCATACTACCTAGACTTGCTTGCCAGATAGGTTGACTCTGTCTGAAGTTAGCATCACACTGTGTGCTTTTCCCTATATAAAACCATGAAAACTTCTAAACCAATACCACACGCTATAACTTTGAAATGGGTGACTTGTGTTAGTTGCTCCCTACATTGAGATTCTTAAGATAGAGACAGTGTTATGTGCTTTAGTTTGTAAACAATGAATATGGTTTTAAAAGATAAGTATTTTATATTTTAAAGAATATATTTCTGGTAAATAAATAATCTTGAGTGTGTCTCCACAACTCTGTTTCTCTTTTCCTATTCTGCTTTGTTATTCCTTTAGGGTAGAGATTTCAAAATCCTGTTGGATTATTATAGAGACAAACTAGTATATGGGGAGAGACTGAAGGTTTTAGCAGGAGGTAATAACCTAAGCTTTAACTATTGTTGGGAACAGGATAATTTTGGGGGGGGGGGGATCAGGGATAGAAGTTGATGCTACATCTGAATCTATTATCCCAAATGTGTAATACCTTTAGAGTTGTCTAGACACACTCAAGAAGCATTTTTGTTAACATGTTTGTTATTTATTGGTTCTATTACCCTAAAAGTTCATTAATCCATCACTTGACACCTTTACAGAAAAGAGACTACTCCAGTGGTGACCACAAATGACATCTTTATTGTCAGTTCTGAGCAACACTTCCATTTGTATTACCTATGTGCAGTATCTAATTGAAGCTTTCCCAGATACCTCAATTATATTTTGGCTTTATATTCTGTACTTTGTTTAATTGCATACCCCACATACTTGTTTGGTGGTTATAATTAGAACTGCTCTTATACGCTCATCTGTTTGAATACGTCATTCCCAGTTGATAAACTTGCTTGGGAAGGATTAGGAAGTAATCCCTTGTTGGAGGAGGTGCCTCACTGGAGATGAGTTTTGAGGCTTTAAAAGATAAATTCCTGATGTTTTCTCTTCCTGTTTCCTGTGTGTGATCAATGTGTAAGTTCTCAGCTGTTTCTGCCACCATCCCTTCAGGCTACCATCATTGACTTTAACTCCCAGAAACTGTAATCACAATTAAATACTTTCTTTTACAAGTTACCTTGCTCATTTTCCCTCACAGAAATAAAGAAGTAACTAAGACAGAAGTGAACATTGGTACCAGAGTGGTGTGTTACCGTGATGAATGAGACCATGTTATTCTGAGGAGGAATATGCAAGAATTGGGGACTTTGTGGTTGAACACTGTAAGAAGAGTTTAATGGGTCATCCTAGTGGATATTAGAAGACAGTTGTGGTGAGAACTATAGTGTGATTATGTTACATTGTAAATATTGTCCCTCCTACTGGTTTAATAGAAACACTGATTGGCTGAAGGCAGACAGGAAGTGGGGGGTGGATCTACCAGACTGGAAAACCTCTGGGAACAGGAAGAAAAGAGCAGAGATGCCACAGATGCAGAGGACAACCATGCTGCTTTGAGAAAAGATACCAAGCCTCATGGCTGAACAGGATAAGTATCGTGGGTTAGTTTAAGAGTAAAGAGTTAGGAGGTTATATGCCTGGGCCCTAGGTCAATCAGCATAAAATTAATATAAGCATCTGTGTGTCTCTGTGGGTCTACGTGTTCAAACCGCAAAGCTAGGCTGAAAAGTCTGGGACAGAAACAAAATACAACAGAGAAAAATGTAGACTATGGAGCTAAGAAGTTTCAGGGTGAAGATGGGTCCTTAACACCTAGGTTAGAGGCCATTATTGTGATATTTTCATTTAAAACGTAGCTGCCTTCATCCTTTGTCCAAAAATTTACCCGAGGCTAAATTTAAAACTAATTTCTTTGGTACAGGAGATTTCCAGGCTGTTCAGTATTGATTGTGTCTTATGGTTCTTAGTGAGCATCCTTATGCAGCTCTACAATGCAAAGAGTAAATTGAGCAAAAAGAAATACAAAATAATACAGTTTGAAGAAAATAGGAACACTAGAAAATTTAATGTTGGAGCCAAAGAAATTATGGAGGGGCTGGATCCCCAGTGAAATACAAGAAGGAACTTCTCTGGGGTTAGACCACACAGGCAGACTTCAAATTTAAAAGAGGCTTCAGGAGTTTCCTGATATTAAAAAGCTACAATAAAGCTGGGTGCGGTAGTATACTCCTTTAAGCCTAGCACTAGGAAGGCAGAGGCAGGCAGATCTCTGAGTTAGAGGGCAAATTGATCTATAGTATAAGTTCCGGGACAGCTAAGACTGCACAGAGAAACTTCATCTCTAATTTTTTAAAAAAGGAACAACAAACTGAGGCAATGGAAAATGTGATTCAGGAGGTCTGAGGCTCCGGAAGCTAAACTTGGTGATGCTGTCCACATGGTCTGGCTTTAGATTCCTGAAGGATGCATGCTTGTAGAATAATTCCCCAAGGTTAATCATGTGTATAACAGTAGGGTCCTTGTGTGGAGGCCCTGAGAGGCCATTGTGTAAAGTTGTGAAAATGAAAACTTGATTACTTTGAGGACCCCAAGATGTGGACATGTCAGAGCTATGAGTTATCTGCCAAGGACAGCTGCAAACAAGGTGAAGAATCAGCTTAAGAGGGACAAGTGTGTTTCAGGCAGCTAGGCAGGAAGGGAAAAGTCATCTAAGCCCTCTGACATCAGGTACCAGACAGTTTCAATTTTGCCCTGATGAGTTTCTATCTTGCCTTGTCCCAGGATTTTCTCATCACTCTCCTAGTCCTAACTTTTGGAATGCATTGCTATTTCATATTCCATATTTTCTTCCACTTGTATGTTAGAAATATATAGATTGATTTTGATTCTACAAGGGCTTATGATTAAGAGACTGCCTGGAGTCTCTGAAGAATCTTTAGACTTTTAAAGAGTTGTTGAGATGGAAAGAAAATGGGGACTTTTGATGTTGGACTCAATGTTATTCACACCATGAAATGGCCATGACCCTGTAAGGGTTGAGTAGTAATGTGGTGGTTTGAATAAGTTCATGCATGGCAGTACTTGGTCCCCAGTTGGTGGAACTGCTTAGGAAGGATTTGAAGTGTGGCTTTGTTGGAGGAGGTCTGTCAATGGCATAGGCTTTGAGGCTTCAAAAGATTCCCAAAATTCCCAGTGTTCCCTCTTTGCTTGGTGTGAGCTTGCAGCTTTTCCCGCCATCACGCCTTCACCCAGTATCACATGCACTAGCTTTCTGAAACTATATGACCCATTAAATGTTACAAAGTATTTAACTATTCAAGGATATACTGCATTTGTTTATGTTGAGGAATATTTGTTTAATTATTGAAAGATTGTTATATTTGTTTAATTTGTTTGTATTATGTAAAGATGTGGTGTGTTTTTCCTTGCCTCCCTAAGGAACCTGATTGGTCTAATAAAACACCGAACGGTTAATATCTAGAGCAGAGGTACAGGCAGAATTTCGGGGAAGGGGGATTACATAGTAGGAGGAGGAATTTAGGCTCAGAAAAGAAAGAAAAAGGGATGCCAAGGAGACACAAGGGAGATTCCAGGGTCCAGACAGACAGACAAGGGGGAAATAAGAAAGTATGACACACAGAATGAAAACATGGTGAAAAGCCCCAAGGCATACGTAGATTAATAGAAACAGATTAAATTAAGTTAAAAGAGCTAGTGGGACAGGCCTAAGCTAAGGGTAAGCATTCATAATTAATAATACGTCTCCATGTCTTTTTGGGGGAGCTGGTTGGCAGCCCAAAGAAAATTCCAACTACAATTAAATGCTTTTTATATAAGTTGCCTTAGCCAGGCCATTTTTTTTTCCCCCACAGCAACAGAAAAGTGACTAAGACAGTATACTTTTTCAGTAAGGAGGAAGACAAATAATCAATTTGGACGAGTCAAAAACCATGATTTTCCTCAGTCTGCTCTAATACAGTCCTGAAAAAAAATGATAAAAAAATGTTAAGGCTATTAATGTAGGTTGTCAGACTGTTAATTTAATGTGAACTGAATGTTTATATTTTCCTCTGATTTGTACACTGATGTTCTAATACATCTAATACTTACAATACAATGGTATTGTAAGTACAGGCCTGTCAGGCCATTGTGTAAAGCTGTGAAAGTGAAGGCCAGATCGCTTGGTTAGGTGATGGGGCTGGGCACTTCAAGATGCAATTAAAACTCTTACAAAGTGAAGCAGACACATGACAGCTTTCTCTTCCTAACCCTCTCTCTTTTGACCCCGACACTCACCCCCATGCCAAGCTCTCTGCTATGAGATCATAGGAAAAAACTGGCAATCTTCCAACTAGAGAGAGGGCTCTCAGCAGTGACTTAATTTTAATTTTTTCACAACTTGGTCTTGTATGTACCTACTTCCAGAACTATGAGAAATAAATATTGCTTAAGATCCTCAGGATATAGTATTTTCTTATGGCAAGCTGAATTAAACAAAACACCCAATTAATTTTTTTAAGTATATGTGATAAAAAAAAAAAGATTTGGAAAATTGAGATAGCATCATATTGTTCTAAATAATCACATTTGGTGAAACTTTACCATCCTTCTATAACCCAGTATCATCCACACAGTTTCTTACTGGACAGAGCGACAAACGTCTCAACCAAATTATTTCTTTTAAAAATAATTTCAATATTGGAATCTTATGGCCTACTATTTTAAAACTTTCAGGTACAGCTTTATGCTGACCTTGCTTCTATGATGAGAGACGACATTTTTACCATGGCATGCCCAGTTGTGATCCATTACTTTTAATGCACATGAGTGGATTGAATTGCATCTAGTGATTTTTTTCAAGGAAGTTAAAGAAATTTGTATCTTATGAGTCTTTTGTCATAGACCAGTACTTTCATTCATGAAAACCATGTGGCAAAGCATAAAATATTTTGCAATTTTTACCTAATTTAAGTATTTTGATAATTTTATACAAATTAAATTAGCTCTATTGTTTATAGTCATTTGACTACAATAATAATTACAAAGGAAGGTTATTAATATTTGTAATAAGAGAGGAAGTCTCTTAGGGAAGAAAAACCTAAAAAAGATGTGTAAGAGGAAGTAGAATATAAATAACCATAGGATACTTCATGTAGGGGAAATATATACATGACTACAATAGTCCTTTATCCCAATATCATAGAGCCTTCCACACTGAATTATTGCTTTTTTAGAAAATAAACGACTGAATGAACATTAATAACTACTCCAAGCATATGAAATTATAATCACTTATCATTAACATGATTTCAACTTTTACCAGGGCAAATTATAGACGATTCATTTTGACATGAGGAATGATTAGGAATTAGTGGGAAAATGATAGGTTAGAAGAACTGACAGTGAAAATTATGAATATTTCAGCATCTGACTCAATGTAGTTTTTAATTTTTCTACTATTTGTGTATTTATGTGTGCATGTGTATGAGGGTGTGTGTGTGCATGCATGCCATGGAGCACACACAGAGGTCAGAGGACAGTATGTTTCAGGAATGTGTTATCTCTTTCCACCATGTGGGTCCTTGGATTGAACTCCGCTTGTCTGGTTTGGCAGCAATCACCTGTGCTAAGTTATCCCACCAGGTCTCTGTAGATACACTTACTGTTTTTAGTGACATGTGTGTGTGTCTCCATATATGGGCATGTACACAAAAATGCTCTTGCCCTTGGAGGATAGGTGTTTGGAATCTCCCCAAGCTAGAGTAACATACTATCCACCTGATATGGGAGCTGTGAACTGAACTCGGGTACTCTGAAAGAACATCAATCATCAAGTGCTCTTAAATGCTGAGCCATCTGTCCTGCCCCTGTAGCTCAGATTCTTAAAGCATGGTTAAATGCATTGACTCTTATTGTACTTACACACTGGAGTAACCCAAATTTCCTTGTTTTTTCCTGTGTCAAATAACATATGGATCAGAAATTAGCAACGCCTGACAGTAATGCCTTCAGATCTAATGAATAGGTGCTCTCTACAGACCCCATGTTCCTGAGTGACCTCACACCTTTCATTCCCAGCCAGACTTTCAGTCAAGGGGGCC
The DNA here is from genome assembly GCA_033318265.1 of Phyllotis vaccarum. NCBI lineage: Eukaryota > Metazoa > Chordata > Mammalia > Rodentia > Cricetidae > Phyllotis > Phyllotis vaccarum. The sequence continues at coordinate 57,390,315 of JARWLC010000008.1, forward strand.
ATGAGTCAATGAATATGCCTACTCACTCTCCCTATGCATGTTTAAGCTAAGTGATCTCTTGAGTGACCATGATCTGAGTGTGTGTGCATGTGTGTGCATGACATACATGCTTGAACAACTTGAAACTCCATTAGAATGGACACAAGCTGTTTTCTAAACTTAGAAAAGTTCATAGTTTTTTTCATCACAGTAAGTGAAGGAAGAGATATTATAAACACATAGGGATAGTTTTATGGACCCTGGTACTTTGAAGGTGAAGGCTGCCTGGAAGAGGATGCTTGTGACTTTTGGTAATGAGTGTGGTCTCAAGAAGGAAGCCAGGATATAACCAAAGGTGGTTCTCACTGTGCAAGACAATTAGTTTTACCATCTACATGAATGAACGATCCTGGAAATTAATTCTTTCCATAGAAGGTCCAGGTATAAGTTTAGATTAAGACTTTGACTTAAAAAAAAAAAGTGAGACCCTAAAATAAAGAAAGAAAAAAGAAAAGAAACCTGAAATTTGTTTAAGCTATATGGCTTTTAGGTAGAACCAAGATCTAATAAACAGGTACTGTTTTAGGTCAACGATTGTGCAAACAGAAAATTATTAGAGACTAACTTCCCCAAGCAAAGTGGAGACTGGTGTACTTTTGACTGTGCCCCTCTCTCTTGGTCTCCTTTTTAGCTGGTGAAAATCACTTCAATTGTCCAGCAGCTTAGACCCCCCAATTCAACTCACACATTCCCTCCCTGAGTAGAGCTGGTTCATGTCTGCTCCCAGAGGGGGCTAAGCTCCCCTCTGGTTCACCTACCTGCTCCCCTTAGTGTAAAAGTGACCCAGCACCAGGTTTCAGGACTCAGTTTATTTCCATGACTGAAATCACAATACAAACCATCGCTCTCTCCTTCTGACTTCTCATTTCATTCTATTTCCACAACTAGATTCTGACCAAAGTTATTTGCAACACTCCCATCTGTTCCATGAGTGACAGGAGACTGGTGTCAAGTGAGAAAATGAAATGTAAATTTTATTAAACACCTCCTCTCATCTCTGTGTATCAATCCAGATTCCAGCCGAACACAGCAAATCAAATCCTGTCTATGCCCGGCCTCAGGGCAGATGGAAAAATCATTTCTCCTTAATACCGTTCCCTTCTAGTAAAATATTTTGCTGTTTAGTAAATGAAAATTTTAAATGCAAACCCTGTATTAATCCCAGCAAAGAGCATATCTCCAAAATGAGCATTGAAAGAAGCAGCTGAAAAAGAGAAAAAGGTGGATTGGGGGCAAAGGAGAGAAAGAAAGGACGGGGAAATGAGGCTGTCTCTAGCTGTCATGTGCAGTCTTCCTTAGCCATGCAGGGGTACATATCTGTAGAATAAATGGCAGAATACTTTGAAGCTAGGACCATTAGAACATTTATCTTCACCCTGACTTTTCTCAGAGATAATAAAGATCTTAAGTCTGATCCATTGCCTTCCAATGGCGTTAGAAACATAGATGTTTCATTTGGGATATGAAAGTATGCACAATGCTGACAACTGCTATGTGGTTTTGACAGGTGATTTCTGGATATAAAGAGATTTTTTAACTTTGGGGATGTAATGCATATGATGTGCTTAAAAAATAAAAAGGATACCTATTGCACATTTGGTGAAAACAAAATTTTGTTCAATACTTAAAGTACCAATGCAGTTTAAAATAAAATAATTTAACTTATATTCTATTTAATTTCAATAAACACTATAAATACATTATGAAGAAAAATAATCAAATTTAAAAAGATTATTTAAATATATTTGGCTATGCAATCTTTTTTTAGCTGTTTATTGACTCTTTGTGGGTCTCATATGAAGCATCCTGATCCCATTCATCCACTTGCACTTTGTATCTACTCTCTGCCCTTGTAGCTTCTCCCCCCAAAAAGAAAAGAAAATCTAAAGAAAAACGTCTCATTGTGGAAGCAGTAGTGTGACACAGTGAGCCACACAGTATACCTTTTAGTCCATATGTCTTTACTTACAAGTGTTCATTCATTGCAATGAGTCTTGTTCTGGTTTGAAGCTTTTGGCTTCTGCTACATTGTTGATACTAGGTCTTCAATGGAATTTCTCTTGGATATCCTGTTGTTACCCTGTGTCATGGAGATCCTTAAGCTTTGGATCTGTAAAACTGGCCTCTTCAAGTACTCCAGGAGATCATAAATGAGATGAATGTTGGGGTGGGCTAGCTTAGAGGTCTGTTTCTGGTCCTGGGTGGTAGCTGGGTTGGTCTGCCTGTTAGCTCTCCCTCATCCTCACCATCAGGGTGGGTTCTCCAGCACTGCTCAAGCTAGCTCATCCAGTTCAGCAAGCATCAATGAATCAGTTCAGTTCTCTTGTTCTCTGCCCCTTAGAGGGCTGCTCATCCTCATCCACAATAAGAGGACCAGCTTTACTATGTTGCCCAGGCAAGGTCCAGGGTCCACTCTCCCAAGTGCTGCAGCTGATGAGAGGCAGGACAGTTCTCTAACTCTCATGTCCCTGAGGCCAGTTGTCATGCCTGCAATAGGTGGTGAGGGGTGAGGAGGAGGAGGGCAATGTTCCCTTTCCCACACCACCATTTGTCAGAGGAGGAGGGGGCAGAGTCAGCTCTTCCATACTTATGACCTCAGGGCAGGCTCACCCATGTCCTGCCAATAGGGTCAGCTCTACTGTGTTGCCCAGATGGGGTGCAGGGTCATCTCTCCTGTCTCCTGAGGGTGCCAAGGGGTAAGGGACAGACAACCTTTAGTCTTTAATGAAGGGACACACATATTTTTGCAGTTTGGTGGAATGTTAAAATTCTGTATAAAATGTATCAAGTTAGAAATTGGTTACTAATAGAAACTTTAATCATCAGATTGTGCAATATCCACATGAGAAAATGTCAACACATTTCCATTTAATGTGTTGGATCATTAAAAGACCTTATCTCATTTCCTAGATCATTTCTCTTTAGTTGACTGATTGATTTTAAGCTGGCATCTATTAACTGTATATAACTTTGTAGTATACTATGACAAGTGGATATGTGTGTGTGTATACACATATGTGTGTATTGGCTAATGATTAAATTGAAGAAATTAGCATTTTGTTCCGACATTTATAATTTCTTCATGTTGAGAAAATTAGAAGTATTTTTAAGCTGGTTTTTTTTTGGGGGGGGGTTTGTTGTTGTTTTTTGTTTTTTGTTTTGTTTTGTTTTTTTTTTTTTGGTGTTTTTATCGAGACAGGGTCTCATTAGACAAGAGTGGGTTTGAAATCCTGATCCTATGGCCTCCACCTCTTCCCAAAGGTATGTGCTTCCTGCTTAGCTTTCTCCTAGCTCTTTATAAATTAAATAGTCACTCATTGTGAGCCACAGTCCACACGATAACTGAAGAACTCGGACACATCCCTTGCATGTAACGTGTAGTGGTGTTCAGTATCACAGCTCCCTCTCTTCCCTGCCTCACTATACCTCCTTCTGTTCTACTTCTGTAAAATCAACTATTTTAGTTCCCATCTATGAGTGGTAACATGGGACATCTTTCTTTCTATGCCTGGCATATGCACTTGACCTCCCCCAAGTTCACCTATGTTGCCAAACATATCAAGGCTTTGTTTACATGGCTGAAAAAAATATCCCATTGTACATATTACATCTTCTTTATCAATTATGTCATGAATTAACAAGCTTTTGTTAATGTTGTGGCAAAAAGCCTGAGAGAATTGATTTCTGTGGTACAGACTTCATTTCCTTCAGACACTAAGTTATATAGTAAGTCTAGGTTTAAGAGTTGGTGGTGGTTTTTATTTTTATCTATTTGGAGTTCACGCACCAGTTTCTATCCTAGCCTAAGAGTTGCCACCTCCACCAACAGTGTATGGCAGTTCTGTGTTCTCTTTATTCTTCCCACAATTTGTCATTTATTTATCACTTTGATGATATATTACAATTTCTTGTTGTTGTTTTGGTTTTCAACATTTTGGTGATTTGTTACATCAAGTAATTTTTCACACACTGGATATCCACTTGTATATTTAGTTTCTGTAACTTTATATTGAGAATGCCATGTGTGATCACTGTATCTACACTACTCCTGTTCCTAGATCCCCCTCCACTCCTCCCATGTTGCCTTCTTCCCAAATTTGTAATATATCCTTTATTATTATACTTACACATGTGTGTGAATATATAGACAGACATGTATATACAACCTGCTGAATCTATTTAGCATTGCTAGTATGTACATGCATCCTGAGCTGGCCACGTGACATTAGACAACCAATAAGGGGACTTGTCACTAGAAGAAACTAGTTCTCCCTCTGTAACAGCCATTGACCACCACCCGTAGCTCTTCATCTAGAAATGGGGCCATGCGAAATTTTCTCTCTCCACATTTGTATATCAACTGGTGTTATCATTAATGCCAGTCTTGTTCAGGTAATCATATTGTTGAGCTTTCGTGGGTACATCTTCTCAGTCATGTCTAGGGAAAACTCTAACAGCAGACATCCTGGTTACCTGGCTCTCAGTCATATCTAGGGAAAACTCTCACAGCAGACATCCTGGTTACCTGGCTCTTACAGTCCTTTTGCAACCTTTCTTATGATTTTATTCCCCTTCAGCCTTAGGATTATTGCTTTAAATGTATCTGTAACACAACCCGTTTTTAATATGTTTTGAAAAAAGTATTTTGACTTTTCAATTAGAGTATTATTTGATTTTGCAATTGAGTTTTCTATATTCCTTGTAGTGGTAAACTCTTAGATGGATAATTTTTAATTATTTTTTAATTTTACTACACTAATCATGTTCTTTGCTATAATGAAACTTCTTAGTGTTTATGATTCCATTTGTCTACTTTGCCTGTTTGTGTCCGAGAGAACTAGGCAAGGGAGAAAGAAAGAAAGAGAGAAAGAAAGAAAGAAAGAAAGAAAGAAAGAAAGAAAGAAAGAAAGAAAGAAAGAAAGAAAGAAGAAGGAAGGAAGAAAGGAAGAAAGGAAGAAAGACAGAAAGAAAGAAAGGAAGAAAGGAAGAAAGACAGAAAGAAAGAAAGAAAGAAAGAAAGAAAGAAGGAAAGAAAGAAAGAAAGAAAGAAAGAAAGAAAGAAAGAAAGAAAGAAAGAAAGAAAGAAAGAAAGAAAGAAAGAGGATGGGAGGAGAGGGGAGGGGAGGAAGGAAGGATTGTTTATGGTGATTTGAATGAAAATGGTCCTCATTTTCTGTTGGTGAACTATTTAGGAAGGATTAGGAGGTGTGGCCTTGTTGAAAGAGGTATGTCACTGAAATGGGTGGACTCTGAGGTTTCCAAAGCCCACCCCAGGCCCAGGACCTAGCTCTCTCTGCTTTCTGCTTGTGAACCAGATGTAAGCTCTCTTCTAATAAAGTCAAGCCTGCCTACCCGCTGCCATGCACCATGATGATCATGGACAGCCCCCAATTAAATGCTTGCTTCTATAAAACTCCTTGGTCATGAAATCTTTTCACAGTAACTATGATGCTACTTCAACTTATATTAATATGCCTATTTGCAATAATGAAAACATTTTTTAAAGACTTTATGGCATTAGTACATGGATGCTTGTGGTATCTTCTAGGATTTCTCTAAGATTTCTCAGGATACAGAAGTTTCATAACTAAAAGTAGAAAATGCCAGAAAGTCACAGACAAACCAGCCAGAACTTAAAATAGTAATTCCGTATACTTAATAAACTAAAAATCCTAGAATGCTTGTATGTAATCATTTCTCAAGAGCACAACTTTACCCTTAAAGTGACAATGTCTTTATTTTATGAGAAATAAAGGAAGATGAGGTAAAGAGAATGGGCTAAGGACATGCTCTGATTTTAACACTCTTTCTGTGACAAAGCCGACAGTAGGTGACTTAGGAAAGAGTTTATTTGTCTTACAGTTCTATGCCAAAGAGCATTACTGTGGGAAAGTCAAAGCAGGAATCTAAAGCATTATAATTCGAGCCAAGACCAGGGAGAGAACAGATGTGTGGACCCTTGTTTGTCTGCTTGCTCTCAGCTAGCATTTTCTTCCTTGTACTGAAAGCTGCCTAGGGAATGGTGTCATCACAGTGGGCTGGCCTTCCCCAGCAATTAATAGTTAAGACTGTCTCCAAAAGCATACCCACAGGCAAACCTGATCTAGGTCGTTATAAGTCATTCAGGTCATCATTAAGCTGTCCTTTCTAGTTGAGTCTAGCTGTGGTTGGAATTAGAAATGAGTAAGACTGTTTCCCATAAGCTCAGTCTTTTAAACACTTCGTCTTTGGTTAGTGGCATTGTTTAAGAATGTGGTGCAGTTTGACAGATGAAATACATCACTGGTGGGTGGACTTTGATGATTATGGCTTTCCACCAGTAGCACACACTTTCCCCTGCTGCCATACCCTCCCATAACTATACTACCACTCTGGAACAGGAAGCCCAAATAAACTGTCCCGTTTCCTTGGTTATGATGTTTTATCTCAGTGATAGAAAAGAAGCATGATGTTTTATCTCAGTGATAGAAAAGAAGCTAATACATTAACCTTGTGTTCAGCTTTGGACAAAGAGGTGAAAGAGAACAGAGGTTACTTTTGCTGTCTGCTAGATAGTGGTTCACTATGAGCATAGATGTTGAAGTTGTATTATTACTGTTGTTAATCTCTTTCCACATCTATCTTACAAATTAACCTTATCTTAGGCATATTTGTGGGCAAACATACAGTATTTATAAGATTTGAAGATGTGTAAAGTTCCAGGTAACTTATAAAGATCTAGAAATTTATTCCATGACTGCAGGAAGTTTCCTTACTTCTGCATCAATGTTTTAAAATATTTATAATTTCTATAAACAACAAGGGATAAAAAAAAAGTGCTCTGGAAATATTTGTTGATTGATTGTTCAACTCCCATGGGTGAAAATAATTCTACCTTTTACTTTTTAGTTAGCACTAGCTAGCTTTATATTTGTTTTCCCAGAATATTCTATACCAAAAATGGCTGAAATTTTAATCAGGCATGAATAAACAGAACAAAAATAAAACTATTGCTATAGACGAAAGAGTTAACTAAAATAAGAAATATACATATAATTCAATCTTGGTTAAAATTATGAATTTCAATGCTGCATTATATTTTAAGTGCAGAGTGCCACATAGGAATATATTTCTGTTTATATGCCATGAACAGGCATTATCTCTGAGAGATGGGGCTATTTATATCCCTTTTCAAAAAATATTAACTGGGAATGGAGAGATGGTGTCATGATTAAGACCGCTTGCTGATTTTTCAGGGAATTCAAGTTGGAGTTCAGTTCCCAGCACCATCAGATGACTCAGAACCACCTGTAACTCCAGCTCCTGGGGATCTCTGTCATTTTTGGGGTCTTCATAACCACCTGTATTCATGTGTGCATATCCACATACAGATAGGCAGACACAAGCACATAAATATAATTTAAAATAAAACAAGTCTTTTAAAATATAAATATAATAACTGGATTTCCTGTAACTTAATGTTATTCTTTTGAGGGATTAAAAAAAATCCAGTAAATACTATTTACATGAGGTCTGGAGCATCTCATCTCTGCTTTGACAAACACATCTTGAATTCATCTCTGGAAACACTTGCTCAGACTTACTTCAAACCCACTCGCTGCTCTCCATTGCCCTTGCCCAGGGATGGATCACCTGCAGAGGTTTGAGCAGTCTACAAATGGCTGAGAATGACAGACAATATGCTAGCCCTGAAGAAGTTCTGGAACCGGTGACTCTTTGATAAGTCTCTAATCTTTATCCAGAGGATAGATCAACAATGCTCACTCAATCCCAGAGAGACGGGTTTCCATTCAGTTCACTTGGAGAAACCATGTTCTTAATACTGCTGTACTCCTGGCTGCGTGGCTGGCAAAGGATGCCAGGGGACCGTGCTAGTGTGCAGCTGGCAGAGAGGGAAGAGTAATAGACACAGCATTGACTAGACCCAGTATCAGTGCCGGCACTGGGAAAGCGGTCCTGGCTTTGGGCTGCCCGAAGGCAGTGGTGGTCCCCAGCTTGTCCTATCTGTCAGTCTATTTGATCTCCAAATGAATTGCTTTTGATAACAGCTATATAAATGCAGAACGGATCCGCTGGGCCTTCTTAAATGAGACTCCTTGCTTTCATCTCCCGTCATTTCAGAAAGCAGATAGACTTGTTAGCAGGTTGAATGCCATGATTTATGTTTTATCTTGCCTCGTTTGTGGCGGCGTTTATTTAGCCCTAAATTTTTCCCAAGCGTCTTTGTAAGGAGAAATGTTTGAACACAAAATATTTGGGGCCTATTTTTTTTTTGTTATTCTAAATCAATAATAGATGTTTTCCTTTTAGATTTTATTTAGGAAAAGCAATGAAGCTTATCTTATGATCTTATGAATAAAGTGAAGGAAAGCGGAAATTCACTATTAAGAAAAGCACCTTCATTAACACATTCTCAGCCAAGTCAGAAGAAATCTATTTATATCAATTCTCAAACTTCAAAACCTAATTAAGAACCCTTATATTAATGGCTACCAGAAAAGGAAATCAATTACGTTAGTCAAAACAAGGGACAAAAAGAGATCTTATATTTTCCACGCTTTCTTCGCACATGAAAAGAGCAATCTTTGAAAGTTTCAATTATATTTTTTACAATTTTCTCTTTACTTACACTTCATTTTCTGTATTTCACATTCCCCTTGTTCTTCTCTTTCTCTTCCCTCTCATCCTCTGCCTTCCCTTCTTCCCCACCTCTCTTTGATCGGGAACTTAAGTAAGCATTATGTGTAAGAGTGACTCACGTGGACAACCCAGAGAATTTCTCATTAAGGAGCGAGGAACATCATTCATCATAATCCATAGCATGGGAGACATTTTGTAATTCTGTGCAAAATGTAAATTATTTAAATTTCATATACTAGAAATAAGCTTACTTAAGAAGACATGCTTGAGAATGAATGGCAAACCGCTGCAACTACATAGTTCAATAAAACTAGATTTCAAATTCCTTGCAGAAGAATCTCACTTTGTTATGTTATTGTTACAAGAAGAACAATACAAAATGGATATGTGTGCATAAATTATGACCCAACTATTATAAAATACTGCTTTCAAATAAAATAAACATTCTAAATAGAATTATCAATATGATCTTTCTCAGTGATTGAATTTTATTCAATTAGAGAGTGTGATAAATTCTCTCACGGAATACTACACTACCATATTCAGGATGGCAGCATATAAGAATGCCTTCTTAAATGCCATGCACAAAAGAGCAGGGGAGGAAACAACATGGTGTGAAACATGTGCCATCTATTTATGAGGGGATAACACACATTTTTTGAGAAATGGTGCTTACCTTTCTCCTTTGATACTGTGCAGAGTACCTTCTGGTCTATAGGAATGAAGGCTCTCGGCAGGCACCTAGCTACAAAACCTTAGACCTACAACGGTGACCTGTCTGCAACATATTCTGGTGCAACAGTGTCACGAAGCTGTGAAAGTAAGCAACCAATATCTGGTTGGAGTTAAGGTCCACCCCATATGGTGGGTCCCACGGCCAATGCTGCTTGGGTGCTCAAGAACCTGAAACTAGATAGGCCAAGGACCAAGGGGGAAAACTAAATACTAAAGGAACATAGCAATAAAATGACTCCTAACGATGACGATGACAATATGCTTGCTCAGCCATCATCAAAGAAGCTTTTGCCTACAGTAGATGGGAAGAAATAGAGACCAAAAGCCAGAGAGTGACAGACTTTGGAACACTTAATTTTAAAAGGGATGTCTTCATCAAACCCCTCAGAGCTCAGAAAACTGCAGAAGAGGAGGAAGAAAGAGTATAAGAGCCAGAGAGGATGGTGGACAGCCAGCAATTAGGGCCATCTAGGCACAGTAGGGTTGGCTCACATATGAACTGCAGCACACACAGGGTCTGCACCACATGAGGTCTCAGAGCTGGTAGAAGTGGACACACACACACACACACACACACCTAATCCAAATGTTGTTTCCAATTGATAGCCACTTCTAAATGAAAAATTAATTTTCTCTAAGGGACTCTCACTGGGAAAACAAAACCTTCTTAAGGGTAGGCTCCAAGCAGAACAACAGAAGATAAACTCAGCAACTGTAGTGAGAATCAGGCATTATTTACCTTGACCTAGAGGTGTGGCCTTCAGGCCTTGAGGACCCATGTATGGGGTGTGGCCAGGCCAGTCTAAGACTGAGCTCCCAGTTCTTCTTTCCTGTTTCTCTTTTGCGCTCTTGGAGAGGGGAAAACACCCTCCAGTATTGCCACTGCGTGGTGGACCAGTCTGTAAGATGTCTTTGTGCATTCTGTAAATATCATTACAGAATTTTAAAAAATGTTATAGCCTATGGCAGAGCACCTTAAAAGCAGGCAAAAAATCCAGACATAGGTACAAAAATACAAAGTCATGAGAGACACAATCCAGCTGCCTACAAAGCAATATGTAATAGAGTACAGATAAGCCACGAGCCACCAGACAAGACAGATTAAGAAAAATAAATTAAAATGCAAGAACTAGCTAGCAATAAGTCTGAGCCATAGCCCAAACAACATATAATTGATATAAGTGTCTAAGTCATTATTTAAGACTAAATTACAATGAGGCTACTGAGAGTCCAAATCTGATGACTAAGCCAAGCCAAAACTACAGATGGTACCTAAGGTGAGCACGAACGCCCTTGGAGGTTATCTCATAACTTTAAATCAGGCCTTTTTTTTTTTTTTTTTTTTTTTTTTTTTTTTTTTTTTTTTTAACCACTGTAGGTTCCTTGTGTGTATATTGTGATTTCCAATCTTGTGTGGGTTTTTATGGGATTCCTGTGTGGGAGCGTGTCTCTATGCCTGTGTGAGTTTCTTACGCTTCTATTCAGCCTCTTTTTCTTTTTTGGCTGTTTTGTTCTCTTCCAATTTGATAGGTTTATTTTATTTTATTATAAATCCTCAGAGGCCTCGTTGTTTTTAATGAGAGTGGAAGGGTTTGGATCTAGATGGGAGGCGAAGTAGGGGGGCACTAAAAAGAGAGAAACGTCAATTCTCATTGTTCTTTTGCTTGTTTGAAGTTATAATATAGTTACATAATTTCTCCCTTCCCTTTCCCCTCCAAATGCCTGATCATTTTAATAGCTAGCAATGAATTACACAACTTTTCTTCTGTTCAAATTCATATCCAACTTGATTTTACTCAGTTTTTCTATTTAAGTAAGTAGAAAAGGTTTTTAAAAACATGCATTTAAACGCCTGAACATTTGGTTAAAGCAGCCTATTTTGTGTTCTCAGGATTGAGTGCAACAGGTTACAGCTGTTGGTGATAATTAGATTGTCGCCATGATTTTTTTTCTTGTTACTCTTTCTGTATATTTAGAAATACTGAAAAACTTCAATTTCTTAAACCAGTTTACAATGCAATTCAGGCAGAATTCACAAGTATTCTTTAAAATACAAACAAACAAACAAACAAACAAACAAACAAAAAAATACAGAAGTCAGGCATGGTAGGTCATGCCTGTAATCTTATGGTGTTTTGAATGAAAATGGCCCTTATAAGCTCATAGGGAATGGCATTATTAGGAAGTGTGGCCTTGTTGGAGTAGATGTGGCCTGTGGGGAAGTATGTCACTGGGGGTGGGCTTTGGAGTTTCAGAAGCTCAATCCAGACTCAGTGTGTCTCTCTCTTCCTGCTCTCTGCTGATCCAGACGTAAGACTCTCTGCTGCTTGTCCAACATCATGTCTGCCTCATGCTACTGCTACCATGCTTCCTGCCAGGATGATAATGACTAAACCCCTGATCTGTAGACCAGCCCAATTAAATGCTTACCTTTGTAAGAGCTACCATTGTCATGGTGTCTCCTCACAACAATAGACTCCCTCACTGAGACAAAGCTTAAAACTCATACTTTGGTCCCTTTCCAGTAGGACATCAAAGACTTAGAATTTCTTTTTAAAATTACTTTTACTTAATTAAAATGAAATTATATTATTTCCTGATTCCCTTTCTTCCCAAAAACCCCTCCCATTTTCTTTCTTCTTGTTTCTTCTAAAATTCATAGTCTCTTTCTTTAAATGTTCACACACATGTATATATATAAATAAGTACAACCTGTTGAGTTAGTTAGTCTTGCTTGTGTGTACATGATTGCAGTGTAGATCATTGGCATTGGTTAATCTGTTAGGAGACTCATCCCTAGGAAAGATTTTGAGTACATTTATTTAATGAGATAGAGTATCATATTTGTGCCTTATGAAGTATGTTTTTAAATGTGGAAAACAGGTGAACTGAGTTGAAATGATCCTGTCAAGATGAAAGTTGTGATTTTTTTTTTTTTCTCTATCCCAGATCAACGCCATCCTAGATCAACACCTGGTAGCGGTACCAGGTGTTTAAAAAAAAACAAAACCTTGAAGATGGACACCCAACCCTAATTGGAAAGCTCATAATGTCTGGACAAGAGACTCAGCCTGATAGGAAAGGAAGTTGTTACTTGGTTCTTTTGGCAGAAGAAACAAAGCATCGGAGGGCACAGGCAGGTACCCACAAGCATGCGCCCTACATATCCTGCAGTGCCTATCTCCCTACAAACCTAGAGCCCAAGCATGGTGTCAGAGAACTCCACTGGACTCAGACTCCTGCAGTAGCAAATGCAAGCTTCTTTACCACCACTGTGGTCCCAAAGACACTGCTTGACTCCTCCAAGGACACTGAAGGTCCAAGTCAGGGTCGCTATAGCTCTGGAACCCTCAAGGAGGCTCATGTTGTGGACCACAACCGGATACCAAACAGAAAAAAATAGAGTCACAAGATTCATAGCCTGTCCTGAAACCCTCACCCCACCCCAAATGGGATCACATTTTGATTCCCTAATCTACATGTGCTTGGGTGCAGATTTCATTTATCTTGTCTTTTTTTCAACTTGCTTGTTAGAGACCTGTTGCATTTTCACATACATCACAGATTGGTAATGAAGTTATTCATAGAAACTACAAATATTAAAAAGTAGCTAAATACTACCTCGATTCTGTATTCGATTGCAAAATGATTTTGAAATATTTCTTATAGTTCTTAAGTCCTAATATCTGAACACATCCGCTATGTAGCCCAATCCTTTTATAAGAATCAATGCCTACTATTAATTAATTACACAATATGAGGTTTTAATTGCTTATTTATTAACAAATTTTATCATAATGTAATTATACCATTTCCCCCTTTCCTTATATCATTCCAAACCCTCTCATTCAGTCACTACTGTCTCTCAAATCATGATCTCTTTTAATAGTTTATATATTCCTAAATACAGAAATACAACTTGCTCAGTTTGTATAATTGTTAGGTTACTAAAAAGGCATCTGTAAAAACATGGGAAGCAGAAAGAAAGAGGCTTAGTCTGATCCAAGGTAGAACCATGTTTATCCACGGCATCTTTATATACCATGCAACATATGCAGATAGACAAAATACCCACAGAGGAAATGGGATGCAGACCCTTGTGGGGCAAAAACAACTTCTTTATTCTGCAAAGGAGGCTGGGAAGTCTAGTTTCAGCAAGAAACTATCAACAATGTTACTTATGTGTTTTTCATCTCAGGGATGACCCCTTGGTATTTAAAATATTTGTTTGTTTGTTTGAGTTGTTTGTGCATTCTGATGGTCTTGGGGGTGTAGCGTAAAAAAATCATCAGATTCCCTATAACTAGTGTTATATGACATTGAGAGACACCTGACCTGTGTACTCAGATCTAAACTCTAGTCCTCTTGAAGAGGATCCAGCATATGGAACTACTGAGCTGGTTTGCCAGGCATATTGCAGGTATTGTTTTTTAAGTATTGCAACTAATTTTTATTCTTGAAATTATTCTGTCTCAGAAAAGTCATCTACTTAGTTTGTTGTTTTAAATACACTTAAGCTTTTTGGCTTCAAGACCAACAATATTTCAAGACTCTAGGCCTTGACTGAAGTCAACTGAAATCACAGTGAAGACAAGTTCTTTGGAGTAGTTGGTGTGATGATGATTGTACTCATGTTTGAGGTCCATTGGCTTCCCTAAAGCCACAGAACTTCTTGCTGGCTTCTTACACACTCTCTCAACTTTTCTATTTGTGTGCTCGACTCCATTAGGATACTGAATTATTTCTAGAGGGCGATGTCATTAAGTTTGTTAATTGTGTACACTTTCTAATTATCTACTCACATAGTCATTGAGGAAACTTTTATAAATCAATGCAGTGCTCCATTTGTAAGTGTGATTATATGGCATTTGTGTACCTGGATAAATTCATTTAACGTATTGGTCTCTAGGTTCATCCATGGTCTGCCTAATAACATGATTTCCTTCTTTTTAAAGGCTAAATAGTAAGCCATTCTATATGAATATATTATGTATACCTATGTTCATAGGTCACATTCTCCTTAACTATTCCTGAATTGATAGACACTTGTATAGATTTCACATGATTTGTTGATAATGCACTGGTAAATTAAAAATGCATATATGTCCCTTTCATATACTGATTTCATCTCCTTTAGATGTGTGTATGAAGCCAAATTGCTGGATCATGCCTTCACAACTGCTAAAACTGCTAAATTGGATTGCTAGGTTGTAGTTTTGTTTAATTTACATACAAAAATAAGAATGTGCCAGGATCACAGTACCATTCAATAGATGGTAATCATCTTTATTGTAACTGAGAAATGAACAAACGTGGAATGTTACTAAAATATCACTTCTGTTGTCTTCCACCATCTTTTGCAAACTTAGGAGGTGGAGAAACTTTCTTACTGCACTCCATGAACCCTTGGCTGACTATAGAATTTTCCACCTCTCCATGGAAATGTGCTTACTTTTTGACGTGAAAACCACAGCCTTGATTCATACAGTAGAAACAGTAACTAGTACTCAAGCTTCATTAATATGCCAGCTTCTTTTCTACTCCACTGGCTTGCACTGATGAATGAATGATTTATCCCGTGAAGATTTATTGTTTAGGTGGCAACTGTATTGTGCTTTTCAAACACACTGTGTGGTTTGTGTTTTCTTACTGGCTCATCCCACACTCCTTACAGTCAGCCACTGGGGCTGAATTAACATTTTAAGAAAGACATTAAGTTAACTTGCCCTGGACGGGTCTCCTTTGTCTCTGAATATTTCTTGAGCAGGGGTACTGGGTGACTATATTTTTTTTTTCAGATTCTCTTTGTAAGAGTGAATAGCATTGGAAGATATGAAGAATATTTGCCTTCAAAGAAAATTACAGGCCCTATAGAATTATGGCAATATGAAGGCAATTCTCTTTTGTGTTTTCTCTCTCTATGTTTTTCTGAAGATTGACATTAGGCTGGATCCAGTCAGAGAAATGAACAGTGTAACCAGAAGACCAAAAGCAAAAAGGGTGTCCACAGAATTGGAAAAAAATGAGGTGATAGAAAGCAAAGAAACACTAGAAAATCAATGTTGTAATGTTGTTAATAAAATCCAGGGTTCACTGTCGTGGCTGTGAAGAGCATATGCCCTAGGGAAAAGGCTACTCCTATTATAAAAAGAATTTGGATCCTAGAAGCCTCACTAAAATATGGGCATTCCAGGTTCACATTTCATCCGAACTCAGAAGTAGGTGAGTATAGGTGGATTGTTAGGACATGTTGTATTATAGCCCAGCCAAGAAAGCATGGACCTCAGATTCAAGAAGAGACCTACCTCAGGGGAATAGGGATAGTGTGATAAAGGAGGATGCCTAATGCTTTCATCTGGGCTCTTCTTACAACCAAAGGAGTGTGCAGCTGCACACACATTTCTATGTATAGTCATACATAAATACGTGCATATACACACATAGAAATAAGTTTAAAAATAAAGATAAAACTTTTCAAACATTTGGAAAGAAAACATCCAGCTGTAGGATTCTCAAATGGTACCAGATATGTTGAATTGAAAAAACAAATTTAGAACTGAGTTAGGCAGTGGTGGCACACACCTTTAATCCCAGCACTCAGGATTCAGAAGCTGGTGAATCTCTGAGAGTTGGGGGCCAGCCTGGCCAACCTAGCAAGTTCCAGGACACTCAGAACTACACAGAGAAGCCCTATCTCAAAAAACAACAGCAAAACAAGAAATCTCGTAACTAGAGTTGTTTCTCTTATACTCTTTACAGACAGAAAGTATAATCTCAAATTTTATATGGAACTGCAGAAGACTTCAGATAGCCAAAGAAATCCTAAGCAAAAGGTTAACTCTAGAGATATTTTCATACCAGATTTCAAACTACAGTGCTAAGCTATGCTCATGAAAACAATTTTCTGTGGCACAGAAACAGACATGTAGACCAGTGGATCAAAACATAAGGCCCAAACACAAGTGCCTGCAATGACAGCCATGTGATTTTCAGCAAAAGAGCCCACAACACACATTGGAGAATAAAATAACAGTTTCAACAAATGGTTCTGGGAAAACTGGATGTCCACATAAAGAAAAGTGAAGTGAGACCCCTGCATAAAAGTTAACTTCAAATAGATCAAATATTACAATGAATACTGGAAACACTAAAACAAGAAGACACTTTAGGCAGATCCTTACTTTATATAAGTGTGGGAAGGACTAATATGATTCCATCTGCTCAGGAATTAAGGGCAACAATTACAAATGGGAACTTGACAAACTAAAAAGCTTTTATACCACAAAGGAAAGAATCCTTTAAATCAAATTATCAAAAGGTAAAGCGAAAGAGATTTGAAAGTGGTGACAGAAAACCCATTTATAACAAACATATAAGGAAATTTTAATGAGAATATTAGTGGATTTTTTTAAACAAACATATGGAAGGCATAGAAGTATGATATGATACATTTCTGGAATTTAAATTGCCATCTCTCGGTACTACACATGATACCTTGTCCACTACAAGTGACAGAAAGATAAAGACGTTCTTAGATCAAAATAAATAAATTAAAACAAATAAAAATAAATCTGGTTTGTAGTATGAGGTTTCTGGCCCAGACTTTCGGGCCTAACCTCAAGGTCTAGGCCCGCAGACCCGCAGACCTGCAGACCCGCAGTCCCACAGAAACACGCAGAGGCTTACTATAGTTTTAGGCTGATCAGCCTCAGGCCCAGGCATATCACTTGCTAGCTCTCTACCCTTCATCTAACCCATGTCTCTTGTTCAGCCATGTGGCTGGGTACCTTTCTTTAGAGCTGCATAGTTGTCCTCGGCTTCCTGTGGCTTCTCTCTGGTGCTCTCTCTGGTGTTCTCTCTGGTGTTCTCTCTGGTGTTCTGATCTGGCACCCTGTTCTCAGAGTTTTTAGTCTGGTAGCCCCGCCTACACTTCCTGCCTGTCTTTGGCCAATCAGCTCTTTTTATTAAACCAGTGGGTGGGACAATTATTTACCATGAGACAACACAATACCCCTACATATCCCCTTTTCTCTTTAAATGTGGTCTGCTCAACTCCCTGTCTGTAGACCCTGATGCCGAATGCAAGTATGGCCTGTACTTCCGGGATGGGAAACGCAAAGTGGACTACATCTTGGTGTACCATCACAAGAGAGCCTCGGGCAACAGAACTCTGGCCAGGAGGGCACTACACAATGACATGGTCCTGGGAGCCCGCAGTGTCAGGCAGGAGCAGCCCCTTCCTGGGAAGGGGAGCCCCGTGGTGGATGTGGGCTCATCTGAGGCCCCCATGGATTACTATGAAGATGACAAGCGCTTCCGACGTGAGGAGTATGAGGGTAACCTGGTGGAGGCAGGCCTGGAGCTGGAGCGTGATGAGGATTTCCAGGGATCGACACCATCTTCCGACCTCCACTGGCTCCTGCACATGTGTGGCGAGACATACGTGAATGCAGGCAAATACTCAAGCACATACAATTTAGAAAAAAAGCTAAGGAGTGAAAAACGAAATATGGTACTAGCGTGGAACTCAGCTGTAGAGAACTTGCCTGGTGTACCTGAGAGCCTGGAGTCAGTCCCCAGCACAAAAAGGAAACACAAAATTTCAAACAAACATATGGAAGGCATAGAAGTATGATATGATACATTTCTGGAATTTAAATTGCCATCTCTCGGTACTACACATGATACCTTGTCCACTACAAGTGACAGAAAGATAAAGACGTTCTTAGATCAAAATAAATAAATTAAAACAAATAAAAATAAATCTGGTTTATCTACAGTTTCATTTGTCTGGTTCTGCATTATTGGCAATGCTAAAGAGAATTCTTCACAGTGAAATATACATGTTTAACAGCCGTGCAGAGCAGAAAGAAGCAAGAAATTATTGTAAGGCTGAGTACACACACAAAAATTACTGTGAAAATGCTAAACAAAAATTTAACTATACGATAAAAAAGTAAAATCCAAAAGTACTTAACTGTTTTTAAATTTGTCCCTGAATAGACGTAAACTAAGATATCTAAAACCATATTGGACAAAAAGAGGTAAACGTGCAGAGTAAATGGATAGAAGTGAATTTAAATTGTTATTAGCTTTTAAAAGTGAACATAAATATATCTCATAAGGGCACTTATGAAAGTACAAAATAAATAAATAAATAAAAGCTTAATCCACATTTCATAAAAACCAGTAGTGGTAGGATGTGCTTTATAACACAGCATAAGGAGGCAGAGGCAGATGGATCCCTGTGAGTCCCAGGCCAACCTGGTCTACATAGATAATTTCAAGTCAGCCACAGCTACACTAGGTTTCAAAGGAATCTTGCCTAAAACAAAATAGAAATCCTCACATTTTATTAAAAAATAAATAAATGCAAAAGAGAAAAGCAATGGAGAAAGGGAAAAAGAAAATTACAAGGAAGAGAGAAGAAGACCAAAAACTAGCAACAGCAAATTTTCATCACTAGTTTAAATAAACATGAAATAAACTCCCTAACAAAAAGATAGAACTGCTGAACAATAAAGACCAAATCTAAGTATGCACCATTTGATGAAAATTGACCTTGTTTAATTCGCATCTATTTAACTGCTGGTAGTTACTGACCACAGGCTCCCAAGCTTGTTAGTAAGTAATTCTAAACTCATTCCATCCCTATCCCCCAAAATTCAGTTTGGAGTCAAAGACATGCATAGGTTGGAAGTTAAGCGGTGTACATTATGCATAAGAAATAGTGACGATTCTTATCTCAGATAAAGTAGATACAATTGAAACTGGTTCATAAATGTTATTAAGTAATAAAAAGGCCAGTTCAGCAAGAAAATACAAGAATTTTGAAATATATAAACTTAATATTAGGATATTTAAATATACAGATTTTTTCAAGCCTAATGGAAAAAATGGTAGTTGCACAATAATAATACAATATATTACCCTATTTACAATGATGAATTTAAAATTTAGACATAAAATCATAACGATCTAAAAGCTTGATCATACTAGATCAAATGAAACTTTTACATATGAATACTGAACTTTCTGATATAGGAATACATGTTTTCTTCATATGCACACAGAATGGTATCCAGAAAAGAGCATGTTTTACCATAAAACATACCATAATAAAATTGAAAAGGTCAGAATTATACCACATATTTTTTTGACCTGGCCACAATAGACTGAAAGCTGAAAGCAATGATCAATAAAATAGAGAAACATTACAAAGACTTGGAAAATAAGCATTAAACTGAGATAATCACTATATTCAAGAACAAATAAAAAGATAATTTAAAATATCTTGAGGAGATGCAGAGACCCACAGCCAGACTCAATGAAGAGAGAGAGTCTAAACTAGAGGTCTCCGTAAGATCCCTCACCTCAGAGCTCAGGGAAATTTAACACAGAAGAGAAGATGGAAAACTGTAAGAGCCAGAAGGGACAGAGGACACCAGGAGAAGAAAGCCCTCTGAATCAACTAAGTGTAGCTCGAATCCTAATTGGTCTTAAAAATAAAAACCTGGAGCCAGATATCAGGGTAAATGCTGAAAGATTGGAGACGTGAAGGAAGCAGCCACTACAGAGACTGAGCCATAGGCCAAACACTGTGTAATTAATAAAAGCCTTTGTAAATTATTTGGGACTGAAGGGCTGCAGGGCAGCGGGCCCAGACCTTGGGGCTGAACTGGGTCAGAAATTTCTGACTACAATAAAACCAAAATGAAATAAAAACTTAGACATAAACCCTGAAAAAAAAATCTCTGAGAACATGATGGGAAAAACACCTTAATGTCAGCCTTGGAAGGTTTTTTTTTTTTTGTTTGTTTGTTTCTTGTTTGTTTTCCTTGGATGAAGAAACAAAAGGATGTTTGGCATGGTGTTATCCACTGTTAGTTCCAGCAGGCAAGAGAAAAAGACAAGCAAATGTCTCCTAGTTAGAGGCCAGCTTTTTCTGCATAACAAGTTCTAGGCTGTCCAGGGCCATCCAGTCTAACACTGTACCAAGAGGATCGACAAAGGAAGGAAGGAAGAAGATAGAGAGGGAAAGGGGAGAAGGGAAATAAAGCAAATGCAGCTCATATAGAACCAAAGAGCTTCTATCCACAAAGGCAAAAATCAAAGTTAAAGAAATGTGTATGTTGATTGGGCAAGATGTTATCTCTGGTTCTGAGAAGGAATAATCATCTAGCATATGTGAGAAATGGGAATTGCTAAAGACAAAGAATAAAAAATGAATATAACAAGTAAACTAACTAATTGAAAAATAGCCAAAATGTCTTAACAGATATCTCCGATATAGAAAAAATCCTACAGGAGTTATGAAAGTGTACCAACAGATATCTAAAAAAGTATCTAGCGTTACAAATCATAGGACAGTACAAATCTAAATGCCATTAGATGATACCTTGCTTCATCTAGGATAGTTATTTTTGAAGCTGTAACAGGAAATAAGCACTGGTAAGAGTGTGACAAAAAGCCGGCCAATCATAGCTCAGTGTAAGAGTGTGTAGTGGGATATATGTACAGAGTTATTGCTGGAATTGGTGTAATAAAAGCTGAATGGTCAGTAGCTAGGCAGGAGAGATAGGTGTGCCTTTGGGGCAGAGAAGAGGCTCACTGGAGATGTGGGGGGTTGGGCATACAGAATGAAAGAAGGTAAAAATCCAGATGGAAAAATGCGGATTAATATAAGCAGGTAATTTAAGTTATAAGAGCTAGTGGGATAAGCCTAAACTGAGGCTGAATTTTCATAATTAATAATAAGTCTCCCTATTATTATTTGTGAGATAATGACCCAAAGAAAAATCTGCCTACAAGGGTGCGTGTCCAGCGTGGTGGGAAGGAACCTAGGTTTGATACGCAGCAATGTGTATCAAATGGGGGCACAGAACTGATTCAGTCCTGGTCACCTCAGCCCAAGAATCAGTATTTGGCATGTGAATGCTATGTGCTCAGACCAACTGTGTGTTGTGGTGTGTGTGTGTGTGTGTGTGTGTGTGTGTGTGTGTGTGTGTGTGTGTGTGTGTGTGAGAGAGAGAGAGAGAGAGAGAGAGAGAGAGAGAGAGAGAACAGTGAGGCTTCAAGGACAGACATCATTTCACAAGGTTGTGTTGGTGAAAGTGTAAAATGTGTACATATGGAAAACAACTGTTTCTCAAAAACTTTAAATTACAACCACCTTTTGGTCCAGAAATATCTCCTGCAGGTAGGTCAAAAGATATGAAATTAGTACTCCATAGAGACAGCCACATTTCATAACTCAAGTCAGCCAAGAGTTAGAAAAAAAAAAAACCTGTGTGTTCAACAGATGACACGCTTAGAGTCATTCTGGGATGCATACACAATTGAAGAGTTTTGGCCTTAAAATCAAGGGAAGTATGTCATTATGACAAAATGAACCAAAAAAGACATTATTATAAGAGAAGTCAGGAACAAAAACAGGTGTCTCACCTTGCCATGTCTCTTGAGGCTTGGGTTCTGGAACCCTGACTAGGGATGGCATGGAATTGAGGAGAGGACAGACACACCTACAGTGAAGCTGGGAGCACGTGGCGTCCTCTAACTGATACCAGGAACATCAATGTGTGTCTGGGATAAAGCTAAGCTGTGAGGGTCAGTTAGGGATTAGCTACTCTCCACTAAGAGGTCTCTCTAGGTGAGCAGTCTCAGGCTGTAAACATCCAGGAGGAAGCTGCTGTTATGAGTTTCTGCATGCACTGATGGATCATCCATAAGCACTCATACACAGACTCTCAAGGAATGTTTGTCAGAGCCCTATGCTTGACCCATATAGGTAATGGCTTTGTCAAGTTACCATGGACCAGTTGATCTCAGACTCAACTCACACAGGCCGTACTCATATCAAAATACACATTTACTCAGACTTGGGCTCACTTGAGGGTCCTCCTCTCCATCCATAACTTCACTTACACTCAGAGCTTGTAATTGTCAAGTGCACAGGACTAGAGGGAGGGAGGGAAGGAGGGAGGGAGGGAGGGAGGGAGGGAAGGAGTATGTTGGCTGAAGGTGAAAAGTTACCTTTACATAGGGTGTGTCCAAGGATCCAATATGCAGCATGTTGAATATAGTTAATAACAATGTTATATGCAGAAAAGTTAACAGCAGAATGTTTATAGGTGCTTTAAACACACACAAGTATCTGTGTGAAAAGTTAGCTTAGTTTGCCTGAATGTAATCATATCAATATTTATACATCATGTAGGTTGTATACCATATATGTTATGTAAGTGTGCATATAACAAAAATAAGTAGAAAAGAAAGAATATGATATTGCCAAAACGGGACACAAATATTTAAACTATAAGTAAGTTTTGATCTAACATTTATATAACAGTTTGCTCAATTAGTAAAGTACATGCTGCACAGCCTAAAGATTTCAGTTCAACCCCCAATTCCCTGTAAAAGGCAATAATGATGTTACAAGGTATGTAAATCCTAGTATGAGGGAGGCAGAGGTAGTAGATACATCACTTGCTAGTCATTCCTGATCATGAACCCTGGGTCCCAGTTAGAGGCTGTGATAGAATGTTCTTTTGTCAACCGGACACAAGCTGGGGTCATCTGGGGAAATGAAACCTCAATTGGAAAGAAAAAATGCCTCCCTCAGATTGTAGGCCAACCTGCGCAGCATTTTCTTGATGATTGACATGGGACTAGTGTGGATGCTGCTACCCCTGGGCAGGTGGTCCTGGATTCTATAAGAAAGCAGGCTGAGCAAGCTAAAGAAAAGTGCACAAGCCAGTATATAAAATTGTTCTGTGGCTTCTGCTTCAACCAAGCCTCCAGATACCAACCTTCACATCCTGCCTTGACTTCCCTTGAAGACTGACTCTAAGCTATAAGATGAAATAAACCGCATCTCCCTATGCTGCTTTTGTCTGTGGTGTTTAACACAGCAATGGAAAGAAAACTACAACAGGAGTTCTATCTCTAAAACAAACTGTTACAGTATGGTTTCTGGTCCTAGGTGGCCAGAGGTCCAGACCCTCAGACCTGCAGCCCCAGACCCCTTAGCTGCCCACTGCTGCTCAGGCCCCCAGAAATGATTTAGACGCTTATATTAAGTTCATGCTGTTTGGCCTATGGCTCAGGCACATTGCTAGCTAGCTCTTACATCTTAACCCATTTCTACTAATCTGTCTGCCACGTGGCCCGTGGCTCACCTGTGTTCCTTACATGTTGCTCCTTGGGCGGCCTGTTCTATCTGCCTGAC
Source organism: Phyllotis vaccarum (assembly GCA_033318265.1). NCBI lineage: Eukaryota > Metazoa > Chordata > Mammalia > Rodentia > Cricetidae > Phyllotis > Phyllotis vaccarum. Next base: position 57,413,956 of record JARWLC010000008.1, read on the forward strand.
TCGGCCCTGCTTCTCCTACCTATGTTCTGATTTCTCCTCCTACTTTTTCTGTGTTGCCTGTCATGGCCCAAAACAGCTCCTTTATTGAAAAATTGATATTCACAGCATACAGAAAGACATTCCCACATCAACAAACAAACAAAAATAAACAGAAGAGGGAAAAAAGAAAAGAAAATTCATGTAATACAGAAAAGAGAAATGCTTGTGGAAATAAATTTAAGAAAAAAAAAATCTGACATAGCATGAAACAATAGTACAATCCAAAAAAAAAAGATGTTGATAAGTTGAAAATCAGATATTTCTTAAATCCCTATACAATATTCATTTGAGAAAATTAAAAGATTATCTCTAGATTGAAAAATATTTTTGCAAGTCACAAACCCTACAAAGAACTCATAGTCAAATTGTAATAGAGAACTCTCCAACTCCTTAGAAGTGAAAAAAGCAAAAAACAAAATGAAACGTACTTAAAGATCTTAGTTTTGACTTTCCAAGAAAGAAAATGAAGACACAGTGGATTATCACTTAATCAATATCATTAAGTTTCACCTTAGGAAAATGATAAAGCTATTTGTTTGAAAGCATTATACATCTTCTCGGGTTACAAAAATTAAACTTATAGAAGACTGATAATGATATCTTAAGGTTATGAAATACATATATTGGTTTTTGTCAAACCATTGCACAAAAAGCACCTGATATAAAATCTATCCGATTTGTTTAAATAAGTCTGATCACAGAGATAAGGGTAATTTGGGGCTAAGATGACCACACATAATTTTATAAAATATTTTTATGTTATAGATAATAAAACGAGCTATAGTTAAGTAGTCTACTAATTTTTTTTAAAAATTACTAGTTATATTTATATCATAGAATACCTTAAATCAATATACTAATTCTTAAAATAATAAAAACATTAAATTTTTATGTGATTTTCTTGAAAACAGTTCATGTTATGATATTCAAAATCTTCTGCATTTTAAATCTGATTCATGGTGATAAAAACAATAGTTTTGGTGAACTGTGGCAAAAGCAACACAATTAATTAAATCATAGATTCTGTATAATTTTCTCAAGAACTATATTAATTTCTTAATGTTAACTTTTGCAGAGTCTATGTTGACATCGTCATTGTAGATTTTCTTTTGCATTGGCTGTTCAATACCAGTCAAATCTTCTCTTATAAAGATTCTCTGAATGGCCTGTATCATCCCTTTCCTCATAGACTCACATTGACTATGAGTCAAGAGCAATGCCAGAGGCTTTTTATTTACAATAACTTTCCTGGGATTTGTTTGGCTTTATACCTAGGTCACTTTTCCTTTGAAGGGTAGACTAGCTTAGCTCAGGATTTTCTCCTCTTTTACATAAGAAACTCTCACCAACATCTCAGTATTTTAAGCTCCAAACAAGAAATAATGAAATAAAGACAACTTTCATACCTTACATTGACATTCAGACTTCAGGGATCAATTTTGCAGCCCCATGGGAAATAGGCATGCCTGAAATCAGTGTGCTACAACTTTAAATGCTTCCAACACTCTGAGCAATATGTAGTGACCAATCATTTGTGGTTTGCCTGGAACACTCCATGATTAGCAATAGAAGCTTGATTCCCAGCAATGCCCTCTCTTTGGGGTAAATAGACAGTTGTTCTATCAAGTTGTCTAATCTTTTCTCAACTAGGAAATGGCATTGTTCTTACATTTTAATGTATATGTGTCCTGTTTGCTCTATTGCTTCTATATCCATTTTGCTATTGTCTTATATAAGTCTATTATTTTAAATTTGCTATCCATGCTATAAAAATTGTCTTGGAAAAAATTTTGACCTATTGAGTGGGCCTGTGTATTTTCATTATGTAGAGAAGGTAACTTCTTTTTTTTTTTTTTTAAAGAAAACAAAACAAAACAAAATTACATTTGCTTATTTATTTGTATGTTTGGGAGTGTACTCTATGTGTTCAGATCATAGGGCAGTGTTCAGAAGTCAGTTCTCTCCCTCTACCATATGGAATCCAGGGATATATAATTCAGATCTTCAAGTTAGATATGCCAAGTGCCCTTACTGGCTAAGCCAACTAAGCAGCTGATAAAGAGTATCTTCTTTAGCTCTAAATACAAGTGAAAGAGCATAGAAAAGATTCCAGGCAACTATGAAACAGTGCACCTCCCTTAAAGGGGCATTATCTTACAAGGGTATCTAAGGAAGAATAATTTTAATTGGTAGAGATTATCAGTGGAGCTGAGTCCAATTCAGACATGAATTCAGTATTCAAGAGATTCAAATGAGAGACAGGTAGCATGGAAACTGACACTACTTGGTAACTAAGGTATCTGCTTGATGTATCATTAATATGTAGAACATAAAAATACTGAGAATTTGTCCTGTTTCATCTTGGAGAAATAAATGACAGAAAAGCAGGATGAACAGACAGTGTGTGATTAGTAGCACACTTAGAAATTGTTGAATATCTGAAATTGTCATTGTGACTTTGGGCAAAGTCTTCGGCTGGCACTTCAGGCACTCAGAAGTACTATTGCATGGACTTGCTTGCCTAAAGAAACATGTGTCAGAGTGTTTGCTACATAATAAACATTTAATGGAACTTGATCATTAGCATGATTGGTTTACTTTTTGATATCAATATTCTCACATAGTTATCATTTTTTAAATTTGTGCCAAATCTTAATTGCATGATTATATAAAAGTTAATAATGGATTTTTAGTTGCATTTTTTCTATGTTCCTATCACTAACTCAGTCCCACATTTTCCAGCATACCCATAGAATACTATCAATATAATCAGGAAATCTGGGTTTTATAATTTATGCATCATTTGAAGCATTCTTTCTGAAGGTCTCACCCATTTGTTTCCAATTTGAATGACTTACTTTCTAGATCTTGTAGCTATGGAGCTTGAGACGTGTCTACACTGTTTTCCTGGAATGGCAATCCCTTTTCTTCTTCTTGGGTTGACCTGAGTCCTCTGGATCCCTGCTTTTCCCTTTACTAATTCAATTGTTGTCTAGAACACATTTCCTAATCAAAGTTTATGGAGAAGTCAATCTCTGAAGCCTTACATGAGTGAAAGCATGTTTGCTTTGTACTCGCATTATATAGCAAGCATCGACTAGATTAAAAATCACTTTTAAAGAAGATTTTAAAGTAGCCTAAATTTTGCCTTCTAACTTTTGTTGTTTATGAGTTCACTCTATTCTAATTGCTTTTTTTTTTCTATAAGCTTTTGAAAACTTTGTCTTTATTAATGTTGTTTGAAAATTTGTACCATACATGCTTTCATCGTGTAAACATGAATCTGAAAATTTTTGGAATTAAAGTAAAAAATTTTCTTAAATTTCTCTCCTCTTTCTCTCTCTCTCTTATTTATGCTTTCATTTTTTGCTTTCTTGTTTTTAAATTTTGTATTCATTTCTTAAATTCTTTACTTAAAATGCCCATTCTTGCTTCATGAGGGTAATATCTTCTCTTAGTCCTCTAAGATACATTCATATGCATGTATAAATTCAAACATAGACAGACACACTCATGTACACACACACACACACTTCTTGCCTCTGCATTTGGCCTGTTTGTATGTTCTTCATCATCTTTGTATGTGATGACCAGCTTCCAAAATCAGTTTATTTCTGGCTCTGTATTTATAGTGTGAGCTCAGTATGGCTCACTGTAGTTGAATCATTCTGAGACTGAATATTTACACTAAAGATAGCAATGTTAATGTGTCTTTTTCTTTAGGATGAGAGTTTCTCTAAATGACACTGCTGATGTTTTCCTGGGTCTGTAAATGTCACTGCTTTTTCTACTTTAAAATCTGAACATTCAGAAACCCTTTGAAATTGGTATTTTTGCTTTCTATTCCATCTACTTGTATGCCTAAGTCAAAACTCTTTTTTATTCATAACCTTTTTGTCTTCTGTTAAGACTGAGACAGAGAATTTAATTATTCCTTTACTGACTACAAACCTGCTGTCATTTTTAAATGCATAACTCACTTTACCTTTAAGAGTTACTAGAGTCTCCTGCATTTGTGAATTAACAGATTTTAAAAAGGTAAGTAGAGAGAGCACACCAACACTGCCCAGCAGGTGACGAAATCAGGAGGATCGATTTGCATACATAGACTTTGCTTACCACTTCCTTGATCTGGCCCATCAACACTGGTGTCTGTGATTTTCTGTGAATTAATTCTCTCAATCCTCCACCAGAGATGCTTTTCTCATTCTTCCTGGATTAAAATGTTCTTGTGTTCACAAAAAATTAACCTAGAAATCACTTTCTCAAAAACTCTATCTCCACACACCAGGACTTCTGTGTCTCCCAGGGTTTTCTCCAACCCTTGCTTGGAGTAGTTAAATGAATAAGCAGTGAGCATCCTCACAGTTCTATGCAATTTATTTTCCATTAGAGGAGTTTTGCTTTGGACCACAATGTCTGGCATATAGTAGACAGACAACAAATGTTTATAAAATAAATGGATTAAGTGATGAATGGATAGAGGGAGGCATGGAGAGGAGAGAGGTGGAAGAGCGGGAGGGGGAAAGGGAGGGAGGGAGGGATAGGTGGGCCAGTAGCTGCATAGATAGATATATAGAAGACTGTGTCAAATACTGAGCAGAAATGGAGCAATATGTTCCAGATTAAAGAAAAAGTGAAATTCTATGTTTATTAGTGTACCACTGAACCCAAATTTGTGAACAGTACTCACATATTAGAGAAAAACTCTGACAATGGTAGCAGTCACACCTAGAAGTGTCTCATTGCTCACTGTTAAATCTGCCATTTCAATGGCTTATAAGTGGAGGGCGGGTGAAGGGGAATGGGCAGCCATCTGAGAATAAACACAACTAAGAACTTGAGAAGTAAAGTTAACAGAAGTGAATGGATCCATAATCTCCGGTCTAGCAGAGACTTTGCCCAGTCTCTGGCTGCCTTAGTGCACCACATGCCCCTTCCGTGTCAGCGTAGGACAAGTGTCAGGAAAGGACACCAGTAACCCTTTGTCTATTTTGTTGAGATGTCTAAATGGTAGTGAGAAGAGATGATTCCGTCTGATTTTGTCCGTCTTTCACCTATGCCATATCTCTGCCACTTACCAAGAACACTTAATCCATTTCTTCAGTACCTTTCCTGACTTTTAGTAGAAGGTACATGTTTAACTCTCTTCTAGTTTTGCTTGAGGTCAGCTCTGCTGTCCCTCTATCCCTCACAGTAGAAACAACTCTCCATGCTACTAGGAAGGCTTAAGGATTGCTCTAAAATGACAACAGTACGGGAGCAGTCCATAGTGCTTTGTATTTCCCCCTATGTACCACTTATTAAACTCCTGTTGCCCTGACCATTGTTGCTTCCCACTGAAGTCTGGTTTATTTACTTGAAAATCTGATTTGTTTCATTTTATTACTGTGTTTGCGAAGTAACTGATATCAGATTCGGAGGGAAAGAACTGCCATTTACCAGCAGGCAGTGATGGCTTTGCCTCGGTCTGCAGGCCTGATTTTGAGGCCTCGTCTGCCCTGGGGCTCCCACAGAAATAAGATTACTGGCAATAACTGCTTCAACTGCTTTGAATAACAGACACAACTCAGAGAGCATAAAATTAGCATAAACACAGACTGGTGTGTTCCCTCAGCGGATATGAGACAGGCAGGCTATGGAAAATTGACTGAAATGGGATCAGACAATGTAGAAATCTGAAATATAGGAAATAACGCCTAAGAGATCAGAGGTATTACCACCTCTCTCCCTGGCTTTATCTTTCTCTCTATATATATTCATGCAGTTTTAATGATAAAATGTTAGCCCTGATGAAAATTAAAGATGCAAAATCACGCAGTCCCCTAAAATGCCTGCATTATCTTTTCAGACAAATTATTATTAATCATTTCTCAGCTTTTTAATCCTGAGGGTAGAAAAATAAACACATTTCCACAGTCATTTTAAATTGATTTTTCTTTTTAGGGGGATATTAGTTTGAGGATAGAGAGTTTTGCTTCGAAAAGGAGGTGAACAGCTGAAGCAGCACAGAGTTGTAGCTCGAAACATTCCTCCCATATCTGTTTATCAAATATTAAAATGGAATATGCTGCCGACAAATGCAATAAAGTCTAACATTACAGGGAGGAGAGTGACGCCATGCATCCCAACAGGCCGATGGGAGCTGTGGTTTCTCTGTTTTAGTAATATGTTGTCACATATGGAATACAGTTTTTGATATAGCTGCATATAGATGGATACACACATATACATACACATACACACATATATATACACACACACATACACACACACACATACAAATACATGCACACACATAAATACATGTTTGAAGTTGGCAAAAGTCTAAATTATCTTTCCAGAAAATAGAAATTCTCTGAGAACTCAGCTTTTTCTCATTTTATCATGGTCAAAAATAATGTTCAAAAGACGATAATATAGCATTTCGAATTTTGACTGCAGCTGAAAGGTGATGGCTGGTTGAGGCTCCATATCCCCATTTCTCAGAGTCTCGGGTATGATCATCCTGCTCATAGATCCCTGGGAATTTCCATTGCTCATTGCTCTAGGTTTCTAGCTCACCCCAGAGATGCCCCAGATTCTAATGGTCTCTCCAAGAACTTTTTTCTTCTATTCTCACCCACCTGATACCTCCCCACCCCCCTTCCAGACCCCTTCCTCCATCTGCTGACAATAGGTTCTCTGGGTCTATGGGTTGTAGCATGTTTCTCCTTTGCTTTATGTCTAATATCTGCTTATGAGTGAGTATATACTATGTTTATCTTTCTGGGTCTGGATTTCTTCACTGGGTTCCATCATTTGTTTATATATTTGCTTATAAATTTCCTAATCTCATTGCTTTTAACAGCTGAATAATACTCCATTGTGTAAATGTACCACATATTTGTTATCTATTCTTTAGTTGGGGGCAGTTAATTTGTTTCCCATTTCTGGCTATTAAAAATAAAGCATTATGAATATGGTTGAGCAAGTGTTTTGTGGTATGATAGAGTTTCCTTTGGGTATATGTCTGAGAGTGGTATAATTGGGTCTTGAGGTGGATTGATTTCCAATTTTCTGAGAAACCATCTTATTGATTTCCAAAGTGGCTGTACAGCTGCACTCCCACCAGTAGTGAAGGAGAGTTTCCCTTGCTCCACATTCCTACTAGCATAGTTTTGTCATTTATGTGTTTGATCTTAGCCATTCTCACAGGTGTAGGATGGAATCTCAGAGTCGTTTTGATTTGTATTTCTCTGATGGCTAAGGATGGTGAACATTTCTTTAAGTGCTTCTCAGCCATTTGAAAGTCTTCTTTGAGAATTCTGTTTAGATGTACACTCCATTTTTAAAATGGATTTTTTGAAGATTTGATGTCTAGTTTATTGAGCTTTTAATATAATTTGGATATCAGCCCTCTCACAGACATGGGTGGGGTGAAGATATTTTCCATTCCTTGGGCTGTCCTGTTGTCCTTTTCACAGTGTCCTTTGCCTTACAGATGCTTTTCTGTTTCATGAGGTCCCATTTGTTAAGTGATAATTCTTATTGGTATAATTATCAGTTTTGACTCCGAATATATGGCAAAGCCTGGAATTTAGAGCAGTAGTGAACTTCAGGCCTGGCATGTGAAAGGCTTCTATCCCTTACATTGAAAAGAAAAGAAGATAATCAGCATACAATGAAGGTAACAAACATATTCCTTTGGAGTCTCAAAAATATCTGTCTTTGAAATGAATAAAATGAGGTACATAACGAAAACATTATGTTAGTACAAACATTTGTAAAATATAAAGCCACAGAAAAATCCCAAAGGATCTGACTGCTAAAACCTGTAACTGACATGTGACAATCTTTCACTTGCATTTTCTAGTTAAGATATTTGGTGTCAGATATATTCATACATGTGATACTAGCATTAAGTACTTGCATAGAGCAGATCTCATTCTACTTCATTAAGGAAAAATTCAGTGAGTGCCTAATTTTTCCATCTATAATATTTAAGTGAATAAGAAGCTTGCTCTACAAACAAATGGTCAAAATTGAAAGTTAGATTTCTCTTTTTCAATTATTCTTAACCTTGGATTAAAAACTCAGTCTTTCATATACAAAGAATATTTTAATGACACTTTTTAATCTAAATAATATAATAGAGGCAAAATACAGCTTGCCTATATAGAGGATGATACATCTTGCCTCCCCAGATTAGTTATATCAAACTGTAGATATTTATATCATTTTTATTTTCCATATTTTTATTTTTTTTATTTTGCATCACTTTTCAAATCATTGAATTTGAGCAGCACACATCTAGTGAGTCTGTATTTTTCTATCAAACAGAAAGTGATCTGAGTTCAGATCTAAATTTCATGTAAGTTAGCATACACAGGGACAAAAACAGAGACGGGAGACATAACACAGGAAGAGGTTTCCCAGAAATGACATCCCAAGTTCAAGAGGATTCTTTCTATTCAAAGTGTGTCTTTCAGGACCTAAGGGAATAGATACAACCATATCTGTGCCTGTATAGGACAGACCTCATCATGAGGAAGCCAGTGTGGGGTTGGAAAGAGACAGGTTGCTAGGGAAATCTCTAAGAACTCACAGGTTGTCCTTGGATAGTTCTCCAACCAATAGTGGAGAGGGTGTCTAAACAAGTCTTCCCAGTAATCAAATGAATAACCACCATAAGTGACATCACAGAACCTACTTCCAACAGTGAATGGAGGTGGAGGCAGAGATCCATGGCTGAGCACTGGACCGAGCTCCTGGTCCAACTGAGAGCCAGGGAAGAGAGTCTGTATGAGCTGTATTCTATTAGGGTTTACTCTTAGCAGCTTATGTTCCTATGTTGGACAAGCCTATAAGATAGGGATTATGAAGAAAATTCCCACACTGTTGGCTAGCTGGAGCTGTGGAGAGCTCACTGAATCAAGAACAGCCACTGTGAAACCATTGGGGAAATGAGTTAGGCCCTCCAAGGGTAGGCAACTGTCGAATAGCATGGACAGTATATGGAGCCTCGAGGGGTGGGATCAGACTGTGTTCCTGTGCATGGGCTGGCACCTTGGAGGCTATTCCCTGCACAGGAACACCCAACCTTTGAGATGAGCAAATCAGACTTGCCTGGAGTGGATGTGCTGAGTTGACCTGACTCACCTTGGGATTTCTTGCCCATTGCGGGGAGGGGATAGGGAGATGGGGAGAGGGAAGACTGAAGGCTGACTGGTAGGGATTGGGAGGAGGGAAGGGAGGGGATACATGGATAAAATATTGAAAAGACTAAAAAGTAAAAAGAATCACATTATGTGGCAGAATACATTGAGTCTAACAAAAAAAAATGACACAGTTGTTTACATCATTGAGCTTTATGGTCTTTCACCACTTAGGTTTCTCATTGACATTTATTATCCTTGGGAAAAGTCTTCTCTGAAATTCTTTAGTGGATGAGACCCTGTCGATCATAAGCATTCAGTTTATTCTGAACCTGTAAATTGTTGATTTTACCAGACATGTTAATTGAATACTATAATAATGTTCTTAAGTCAAAAAACTTTTAATTCAGTCTAGATTGTGTTATCATAAACTTAATCCAAACTATATATATGTAGGCTGTCATTTTCCTTCAATGAATAGAATATCAAATGTCTATTTGCTATTAAAGTAGATGTATCAGGTAGGGGTTGCATTGGCTGTAATAAATAATAAACAACCAAAAAAAAACCCAGGAAGCCCATGATGACAGATTCATTTTTAATATTTTCACATGAGGGATGTTTAGACATAAACAGTCCTGGGTTGACAAAGCATCACATCTCTTTTGTGTCCTGCCTCCAACTGTCTTTAGCGTGCAGCTCTCTGCCTCCTGCTCACAAGATGGATATTTAAGCTCCAGGCATGGAATCTATTTTGAGAAGGAACAAATTACAGGACATTAGCTTTCTTCCACTACTGGCTTTCTGAGGTCACCACCCTATGACTTCTGCTTCCATCCCACTAGCCCGAAGAGTGTCTATATACCCACATCTAGTTGCAAATATACCTAGAGAAATTCAGCATAATATCTGTGTGAGTAGAAAGGCAGAAGGGAGACTATACAGAAAGTTGACTTTGAACAATGCTTCATGCAGTAGCCTACAAAATATGCTATAAATAATTAGTAAACCAATCAAAAATTGCCATAGGTTAGGGGTTGGGTATTTCAAGTGAACTTGGAACACGTACATTTCTGAGAGTTTTCTTAATTTTAATATCAGTTTCTCATCAGGCTTGGCTGCTATTTTGACTATAAACATGAGCATTCCTAGGGCAAATTTCTTTTTTGCCTTCTATGTACACTAGGTCAAGTTATTTTACACTTTTGCAAAACTAAAACAAAACCGGGAAAGCAAACCATAGGGGGATATTAGTAAGAACAAAGACACACATACACATAGACATGAAATAAAAGCTAATCTGCTAGGGTAAGTCTTCTTTCTTTAAAAAAGAAACTACAGTTTTTAGAACATTTTTAGATTTTAATTTCTGAAAAGTTAGATAAAAAGTGCAAGAGTGCCCCAGCATGCATACTCTTTGTTACTCTAATGTTCTTTACACAGTTGTTTGTTAAAGTTGATGGGTCACAGAAGCCCATCATTATCACTCAAACTGAATCTATTAGGGCTACACTTGGCAGTGTACATGTTCCAATGGTGGACAAGCCTATAAGAAAGTCCTCTACGATTATAATGACATAGTGCTTCCCCTACTCTAGAAACCCTCTGTGCATCATCCATTCATCCTCGTCATCTTCCCCTTTAAACCTTGGTGAACAATGTTCTTTACTGACATCATAGGTTTTCCATTGTCAGAATGTCATATAGTTGGAATTTTATGGTACTTGTTGAACTTAGACATTAATTTAGTCTCTTTCCTTTAGCAATGTACCTTTAAGGGTCTTCTTGTGCTCTCACTTCTCATGTGCTTTCACAATTTTACACCTTACATAATGTATTTTTATTGTACTCATCCAATTACCCTCTCTTTATGCCCCTCATACTCCTGTCCAACCCCTTTTTCTTCTATTTTTACATGTGTGTGTGTGTGTGTGTTTGATCTACTGAGTTTATTTAGTGTTGCTTGCTTGAGCAAGGGTTGTGTGTCCATTAGGGTATGAACAACCAGCACCTACACCACTGAAGAAAATAATTCCCATTCACTCAGAAACTACAAACTTCCAAAAGCTCCTTAGGAAGGAGTGGAGCCTCCCAAGGCTCTCCTATCCATGCTGTCATATTGATAGACACAATCACTGCTTTTAGTCTCCCTGAACCAATTACTGATGTACAGGTAAATAAAGATCTTGTCTTTTTCCAGTAGCATAAGTAGTAATAAGTTTCTTTATACAGGTCTCTATAGGGCTATCAATGAACATATCATTTGACTAAAAAAAAGAAGTATGGATTATTGTATCAAAGTCTCATTCTACATTTGAAAGAGAGAGGGGGAGAGAGTGAGAGAGTGAGAGAGAGAAAGATTATCTGTGGCTTGTGTGTGAATGATAGCATACATTTGCCACAAAGAAACCAATGTTGTAGTTCACAGTTAACTGTCTGATTTAAATCAGAACATTACAGAGGCTTCTGCACATATATTAAGCAAATGCAATCCATTTCCATAGACAAATAAAATGTTTTTATTATATAAAGGGATTTATTGCAATAAGGACTTTCCCTTTTATAAAATTTACATATTAGCTCAACGTGTTTTCATCCTTTAGAATTATGAATATATTGGTGGATGGTAGTCTCATATATTTGCACCCCCTTGTCTCCATTTTTCTCTATATCTAGATGCCATGATTATGCTTCCTACTGATTTTGAATATTCATTTATGAACTGTTTATTCTTCTAAAGATTCATAATCTAACTATTGCTTTCTGTGGGTTTTTCCCTATCATTTCTTCATATTTCCTATTAGCTATATTTACAAGATGTTGTTGCAAATCCTTTGTATGTTGAGTCATAATACTTTATTAAATATTTATTGGGTCCTTGTTAAGAGTATTTTAACAATAAGTATTTGTTGAGTTGACTCTTACGTTTAACAAACAAATATGGATTCCTTATTTTCTGCCAGTTGCCTTTTAGGGGCTCAGGATATAACACTGAGTTAGGTAAACAAGGTGTTCTTAGTCATTGACCAAATCCACCATCAACAAGAAGACTGACCCCCCAACCATGACAATAAAGGCCACTCCTGTGGGTGACAATAGAACAGAGCAGTTAGTTTTTAGATGTTGTCTCTATGTCAAGGCAGTCTATCATGAATTAAGTGTGCCTTCTGTCCAGTCACATGGCCATAATGGAATGCAGTCATCCATCGAGTAGGCTAAGGGAGAGGCAGAATGGAGCAGTGATAGGTAACATGAAAGTTTGGGATGCCATCTTATGCTTTCCCCTTGGGTTATATTTCCTTTGGTCATGTTAAATGTCAGATGTCCCATATATATTGTTGTGCATTGTTGCGGGGCCTCAGTACTACATAAAAAGGTAGTGCAGGTAGATTCCAGAACATGGTGGGTAATTCTGAATGCATGATTAGATAATATTCCATGGTTTGCTTACTATTCATTAACCAAGATCTAGAAGAAACTGATTTTTCTATGATATATAATTCACCTGTGTATATGGTATTGACATTTTCTGGGAAAAGTATCGTGATTCCAATAGTGTCCTGTAAACTTTCCATGAATTTTCCCTGTGATATAGATTTCCAAGAGTAGGTAGATTGCATGGTTGTAAGAGTGGTCATTGCTGTTCAATGCTCCCCTCAACTCATGCAACCAGTGCTCTATACAAACTGTGGTACCAGCATAGAAACTGAGAAGCACTCTCCACATAGAGCTGACCATCTCAAATAGCCTGTAAGCAATCTGATTCACTTTGCATAGTAAGATATCTGAAACGTAACGTTTTTCTTTAAATGAGATGTCTTGCATGTTCACAGTATCCCTTAATATTTTCTTGATCTGATGGGATTAGGCATAATGAGTTTTTCTCTCACCCTCCAGACAATAATATCTTACTGCTTGTGCTATTTCCTGATCCAACAGCACAATTAGCAGAATATCATTAATAAGTGTGTCAATGGCATGCTCAGACAGCCATATGAATAGCAAAAGCCCAGATGATTTGAAGGGTTATCCTATACTAACTTCAGGAGACTGTCTAGAAAAGTGTGGGGCCTCTAGATAAACTATAGGGATATCTAACATGCCATAAATCTCTAAATTCCTCCAAAGCATCCCTTTTAAGTCTGTATATTTTTACTGCTTATGGCTGAATTGCTCTGTAATATATCAAATACTCCAGTCTAGATGGGGTTACTACAGCCCCACAGGTCATCAATCGTTTCTCACTAATATTGCTGCTCCTGGTTCTGGAGTGTCATAGCTCACCCTACTCTAAACTCTCAAAAACACGCTGCTTCTCACATCTAGGCACTTCCTACTAGTTTAGAGAACAGAGTGTCCTAATTTTATTTCCTAGTGTTGTGATAAAATACCTCAACAAAAGCAACTTAAGGAGAAAAGACTTATTTGACCTCACAACCAGGTTACAGTACTTCCCTCCCATTGGGAGGAAGTCAGGCTGGGAAGAAGTCAGAGAAGGGAGTCTCACACAAAGTCAAGAAGTCTTCAGTATCAGATAAGACAGCATGTTTTCTTCCTAGCACTCAGCACAGTACCTTTAAGCACTTTGTTAGCTAGCTAGCGATGAGGAAATTTCCCTGCTATTTTGAGGTGTTCTCAGCCAACGGTATCCTCAAAAATAGTGGCTGACCATATATTTATAGTAAATAACCAAGGGCAATGTCAAGCTTTGTTCACTGGTACAGTGGGGTCATGATGGCCGCAGAGAGGTAACTGCTTTCTGATTAGACTTGAGGCCTGATCCACAGAAGGGAATTCCATGCTTGATTCTGTAATCCCTGGTGAAAGGGTAAAAAGTCATATATTGTATGGTATAAACTGCTTTTATTTCACTGTTTTCTCACAGTATTTCTTCTCAGTATTTGTGTTTATACTCATAGACCCGGGCACTAACCTTCATGAGAAAGGCTTCATTTTGTAGGGGCAGCAGTCCGGGGAAGGGAGCGTAACACCCTCGAAGTACTGAGAATAAAAAAATAATAATAAGAGTATTCAGACTAAACGGAAATCTCTGTCAAGCCACCTTTACAACACTGAAGAAGAGGAGACATAAAGAATATGCTGAAGATACAGTATGGGGAAGAGCTCTGTGAAATATTTTCTCGTGGACACGAAATAGGAACAATCCCAGTAAAAATGGGATAGATGATTTTCAGGTCCCACCTCCTAGTGAGGGGATATTAATAATGAATAGTTGCTGCAAATGGAAAATTATTTTTTTCTTGAAACTGTGGCCACTGCTAAGTGTGTGTGTGTGTATGTGTGTGTGTGTGTGTGTGTGTGTGTGTGTGTGTGTGTGTGTGCGCGTGTGTGTTTCTAGGATGGCTTCACAGCTGTACACATATGGGCCACACTATCAGAACTTAGTGGGTTACCCCACCACCACCAAACTATTTTTAAAAGCTATGAATCTGGAAAGAATATGAGTTGTGGGGATATTGGAGAAGTTGTAGGTAGCAAATGGGGAGTAGATCCAACCATATTTCAATGTACACTTGTGTAAAATTCTCAATACCAAAACTAAAAATAGAGCCTACAGACAAGAACAGTTTAAGCAGAAAATTACATCGCAATGCAGTAATTCAAACAGAGATATAGTAGGCTATCCAAATACAGAAGAAGAGCAGTGGGACCATACTACAGTTTTTAAATAATATTTATGAATATTTATGGGTTGGGTGACATATTCTTGAAATGAGACCTTTTCTCTCTCAAATCATGGTGAACCAGCTCTCTGTGTTAGGATATAATTTTCTTTAGCTAATACCTATAATTTGGAAGGAGTCAAAATGACAGTGTAAATAATATTATAATAGAGTCAAAGTCTTTAAGGATATCCTGGGGCCTTAGTTTCTGATGCCACAGGATCAAGGTCATTTAAGCAGGGAAGGGTGTTTGAAGCATCAGGGGTCACAACCATCAAGATAGATACAGCTGACATTTTCCTGGTTACTTCTTATCTAATTCCCTTCTGTCATATTTGGGATCCCAAGGTTGATCTCATTGCTATATATCAACTAAGACTTTTCGCTGAACCAGAACTTTATAATTTTTTTTATTTTCAAAACTGAGGCTTACTCACAGAAGCTCAGGTCAGGGTTTTGCAAGAATCATCCAGGATGAACTAACAGGAACAGTGTTTGGGGATAAAAAATAATAGTTAAAAACAATGAATCTACACAAACTTGTGCTCTGCTCATTTTCTTCTGTATGTACATATGTATGTATGTACGTACGTATGTATATATGTATGTATGTATGTATGTATACATAATATATACATATTCCAGGACCCAGACCCAGAAAATGGTGCCACATACTTAACAATGAAGGCCATCAAAACAATCCCCACAGATTTATATAAATAACAGAATGATTATTCATTCCCTCACTGAGGCTTTCTTTGTGTTGAGTCAACAATCATAATTAACTATCAAATAATTATTCCATGAACTCCCTGTGGGCTCCTAATCATCCCATGAGTTAGGTGGTTTCTCACCATTCACATTAGCAAGTACTTCCAACATAGAGGTAAGCCAATGGTGTTAGCAAAGAGGCTCTTAGAACACAGGTTTCAAACATAGCAATGTCCCCAGAAGCCCTAAAGACGTTTCATTGACTGCATATCCTTTGCTATGATTCCAAAGGCAGTGACATGACTATAGAATACTGAAATCTAATAGGTAGGTGTTAGATGCTGCTGAACAGCTTACAAAGCACAGAAGAGACACCTGCCATAAAGAGCAATCCAGCTAGAAGTGAGTGAGAATACTGGGCTAGGGGAATTTAGATAATTTGGGTTTGTGATCATGGTAGATATTCTTATCACTTAGTATAGGGTTCCATTGTCTTCTAGCCAGCTGATTAAATTTATAATAGCATATCTACTCAAATGTTTTTGTATTTCAGCTATTTTTATGAATAATCCCTGAATGGATTCAGCTTGTTCTGTCTTTCACCTATAAGAGATAATCATCTGATTTTGTTATCAGGCAGGTGTTCTGGCTTCTATACATATGTTCTAATTTCCAATTAATCAATCCTGACTTTCTATTCTTTGTTTTGAAAAAAAATAAATGCCCCTAGCAATAGTTTCCTCCCTTGTACTACAACTCTACTGTTTCCTCAGCATCTCTCAAGCAACTGATACATTACATATAGCTTGTGTTTCTTTACTAACATGCTAGCCTGATTCCCTAAGGTGAAAGCTTTAGCAGGTGTACCACTACCTTGTATTGGGTTGTTGTCTTAGTCATTGGTCTATTGCTCAGTAGTGGCATGACAACTGTTATAAAAGAAAACATTTAATTGGGACTTGCTTACAGTTTCAGAGGTTTAATTCATTAATCTCATGGTTGGCAGCATTCTCATTTGAATTTACTTTTTAATTTTCTAAATTGAAAACATGTATATATGAATGTGTGTGTATGAATATATATATAAAAAACCTACATATGTATATATTTGTGTATACTATAATTTGATCATTTGATATATATGTATATACATTTTAGAATGTAGAAACCAAGCTAATTAATATAACCAGTTCTTCTGAATAATTGAAATATAATCAGACCATTTTCGAATATATAATAATTATCAACTGTCATTGGTAGGCAATAGATTAATAAAACTGCCTAAGTGAGATGCTGAGACTTTTGACCAACATTCCCCAAACCCCTCTGTACCCAGTTTTTAGAAATCACTGAACTTTTATGGGTTTGACCTTTTTACATTATTAATAAGATTCCACATATTACTAGAATAAATGATAAGAAGTACCAGTAGGGATGAGGAGAAATGAGCATGCTTATAGACTATCATAGGAGTGTAAATTAGTAGACTCAGTTTTGAAAATATTATTGAGATTTTTTACAAAAGTTAAAATAAAATTATAATTTAATCCTGCTATCACCGTATTGGATAAAAGGGAAATAAAATGATATGTCCCATGTTCATATCAGCTTTACTCAACCTAAATCCAGTGATGAATTAATAAAAGAAAAAAATATAATATATAGACAATGGAACATTCGCCATGCTAAAAAGGAAATCATCTAACTATTGTGTCATAGATAAATTTGAGGTATATTTATACCTGTGTTGTTAGCCAGATATTTCTATAAAAACAAATTGTGGATTATTTTTAAATATAAATAATTGTCTATAATGTAAATTGATAATGATATGCCCAAGCAAAGCTTTCTCTGAATAAGACAGCAAAACCTATAAAATGGAAGGAAATAAGCTCACTCTATGTTCCAAAACTCTTTTTGAATTGTTTTGTCTGTTTCATTAAGGTTCCCCCCCAAAGAAAATTATTTTGAAATGATTTCACCTATCCTTCAAAGAGTGAGAGATTTTTGTTTACTTGGGTTACAGATAGCACATGACAAGCTGATTCTTAAGAGCAATATATATGGATGTAAAATGTCCTGTAGAGAACTACAGTTTAACTTCAGAAGAAAAGTCACCCAGTCTCTTAAAAAATAATAATTTGAAGAGATTTCTGTCACATTAGCAAATAAATGTCATAGACTAAATTAATTCAGGGGAATAAAAATTATTTCTTTTGAAATATAAATCTGTTATTCAATAAAAGTATTATACAGCTACAAATACTATAATTATTCAGCATCTTACCAAACTCCCACCTGAGAGAGGGTCTCACTAGGTTTCACAGGTTGATGTCAAACTCCTGGACTCAGAAGATCTTCCTCTAAGCCCCGAAGTAGCTGGAATTACAGGCCTGTGCCACTACAGTTGGCTTCTGAAGACAATTGTCTCCAGATGCACAAGATAACTGATGCCTGAATATCTTTAAGAACCATGCTGCTTTGATTTTTGGCTTTCTAGTTCCCATGACTTGGGATTAAAATGTTTTTATGACTTCTTCTTCTTTCTGTTTGTCACATTGCATTTACCAGTGTCCATCAACTTGAGAATGCCCAAGACCTTCTCCTATTTCCCAAGAAGCTCTTTTGTGAGCAAAAGACTGTATTTTATAGTCATAACCTTTAAAATACTGATGCTATGAAAATAAAATAAAAATTGATTTAGATTACCTCTTTATTTATAGAAGTGTAGTTTTCAAGACTGTTTTCCCAGTAAATAATACATACATGTATAATTTACTTAAATACAATTATGTTAATCTATTGTAATCTTTGATAATAAAAGCAGATTTTCAATCTTTAGATAGTAGGGGAAAGGCAGGAGTTTATAAAGTCCCTGAGTGTTACAAATTTTCAAGGGCCATGAGGACTATATGTGGTGTTAGCAATGAAGTGATAAAAGAATGTAGATTCTTAAAGCAAACACACAATTGTCTTTACTACACACACAATCACATATGCAAACAGTGTGGCCATATTCCTAACAAATAGATCCAGCTCATTGGTTCTGTTTTTGATCATAGTATAAACATTAAAACATATATGTTTTTTGACTTGCTTCTTTACCTCCTAGGACCTATATTTTTTGTGATTACTATGTAGTGAGATACACAGTTTACTTTATTCATTCTCATGAATATTAGCTTTATGAATAAGTATTCACATGCGTGAGTATTCTATTTTGCCATGAAATATACCACAGCTAATTTGTTTACTGAGAGAGAATGCACTTACCAAAATGTTTCTTAATTGTCTGCTATCACAAATAATACTCTAAGAAAACTCCGTTTACACATTTCTAGCAGTATATTTAGGTGTCATAGTGTATTTATTTAATTAACATCACCCATAAAAATTGAGAATTCTATTGCATTAATCCTCCCCAAGGCATAGCCTTATAGGCTTTTATTTTTCTAATTTAGTATTATGGCTTCCAGTTTAGTGTTTTGGATGGACTCCTGCGTGTGCCTATGACTGGGTCTTAGCCAGATCTTTCTGCTTCTTCTGCATTTCTTGAGCTCTTTTCTTTCTCTTTTCTCCTATTCCTATTCGTTTTAATCTTGTGTTAGCTTTTTAAAAATCATATTCTATTGTTATTCCTTAGAATCCTGTTTATTCTCTTTTTTAACGTTTGTCTCTTTTCTCTCATACATTGCGTCTTGACTTCAGTCTCCCCTCTCTCCACGCCTTTCCTCCCTCTCTTGCCTCCTCTTGCACAGATAGCTCCTCCTCTGTTTCCATTTTCAAAAGAGTAGGCCTCCCAGAGATATGGATCAAACATGGCCTAACAAGACACAATAAGACTGCCATACCCTCATATCGCTGTTGCATCTGGCAACCCAGTAGGAGGAAAAGGGTCCCGAGAGAAGACAAAAGAATCTGAGGCACCTCCCACTCCCATTTTTAGAAACTGAATAAAAACCCCAAGCCAAACAGCTTGTATGCCTAGGACTAGAGAAGACCCATGCAGGCTCTCTGATTGTAGTTTCAATCTCTGTGAGCCCTTTGAAACTTGGTCATTTGATGCTGTGATCCCCCTTCTCCCATGTTCTTGATCCCTCTGGCTCCTATAATCAATCCTTCCTTTTTCTTCTGGGATTCCCTGGCTCTGCCTAGTGTTTGGCTATGAGTATGAGTCTCTGCATCTGCTCCCTAGCTGATACCCTCTGTTAAAAATCAAAAATCAGGCTAGTCACTGATCTATGAGTACAGGATAAAGGATAATATCATTAGAATCATTTCAATGAGGGTTTTTTTTTTCCAGTTGTGCTTGGTTCTATCCTAGGTCTCTGGACAGTCCTGCCTGGTTCCTGGCTATTCTGGCAGTGCTTGGCATCGTCTCCCTCCATGACTGGCCGCAAGTTGGACAAGTCATGGGTTGGTCATTCTCACATTCTCACAGGTTCTGCACCACCATTTCCCCAGCACATTCTGCAGATGGAACAGATTGTAGGTAGAAGATTTTGTGGCTGGTTTGATGTCCCAGTCCAACTACTAAGTTTAGAACATAGCTGATTCAGACTAAGTATCCACCATCACTAGGAAACATTGCTAGGGTCAGTCTTTTAGACTCCAGGGAGTTTTCACTGCCCTAAGTTTCTACAACACTTCCCTTCCAATACCCCCCAATTCCTGTTGTCTCTCCTACCCCTGACTGAGCTTTACTGTTCCCATCACTACCCACCCTCAGTGCACCTGCAAAATCTATTTCTCTTTGCCAGGAGATCATATCTCTTCCCTTGATCTCTCCTTATTTCTTAGCCTCTCTTGGACTGTGGATTATAGAATGCTTGTCCTTTACATAAGTAAACAACATTTATATGTGAACCTGTTGTGTACTAATATGAGACAGAAAGGTTTTGAATCAAGATGGGAGGGGAAGTGGGCAGGTACTGGGAGAAGTAAAGGGCAGGAACCATAATCGGGATATATTATATGCAAAAAATCTATTTTCAACAAGAGGAAATATATTAAATATTTACTTTCTGCTAATGTGGCTTTCTATCTTTATATGCTCAGTTTTGCCTAAGTAAAATTTCTGATTTTGGCTGTTATGCATTCTTTTAATTTGATTTGAACAGATTAGGAGTTTTTGGTTTTGTTTTTATTTTGCAGCCTAGATGCTAGTATGTTAATGTGAATTTCTAAAACTTTACCTCTGTAAAAACTTTACCTTAATTTAATGAAAATAGCATACTGGTTTTCTTAATGTACGCTAATTAAGACCTTGTTTCCTTATTTTGAGAATGTTTTCTCTCAGTTTTTGTGTGGCCCGATCGCTCCTGTGATACCAGTGCTCCTCCTTCTTCTTAAGAAATATTTGGCCAGTCCACTTTCTATTTTTGGAGGGAGCATGGTCAGTGAAATAGATCTTTTTGTTCATTTGTTTATTTAATTTTATTCCTTTGAGAAATGAGCACATGATCACTGTATCTGCATCACTACCACCCCTTTCCCACCAAACTCTTCCAGTGCCAACCTCTTCTAATTTCATGGTTTTTCCTCACTTATTATTGTTACATATATATGTGCATACATGTATATAACTTTTTTTAAACCAACATCACTTTTAACACCATTCCAAGTTCTTATCTTTATACCCACAGATAGCTCTCACCTATCATTAAAGAAGCTTCTTTTGCATCAGAGACAGAAATCCATAGCTCTGTGCCAAAGTGCAGAAGCTACATGACTGGAGGACTCTCCACATCAACTGCAACACAGCTCCAACACCTAAGGCTCAAGAAATACCAGAGAGGAAGGAGCATAAAAATTTGAAGAGCCAGAAGCCCAAGATATCAATTTACGGATAGTATCCTCTAATATCAATAATATAATTGCCTAATAAATACCAGCATATTTGATTTTAATTAATGTTTGGAAATTCATTAAGAATTTAGAAACTCTGAGCTGGAGACCAGGGTGGTCCACAAAGTGAATACCAGGTTATGCAGGGCTACATATTGAAACCCTCTCTTGAAATACCAAGAGAAAGGAAGGAAGGAAGGAATGAAAGAAGGAAGGAAGGAAGGAAGGAAGGAAGGAGGGAGGGAGGGAGGGAGGGAGGGAGGGAGGGATGGATGGAGGGAGGGAGGGAGGAAGGAGGGAGGGAGGGAGGGAGGAGGGAGGGAGGGAGGGAGGGAGGAAGGAGGGAAGGAAGAAAGGAAGAAAGGAAGAAAAAAAAATCTGGTGAATCCTAACCGTATCTAGACAGAAATTTCATTGAATTTGTATATGATTTCGAGGCTTTACCTTATATACAACTTTTGTATTTATTAGCATAATATGTCTCCATTTATTTAGATTCAGTTTTTTACTAAAGTATATTGTATCACCCATAAAATTCTTACATAGCCTTTTGATAAATTTATTCCCAAGCATGTTGCTTTTAGAATACTATCATGAATAATTTTTACAGCTATGATAATTTTATAAATTTTAAGTAGATATAAGAATACTTTAAAAATAATATTCTACTAACTCTTTGAGAATTGTATATAATGTATTCACCCCTGCCCTCAATTCTTCCAATATTTAAACTCTCTTCCATCATCTTCCTATTCATACAACTTCACAGGATTTTGGTAGATGCTTTTAATCTAAGCACTTGGAAGAAAGAAGAAAGGGGGATCTTTGTGAGTTCGAGGCCAGCCTGGTCTACATAGTGAGTCCAGCAAAGTCAACATAGTGATACACTGTCAAAGAGGAAAAAAGAGGCAAATTCTATTATTAATGATTTTATTGAAAAATTCTCAACTGTTATTTCAGTAGAGAAATGTAATTACTATATAGCACATTTGTGTGTGTATGCAAATGAGAAATTTCTACACTCTACAATCTCTTGATTATACAAAATCTGGCCTTAACCTTATTATCTTTTAAAATATTTATCTACCTTAAAATAACATTGAGTTAGAGTGCCTCTCATCACAGAGGCGGCTCTTAGACTTCTCATCCTGCCGATGATGAGTCATAGCTGATTTTTATCTGCAATATGTTCCACAATATAATTCTTGACAGAATGTTTCTATTTAAAGAGGACAATATTCCTGCTTTGAACCAAGGTCTTCCGTGAATATCTAATGTTCTGGCATATAGAAATCAGTGCTCATAAATTTAAGCAGCTCTGATATGTGTTCTCATTGGGGCCCATGGTTGTACCTTCACTGTAACCTGTATGACAATGGTTTATACTCTGTCTCATCTAATTGTTATTACAGCTGCTCCTTAAGATCAAATGCACCTGACTGTCACAGCAAAGTGTAGCTTCTCTGGTTTGACAACTAGTTAATGTGAGGAATCAATCCAGGCTTAGAAAAACATGATGATTTCTTTAAAACTATGAAGCCTTATCTTAATCTAAAATCTTACTGACTCTTACAAGAAGTTTAAAAATATCAAATTAATAAATTAGAAAAATAGAAGTTGTTGAACCTTAATTTTCCATTTCCCCCTTTTCCTCTCCACCCTCTCAGTTGGACAAAAAAGAAACAGCCAAGAGGTTTAAATTCCCAGAACAAGTGAAGTTTGAAGTATTGAGGAAAGCCCTGATGGTCTCTGTCACTTGAGGTATTTGTCTATTTTCTGTGACTTGTGGGAAGACAGTAACAATAACAATAACAATAAATTAGCAAGCTCTTCCCTATCCTAGACCTTCCAGCATTTAACTTGAATTTGGCTCTGGAAGCCTTTCATTAGTTAATTCTGTTTTATTGGCTAGTTCTTTCATTATAAAAATACTTTTATTTTATTAGATATATTTTTTAAAAGCTAGTCAAGATACGCTGTAGTCCAGACAGGACCATGAACAACACTCCTTTCTGTGCACCTCTCTCACGTCTATGAAACTGTCACTAGGAGTTTCCGAAAGACATATGTTAAAACTTGCTATGAGGTTTACTCAAAGTGAGAACTTTAATGACTGAAAGAACGCATAGTTCCTCCTACTTCACACCATTCTACCTAACATCTTCAGTAATTTTTTATATTTTTTGTACAACTACATTCATAATTGTAAACAAGTGGCTGATGGTGGCTCTATAATGACATATGTGAATCACTTTCTTCTCTCAGCCCCCTAATAGAGCTCAGAAGACATAAGCTAGCAAAGACAAGGGCCTCCAATATGTACCTTCTATGCTACCATGGGAGTTTTATATCCCATTTCAACAGGCAGAACAAGAGAGTGGAGAAGAGTTACTTACGTTGTTTCTCTCAGGCCAAATGAAATAAACCTGGCAGGAGCAGATGTTAAACTGAAACTTATGGAAACCCAACAGTATTGAAAACTATTGAAACCTTAGGGAGGAAGCTTGAGACAATTGCCAATGGACAGAGACTACTGATACCAGAGTTTATTGGGAGAGTCATTTCTTGTATCTCCTCTCCATCAGGAGAGCACAGAAAGCAATAGCTGCACAGAGGGAAGGAGGGGTACCTGGTGAAATCTGAAGGATAAATTCAGAATCTGCTCTGCCTCTGGGGAGCTCATAGCCTTCCTTTCCTATTGACCTTTCCTAGGTATCCTGGGCAAAAGAAGCTCTTTTAATTCATGTCCAGAAATCAAGTGAGCTTCCTTTTCCCATACACATGGAGTTTTCAAGATGATTCTTCTTTCTTGTGTTTATCTGCATGGCAGACAGTCAGAGAAAGAGCCAACACTTTGAATGTAAGATCATCAACCTTCGCATATAATAATATAATATCACATATAATATCGCATATAATAATATAATATCGCATATAATAATATAATAATCACAACCATCGTCATTCCTCGGGCACTGTCCTTTAGACTAGTATGACTCAGTTCATGCTTCTCTTGGTTTTGTTTTCCCAGACTTTCTCAATTAGCTGTGTAAAACCAAGTCCATTTTGCATAAATTAAAATTTTATGTATTAGTTTTAGTGAAGCATTTGTAGATTTGAAGTGTATACATATACCCTCTTATAATAGTTGTTTTGAAAAATCAGAAGGGATTAGGCCCAAGCCTGTAAACATAAGGGGTTGAATTATTGCTTCATCTCTTTCTCACTGCACAAAGCAAACCATGTTTCTTGTTGACGATTCAGTTCCCACATCTCTAAAATGGAGATACTTTCTGTTTCTCTAGCTTTGTTTTGACTGTCAGATCTGTTAACAAGTGAGAACTACCTAGGATAGTACCTATCCCACAGTATGACTTCTAAACAAACAACCATTAGTTCAAAATCATTTGATTTGCTTAAAATATATCAATATAATGATGGTCAGTATTTAGGAAGGGAAATTAATCATTCTTACTCTAGGCTTTATCATATAAAGCATAACACAGAAAAATTGCAAGCAAGCTCAAGAAATTTTTAAGTGGCTGACTTGTAAACACACTATAAGGACGGCCATGAGCTTCTCTGAGAGGGAAAGGAAAGCAAGGAGATGGGATAAGGCCTAAAGGAGGACCCCATTCTCAACATGGCCAGTAATTGTGGTTGACTATTCAGGAAACAGTTTGATAATGTCCTGGCTAGTTTGTGTGTCAACTTGACACAAGCTAGAGTTATCAGGGAGGGAGGAGACTCAGTTGAAGGAACACCTCCATGAGATCCAGCTGTAGAGCATTTTCTCAGTTAGTGATCAGTAGGGGAAGGCCCAGCCCATCTTGAGTGGTACAGTGCCAGGGCTGCTGATCCTAGGTTCTGTAATAAAGCAAGCTGAGCATGCCAGGAGGAGCAAGCCTGTGACCAGCTCCCCACCGTGGCCTCTAAATCAGCTCCTGCCTCTAGGTTCCAGCCCTGTTTCAGTTCCTGTCCTGACTTCCTTCACTGCAACGATGGACTATTATTTTAAAGTGTAAGCCAAATATACCCTTTCCTTCCCAACTTGCTCTTCGGTCCTGGTGTTTCACGGCTGCTGCAAGAGGAACCCTAAGACAGACGGTGAACACTTTTTCAAGCAGATATTCCTGGAAAACGACAATATGGAGCTTTTCCTGAGGAGTAATTGTCTTCTGCATTCTTGGCAGTGAGGCTGAGGGCTGAGTGCTGAAGCTTTACAAATAGGTGGGACTGCGTCTGCACGGAAAGGCACAGAGAAAATCACCTGTCTGTGAGTGTCACTCACTTCATGAAAGAAGAGAAAAGGGCACAAAAGTCAGAGGCTGGAGAAAAGAGTGAAAAAAGGCTGGGGTGACTGCAAACATGTGAAGTCACCTAAAGCAAATTCTGCTTGAAAATACCATAATGAAAACCAAACCTTATACGCCAATTGAAAAACTAAAATTATTTTTAAATGGTGTCTCTTATCTGTGTTTTGCTTTGTTTTCTGCCCTGTTTTGTTCCAAATCACTCTGTTTTCTGTATTCACATGCTTTTATTTGGTGTAGAAATAAATGAGCAGAAGTGTTTGCAATGTGGGTAAGCCTCACATGCCTATGCCTGTGATTCCTGTTGGATGCTAAAACTTAATGGAACTTCCCTATATGAGTTCTACTTTGATTTTTCTATTAAGAGTGGTGGAGCATCACTGGGTTTGACCACTGTGCTCTGTTCTTTCTGTGTGGAGTAATCTGTTTCTTCTCTGTTGTCTTTCATCCCCTTAGATCTCTCTTATCCCCTTGAGGCAAAAAGCTTCACAGGACCTGGGAGGCATCGCCACTCAGGGACCAGATCTGTCACCTGGCTCTCTGACAGTGCCCTCCCTCTGCCCAGATGGAAAATGAATGACTTGTGCTGTGACTCTCCTGCTGACACCATCAAACACTGGGAGGAAGGGAACATGACTGGGACAGGTTTTACTTTGTTGATTAAGGCCTGAGTAGAAATTCAGTAGTTGATATTTGCCCGTTAATACTAACACATATCAGAGTAAGAAGTACCAGCATTGTAGCTTGTCAGCAGGTCCCTCCACCTCCATCATCGGTTGGTGAAATAACAGTCGGGGATTTAGACTTATATTTGGACAGACTTCATCTCTCCCTCTTACAAGAGAGGAATGACGTATTAGAGTAAGATCTTAGAACGTAACATTAACTTTAAATTTTAAACAGAAAAGAGAGAATCTCTTGCCCTGGTGGCAGATACAGAAGTAGAAGAATTTATCAGTAACTTCTGCTTCCATCAGACAGGTACATGTAGGAAGAGGATTTGTGAGAGATTTTGATCATATTCTCTCTCTCTCTCTTTCTCCCCCCTCTCTGTCTCTCTCTAAAGACAGTGGATACTCTGTTAAAGTCACTTAAATGTCATTAAAATTTTATTTTTTTAAAAAAAAATTAGCAATGCATAGTCATGTATCAATTTCATTATTTATAGCTAAATATACATTTTTATAACTGTAGGGTGTATAAAGATAGTGGCTTCTTCAGGAGAGCCTTTTTCTGCTTTTCTGAAAGAGTTTCCCATGAACCTACTGAGTTATTTTCTTTAATGCTATGTCCTTTTTGTCTTAGTATTGCATACACACTGTTTGTCATCCAAACCCAAGTTAAAGATCCAATACAGTCACCTTCCTGACCAAAGGTTCTACCCTCCTTCTCCTGTTACTCACTTCGAAGTTTTCATTGAGGACTAGAGAGTTGAACATAATCAGGGAAGTATACTGCTAGCTTTTTGCAGTCCCAAATTCAATTATCAGCATCCATGTTGATGGATGCCTTACAACCACCTGTAACTCCAATTCCAGAAGCATCAGTTGCCTTTGGCCTCCAAAGGTCCCTATACTCACATGTACACAAACATGCACACATTAGTTCTTAATACTTCTTGCTATGTTCATACAATTTAATAATTCAAAAACTTTGCAGTGCATGTGAAGTGGGTCTTCCTAGACTTCACAATCCTGAAGTCACATCCATCAAAAAAAATTGTTGCCTTGTAAATGTGGATATTTTAGTTTCCCTGTTCAATTGTTTGTTACTAAAGAATGGCAGATAAACTCTACACTGTTCACATCACATACTGCCTTAAACTTAACCTAGTGGCATTAATTTATGTAATTTTCTTCATTCATATAAAAAGCCACTTTATGATATTACATATTTTGTTAGAATAGGGGTGACCTGTAAAGTTGATTCTTTAAGAAAAGAAAAATAACACATACACACATACACACTTTAAAAGTGGGTAAGAAGAAGTCTCTAATCAGTGTTTATCATTAAACACTGGCTAATTTGAGTCAGTAACTCTCCAACACTTTGATATACTTCATTTGTAGGGATCCCTGTAGGGGTATTGTATTGTTTCATGGTAAATAATTGTCCCACCCACCGGTTTAATAAAAAGAGCTGATTGGCCAAAGGCAGGCAGGAAGTGTAGGCGGAGCTACCAGACTAAGAAAACCTCTGGGAGCAGAGTGCCAGATGGAGCACCAGAGAGAAGCTGCAGGATGCAGAGGACAACCATGCAGCTTTAAAGAAAGGTACCAAGCTGCATGGCTGAACAAGAGACATGGGATAGCTTAAGGGTAGAGAGTCAGCAAGCTATATGCCTGGGCCTAAGGCTGATCAGCCCAAAACTATTGGAAGCATCTGTGTGTCTGTGTGCCTAGACCTTGAGGTTAGGCCGGAAAGTCTGGGCCAGAAACCTCATACTACAGATCCCCCACTCTTTTCTGACTATTATCTATTGTGGTAAAAGAAATGATGAGAACCAAAATCTAAAAATTATAAGGGTGCTGAAGGATATCTTGTTGAATGAAAACCAATTTTCCTGGTGAGAAACTTGGATTCATTTTTTATTTTATAAATGTTGGCTTAATACTGATTGCATGTCATAGAAAAACCCCACAACAGTCACTACATCAAATGCTGTGAAAATTATCCAGCTCATATTATACCTCTAAGCACTTGATCAAAATGTAATAATTTCCTGAAACATAAAAAGGAACTTTTCCCCATCTTTATTTTTTGTCAAGTCAGAGGTCTAGGCTTGTACTTCAATTTCACATTCAAAATGAGAAGGAGTGAAACCACTTTATTTCCTCTTACAGGCAGTGAATTTGGGTGGCTGGTGGGGTGAACCGAGAATTCTGATATCTCTGCCCCTAGGATCACTGGTTCCAGCTTCCTGAGTATCAGTGAAGGCAAACTATCCTTGGGATGCCCAGACAAGATGAGAATCCAAACCACTGATTTAAAGAACCAGAAAATCCAATTTCCAGAAAGTTCAATGCATATATTTTCTTGATCTGCATTTTTTTTTTTTTTTTTGCAGATACTCTATAAGAATAAAGCTATCATCTCTGAACTCTCTTCCAGAAAATGGCTCCTCAGATACTCCAAAGCCTACAGAGGAGATGCATGTGTTCTTTCTGGCCTTCTGCTCTTTCTTTAGCAATCATCTCTCATGTATCTCTTTCCTACATAAACTTAATTGATAAAATAAGACTTGGGGTAGTGGAAGGTTCAAATGGGTTACATTCTCTTGTGAATAAACTGCCAACTAGACACACCTTGTAAACAGTAAGCACTCAGGGGCCTGCCTTGGTCTCTAGAGGTTAACTTCTTTGAATTCCTTAAGTGTTCATTGTCTACTCTTAGGCAGAGATGCTCTGGGGCGGTTGTTACATCCATCCCTCTCCCCATTTCATACATGTATAGAATGTGCTGGGATCATATTCACGACCACCCTGATTATCCACTCTTAACCCTTCCCTACCCCTACTGCTTTCTTTCTTCTTATTAATCACTCCTTTTCAACTCCCCATGACCCTCCCTATGATGAATTTTGTTTTGTATTGTTGTTGCTGTTGACAACTTGACACAAGCTAGGGTCATTTTGAGAAGAGGAAACCACAATTGAAAAAATGTCTTCATCTGATTGGCTTATAGACAGGTCTGTGGATCATTTTCTTGAATGATGACTGATGAGGGAGGGTCCAGCTCACTCTGGATGGTACCCACCTTCCCCACCCCGTAGCCCCACAGGTGGTCCTGGAAGGCATAAGAAAGCCAGCTAAGCAAATCCTGGGAGGCAAGTCAGTAAGCAGCATTTCCTCACTGACTTCTGCTTCAGTTCCTGCCTTGAGTTTTGACTGTACCTTGCCCTGAATGGAAGACTATAATCTGTAAATCAGAATCAACTCTTTTCTTCTCCAAGTTGCTTTAGTTAGTGTTTTATCCCATAAATCGAAAAAAAACTGAAGAACCAGAGAAGGGCCTCCATTTTTGAGCAAAAGTCCCTTAACTCCAGTTTGAAACAGGCCTGCCTGAGTTCTGCTGAAACCAAAGAACAAACAGGAGATAGCCTAGGGCTCTCTGATAGCAGCTAATTAACCTTGGAATGTCCCAGCAAGAAATAGCCTTAGGGACATTAAGTAGCCAAGGAATGTCCCAACCCAGGAGATAGTCTAGTGAAGGTTTGACAAACAACTAGCTAAGACAACAGAGGAAATTTGGGATGCCATGTGTTTCCCTCCCCCAAAAGGAGCTAATCAGAATTGTATCTGTACTAAGATCCCTAACTGATGTATAACCCCTTGTCTTTAAAACCCAGCTTACAGAGGGGCATTTACCTCTCCTTGCCATGGCCGTGTCTGTGCACCTGATGGGGTCCTTGTCAGGACTTGCACTTTTAAATAAACCTTGCTTTTGTATTTCAGAGAGTTCGCATCTCTGGTGGTCTCTTTGGGGGTCTCTTGACCAGGGCAGGACACAAACTAACACACCATTTAATGACTCCTTCTTTTCCATGGCTGGTTCACTCATTGCATCCAAAGATCAAAGATCTACCTGCTGAATACTTTAGCTCAGCCGGGGCTCTTACCACCTTCTTCAAAGAGTTGTCTCATTTATTTATCTATTTGTTGTGTCTTATAGAAATAGAAATGTTTTGAAGCATTTCAGAAACCTTCCTAGAAGACTAACAGAGGACTTAAATTCTCAATCCAATTTGTTGAATAAAAATGTCACAACAAACATCTTTGGTTTGTATAGGTGGAATTATTTTAGAAGTGATGTAACTTTTTCCAAGATTGGGGTTCTTTAGAACTGAAACCATATCATTTCTTTTTACCCTCATTCTGTGTCCTGCTTCCTCTGTTTCCACAGGTATAATAATTGCTATATCCCCATAGACACCATTAAGGAATGGTGTCCTGACTCTCTTTACTATTCCCTAGTAAACTTCCCCCCAAATGATGTCTTTGAATCAATTATGACTTTTCTCTCAGCACTGATTAGCAACAGTATGTAGCTCACTATTGGCCTCCAACACTGTCAAAGTGTAACGAGGTCTTTGAGGATGCCAACATGCAGACTTTCTCCTAACTTTGCTATCTCCCTAATACTAAACCTTTATAATTTATATTTACAGAATTATATTTGTGCATTAAAACATTATATTTTGCTTAAGTGCTTAAATGGTGAACAACACACATATCAGTTCATCATGTCTGACATCTACTATTATATGTTTTCAAAGGTATTGTCTAGTGAGTTTTTGAAACATTCTTTAAATTTATGGAAATACAATTGCTAAATCAAGAATATACAACTTCTCTTAGTTTCTGGAAAGTTAGTACTTACATCAGTGTTAATTAGGATGATTTGGCATGCCCACATCATTGAGAGTACTAGGCAGAACCTACTTTTACAAATTTGTTGGAATTTGCTTTCATTATTGGCTAGTTCAAACATTTTCCTTTAATATATTGTTAGTATTTTAGTGATATTTCTTTGTACTTAATTTCTTTCAGCTACTTATAGGGCTTTATTATTATTTAAATAAACACTTATGAGCTTTTTTATATACCATGATTGCCTTATTCACCGAAATTGGTTTCTTTCTGTCTTCATTTTGACTGAAAATGTTTGAAGCATTAATATTCAGTTTGTTTCCTTACTTCTTTAAAATTATTTCTCTTATTATTTTTCAGTGTACAGAATCCTCTTTTAAATTCCCCCAAATCCAGTGAATATTAAATTCTTAATCTGTTTTTTTTCCTTATTTCTTTTTACTGTTATATTTAATTATTTGATCCATCTGGAATTCTTCTTGACCAATATTCAGTATTACAGGTCTTGATTTATTTTTTGTTACAAAATGCTTACCAGCCATTCAGCTGCCACTTAGTGACTAATCCTCTGCTTCCCTGCCGCTTTGATAAAATAAATCTTACATATAATAAAGTCTGTTCCCAGGCTTCTTCTTCTGCTCCATTTAGCTTTGCTTTGTAGTTTGCAAGACACTTTAACATACATTATCTCATTTCATCCTTCCTACCCCACACTGATTGCCTGGTTCACCCCCTGCTGCTACAGACATCAAACATCTGACTTATCCCACCCTGCCTTATGGATGGAAAAACAAAACCCTGAAAGGTAAAGGAACACATTAGCTAGCCCTGCCAGACTTTCCATACGTGGCTTCCATGTTCCTTCAGTGCCCTGAGATGCTCTTTCCAGAACTAGGGAAAACTGCTTGCCTTCCGGATCACCTGGGATCTTGATTCTTGAAACTACAAACCATTTTGGGCGTTCAGGTATACCTTCTAGAATATTCCAGAAGCTTGTGCTCCCACACCAGAGGGGAAGCAGCTGCCTGGTCCCGGGCTTGGGCCTGGATCTCCCTCCTATCCTGTGTGTGTATGTGTGCTTGGCACTGACTGAGAACTCTGCTTTCTGTCAGTATATTTGTGCAGTGACACATATTCTCGGGTGATTAGATTAAGGTTGGCAAAGCCAATATGAAAAACCCACACAGATTACCACTGTCACCCGCAGTAATTACATTTATTCATTTCCATTTAGCCAAGTTTTTACAAGCCGAGCAAGGGGCCAAATAAGCAATAAACACAGAGGCAAGAAATTAAAATGCTGATCTGTTTGCTGTGAAAACAATCAAACTATCATCTTTCTTTAGGCACCTCATTCATCATCGGAGAGGGCCACACTGGTGAAGTGGAGGTTGGGAGCCTAATGTTATTACATGTAAATTCACTAACATGAAATTACTGCCCCTGATGCGATTTTACTAATAAATTAGTTCATTTCTACCTTTTCGCTAGAGACTTTAGGGACCGTGGAGAATTGTACATGTGTCTCCTAATCTTGCCTGCTTTATTTAGGGCTGGCTAGCTCTTAAATTTCTTTTTCTTTTGGCTCCCTCCCATCTGATTCTTTAGTTTTCTGGCTATGCCTTATTGGATAAACATGCCATGCAATCTGTTGTCTTCACATGTAGTTTAAAAATAAGCAGCTGAAGGACAAATTCTCTTTCGCGGGCGGGCGATCAGAAAGGCGTTGGAAGGCATTGAGAGTCTAAGAGTTCTCAGAGCTGGCGGGCGGGCGATCAGAAGGGCGGGCATTATGAGTCTAACAGTTCTCAGAACTCGTTGGCAGCTATTATTAATTCATTTGCTGGGTGTGGTGGACTCTTTCTCATTTCTGTATAAATTTTCAATTTGAAAGTAGAATGAAGCCAACCTTTGCTATGTCAAGTAAAGCTACTGGAGCAAGGAAATCAATCTGCAAGCAGCCGCCTTCACTTGCTAGCCCTTCCCCTCTGTCTTCCAAGTTCCAGGGGCTCCACAGTAGAGGAGCAGCCTATGGCTCACAGAAGACAGATGCATCCTTTCCCTGCACTGCTTCCTCCCTGGGACATTCCAGGCTTTCTCTTGCTTACTGTTAATGGCCCATGCCTTCACATAGAGTAGTTAGTTTATTTATTTATTTTTAAGATTTCATCTTCACGGCTGTTTATTCGTGCCCCAACCTCACGATCTGTTTTCAAAAGCCTACAAATAGTTTCTGTGGACATGACTTTGGTGTCATCTGAAGGGCGGAGGTGAGCAGAGGAAGAAGGAAAAGACAAGTGTCTGAAGGAGTCCCCTGTCCCCACTCAAGTCTACTTTAAATGCTCTCTATGGTGAGTGTGTTTAAACGCTTCGATGCTACACCCGCAGGGAAAAGTATGCATGATCATATGTTCATGCTTTGCGCTGCAAAATACGTGTTTAAAAAGTTTTTTTTTTTTTTTTTTTTTGGTGCATTGGTACAGTGAAAATCAGTCATGAATGTGGTAACCATCACACTTTACACATTTCCCCACATTACACATGATCATGGGGTAACAACAGCTCATCCTCATGAACAGATGCCTGAAAAACACAGTCAACATGAACAGTAAGTGACTTCAGTATGCCTGGATTTTAATTAAGCTTTGCACCATGTAAATAAAATGAGAGGTAAAGAACATGAAATTTATGTCTTTACTCACAAAGGGGAAATAAAAGTCCATGAGAGTAAGTACCTGCATCCTGGAATCATTGGGTAATAGAATACCATGTATAATAATGTTTCATTAATAAATAAAAATATATGAAATACTAATTTGAAAACAACTCCATTTAACTAATATTTATTGTTCAACTATATCATAGGGAACCCTATGCCAAATGTTGCCAAAATCAAACAAGCCTTGCCTATCAGGGCCTAAAATTTAGAATTTTCTAACACCTGACTTACATTTCACTGGACTCCCACAGGATATTATATTTTCTTTCATACTTATTATCACACAGTTTGTTGTGTTTTATATATCTGGGTATTTCCTAAATGGCTGTCTTTTCACTTAGATGTCTTTATTCAAGTATGAACTCTGCCATAGTATAGATCTAGAATGTTCTTCAAAGGCGCAGCAGTAAAGGATCGATCCTCAGTCTGATTGTGGAGTTAAAGAGAATTTAAGAGGTAGGGCTTTTAGTCATTGGAAATGGACATAACCTAAGCCAGAATATGGGAATCTGGTCTCTAGTCCTAGTTCCTTTCCTTTCTTCTTTCCTTCCTTCCTTCTTTCCTCTCATTATAGTTTAAATGAAAAATATTCCCACAGGCCCATGTGTTTGAACACAGTAGGTGGTGCTGTTTGGGGACAGCTTCTCTCTATGTGTTCTTATTTATTATTCACCAATGTGTGACAGATACTGAATATGGGAATTAAAACATGAATTGTACGGACCTACAGAAAGAGATGCTATTTTGAATAAGTATAACTTGATGATGGGCTGTTTAATATTTATTCTTAAGAACTATTTATTGAGCATAATTATGTCCATTATGTCCAGTCTTGTAACTGATGAGGATCCAGAAATGGACAGGTAACTGAGAAGACTTGCATTCATGGATTTATATTTCTAGAGAAAATAGATAATAAATTAAAAAATAAGTATCAGATTATGAGTGATAGTCATTGTGTTTTTATATAAACCTATATAGTAGATGTTGGTATTTTCCATACTCAATGACGTAGAAAGTTCTTTTCTTTCTTTTGTGCTGACAATGCTTATTATTATCTAAGATGAAGATGTTACCTTCTTCTGGTACCATATCTCACTTGGTAGATGATGACTATTCCACTCGAGTGAATGCTGCCCTCGTCTCACTGTCTAGTAATCTCTCTCTTCCTCAATTCTTCTCCCTCTGAATTTATTCACACATCAGCCCAATTGTTAGTACATCATCTGTCTTCATCAGTTTGTCAGTGACTTAACTAGCCAATAGCTTCCTGTTACTTTGAATAAATCATCTATCAGTCAAATCATCATATTCTGTTTGGGTGACACAATATTGCCTTTCAATCACCTTTCACCTTTCACCACACACACACACACACACACACACACACACACACACACACACACACACACACTTTTTCTACTTTATATTATATATAACCTGACCTCTTTAGAGTAACCAATTTTGTATTACCAATAAAGCCTTCCAGAGTATTATAAAGAATGTTATACTTCTTCAAATCTTCAAACAAACAACACCATAAATGAGTGAAGCCGTGTGATTTGGAGCCACTGTCTAAAGATTTCTAGTGGCAACTACATTTAAACTGACATTATTCATATTCCACATCAAGAACATCTCGGTCATGTCTATATTCTCTTCTCATTTCAGAATAAGAAATGAAAAGGTCCTGCTACTGTATTTCAGGAGTTCTGTAAAGCACCCAAAATGGATAGAATAGGAGGATGGATGCAGATGGTATTATTTGTTCCTAATCACCACACTCAGATCAAGACAAAAAGATTACAAGTTCAAGGCCAAACCAGGCAGTGGAATTAGATCTTATCTTAAAACAACAATAA
Organism: Phyllotis vaccarum; assembly: GCA_033318265.1. Classification (NCBI taxonomy): domain Eukaryota; kingdom Metazoa; phylum Chordata; class Mammalia; order Rodentia; family Cricetidae; genus Phyllotis; species Phyllotis vaccarum. Next base: position 57,449,637 of record JARWLC010000008.1, read on the forward strand.
TCCAAATAAACACAACATAAACTTTCTGTACACAATTTCTCATTACTAAAATCAATCAAGAGCTATTGTGTTAGCATAAAAGCCTACATTACTTTAGAAGATACCAATGGTTTACCATGGTGAAATATTCACAAAACTTCCATCTTAACCATTTGTGTGTATTCCAGCTTAAGTACTCCAATCTCCCCACCCCTTCCCCAGAAAATATAGCTTTACATCATTGAAAGACAAGTAGCGTTTTTGACGGCTGTTGCTGTTTCCTGAGATATAAATCAATAGCGTATCAATCAAGAACAGGATAAGCTAATTGAGATCATATTACAAATTACCTCATGCTGAAAAAGTAAAAACAACCAAGACAGAAAAGCAGAAAAGAGAAGTAGGAGCTGCTGGCTCTGTTTCCCTCACATCTTCCATGGGTGCACGATGACCTCAATCAGTCACAAGGATAACCAAAATGGAGAAGCTAGTTACACAAGGAAACTTACATATATATTTTCCAGACTTCGTAGAGCCTCAAGAAACAAAGACAGGTACCATATGACATATCTGGAAGCTGTTGCATGTTTGGGAGTGCCGTATTTTCATTTCCTTCAGTAGGATTGGGTTACAGATCTAAGATGATAGTTTTATATATGTTCGTGCTTATGTGACTTTTCTCCAGAATCCCTCTGTTGTCACAGAGTGAAAGCATCGTCCCTCGACTCTGAAATGTTTTTCTAAGTACTAGTTGCTTTATTCCACCCCACCCCCCATGTCCCTTCTGATCCAAGACTGTCTCTGTCAGTCATGAATAATATCCTTAAGTGGATTTAGAAACTTTTCACACATAAATAAAGGTGCAGTTTAGTGTCGGCTTAATAATATGGTGTTATCTTGCTCAACACTGTAATTTCCATGTTCTTATTGATTGTAATTTATAACATCATTAGGTTTCTAAAGTGCCATTAACTAATGACGGACTCTGTGAGCTTAACAGTGCTTTGAAATCAGTTACTGACAAGTTGACCCCAGAAGCATTTATCAAAAGGATAATGGATCCCTATTGGAGTGACAATAAATTAGGTTATGCTCTTATCGAATTAAACAATGGATGAAGGAAAATTAGCTATCAATAAACATCTATAAAGCCTTCTCGATTATTCCCAGTCAATTATATCAATTAGAGATCAAACAGGGAACCCCTGCAGTAAGTTAAATAGGACTAACCAGAGCCCAAAGAGGCCAAATTGTGTTACAAAATGCAACACCAGGGGCAGCTGCAAAAGAGGTAATCATTCTGGCCATTGACAAAAGGGCTGCTTTATTAGAACGTGGGGGTACCACCCCGAGGCATGCTTCTGGCTTAGGGACAAAGACTTTGTAATAAAGGCAAAAGAGAGGCAGGGTGAGAGGATGTTGGAGGTGAGGAAGAACAGGAAAAGAGGCACATATTGGAATAAAATAAAAGACGAAAACGTTTTGTTATGTGTAGCCTTCGTCTTTTGGCTATGATAAAATTAAACCTCCTGGCTCCTGAGGATGTTTTTCTCAGGTCTCCTCCAGGTAATGATTTTGAAGGGGCTCCTTTATTTATTGTATTGCATAGAATATTGCATATGCATAGAAATGTGCATATATGTACAGGCGTATATAAGATATAAATATATATCATATTACTTAGCACTTCTGCGCTGTCCTTCTCCCAGTCCTACTGATTTGTTTTGCACAGAATGTTGAACTTTTCACTCAGTATATTTGAATTTTATGAGCATTTGTCCCATATTTCAGACAAATTCCCCATTATCATTTTCCATTAAGAATTGGGTATAGAGGGTTGGAGAGACGCCTCCACAGTTAAGAGCGCTGTCTGCTCTTCTAGGGAACCTGGATCCGATATCCAGCACTTGAATGGCAGTTCACAACCATCTGCAAATCCATCCAATTGGATCTAATGCACTTATCTGGCCTCCAAAGGCAGAAGGCACACACATGATGTACAGATAAATATGCAGTAGAAGGAACATCAGTAATAATAATATTCCTAATAATTTTTTCTAACCAGGAGGAGCTGCTGATTCTACTTGTATCTGTTTTTAACCTTCTTGAAGACTCAAGTTGATATTCAGCTAAGTTCCTGACCACACGCTATTTTTACGAAATACTGGTAGGATTGTTTAAACCACAGACACTAAATATAACATAAAGAACAAAAAGACCTAGGGAAGGCAGCATTTTTGAAACATCATGGTTTTGAAGCCAGACAAAAATATCGCCATCATTTTCAACCCACTCACCTGCTTTCTGTCTCATTATAAAAATAATAATAAACCACCATAAAATAATAATTGATATAACTAACCTGTCTTTTATTCTATCAGCAAGCATGCCAATCATCATGTAACATATCAGAACAAGCTATTTCCTAGGTATTTGAGGAGGAATTTATACTTTTTCCAGCCCCAAATACCCACCATTTATTCCCACCTTGAGTTCTTCTCCTGACATACACATATAGGTTATCTTGACATTGTGCTGAGCTCTAAAGCATTAGGCTATCTATGAAGAAATGAGCTTCTAATCAGTGTCAATAGGATTGTTAATCTAATTATCAGTGTCACAGTTCTGAGCATGCAGAGACCATGGCTTACCCAACAGCAGTGGTCATTGTTCCAAACCTCCTCTCAGCATTAGGATTTGGAGTCCAGGAACATCAGAATAGCTGTAGAGCATCAGGTTAGATGCTTATCCAGACAGCCTTATACCCTGAGGATATTTTCTTGAAACAATGAAGGTCCCTTAATGCCAATATTAGCCAGCACAGAAAGATGTCTCGATGGGTTAATTAATGAAAGACAACATAGATAAAAGAAATTCACAAATGTGGGTGAATTTCAGAGATACAAATGTTCCACAAGAAAATGAGGCTTGTTTAATTTTATTAGTCCTCTTAAGAACTATAGGAAGGGACATTTGAATTCTTTGCTTTTCTTGAATTTTAAAATTGGAGAACACCATTTCCCTTTAAAAAGAAGAAGCACTCCCTTATTACTTTCATTCTGTGTGTTTGTGTCTGTGGATGACACAATGTAAGTTCTTACTGAACAAATGATCTCATATGTGTGTGTGTGTGCGGTCTCAAGACTTGGAAAAAAATAGTAAAGAGACACAAATTTTTCCTGATAATTTTATAATTATAAAAGAATCTTGGGGAAAAATATGTTCTGAGAACATGTTAATGGTGTAGAGATGTGAGCAGCTATGGACTTTTACAAAGAAACAAGATGCAATCATGAAAGCACACACATGAATCTACAAGTATGTTGTGTGTTATCAAATTATTTATGCATGAATAGCATGATTTTATGCATCAGGAAGTGGATAAATGGAAAAGGAAGTTGCATCAAGGGTGAGAGAGAAAAGGTATGGATCATAGACAAAATAATGTTCTCAATACAATAAGGTTACAAAGGAAAACAAATGAAGGTAGGCTGAATGTAGATGGAGCATCTAGAACATACTATGGCATTGATATGCTTTTAGGGACAATGACAATAAAATGGGACTAGACACTACTCAAAAAAAAATTAGATTTTAAAAAATGCCACCATCTAGCTTGAATTAAGTTGTAAAGACTTTTTTATTTTTATTTTATAGAATTTCTACTTGTTTTATCTCGTGATTGGGGTCATATGATTGAACACTGACAATAGTTTCAGTACATTTCTCTAAACCATACTCTTCACTACGGAAGACGGGAGAGGGAAACAAGAGAGTGCTTGCTGAGTTCCTAACAGTCTTCAAATCCAAAATTCTTTCTAGTTTTTCCCATGCTGGCTTTGGGTATGTGAAATTTGTCCTGGAAGGTACATGAGCCTAGAAGACGCAATCTAAAAGTATAAAAGAAAAAAATACAATCCAATTAATTAACACATGTGATTCTAAAAGGATAATAATGCATTAAAACATTGATGGTTCCACTTTACAAATACATACTTATGTTAGTTGTAGCTAAAATAAAATATAAGCTTTAATTTGACACAGGATCTAAGCTGAATGAGTAAAATTCATAAAGTTTATATATTAGCTCCACTGGAGCTAAATAAAATTTCTGAGTGAAGCATTATTTGTTGTATCTATCACTCTGAAACAGACTTTCTGCTTTTGAAATCATTCAGGCAGCTCTGAGTACACTTGTGGCAGTTACATTAAAGGATTGATGATATAATTTTGTCCATGATTTCAATTTGTTCAAGTGGTCATATTAAAGGAAGTGAATGTCTTCCTATATTTAAGTTCATTCCTAGTGTTCTTATAATAACACATTGAATCTCTATGGACATTTTCTTGCCTTTGGTACCCAGTGAAGTCCTTCAGATTCAGTAAAATAGTTGTAGAACACCTACTAAGTGCCAGGTACTATTCAAGATCCTGAGCATGCAACAGGAAATAAAATAATTACTCTTGAGTTCATATTTTTTTGATTCCACTCCATCAATATTGATGACAAGCGAAAAGAGGAAGTAAAGTGTAGATAATATTGGAACGTTTAAAATGTCAAGGAAAAATAAATTGAGGTTTAGATATAGGGAGCTGAGAGAGAGAGAGAGAGAAAGTGTTGGAAAATTAGATAGCATCCTAGAAGAGCTCACTGCAGTGACACATAGACTAAGACCTGAGGTGAGGGAGGGAGTCATCAGTCAGCCAAAGGGCAGATAAGAGAGGAATTATCAAGTGCCAGGACCCTGAGGCAGGAGAGTTTTCCAACACTTGCAGAAATCCCATATGAAGGAATGGCTAAGAGAGTAGAGTAAATAAGATTAAGGGCATCAGAGGTACAGAAAGACCTTCTAGGACCATGGCAGCCCCTTGGGAACCTTGGCTTTTAATCTGTGTGAGATATAAATAGTTACAGGTTTAGATAAGAAAAGAGATACATTTGATGGTGTCTTAGTCATTTGAACTAGCTAGGTTAGCCTTTAAAAAATACAACCTAATTTTATTTTTAAAATTTATTTTATTATTTTTTAAAATTGAAGGTCTAATTCCATAATTTCCCTCCTTTCTGTTCTCCTCTCAGTCCCTTCTAGGTTCCCCCTTCTCACTTATTCTCATAGTCATGGCCCCTTTTTTTAATTATAACCAAATAAATATTGGCTTAAGTAAATTTTCAGAAGAGGAGATAGAAAGATTCTGCAAGCCAGGGGACCAAGAAGTCTTCTATGAGACTGTGTCTTCTAGAAATAATAGAGACCATATCTACGATACCTCAACAATATGGCAGCCCAAACAAGATCTAAACAATGAAAACACCAATAGATATGCTAACATGGAAGAAAAAGGTCTCCTGGGCTCCATCTCTAGACAACTAATCACAGGCATAATCCATACCCATTTTGGATTCTGGAAACTCAGGTCATCTAAAAGAGCAAAAAATGTATTTAAACCACTGAGCTCTCTCCTCAGCACCCCCTTTTTAATGTATGCTTTTATCTATGTACATGTGTTTGTGCATTTGTCATGTATAGGGGTCCCCTGAGGCCCTGTCTATGCACAAATTGAATATTGAGAAGAGGCAACAGTTATAATGGAGAAATAGCTCTCTTCAACACTTAACTGATATATGTGTTTTATTGACAACACCTCTCACTATCCCCTAAATAGTGTCACACTTGGCAAACAAAGCCAAGTGACAGGATGCTCTATTATGTCCCCACTCAGATTCTACTAAATGTATTTGTATTAAAAATAAACATTTTAATGAGAGAACACAGAACTGAAGATGACACCCCTCTGAACCCCTCAGCCCATCTGAAACATGGAAGTGTTTTTGTAAATCTCTTTAGTTTCTGGATCCACATGTGTTCTGTATTATCACCAGTTCCCTGGCAAATAGGAGCTTATTACTTGTGCATGAGAGAATTTTAACTTTCCAGCTTGTTTTTTACCCAGGAGGCACATGACCATGAAACAGAATGGAATACAGAATTGTTACTATTCACCTGCTGTAACTGTTGCTATGCCGGACAAGGAGCTGCCAAGCTGTTGCAGGAATATAGGACCCAGAGAACTTGAAAGTAAATTCTTCTTCTTCTCTAATATTGCCAAGTGTATAGCTATAGATTGCAGACACAGGGTACAATGCCAAGATCAAAAGCAAAACAAATACCAGAGCCATGATTAATGTGGGATTCCTCTGCTCTCTTAGCACTCCTCATTTGAAGATGAAGGGTGTCCAACTTAGGAAATGGCTAGGCTTCTAAATTCCCCTTTTAGTTCATACCTTCAAACTGTAAAGATGTTTCCCTTGAGAGACAAAGTGATTGTTGGAGTATGAATACCAAATCCCAGCCCAGAGCATAACTGAATGACAGCCAACATGTAATACCTCCGGATAGTAGGTCAAAAGAAGAGCAGAAGGAGGAGGATGAGGAAGAGGAAGGAGTTTTCTCATTATCGCTGAGACCAAATCATCATCTTGAAATCAATGGTTTTGGTACCATTGCTATCTCTTCAGTTAATATTTCTTCCCGTTTGACCAGCAGTACTGGTTTCAAGGCCTCGGAGACCTAAGGCTCAGTATCATGCCATGCTTCAGTCTCCATCTCAGGGAAATGACTCATCTGCAACATTACTCTGCTCCCTTCTGCTCTAAGTAAACCCCCTCTGGCTTCACAACATCCAGTTCCGATGTAATTTGGGGAAGAAAGTGATCAAATTATTTCCTCCTGATAAGTAAATGACTTAAACAACAGAAAATATCACCTCCAGAAAAAGTACTGCATTCGTGCAAAAAAATAAAAAAAACCCTCACTTATTATAACTTTCCATGTGATAACATGAATTAAAATAAATAAATATAAACAATAACAGAGTAGGAAAAGAGACCCTCCATAAAGAGTATGTGTATATATGTATACATATATCAGTTCTGATAAATCCTATGTGTGCCTCAGCCTCTGCCTCCCTCTCTGAGTGTGTGTGTGTGGGTGTGTGTGCATGCATGTATGTTATATGCATATGTGTATGTGCAAGTGCATATGCTCCTCCGTTATTCTCTCCATATTCCTTCACAGTATCTCCTCTCCCTCAACCTTGAGTTTCCATACTTTTTCAGACAGGCTGCCAGCTATCCTCCAGAAATCCTCATGTCTCCACCTCACTTAGTGTTAGGGTCACAGAGGAACTATTCAGGGTTATCAGGTGAGTTCTGGGATCAAGGCTTTAGTCCTCACACTTGTACAGCAAGCACCCTTACCCAGTGAGTCCATTTTTCTCTAATCTGGGGCCCATCTTGAGGATTAAGTTTTCAAAAATATTCAAGAAAAATGACAATATTTTAACACTAGACAGACTTCAGTTGATATTGGGGATTTGGAGGCAGAATAACAGTAATGAGGAAGTTGGTATCAATGTAAGTTTTATTTTCAAAGTCAATGCTGGAAATCTAAAACCCATTTATGATCATTTATATTCAATTTACTCCCTTGCTACCTTTCATCATATTGACTAAATTAAGTTGTTTTAAAGGCAACTTATTGTTGTTGTCATAAAAGAAAACATTACAATAACTTCCAGAGTGTAAAGCTTTTCAGCAGCCTTTTGTCGGGTCTTGGTGACTGCAAGCTACTGATTTTATGACATTTTTTTTCCTAAGGAGAATATTACCTTTCAGTTTAAAAATAAATAGTAAGCCCTGGAAGTTTTAGTTCTATGAAGATAAATAAGAACTATGCCAGCCATGAAAAACTAAAATAGTTGCTGCCTTAAAAAAAAAAAAAAAGAAAAGAAAAAAAAAACCAGTTATCTGAGCCATTGCCATAAAACAAGCCTAGAAGAATTCCAAAAAATAGTTGATTTATAGAACTCTGTGCATAGTTTAAATTCCACAGCCTCCAAGCACACGTTTGCATCCAAACTTGCCTGTAACTTCACCTTCTCTCTTCTTTGTATGCCCATGTCTTGTTCCAAACCCTGTCTTAAGCACACAAAACATCTCCATTGTAAGTCCAAAGGCCCCGATACTACCATAGTCTTCCAGTGACTTCCAAGAAAAGCTCAGGATTCAGAAACATTCATGGAAGCATTGTGACTGGGTTTCAAACCAGAACATTGGAATTTTATGTAAGAAACTTGCCTTCAATTTTCTAGGTATTTTGTAGAAGTCACTAATAACTATTTGTTAATGTTTATGCCTTAAAGACTTCCAAGTAACCCTCTCTTTCTGGGGAGCATGGTGGAGTTATGCTTACTTGTATTTATTTCTTCTGCATTCACACTGTGTCTTTATTTTCCTCTTTTAATTCCTCCTCCTATGCGTCTTCCTCTGTGCCTCAGCTATATATTGTCTCGGAAAAATCAATAAATCCTTTACACATTCTAATGCCCACCCATTCTACCTCACAAGGGTGCTGTGATGTGTAATTAATTAATGTGTGTAAAGAGCTGAGGGAGCATGCAATGCAAGCTACCCTACGAGTGAGAAGAATCATTATTAATAAGTGTTATTACCCAAATGCCTCTAGATGTCAGCATAACATCTTTTAAAAAAATGTAATTGGGCAGCCAGTTTAAAAGCCTTGGACTTTGCTGTCTCCCACAGATGGATACTGGGGAGAATGTCATCACAGTGATGCTGGGGCAACCTGTCCTTGCAGAACTTTTTGTTTCAAATTATGAACTTTGAATAAAAGTGAGCAAGAGAACAGAACTGTGTGGGGTGCTTTCAGAAATAAATGTATGGTCCACTGGGGCATTTTCTGGATGAGCCACCAGGAAGGTCAGACTTGCATCTCAAAAGGGCATTTCATTTCCTCACTTACAAAGCAGTGGGTGTTGATAGTCAAAAGGCAGGATGAGGACACACACCACACACACACACACACACACACACACACACACACACACACACACACACACACACACACACACACACACACTCCAGTTTTGAAACTGTGAATTCATAAGATGACATCTGTTGAGTATAAATGTGCTAAATCCCACTAGCTTCCTTCCTTGATGGAAATGTGAAAACCAAAATGATGGCAATTTTCCCACAAACTGTTTGATGACATGCCTGTCTTATTTCCAAAAGTCAACATTTGGGTTTGTGAGTGGTCAGTATGGATGCTTGTCTCAAGACCAGATGTTACTCCTTTCTGTCTTCTTCTTAGCCATCACTTGCTCTAGAGAGAGAGCGAAAGATGACATCTAGATACAGGAAATGAGAGATGAGCCAAGCCAAGGAGACATGGCCGAGATGCTCAGATATTGGATGCTCCACTGAAGTTAAGCATAAAGGCAGGAAAACAATTCTTCTAAGATCAGGCCAGTAAACTTATTTTAATTAAGTTCAACACAACTTGACCTTGTCACTGGATACTAAAGCAACCTAGCTTTCCAAGTACTTCACAGGGAGATAATTGTTGGGTTTCAAAATTTTCCATAATGAATTAACAAAGTTTTCTTGTGGCATATTATAAAGTAAGCATAATATGTCGTGCAATGATTTTCATCATTTAATGTCCAGCGGACTTTGTATCATGAAGAAGTTGGAATTTTCCTGTGTTAAGCCAAAATTCAAACAAGCTTTTCCAATCTTCTATAAACAGATTCCCATCCTCAACCACTGTGTGGGACTTATGAAGCTGTCCTGGGAAGTGATGTGTTAAAAGGAAGCCATGATGCCAGTTTCATTTCAATTGAAAACAATCACTTAGGGGATTTCCCTTTAACAAAGAAGAACTTAAACATTTGCAAATAAGGCAGAGTCTGCATGCTGGCTGCTAGATGCTGGCTTGAGGTTTGGCAATCCAACAAGGAAAAAAAATCATGGCAATTTTAACTATTACATATTTTAAAGTCATTTTCCTCTTAGAAAGCAGGGTATAACTTATATAAACAGTAAGCATAAAAACACTGGTGTTTATGTTAATAAGATGTTATTTAAATTCTACATGATGTGTAATTCATGCAATATAATGTGCATTATTAAATTAATCTTTTAATTGCTTTAGAACATTAATTCATTCATCTTCCTAATGTGCTCATGTAATGGGCAATATGGCCATTCTCACTTTACAGGTTAAGAAATTGGTTCACAGAGGCAGAAAGCTGAGTGCTGAGCAGAGCGGGGAAACTGATTGTGGGTAGGTTAGGAATCATTGTCCAGTGTCTCTGGAAGCCTCTTAGCCCTGTGCTGAGCTTGTCATCTGAAGGACTGCTCGAACTTCCAAGGGGAAGGCCTTCAGTCAGGTCTAGACATCATTTTTTTCCGTCCCCCACCCCAGAACTGATACGAGAAATAGTAAGGATGTCAGTTACTCTGCTTGTTTGTGGGGAATAAACAGAAGCTTCAGAAATTCAGGTGGGCAAAAGCTCCAGAAAGCCTCTCTTACCTTGGAGAGAGAGAGAGAGAGAGAGAGAGAGAGAGAGAGAGAGAGAGAGAGAGAGAGAGAGATTGAATAAATAAATGTTTTTTTTTTTAAATGTATGGTGAAGACTGGGAAAATGATTCATTCAAAGGGTATAAATACCTGAGTTGCATTTCTCCAAACCACCCAGGTTTATTATCCTACCAGCTAGTCCCTAGTCCCCTTGCTGAGTTTCAAGTTCACTAGGAAACCATATCGTAAAAAGAAAAGAAAGAATATGGGTTGTCCTTTGCCCATCATAAGTGTGCAATCACACACAATTTTGATAATAAAAAGCTGTTAATTATCTATAGTTTAATATAACTGCTTTATACAAAATCCAAATTCAACACGTTTTTAATTATTGTTTTACGATTACTTTTTCTTAATTTTGTGTGTGTTTATGCCTGTTTGTCTACATGTGTACCACACATGTACAAGCATCCATGGAGGCCAGAAGAGGGTACCAGATTTCTTGGTTCTGGAGTTACAGGTTACTAAACCACACAGTGTGAGTGCTAGAACCTGGATCTTCTGTAAGAACAAGTGCTCTTATCCATTGAGCCAAATTCAACGTATTTTTCAAAATAATTATCCATAGATTACATTACTTCTAAATAATAAATTAAGCTGTGTACATGTGTTAAGTGAGAGAGAGAGTGATCATTTCATTTACAGCAATTCACCCCATTAAATTTAGGGTGTACCTGAGGAGAACTTTTATTATGTACTGTAAAAAGATTATATTTGGAAATGTGACTCATCCTCTACAAACCTTAACCTGTGTGGTGAGTTATAAATTAGTCAGGGTTATGGGATTGTGCTGTATGTTGATATTGCATTTACCTGATGTGGGGGGTAGACAGTGATGGAAGGGGAGAGGCCTCATGCCTGTGTGCTGTGGTGGCAACTGGTAGTGCAGCAGGAGACACTTAGAGTGGGGAGGGGTAAGGAGGGAGAAGGAGAGAGAGGGGAGGGGGGTCGAGGAGTGCACCCTCTAGAAGGATGAGGTAAGGAAGGACTAAAAGGAAAGTCCTAGGTGGGAATCCTTAGTTGGAGCTTGAACTCAGGGCAGGGCCAAGCCGATTGCCATTGGCCAGGTGTGGCTTCAGGGGCTAGAACAGACTTTTAACAGACTGTCTGGAGTCTGTGCTTCACAGCTTAACATACTATACAATGTAATGACACAGTAAGGAAGAGATGAAGAATCTGAAGTCACAAAGTCCTGAAGGCCTCTCTCCTGCTGGCTTGGCACCCATGACATCACTGGGTTTTCAGTTCTGCCCATAGGGTGAGTTCAGAATGTTTACTGAAGGTCATCCAGTTTATTCCAGTGAAAACACAGCTTAAGAATCCGAGCATTTTTTATCACTTTACCTCATGAGTCTGTGGTTATGGAAGGAGGGACACATTTTTAAATACCTTCTTTGATGTACAGGCCTTGCTTAAATCCTGCTCATTTTCCCTTTCCCAATTACACCTTCACACCCAGGCCATCTCTGACTACATCAGGCTCCTTGATCTTGTGAGGATCTGCTGGGCCTTAGTCATCTGGTGCTTCCCCACTGCTCTACAGTTCTGTGGCAAACCTCCCTCGGGGAGTCTCTTAGCTGTGCTTTTAAAGTCCAGGACCTGGCTGCTGGACCACCTGCCTTAGCTAAAATCTGGTTTTATTCTTTATTTTTCTGTTAGGGTTCGGTACTTCACTGTCTGAGGTGGTCTTAACTTATTTTGCACTGAAACTAGATAGCTTTCCTTACCCTTCCTTTACTGACTTTTTTTTTTTAATCTTGAACAAACAAAAAAAATGGGCCCTTTCTAATATCTCTTTCTCTCTTCTTTGAGAACCAACAGGAAACAGGGCAGCTTAGATGTCTGCAGGAGGAAAGACTGGAGGGCAGAGGTTTTCTCTCTGTGGCCAGAGTTCATTTGGGTCTCTTCTTAAACTCACAGTACCTTAAGCATTATTAGAGCCACAGAATCTCTTGAATCCTTACCATTTCACTTCCCTTTCTCCCATAAACCTTCTGGTTCCTGATTTTATGCCAAGGATTGTGCTTAGTGGCTGCATCATCCAAAAGAGTAATGGAAAGTTCGAGAGTAGCTAATGACCTAACATTCCCTGGGAGAACTTTACAGAATAGCCCAAGGGACTGAATTACCAACCTTCCCCTTTTCAGTCATTAGACAAACTCTGCCCCCAACAAATTTTTGAAATGTACATAAAGGTTTTGATTATCAAAAACAACATATAAAGAAACCCAGAAGAAATTCTTAAAGGAAAGGGTGGTAGCTAGAGGTGGGAATGCATGAACAGAACACAAGAATGCAATTGAACATCTGCAAAAGGACCCAGTGTAACCCGATCTGTGACCTCTCTCACAGCTACACATCTCCCTCCCTCTCTCCTGTTCAAAATGGAGACACTCCATGGCACTTAATAGCAGCTCTGTAGATCTTTCCGGTAGGTGTATAAGGATTGAGAACCACAGTGCCTCCTGCCATCAGCTGGGGATGGGGAGTGGCTGCCTCAGGGGAATCTGAGCCTAAAAAATCCACCACTGAGAAAAGGCAATAACAGAAGTGTGTTGCTGTCGAACCTGCCATATAAATGAAACAATCAAACAAGACAACAAAGAAACCGCCAGTTAAGCACCAGAGGCAAAAGCGGTTGCTGTAATATATCTTGGCTACGGTGACTATTTTTAGTTTTTTCTCACCCCCCTTTGAAACAACAACAAAAAAACCCTCTAATTTAGATTAACTGGGGAAAACATTAAATAATTCAAAAGTGGCAGAGGCAGAGAGGAGACATGAGAAGCAGGGAATCCGAGAGTTGCATATATCTGAATGAAATAAAATGAAGTGATTCCCTGAAACTTGCCCAAATGTTTTTGTAATCAATGAACATGTGAGGTTATTTTAGAATGGGAAGAAGAGTTACTTCATTTTCAGCCAAGTATTATTTCAGAGTTCATCAAAGTAATCTTCCTTTTCTTTCTTCCTGCTTATTTATCTGGACTCAAATACGTGATACCAAAGGAAATGGTGTTCATGAATGGAAAGAAGAGAAACAATAATTTACCTCAGTCATTATTATTGCTTACAAATACAGTCTCTCTGTGGACAAGGTTCTTTAAGTATTATACATGATCAACCAACAGATTCACAAATGCTTCCCAAAAGCTTTCTAGGACAAGGGTCTATAAACATTACTAAACTGTGTGTATTTTTAATAGTTCTTGACTTAGCATCCTATCAATGGGTAAGAATTCTCAACTTACTGAAATTCTTTGGACTCAAGAAAAATTTCATTGACTCGACCACAAATCCATACCATTGTGCATTCATCTTTTAGAGAAATGGAAATGATCTTGCTAATGTAATTCACACCTGAGAATAATTAGTGCAAGATGGAGCTCCTTAGTGCAAGATGAACAAGGAGCAAAGGTGATAGGTAGACATTTAGTCATTTCCATGACTACCGCTCTGGAGCTTTGTTCTGTCCATTCAAATCTTGAACACTTTGAAGGTATTTGATCATCATTCACATATTCATGCCAATATGTACTTTAATAATTACCAAGACTCCTCTAAAAAATTATTACCAATATACTAGACCTTAAACAAAAGGTCTAGAAGTGGGGTGTATGTGCATGCGTGCGTGCGTGCGTGTGTGCGTGCGTGCATGCGTGCGTGTGTGTGTGTGCATGTGTGTGTGTGTGTGTGCATGTGTGTGCATGTGTGTGTGTGTGTGTGCATGCGTGCATGCATGCGTGTGTGCGTGTGTGTGCATGTGTGGGTGTGCATGTGCCTAATATTTAGATATAAGGACTGATGACTGGTTAGTACAGACTCATGCTATAGTACTGTGCTGAGTGTAGTAAATAATGAGAACATTGAGGCAAGAACCAAATCAGCTAGAAAGTGGAGAGAAAGGCTTATAATAAAAAGAGTAAGGGCCAAGTTAAAATACCTCCTTGTTGAAATTCTCCCTTCTAGTCTTGGCAACATTATTTGCTATTAATGCTACCCTATCAAACTTCAGGCATTTATGTTGTAGTGGGGTTCTATTTGGATACCGAATTAGAGAGAATGATTGACTGGCTGGTGAGTGATTTGCCCAAACCAGACATCTATATCACCCACTCTAAGGCCTGGATGAAACCACAGAAGAGAGGGTGGAGATGGGGAGAAGGATGGCATACTCATTGCAATCATGAGCACCTTCAAGCTGTGACTATCATTGTTGGACCTGAGAAAGGGGAGTGGGACATGAAGGTGGGATGGTGACAAGTTGTGAAGAAGAGGTCTGGAGAAGTAGTAGGGCAATGAGAGAGCCGTAGTGGAGAATGAAGATGATCATAACATATTATACACACACATGACACTGCCAAATGCAGAAGAAGAAGAGAGCACATAATATCATCTCAGGGAGAACTAGAATGCTTCCTCATAGGAGACTAGAAGGAAGATAATCCCAGCAACTGGGCCATGACCAAAGGGAATTGTGGGAAGTTGTACGTGATAACTGGAGCAGTGTCTGGATTGAGTATTCCCCCAACTGCAGAAGTGAAGAAAGAGAAGCTCAGGATATGATCAGTGTTCAGTGGAGCAGATTTACCCATTCCTCTTTCTGCCCAGCAGTCTTCTGGCATCTCAGGTAGTAGATTCTGATTCAGAAGCTTTGGAAGCACAGAGCTGCAAGCTTAGATTCTGCATTTCTAAAAGTCTACCCCAGCTCATGCTTTGTGGACCAAATCCTGATGGCCTGATGATCCCTAAGACTGTGTAAAAAGAGTCTTCTGCCTTGTTCTCCAAGTTCCACAGACATCTGAACTGCCCGCACACCTAGTCTCTCGCTCAATTTAACAGGTTCTTAAGGAGGTTCTTGCCTCTTTCTCTCATTGAAGTCTGCTAAGTCTATGAAGCTCAATTCTTATGCTCTAGAGACAGAAACTGACGCTGACTTTTGCCTAGGAAGGGTCTGGATCATGTGACCCTTAGCTTTAGATACCCAGAACAACTTATCTATGTGTTAATGAGGCAAGATGATTTTATGGCTACATGCCCTTCACACTAAATAAAAAAACTTTCTAGGTGCTTTTAAGGTGCACTAGCTAGGACAGAGCCTGCTCTGATGACCTAAATTTGGGAGCAAGTTGCCCCAGCAGCGGACACCCAACACTCCTGAGCATTTCTTCTTCATTTATCTATTCATAACCCAGTTTTCATTCTGGGATCTCACAGGGCTGAGCAGTGTACTCCAGGGTGCCCTTCGTGTTTTGACAGAAGCCCTTTGAAATGATGTTAGTGCTGGTTAATGGTCTGTAAATGTGTCAAAATGATGCCACCTAGTGCCATGGACGCCATCTCCCCTTGTGAAGTCACACTGGCTGCACCACAGCAAGCCAGAAGATAATTAGTGTTAATTTGGTTCTTCACTGAATGACGACTGCACAGCATTCAAGGGCTCTGCCTATCTGGGAGATTTGATGAGGGAGATATATTAGGATGGTGAGGCTGAAACATAACTGAAGGAGCCTTGATTTTGGATTCTGTTGGTGCTCATGTCCTTAAAGAGGATCAATATATGTTAAGAAAGTAAGTATCAGATACATATTTTTTATTTTCTAGCATTCTGAATTTCACAGCTTCATAGAAGCCTGGGAAGAATCTCAGGATGATCTGTCCTCACCAGACCCCCGCAAGCCAGCATATCATCTCCAACTTTTCAACTAAATCACTATTTTTGCCTCTGCTCAAAGAGCAACGTGGCTGTGGCTGACCCAGTGCTATGGCCATTCCATTTTCCAAATTGTTAATGAGAGAGGCAAGTTTAATTCTTCAGTAGATACTATTTAATGTGCTTATGTAAATGACACACACATATATAAAGCCACTGGATGGGGCTTGCTGGCCAGCTGCTCTAGCTAATCAGGTTTAATGGAAGAGCCGGTCCAAACAGTAAGGTGGGGAGCAATAGAAGGCACTTGAAGCTCACTCTGACTTTTGCACATGTGAGTCTGAATATGCCATGCACATATACTAAGCCATTTGTCCATAGGTAGCTTTCCCCTTATCCTGCTTCCTTTTATTCCCACTGGGTCTACTTTCCATTTCCACCAAGAATTCTTCCCATTTCTTGGTAAAAATCTCATCTTAGAAAAGCTTTGTTGGTTTCCCTACATGAATCTGCTCAACCCCTGCCAGTGTTGTTGGTGATACTCCAAGGCATTTCCCTCTAATATTTGCTACACAAAGTCACAATTTCTTATTTGTCTTTTACCCCACTAGACAAGGAATTTCTGGGGGGAAAATTGAAATGCTTTTATTGTCACATTTTCAGTATTAGTTTAGCAAAATGTCACTCAATCAATGTTTAGGAAATCAAGTGTTCTTCCTTGTTCTGAACTGGATTGTTCTCTCTTGACACATAGAGTGGTCCATTTGAGCTTAGTTGTTATCATATTTCTACCAGGTCCAAGTGCATTCTCTTAGAGCTCCAGCCTCAAGTCCTAGGATTCCCAGCAAAGAAGAATAGGGTCAAGTGCTGGAGAATCTTGTTCCATTGAACATCATCATTATAGTCATGTTTAGTTTTCGTCTTGCTGTGTAGTGTGGGCTGGATTGTCCACTCCTTGTGATGATAAATCCTCAGAGAAGCCAGGAGTGTTCTGGTGGTTAGGATTTTATCAGCCTGTCAACAGCATTTAACAGAACCTACTGGGTTTTGGATCGCTGTGTGTATAGTGAAGCAGCAGCTGGATCCAAGTTTGCCTTAATTAGCTTCATCTTCATGAACATATAAGAATTCTTACAATTTGGTTATTATACTCTTGTGGAACTCATGAGACATACAGATACAAACTGTTCAACATATAAAGACTTGAACTGTGACTTGAACACAAATAATTCTGCAAAAAACTGTCCGTGATCTTTTTGGAAACCTACTCACAGAAGATAGTGTCTACACACTATTACCCACCACCTATTACTCCATCTATTTTAGTACTATAGAGTTCTTTCAAAAAATTCAATTACTGAAGTATTGAGGATTCCTGGTTGACCGTGCCATGAAAAGAGCCTGGAATTCAGGAAACAATAGCATGCATCACTTAGAGTTGTGCTGGGTACAACTGGTGGCCCTTGATATTCATTCATTCATATCATTCTATGGAATAAGAAAGATGTGAAAGCAAGCTCCATATACAGATGACTGGACTTGTAGTTTTATATTGTTATCAATTATCATATAAAAAAGAAAAAAGATAAAATGACATTTTCTAGAAGGTGTTCTAACTAGGAATACACATGAGTCAAAATCTGTCTCCATAGCCTCTGGGTTTTTGTTTCTTCTTTAGATGGCCTTTACCCCTATAATATTATTACCATTATATTGTATATATCTTGTCTTTGAAGTTTTTTTTTTTAATTCTAACCTCACTCTGTTGTTCTTGAAATATGGAATCTATGGAATTATAAACAACAGGGGTGAATGCAATGATTCTGCTTTGTCTTTCTAAATTGCTATTAGTCCTCAATGGTGTATTAATAAAATGTGTCAAGGAAATACCCTGGATGTTGTAGAATATTTGTTTAACTATGTAAAGATGTGTCACATTTATTTATTTTGTAGAACATTTGTTTAACATGTAAAATGTGTTGCTCTTTTTTAGTTATATAAAGATATGTTTCTGTTTTACTTGGCTTCCATATAGCACCTAATTAGTATAATAATAAAAAAAAAAAACTGAATGGTCAATGGGGAGGGAGGAGGAATAGGTGGAACTTCCAGGCAAGGAAAGTAAGCAGGAGGAGGAATTTAAGCTTAGGGAGAAGAAAGAAATGGAGATAAGAGGTGACAGGGAGATGGCAGGGGCCAGCCAGACACAGAGGAAGAGGAAAGTAGGATCCACAGAATGGAAAAAAGGTAAAAAGCCCCAAAGCAAGAACAGTCGAATAGAAACAGGGTAGATTAAGTTAAGCGCCAGCGGCACAAACCTAACAAACTCCAAGTGTTGGTAATTAATAATAAGTCTCCATGTCTTTATTTGGGAGCTGGTTGGCAGCCCAAAGGAAATGCCAACTCCACCTGAGCTCTTAGCAATATAGGAAGACACTAATAAGAAATCTCGGAAAGCTGCTTGCCAAATGATCAAAAGATTTCCCACTCATCACTATGAAAAATCAACAAGAGACATATTACCGGAAACGAGGTATATACTATTGACAACTAACAAGAAATACAAGCTTCAAAAAAAAAAAAAAGTGTTGTAGGAAATGTTCCTGCGCTTCAGTTCTGTGCAACATTTGTTGGGTACAAGTTATAAACAGGTTCTGGTTTGAGAATTATCAAAATTTGATTTTCCATGAGACCCGTGCTTAAAGAGTTAATATTAACTGTTAATTGGCAAATACTACATGGTTACTAAATATTGACTTTTAGAGGTATGGAGTCCTCTAGAATGTCCATAGCTTTCCTCAATACACATGTAGTTGTTTATCAGATAAAAACTTAGAGGCTTACGGAACAATCTTAGGAACAACATAAACTCTTCTTAGAAGTCTCTCAACTCTGGAAACTGTGTTTTTAGGAATTATGGGACATGGACTTAATAGGTAGGGACTCATTTCTAGTCTTGTCATAGAATCTTCCAGACTTTTTCCATCATAATCAGCTAGGTTAAGAGGATGAATCTCTAGATTCCTCCTAAATTTTCATAGTCAGTTATTTTCCTTAAACTCAATAATGATCACTCACTTCAAGGAAATTTTATTCTTTTAATTCAGGCAAGAAAGAAAATTTATACATAATGGACACACGTTGGAGTTTAACTATTTTTTCTTTTTCTTTTTGTTTGAGACAGAATCTCAGATAGTGCTGAAAGTACTCTACATCAGAGGCTGATCCTGAGCTTCAGATCTCCCTTCCTTTATTTCCTATCATTGGGATGACACACATACACTAGCATGTCCAATTTATAAGTCACTATATTTTCAGGGAGTTAACTTAATTAGCTAACTAATTTCATTCAGTAAAGTAAACCAAACTATTACTGGAACTAGATTCTGGTGTTACACTGTAGCTTAGTGGAAAGTACTTGACTATCATGTGTTAGGTTGTGGGTTAGATTCCCAGCCCTGCAAAACAAATGATTAGAAAAAAGCTGTGCATCTAATTCCTTTCTAAAGATGTGACTGTTAGACACTAATCCCTGAAAAATTCTTAATCTCACACATTCAGTATCAAAGTTTCATGTACTTGATGTATTCTCAATATATATTTTGCTGATGAGGGTATAGACATAAAATGTATTTTAATATAAAGTCCTACAGGATAGAGACAGAACAAAACTAGAACATAACATGAACTGTCAGGTTATATCAGATTGTAGTAATCTCCAAGAAGTCACTTCCTCCACCAATAATAATAATAAATGAGTGATCTGCTTTGGTAAGGTGCACCATATAAATCACAGTGGGGTTAAAAGGCCAGGGAGGCAGGTGTTGGCTTTTGGGATGCCTAGCTGAGCATTTGGGGCATAGAAGAAATAATGTTCTAAATGGTTTTAATTCACTGATAGAATTGTCTGATTTATACAGACATCTGGCTTATTCCCAGAGTAACACTTACCAGGCTATTCACCCTGAATCACTGTCTTTTTCTCATCCACATAAGGGACTGCTGTTTTCTACAGCCATTGACAGAGCAAGTGATGTTTTAAGTGACATTGTAAGTTACCAATAGCCTTTCCATTGAGCTTTACAGAGACTCTGCTCTGAAATTCCCAATACTGTTGAGGGTTTTTGTTTGTTTGTTTTGTGAGAGAGTTTTGCTGTGTAGTTTCGATTGTGTTGGAACTTACTCTGTAGACCAGGCTGGCCTCTAATTCAAAGAGATTTGCCTGCCTCTTCCTCCAAAGCAACAGGATTAAAGGTATGCACCACCACTGCATGGCTGTAGGATGATTTCTATTCAAGCATTTATGCATAGGTAATCATAGTATGTATCCAGTACATAGGCATTCATCTATAAATACTATGTAAAGGTTCTGTTGACAAAGAATTAGCATCCCCGGCATCTGGCTTCTGGGGGGGGGGGGGGAGGTATATACTAGATAGTTGAACTTTAGCAATAGTATTTCCTCTGCTGCAGTTTCTTCAGTTGTAAAACACAGTGCCATAAACCTGTTACATATTACTCAGGTAAAAGCATCTATAACTGAAAATTCAGAGGCCACCTTTATCCACCTTCACTCAAAGGTCCACCCTGCACTTGTTTTATGGAACTGTAGTCTATATTGACCTAAAAATAAATTGGACATGAAGTCTACAAAGTAAATAGAGCAGAGAATATATGTAACAAATGCTAATATCTCTGAGACCTCAGCTTTGGGGCTCTTGATTATTTATTGTGACAGTTGTCAGAACATTTCCAACTAGGTGCTCAGGGCACATATATATCATACTTACAGCCACGGGCTTGAGAAGGAAGCTGCCCTCTACCAGGAACTAACTCCAGAAAGCTATTGCATTTGTGGAGAGGAACCCGCAATTGCCTTGTAACAAATTGAAACAACTTTCATAAAACAGTGGATCAGAAAACAGGAGAAAAATGGAGGCCCATCAAAGTCATGTGGACTCTTGTCTGCTGCCTGAAAAAAAGTGTGAACTCAGTGAGCTCTTATATTGTGTCCCGATAGCACTGATTTCTGTGAACAGCCTGGAATTTCTTCTGTTACTTCAGCATAAGTCATCCTTATGTCAGATAAACCTGTGTCCATTCTTCCACAGGTATTTAATGAGTATTGCCTTTTTCAATTTTCTATTTTCTCTTTAGGTTATTTCATGGCATGGGTCTAACAAAAATAGTCTTTCACTAGAAAGATGGAAAGGTTCGGTAAAATTTTACTTGGGATGTGAGCAAAGAATATTCCATTTGTCCTTACAACTTGGTGAATTATTATGTTTGAAAATCCTAGAAAATGTATTAGGTAGACTACAAGCTGCAAGTAAGTGTTCATTCAGTGGTTGAAACATCACAGTTTCTGCAATCCTCCCATCTTCATGCTTCAATTTATGAAAATAAGCCATAGTCCTATACATTAATTAAATAAAATTGAAATCATCCTTGTCCCTGAATCATCCAATGTCTGTAGACTTCTGTGAGCCACCATGCCCAACAGTCAGTTTTGTATATCTTTTCCACGCTCCAAAACATCTGTGAGAATAAAATAAAATAATCAATAGGAAGTTTCCTGCCGTGACAGATTTTCACCTAGAAACTAGTTCATTAGTAGTGGTTTTAAGCATACAATGAAGACCTTCCATATAACTCTTTCTAGTCTAAATAATCTCCACAGTCCAAACACTTAATTGTGCCTATACCCCTCTAGGTTTTGTAATTGGCATTGTGCAGAATTAACAGATGCCTTCACCTGCATTGGTTGGCAGCAAACTTAGAGCAGCTCACAGCATATTCAGAAACAGAGACAGTGTTTGGAATAGAATGAGAGGGTGATATGTGTATGTGTAGTGATATTTGAGAGGAAGTTTAGAGCAGAGTATGAAGAAAGAATTGGTGGGTGACGCGACCACTGACATAGAGGGATCCTGCTGAAATAAGAAAGTTAACAAACATCTCATCTCACTGGCCTTTAATATCAAGCATAGGATTTTGTAGGGAGTCCAGTTCATTCCCTAACCAGAGCTGTAGCCATTTAGGGTTGGCTTTGTTACCAGGCAGTTTCTCTGTACAGTCAGAAAAGGTAGATCTGAACCTCCTGACCCATGAAAAGGCTTAATTATTCTTATCAATACTAATTATTTAAAAAAAATCTAGTCAAAGACTCCAAATTTCAGGGACTAATGTCTGCCCTTCAGAACAGAGTGCACAGGGATAGAACAGGAAGTTCTGTTAATTGGTCCAGCATTGGCCAGTTGCTGAGATAAGGTTGGAAAAAAAGAGATAATGAACAGTTGTTGATAAATTTACCAGGGTCATGCTGTTAGGAAAGTTCACATGATGGAGCTTCTGACTTTTGGCTTAAACCTATGTGTCAGTTATCAGATCCAACTGTGGGCAGTTATAAAGTCAGGCCACCATGGGGGTAGCCACTGTTCTCATCTCATTTTAAGATACAGTGGTCAAAACAAAGCCTTCTTGATCAGTTATGCTCTCAGGCATAGTGGTACCCCAGCTGAAGTGCCCTCAGGGGAATCTTCATGGGGATATTGAGTAGGAATCAAAAGTATTTTTATTAACTTCTCTTCAAGGGAATAGAGTAAGGCATGACTAAAACACATGGACCTAATGCTCAATACCTTCCACTCCTACCTCCTCAGGATGCCCAGCTGCCCTCCATCCTCACATTGGCTCAGGTCCAGGTCCATACAAATGCAGGGTCCTTCAACTTGGCGCTCTCTTGTCAAAGAAATTGCCACCCCCAGCTATGTTGATCCACCTGACTGTAGTGGAATTATGTTGTTACATTGTAAATAATTGTCCTGCTTACTGGTCTACTAAAAATGCTGATTGGCCAAAGGCAGACAGGAAGTGTTGCCAGGGCTACAAGACTAAGAAAACTCTGGGAACAGGGAAAACAGAGCAGAATGCCACAGATGCAGAGGACAACTATGCTGCTCTGAGAAAAGTACCAAGCCACATACCTGAACAAGATAAGAAACATGGGTTAGTTTATGAGCAAGAGCTAGCAAGTTACATGCCTGGGCCTCAGGTTGGTCAGTGTACAATTAATAGAACCATCTGTATGTTTCAGTGGGACTGTGGGTCTGAAAGTCTGGGCCAGGAGGCTAGGCTAGAGAGTCAGGAGTGTCTGGGCCAGAAACCTAATACAACAAATGGCAGCCCTGCGTGGGTGATATGCTCCCACATAAAGCTGGAGAGATTAAAAAGGGTTCTAGAGCACAGAATCGGAGCCAAAAACAGCTTCCAAGTTGTGTCTCTCACATGAGCTGTGGTACAGAGATGCCCTGGTGAGGCGTGTGGGCTTTTGGAGTACAGCTTAACATAGCCAGTTCCTGTAGTTTCACAGGAACCTAGATTTAACTAACAAGTTGTAAATGATGTATTTAAGCATCTGTTTCTATAGACAGAAAAGAAACTGAATCAAAGACTGCTTCTTAGTATCAGCAGCGTTGCCTTGGGTCAGCCCTGTTTGCTGGAAGCAAGCTGAGGTACAGCTTTTTAAGAGAGTCTTCCTGATTCAGCCTTAGAGGCAAAACATTTGTGAGTCTTTTAAGAGGCCCTGCTGCCAGATACTTAGATGGAGTTAATGAGCAGCAGATGAAAGTGATTTACTTGGTGATTATATGAACCCTAAAATCCCCCCCCCCCCCCAGTGGTAATTGCGGATTTACCAATAGCACTGCTAAAAAGATAAAACCTTTGAAGCTAGACTAGGAGCTGGGTGGAGCCAATCAGTCACCTTAGTGAAGCCTTTAATCCTTAGCCACACCTTGGAAGATTAAAGGTGTGGTCAGAAACAGAAAGAAATTGAGGAAGTTGGGTGGTGCCAGCCACCCTAACCAAGCAAAGGTGTGCTCAGAGACAGATTAAGAAATAAGAGATGTACAGTAAAGACAGATTTTAAAAAAACTCTAAATGTTTTAGGACGTGTTTAAAAAAATATGTAAGCTTGAGAGAGAAAAGAAAAAAGAAAAAGGATAAAGTCCTAAAAAAAAAAAATAGAGTAAAAAAGAGCCACGTAAAAATGAAAAATACAAAGAGTGTCTGGATACTGTATGCTATTGTCTTGTCTTTGAGTTTTTGACTGAAAATGAAATAGTAAAAGCTATGAAAGACAGTTGGTTATAAATGCTGTTGGATTAGTTCAACCTACATATTCTGTAAATGAGTTTACTTTAAAATTGAAATCTAAGGATATGCTACTTTGGAGAAGAGGTTTTCCTTTTATATCCACAGAAAATGAGAAGCTATGGATTTATTACTGGATAAAGAACATAAAGTTTGATAGAAGGAGACCCTCTGAAAATTCTCCAATGGAAATGGATGGCCCAGATGATCCAGCATTTCAGAGCACCTCTGTTGAAGTTTCCTTTGATCTCTGTATCTAAAACTACTTCTAGGGGACTGGCTGAGATTACCCAGCCCTAGAGAATACTTCACTAATGACTTGCACATAATCCTAAATTTTCTTTGGGTCCCCATGGGATTGCCAGTGTTCCCATTCAGCAGAAAATAGCCTAGAGAACACTGCCCACATTCCCAAAAAATGGATTATGGATGTTTGTGTTTGTTTACAGTGTGTTTCTAAGTTGTTATAGACAATAGGGAAAAAAGGATATTAGATTTGGGGTTCTTCTTGTTGTTTTAAACAGAGAAAGGGAGAAATCTAGTGGGATTATGTTGTTCCATTGTAAGTAATTGTCCTGCCCACTGGCTTAATAAAAACACAGATTGGCCAAAGGCAGACAGGAAATTCGGGTGGGACTACCAGACTAAGAAAACTCTGGGAACAGGAAGAACAGAGGAGAAATGCCAGAGAGAAGCCAAAAGATGTAGAGGGCAACTATGCTGTGCTGAGAAAAGATACCGAGCCACATGACTAAACAAGATAAAGGTCATGGGTTAGATTAAGAGTAAAGAGTTAGCAAGTTATATGCCAGGGCCCCAGATCAATCAGCGTGTAATTAATACAAGTGTCTGTGCGTTTCAGTGGGACTATGGGACTGTGAGTCTGAAAGTCTGGACCACCAGGGTAGGCTGAAAAGTCTGGACCATAAGACTAGACTGCAAAGTCCGGGCCAGAAACCTTATATAACACCTGACCTTTCTCTGAGGAAATTTCCTTCATGAACGATAGAATAAAAGACATTTTCCTTTGGGCTCAGCCTCCAGTTTATACAATAGCAATAGGTGATTAAAAGGCTTATCATTACTTTCATTCTGGTTTTCTGCTTTAATTAGAATCTCATAAAACTTGACAGCTCAGCTGTCTTCAGCCAATCTGAGCTCCCAAAAGACTAACAAAGTGATGAGGGCAGTCCCCAAATACGATGGCATTCTAGAAGAGTCAAAAGACTGAAGGTCTGAGAGAACATTCCCTTGAGAGGAGCAGAAACATCTCAGACATGTTAAAAATCATTTTGCAAAGTCTCAGGGTATCGTGAGGCCCTTTATGAACCAGTCTCTAGAAATGTCAATGTGTCTTCTGGGGCATGTCTCCAGCCCCACACGGGAGTGGACCGCAGGAAGCTGATGGATCTGCCTAGAAGGGTCTAGATGGTAGTGCATAAAAACTTGTTCATTCCAAGGAAAATCTTTGCTTCCCTTCAGAGCCTGCCCCTTACCTCACCTCAGCTGCTGGATCAGGTGAAACCCTGCAGTGGGGCTTGGAGAAAGTTAAGAAAGCAGTTTCCTAGTGACTCCTTTAAGCCTTCTGGCAGTGGGGCAGCTATGGTCAGGGGAGTTCCTGTGAGCAGAACTACTCTGAGAGCGTCCAAAGCACCAATTAACACCCTAGAGTTCAGCAAGTTGTGGAAACTTTCGAGAAACGAAGTCAAAAAAAAAAAAAAAAAAATTAAGACAAAGAGAAGAGAAAAGAAAAGCCTCGCCCTTTGGGATGCCTTTCTCCAACATTTCCAAAGATACCTCAGAGAGCACTTTTATCTCCACTGGAGGCAATTTTGCTAAAGTTAGCAAAGGAGCAAGAGGAAGTAAACATTTGGATTAAATCTTCCTGGGTAGATTTCCTGGGCTCCAATCTCAACAGTAATGTTTGAGGACTAACTCTGTGTTTGAAGACAGCTTACTTAGCTGCTGGGATGTAGAGTGAGGGATGGGACTGTTAACTCGGAACAGTTCTCAAAAGCCTGCTCAGCAGAGAGGAGGCCCACTTCCTGCTGGAGTTCCCCTTGAGTACTCACTAAGGCATCTCTAAGTGCTGATTGGTGTAAGTTAACTGAAGCTGTTCAGGGCTGGGACGAGATCCAATAACCAGATGGGTGGACGTCTTAAGCAAACCTGATTGTATACTTTCATAGCTCATAGGGACATTTATTAGGAGAAATAAATACTTTAATTCCAAAGAGTTAAGAATGGTAGGTTTATGGGCCCAGAGTAAGTGTTCGCATCGTTTATAATCTTTTAACTAGATTAAGTTTCTCGACTTATCGTGGATGAAAATATAAATATTTTGAAAAAAAATATAACTTTTTTTTACTTCAGGTATTGCACATATATAGGCAGGTAATTTTTACCAAACAGATTGTAATCACGGAGCTGCCAGAGATGTTAACTATTCAATCATAATAATTTGCTTTTTTAATTTTTATTTCCTGAATTACAGGCACTTGAAGGGGACAAAGGAACTACAAAGTATAATTTCTCACCTTGAGGAGCTCTGTTTACTTGAGGACAGCAGGAGGATAATATGTATGGAAATAAGAACAGGAGAATTTCAGCCCATAATTACCTGCTAATGTAGGTGATTAGGATTCAAAAGGTTGTGGGAACCCTTGTGGAGAGTAATGAAGAAGAAGGCTGCCCATGCCTTGGTTCTTGGCTCCTCTTTCTGGCACTCACATCTCTATCTTCCTCTCTTATGCTTTCCCTTTGGGAACCCATCTCTCAGCATATACACACTGACATTATCTCTTCTATTCTGTCTTCCTTAACCACTGTCCCACATACAGGAATTGCTGGCAGTCTCTTACTTTACTCCCTGTGATACTTCTTCAATTTATCAGCCTAAAACTGACCCAGTTAATATCTCATAATGACACTGAGTGACATATTTCATTACTTTCTCAGATCATCTGTTTCTTTTGATAGGAAGGGATGTATAGTGTTAAGCATGGACCTACGAGAGGCAATCTGTTTAGTTGTAAACCCTACGTCCCCCAATTCCCCAGTGTTAGAAAATTATGTATCTTTCTCATAAATTTGTTTTCTCAATTATAATTATTTATAAATAGAAGCCTTAACAATCTAAGTATCATACTGTTTGCTACAGGAATTGATCTCAAAATGCCATACTGCAAAACTGTGACCAGTAGAGAGTAAACACTTAGCTATCATTCATACCTCCCATCTTTTCCAATTGGAAAAGATTTCTTTCTCCTCATACACTCCATCTAATGGTGGCTTCAGGAAGCTTTGGACAAAGTCTCTCTGTTTTGTGTGTCGTTTCAGATGTTTCAATTTGTCCTCAAGTTCAAATGAGAATGCCCATGTTTATGTGCTACCGTGCTCAATATTTCCCTTCAAGATTTAGCAGGTATTATTCTTCTGGGATCCAGCTTCTTTTGTCCCCTGTAGAAAGCTTACAGTCTTGTTTATATTCCCTTTAATGTAGTCTGTATATTTTTTCTGATTTTTTTTTTTTAGCATTTTCTCTTGTATTTGATAGGCCAAACTTTCATTATGGTGTTTCTAGTTTACAGTTCATTATTATTTATCTTATTTGGTCTTTCGAGGACACTTGACTTCAGGTTAGTTTTGAAAAGTCTACCCTACAAGTTAATTCTCTGCCATTCTCAAAATTTTGATTGAGGAATTTTATTGGATGCTTCTGAGACATTCAGTCCTTTCTTTCCTCAGTTCCTGTATGTTGTGTTTAATTTCTTTATTCTTTGGATGGATTCTGGGTTAATAATTAATGTGTTTATGCTTACTTAAATGATTCTATTACAGATCTGATTTTTACATTGGATACTATTTCATTGAACACACACACATACACACATGCATATACCCACATAAACCCACATATGTGTATAATTCTCATTTCTTATATATTTTCATCTAGCTTCTATTTCTGTTTTTTTACCTGCTAGTTTTGTAAAATGGATATTACATTTTAATATAATTTTAAAATATTAAAGCTATACATTTTGAATAATCTATTTCTCTCTTTTTTAAAAATGTGTGTATGTTTGCATGTTTTCATGAGTCTAGTACATCACATGTGTGTGGGTCCCCACAGAAGCTAGAGTATCACATCTCCTGGAGCTGGAGTTGCATAAAGTTATAAACTACCTGATGTGTGAGTACTGGGAACTGAACCCAGATACTGTTGCAAGAGGGCTAAGTTAATCACTAAGCCCCAAATTTCTCATTCAATACTTGATCTAGAGGTTTAGTTTGCAATCTATTTTGAGTAAAATTTCTACTTATTATCTCCTTCTTTACCCTGTAAAAGTATTTCCTCTGCTAACATTTTCCCAGCATCTCCTCTTAATTTCTGGTATAAAATCAGTGCTTGTTACCGTACCTCAGATCACCCATGTACCCTGCCTTCCTCATTAACTACAATTTGGACTGATACCAAAATTGTGTGACATCACAGTTGTATTTCTACCTGAAGTATTGTCCTTTAACATCAGAATCTCCTCTTTCAAATCTAATCTTTGTGGAATTCTCCATGGTTCTATTAAAAACAAGACTTTCCAAACATTAAGTCTGAGCTCAGAAAATCCTGCTGAAGAGATGAAGGAAGGATTGTTCCATCCACAGGGGTCAAGGGTATCCAAGAAAAACCCACAGAACCAACTAGCCTGGGCTCATAGGATCTCAAGAGACTGAACAGACTATCAGGAAGCCTGCATGTGACTGACCTAGGCCCTCTGTGTATATTTGGTGGTTTTGTGACTTAGTATTGTGGGACTTTTGACAGTGAAAATAAGGGCTGATTCTACTCTTTTGCTGGCTTTTGGTACCCTATTCCTCATACTGGATTGCATTCAGCCTTAATACAAGAGTAGGTGCTTAGTTTTACTACAAGTTGAAATGCTGTGGTTTGTTGATATCCATAGGGGTGAGGGGTTTTCTGAGTAGAAATAGAGGAGTGTTGGAAGTGGGGGGAGGCAGAGAAGATGTAGAAGAAAGGTGGAGGGAGGAGGGAGGGGAAACTGTGGTCAGGATGTTAAAAATAAATAAACAAGACTTCCTAAAACATAAAAATAAAAGGCAAATTACAATACTTACCTCCTTCAGGGGATCCTCATTGCTGAAATAGTTTCGGTATAGTATTTTGGAATGACATATAGATCGATTTTTGGCAAGCTTTTGACACCTCATTCACCATCTTCCTAGTTAGTGTCAACACTGCCAAAGAGAACTTTGAAATACCCTAAATATGCTGTGATGTCTAAGAATTTCCATTCTCTCCTGAATATGTGTTATTCCTACATCTTCTCTCATCCCACGCTTACTTTTTATCTATTTCACCCATGAGTTAAAATATTCCGATATGAGCTTCTTTGAGAACCTTTATCCTCCGCCTTTCTCTCTTCACAGAAGACACCAAGTCGCCATAAGATTATAAATTCATCCTTAGTCAGCATTGTTACTCACCCTCTCTCCATCATTCTTTGAGCTTCTTAAAGTCAGTCAAAACTATTACTTTCTTTTACCTTGTCAATTTCTCTGAGCCTGGGCTTAGTTTTATACCAATCCTGGACAAGAACTTAGTGCTGACTGAACTCATGAGTGCAAGAGTGAGGCATAGTGAGTAAGGAGTGCCTGGTACAGGAAGGATAAGGTGGAGGTAGAGGGCCCTGTCTGAGACAGTCTTGCAGGGAGATCCTTTGCTAGTGGCCAGATGACCTTGACCTCAGTATCCACCTGGAGTCACAACACACATAAGAAAGCTTCAAGTATCCCCTGACAGCTAGCCTCATTCACATGACAAATGTTGGGACAGGAACAGAGAGGAGCAGGAGTACCTGAGGAGGCTTATAGAACTCATGATAGGCATCCTAGATGAGTGAGCAGAGGCCAGGAAAAACTTATTGGTGTCAGGGAAGACTTCATGCAGGAAGGGACCCCTCATTTGAGTTTTCAAGGGTAAGAAGACATTCAGGCAAAGATATTAGAGATGAGAGCATGTGTGGGAGCAGAGATAAGATTAATGATTAATATGCTAAATAGTGTGGTTTAGGGTGTAAAATACTGGAAGTTTGGAGAATGTGACATACAGTAGTATATTCGTGCACTTGGAAGTTGAAATGCTGGCTCAAAGGCAGACTTCCTCCTTCACTAACTGTGCTGATGAATCCCCAGAGCTCACTGTCCACTCAGGATGGGCTCTCAGCTGCAGAGAGAGAAAGACCAGTGACAGACTTCTGCTCTGCTGGAGTGGTAGTGCCCATTAGCCAATCAATACTTGCAAGAACATTTGGAAAACTCCGAGGCTTTCTTTTTTTATTCTCTCTCATTTTGATTTATGTAAATTATGGGGTCTTTACCTTTAAGTGTGGTGCCTACAGATTAAATCAATCATATACATTTAAAAAATCTAAAGTGAATCCTAAATCCTAGCCAAAATCTTTTATACCATTTTCCTTTCCCACAGAGATGAAACCTATCTGAATCTTTCAGGATTCACCCGTTTTCACCAGACTGACAGCACTTCAAGGTTGAATTCTGGTGCTTCTGAGTTCAGAACTCTCAGAGACTTTAAGGATAAACTGTCTACTTACAGCTCCAGTGTGCCACAAGGGGGTAGGGATGTTCTTTCTAAGTTTTCACCATGTGCTTTTCCTAACCAAAGTTCTTGACTAACAATAGTAATAAGAGTTAAGAAGAAATCACTATGAATTTTAATAGATTTTAATTTAATAGATGTACCATCTACTTTTCTGCTATCATTTTTCTGATAATTAACATCTGTTCAGAGACTTCAGGAATGATACTAACGGCCAACATTTTGAAGGGCTGTCTTTCTAATGATCAGCAGGATAGTTCTAGAGGTCCAGAGAGGGTGACCCTGGGGTTGGAAGATTCAGTTACAAAGGAGGCCACCTTTCATTAATCCGAACAGACAGCCACAGGGCAATGGGAATCGTTCACAACTGGATTTTATCACAGCAAGTTCTTTCGATGCACACCCATTGAGAAGAATTCAGGAGGAAAAAAAAAAAAAAAAAAACTTTTAAAACCTTCTACTCATTATGCAGTTCTCTAGGAGAAAAACAAAATGACGAGATGAAAGGGGCACCAGCTAATCCTTTAAGGCATGCATTAAGGAACAGTTCATAACGTCTGCCTCTTAAGCAACATGTCTTTAAAAAGTAGAACCAGTTGAAGCATGCAGTAATAAACTGATGACATCATTTCTGGGTAAGGTGTCCTTCCTCGGTGCTGAGGTTGTTCAGGGCACAGATCTATGAAGGTGCTCTAAATGGTATAGGAAAACACAGCTGTGGCACTAGAGGACTCTTTCGAAGATTCCCCAGCCCAAGTCTAGTCGTTTACATCCAATGTGTAGAACTAATAGATTCCACCTGCAGTGTGCGGACCATGACATACCATTTTCTTTCCTGCTCCTGAAGTTTTCAAGCCCAGCTGTTTATTTTTCTTCAGCTTGGGGCATTAACTTATTTGTACGCAGGGAACAGACAGCTTTGTCTGTCTGGTGGTCTTCCACACAATGCTACTTAGCTTTCATAGTAACATTTTTAAATGCTTAAAGAATCAAAATAAAGCTCTGT
The DNA here is from genome assembly GCA_033318265.1 of Phyllotis vaccarum. Classification (NCBI taxonomy): domain Eukaryota; kingdom Metazoa; phylum Chordata; class Mammalia; order Rodentia; family Cricetidae; genus Phyllotis; species Phyllotis vaccarum. The sequence continues at coordinate 57,481,508 of JARWLC010000008.1, forward strand.
CTACATGATGACTTGGGTACTGAGTCAAGCTCTACAGAGATTCCTGCTGCGTAGATTCTGGGTGATCTGTCTGTAATGAGTGACAGATTCTGCTCCCTGTAATGGAAATGGCTAGAGGAGAGCGCCCAGATTCAGTACAATAGCAAGAAGGCAGGTGCTCCGGTCAGACGCTGCTCCACCAGGAAACGCTTCTGGAATGCATGACCAATTTGGTTTCAGGACAGAATACTCCCTTTAATGGACAGAAAACACTAACCTTTTCTTTTTCCTTTCCTTCCCTCATCCCCCCACCCTATTGAACCCCCAGTTTCCACAATCCCCCCTTTTAACCCTTTCAAAGGATAAAGGGCCAGCTCCAATTTACACACCCTCTTCCACATATATATTGCACTGCTAACAATCCGAAATGTGAAATGAAAATCCATTGGCCAGAAAAGCAAATATCCTCTGGCTGAGGAGCAATGTCAGCTGATTTCCTTCTTCTAAAGTTTTGTTGTTAAAATAACTCTAACAGATCTAGAATCTGAAATTCCCATAAATAAGAGGTATTATAGGAAAAAAAAATATGCTACTAGATAGGAAATATCAATACCCCATAAAAATGTTAATAGCCTTTTGGAGATCATGTAGCAAGCATTAGAGTCAAAATTTTTAAATCTCACCTTGAGGATCTAGTCTGGAGAAGTTGGGAATTAGAAAAAACATATTTTTGAAATGTACTGTACACACACACACACACACACACACACACACACACACACACACAAGAATTCTAAGTTAAAAAAAGAACTCTCCCTTTAAATAACCTCTTAGTTTGGTAATATTTTACAATGTGTTAACATCTTTATTGTGGGTGTTGTTTAAATGCATTGTCCAGACAAAAGCAATAGGCAACACTCGGGTGTTCCCCCCCACACAGAAAAGATAACTCACAATTCTAGTTTGCTAGTATTTTAAGTACAGTGTATATCTGACAGGGTTGACAAAGCATGTTTTAAGCTGGCTTCTTGGCTTGTTTTCCATATAACTGCATTTAGAATGTAGTGACAGGGAGTAACATATATTAGCAGGAAGAGGGGTTTCCCTTTCAAGTGTTGAAGTTAAGCTCATGGAAGGAAGGAAGGAAAAGGGGAAAAATTTATTCATTATTGCACTGATAAATCTTAAAACAAGAGTTTTAATTACAGAGAATAGCAAAGTGACTTCTTTTTTTTTTTTTTTTTGAACCCCAAAGCACAAATTCAGAGAGTGTCTCCCACTTGCGTGATTTGCAACCTTTGATCAGTTTGAATGCATTCTTCACATGGAAACAGTAGTCTGTGTTTTAAAGAGGGATTTCTGAAGAATAATTTCATTTGCGACACAATATCTTGAGAAATGTTGGAAGTGAAACACAATACGTGGATCTATATGTACGTGAGAGAAGCAGTCTATGAAGCTACATCACACATTCTACAGGGGCATATTGCAATGGGATAGCCAGTAGAACGTGTTTGCGCATGTGTGTTCAGCCTACTTGCATTTATATATGGATATTTTCTCCTTGGCAGCTCCAGCTTCAACAATCTGCTCCTTTAAAGAAGGCAGTATATCTGTGTCCTGGTACTAAAAATGAACTCTTAGGTTTTGAAGGGGGAGAGAGAGAATATTAATGAAATTAGAGGTTGCTTAAATCAGAGGCAATTAAAATTCATACATTTTCCTCCTAGAATCTGCAATTGTATTCAAAGTTAGCAATACAATGCCTGCCTTTAGGATAAATAATTTAATGGGTTTTATGATTTGGTACTAAAAGCAAAACACAATGTTATAGCTGTAGCCTTGTTTTTTTGTTTTCTCTACACTCAAACTGTTTCTTCCTTAAATTACATATTTTATACAATTTTTTTTAAAGAACCACAGAGTGGGTTCTTCTTCTTTGAAAAACCAGTTTCCTACACAATAGGTAATTACACATAATTAGAGGAGTTTCAGAAACTGAAACAAGAAAGAAAACACATAAGATTCCTTCCCATCTAGGTCTTTTTTTCTTCCCTTAAGGATTTGAAATAAATTGCCATTATATTCATACACTTTTGCCCTCAGTGACAGAAACTGATATAGGCTGAGAAGAATTAGGAAATCCACAGGCTGTGTCTACTAATTACTCTACTAGTTTCCGCGTCTACTGAAACATTCTTGAAATCATTTACTCTTAGAATGAAGTAAAGACCACAGAATATTCAACCATCTGACCTGAAAACCCTCTCAATTGGGGGGATGAGAGAGGAAGTGAAGGGATGGGTCTTGCAACTCTGCACTTCTTTAGAGCTGTACAGATTGATCTGGGCTTGAGTTCCAGGAAAGGTAAGATTTTGCTTTGGGAACTTTTGAGAGTTTTCTGGATAAAAGGGCTGCTGTGTGTGCTTCTTCTACTTAAAGCAAGCTCATGGCTATTTATTTGATTGTTTATTTTTCTGTCTGTACTCTCCCTAAGCAGGGCAACGAAGATTACAGACTAAAAATGTTTCAAACTTCCTACCAGCCAATCTTATTTCTACAAGTATGAAAGTGAACTTATCCCATTGACTGGGTAAATAAATCTAGATGGATTGATCTCTTAGCCTACATAGGAGCTCTCAGGGTATCAAAAACTGACTGTTTCTCAAATTCCAGGGGAGGATATTAGAGGCAGTAGTTAGTTTTTGGCAAATGAATGGAATGGTTGCTACATTTAAGGTGCATCTTTTATGCTGAATTCAAAGTTATTTCTTTTTCTTCTACAACCCTTGCATGTAGTGGTATTTGAAATAAAAATATATAAACATAAGGGAGTATTTTTTTCTTAACCTCGGGCTTAACAATTATTGTGATTGAAGTGTAATATATCAAGTAGCATCCATTGCTGAAGTCATCATTTTGTTCAGGGTGCATTGTGGATGCTGGCAATTCCATATCCATTTATTTCTGTGGTGATACAAGTAAAGACATTGCCCTTAGTGTGATCATGAGTATCCCAGTCAGTTTGTGGTCCTCACTGACGTATAAATGACTTCACAGACAAAAATGAAGGCAGGAAGGTGGGGGTCATGATGGTGACCACAGTTTTACTACAGAAAGCTTCCAGAATCGAAATAAAAGGAAAAAAATTAATGCAATGGCGCCACTCTGATGTGAATGGCAGCTCAGATTCAACTAGATCAGAGCTGAGACAGGAAATCAGCAGGTGAAGGAGAAGAGGAAGAGAAAACTGCCTTACCTTTGAGCAAGTTAAACGGCTTCCTCAAATAGATCATTTAAAAAATTCACTGCTGTGAGAGCAAAACCCTGCAATCACCACACTTGGGATATTGAGGAAGGTGGATCAGGAAATGGAGGCCAGTCTGGGAAATTCAAGGCCAGCCTGAGATATATAGTGAGCTGCTGTCTAAAAGGAAACTGGGATGGCTCTTAACCTAACGCCTCTTAATTTCACTGTGCTGCTGGTAGTAAATGCTGTTCTGCCACTTATGCTAAAATGCCTGCACTGCTATGCTAACTCTATGTTCAGGCTCTTTCTAGTAGTCTACATGACAGTGGGGACTGATAAATTTGTACTTTTCTCGCCATGCTTTGGTGAAGTGAATGCCTACCTTCTACTATGCTGTGAGGTTTTGAGTATCTCTTTAATTCATCTAGAGCCAGCTTAAAAAAAAAAAAAAAAAAAAAAAACTTTGAAAGATTTATTTACAAATTTTATTTATTCATTTCAGTGAGTATTGATGACTTATGTCATGGCACCCTATTACATTTTAACACTTTATTTTATGTGATTGCGTGTGGCCACACATACCATGGTAGCCATGAGCATGCCGAAGAACAACTTGCTGGAATCAGTTTTCTCTTTCTTCCATGTGGGTTCCTGGGATTGAATTTTGGTCTTTAGGCTAAGTATGACATCTATCCACACTGAACCCAGTTCTTTCAACTGTAGGTCATGACCCGATTTGGGATGGTGGAACTGAATGTAGGAGCAGGCAAAAATTTTGGCAGGAATGAAAGGTTTCTGAATGAACAACAACAATAAAAAAAAATGAACTCTTTTTTTCTAATGAATCCAGTGTGCATCTGATGGTGGACACATGCGGAATCATCCCTCATGAAGGCCATGGCTCTGAATGTAGAACACATACACTATAAGTTACACATGTCATCATGCCATGCAATTGCAAATAATATGCCCAAAATAACCTTGGTTCAGATTTGAGACAACTGCATAGCACCTATCTCAATTTTTTTTTTGTTAACCATACACAGAAAGTTGATTATTCTCAGTCAAGAAAAAGGTGGTTTAAGTAATTACAGAAACCAGATTTTTAGTATTTTTTTTCTACCATTATTTCTCAGAATGAAAGACATGTTTGAATTACACTATATGAGAATACTGGATATTTAAAATTGCTATTTGAAATGCAGGCTTAAATTTCATTAAAAACAGTAAATAAATGTGACTTGAGATTAGAACAACATTTCTGATAGTTTCTGAAATTTTTTTAAACATACTTCTGTCATGTGGTGGTATATATGCAGCATTCTCGGTTTCAATAATTATAAAACGTAAGTATTAATCAGTTCTAAAGCATTACCCCCAAATGCTCTACACCTGGTAATATAACTATTCAGTCAACAACTAAACACTGAGTTGAGCTCCCAGTCCAGCTGAAGAGAGGGAGGAGGGATTATATGAGCAAAGGGGTCAGGATCATGATTGGGGAAACCCATGGAAACTGATGACCCTAGTTACTGAGAATTCACTGACTCTGGACTGACAGCTGGGGAACCTGCATGGGACCAAAATAGGCCCTCTGAATGTAGATGACAGTTATTTGGCTTGGGTAGTATGTGGGGCCACTGGCAGTGGGATCAGAATTTATCCATAGTACATGAACTGGCTTTTTGAAGCCCACTCCTTATAGAGGGATACCTTGTTCAGCCTTGATACGGGGGGGGGGGGGGGGGGGAGATGGGACTTGTTCCTACCTCAACTGGAAATCCTACACTTTGTTGACTCACCATAGAAAGCCTTCTCCTCTTTGAGGAGTGGATGGGTGAAAGCTGGGGGTAGGTGAGAGGAGGGGAGGGAGGGGTAACTGTGGTTGGTATGTGAAAAAAAACTTTTTAATAAAAGCAATTGAATTATTTTTTAAAAAAATTAAAATTTTAGTCTTTGTCTGTGTCTGTGTCTGCATTTTTGTCTTTGTCCATGTCTAGGACAATGCCTGTGTCTGTGTATGTGGGTGCAAGTATCCATGGATGCATCCAGTAGTGTTAGATGACTCAGAATTTGGAATTACAAGTAGTTGTGAAAACATAAATAAGCTCATTTTGTGATTTTGCACGTGCCCTCACAATAATCATTTCTCTCTTCTTCCTTCTAAAATTGTATTTGTATATTTTGTCTACATGTATGTCTGTGTACAACTTTCATGCCTGGTGTGGACTAAAAGAGAGTATCAGATTCCTTGGAACTGAAGTTATAAATGGTTGTGAACTTCCACAGAAATGCTGGGAGTCAGACTCAGATCCTCTAGAGGAGTACCCAAGTGCTATGGACCACTGAGCCATCTCTATAGCCCCACAATTTCTTATTGCTTATTTCTTCCAGACATGGTTACACCCATCTGAACCCCTCCCCACATCCTACCACCACCACCAACAACCTACAATTATAGGTATTAAACATGATGATGTTATTAGTATGCTTTCTTACATGCCATGAAATATTTTACATAATTTGAAAACTTATCAATGTATGTTGAAGTGTTAAGTATCTGAAGGTAAGCCCAGCAAATTAGCAAATGATGGGCTAGAAATTTTTTTATTTTTATTTTTTTTGTAAATGAAGTTTATACCTCCACACTGGGGAATCAATGCATTGCCTTTGGTGTTTTTGTACTACAGTGGCAGATGATGGTTGAAACAATGTTCTTACAGCATCCATTTATTACCTGGCTCACTACATAAAATGACTCATAATTTATAGGGTAACTTTCATTCTCCAGTCATAAACTTGAACCCACACATCATGAGTTCTGAACTCTCACAGCTCTACTACTCATAGAATTAAAGTTAACATGTGATCAGCAGTAGCATCCTATAGAGTCCCTGTGGAGACTTCATCTTGTTTGTTTGTTTTTGTTTGCTTATTTTGAGACAGCAACTAATTATGTACTTCAGGCTAGTCTCAAATGAGCTATAAAGTCATACTAGCCTTGAACTTGAGATTCTTTTGCCTGAATAAATACAAGAATTATAGGCAGATAGGCTTCTTAAAAGTATTACATGAAAATCAAATCCCCAAATAAAACTAAACCACATATTGTGCTTATTATTTTAACCAGTAGATTGTGGTTTGTGTATTGCAGGTAAAGCATGCACTCACTCATCCTTTGGTAGAAACAGATATACATGTTTACATACATGAATTAAAGTCAAGTATTAGGATTAATATGTTTTCTTTTATAAAGTATCGAACTATAAGACATTACTGTAAACTTATAAAAGAACGATATTATAGGTCAAGAAATATATATGTGAAGACTGGTACTAACATTCAGTATGTGTTGTCTAGATCTACAGAAAGGGTATAGATACAATGAAAATAGATTCATTGTGGTTTGTGAATGAAACAATTTGATCATAGTGTCTTAGGGTTTTATTGCTGTGAAGGGACACCATGACCATGGCAACTTTTATAAATAAAAGTACTTAAATGGGGCTGGCTTTTATTTCAGAGAGTTAATCGTTACTGTCATGATGGGTAACAAGGCAGCATGGAGTCAGAAAGGATGCTAGAGAGGTGGCTGAGACTTCTACCTGTAGATCCAGGCACCAGATAGAGATGGTGACAATGGGCATGGCTTGAGCATCTGAGACCTCAAAGTCAACCCTCTAGTGATGCACCGCCTCCAAAAGAGCCACACCTCCTCCAACAAGGCCACCTCCGAACAGTGCCAATGGGCCTATGGGGGCCATGCCCTCAGAGCTGTCCATGCCCCTTAGATCATGTGACCTTTCCTATCACACTCTCAATCTACAGTTTGATATACTCAGAATGGAAAAGGTATTCTTAAGAAGAGGAAAGGTAGAAGGTAACAGGGGTGACAGCTAAATCAGATATATGGACATAGGGCTGGGTAGTTTCCTGAGTGCTAACATTCCCTGTCTTAGTATTTCTGTTGTTGTGGAGAAACACCATGACAATGGTGATTCCTACAAAGGAAAACAATAGTTGAATTGAATCACTTCCAGTTCAGAGGTTCAATCTATCATCATGGTAAGACATGGAAGCATGTAGGCAGACATGGTTCTGGAGAAGTAGCTCAAATTTCTATATCTTGCAAAGTGATCTGAGACACTAGGCCATCTATGAGACCTCAACACACACCCCTACAGGGACACACTTTCTCCAGGAAAGGCCACACTGACTCCAATGAACCTCCTACTTGTGTAACCCCCTTTGAGAGCCATTTTCTTTCAACATCTCCATTACAGTTTCCCGTGTCTGCACTTCGAGACAAATACTTTGGTTCAATACATTGAACCTTAATAAAATACAGAGAACTTAAATTTCTTCTCTTTCTGGGTACAGCTAATAACTGGAGCATAGGAAATAATTTGGAGAGTCACCAGAAAAGCAGTCAGTATTTTGTGTCAGATTTTAGAGGTTTAAATGTTTAAAAGAGAAACACCTTGCAGTGTGCTACATTTAGATTCATTTATGAGAGATCATTGGATGATCAAGTGACATATTTCTTCCTACCTTTGGAAGTGAAAGTTAACCATCCTCTCAGGTCTTTTAAAAGAAACTAGTTTAGTTGCCCCAAATGGATTTAATGGAGATCATAAACTTTGGGGAACCACAAAAGTTTGTCTTAAGAAACTTCAGTCATGTGGTTGAGCCAACGGGCTTATGATTAGCTACACACACACACACACACAGAGAGAGAGAGAGAGAGAGAGAGAGAGAGAGAGAGAGAGAGAGAGAGAGAGAGAGAGAGAGAGAGAGAGAAAGAGAGTCTTCTATTCATGTACACTTTACAGGCATAGTCCTTTGTTGATGTATTGTATGTCATGAATTGCTGATGAAATTCTTAGGTTGTTTGTTGCTTTGTTTTGTTTCATATTGCAATATCACTTGCCATATGTATGATGTGTGCAATCATTTGTTATAAAGAAGGCTCATAACTTACTAAGGTAGACATAATGACATGCATTCTATCACTGTGACAATAGTCAAATTCTTCATGAATATTGGTTATCTCTTGCTATGTAATGAATTACAACCCTCAAAACAGTGTCAGCATTATTCATCACATCACTTTTGTAGGCCAGAGATCTGTGAATAACTAGGCTGCATTCTCATGTAGAACTTCTTAGGATGCTGTAACTGAGGTAGTGTTGAGCAGTGTACAATGGAAGCTTCAATGGGAGAATTTCCATGGATATTCTTTGAAGTGTATGTATGAGGCTGTTGGACATCTTTTGGAAAGATGGCCTAAGTTGCATAATGGCTATTGGTCAAAACACCAACCTCAGGTTTTGCCACCCAACCCTACCCATAATATTTATTACCACATTGCATGTCAGTGCATCTGAGTGACCAGAAAAGAAGCAAAAGATAAGTATCATAGATATCAGTCTTTCAAATCTAACTTTATAAAAAATGTTCCATCCTTTTTACCATATTGTTATGTGTTGAAGTAGGTCACTAGGCTAAACCTCCTCTGTAGAAATTATCTTGAGCATTTGTAGCAGGAGATTGAGAACACAGCAAGTCATTGACTAGCATTCCATGCCAATTAGATAACAAAGTAGATAGTTTAGAGTAAATGTTTAATATTTTTCTCCAAAACTAGTATATATTTCAAAAATTTTTCTGTAATGGAACATGATCCATGAGAAGGGAGGCATGAGGTCAGATTTAAAGCTGTCATGAAGTTGGTATAAAGGGAAGTAGCTTTTCTTTTTCTCAATCGATTTGCACGTATTCCATGCAAATATAAAATGATCATGGGAGCTAATACAATGGAATAAATTATTTTTAAACACAGCTCAAGTTGTTCACTATTTTCCCAATTCTACTGGAGATGAATGAGTAAGGAAAGAGAATTTCATACATCCTACACTTATTCCTTTTTCAGTCAGAAGTGGTATATTTACAAAGCAGTTGATGGGAGAGTCACAGTTAACCTGCATCTCTAAATGGCTTTTCTATGTCTATGTCTTCCACTGTATTGTCCTGATGTCAGACCCTCAAACTCAGCAGTTTATCTACTCTTGCTGTGCACGTGCTGCCAGATTTTACAATGGTCAAACATTCCTCATGTGCCATTGCAATCTGGGCAATTCTGGCTCTCTGGCTAAACTCCTAATGGAAAGCTCCAACCACAAGAGATGCATCATGCAATGTTGTCATCTCACCTGTCTTCCTCCATATTGCTTCAGATTGGCAGCTGTTAAAGCCAATGGCAACTCTGGGTTCCTCATTCTCTGAATTTATTTCCTATGTGGGTAAGTGTCTTAATTTACTGCTACTGCTGCTGCTATACTATTGCTACTGCTGCTACTACTTCATTTACTACAACTACAAACACACACAAATACACACACACACACACACACACACACACACACTCCCAAACATACACACAAACACACACACAAATACACACAAACACATACACATACACCCAAACACACACACACACACATACTCACTAACACACACGTACTCACACACACACAACACACATAATTCCTAATGTGATTCCAGCAGTGTCTTCCTAATTAACCTCAGCCATATTACTGATGTTATTTAAGGATACAGACTTTATAGTCAAATGAATCTGTTTAACTTCTGTATTTAGTGCTTTGTAGTGAAAGACATGTAAGCAAGTCTTAAAAATTATTTAAGCTTCAGTTTCTTTATTGATAGAAGGGATAGAGCGCACATCAACAATGTTGGTATTAATCTTCCTCTACTTAAAGTTTCTGAACAATTAAGTATGCTTTGCCAGGTCTCCAATGATCTGGAAAACAGCAGGGAATATCACTCTACCAGTCCTGGTTTATCTTTACTATAATCGGCATGGCATATTGTTTTATGTTAGACACTCAGGTAAAGATGTCTGACAGAAATGGATTTGATGTCTAAGACACTTGACTACATGCTCATTTGAATGCATGGATTATTAATGTAAACTCAAGGAGTAATTCTCTTCTTAATACTATTGCATTCCATTCTCCAGCCTTAAAAAGTATCTGAGAACCTTCTTTTGTAATATTTTCCTATTTGGTAGCTGATGATCTATGAGTGAAGAAGGTATCAAAAATCAGTATAGCTTCAGATTATAGACTTACTAGGAAAGTATATCATTTCTTACTATTGCCATAATAATCCATAACCTCAAAATATTAAGTCGTAGCATAAAATTTAAAAATGTGAAAATCCTTAATGATAGCAGTTTGGATCTCTAATAGAGTTAGAGTAGTTTTCTATCTCTCACTTACTGTTGAGAAATAACACAAAAGTAAAACTGGGGAAAATATGAACAGAAAGAATGACATTATCTGATATCAAAACACCATCTCATTTGTAGATAGACAGAAAATACTCTAGCAAACAAACTAGATAACACATTTTGATAACTTACATTGCTGAAATTCCTTGAAGCCACAGTTTTTAAAAGCTAATATTTGATCATTTTAAATTTCAAATGTTCTGACACGGCTATGCACCTTTGGAGTCAGCTACAAACTAATGAATCTGGAAATGATCAATTTATACTTCTTTCTTTAGTAAATTCTTATCAGAGCTTGCCCGAAGCAATGTATTTACCCTCATGCTTATCCAGAAAGTCTGCAGTATTTTCTCCTTTGTGACCTAGATTCTCTGATCTGAGTGTCTATATCCAGCTTCCAATTATGTAGAGCATCTCCCTGTACATGCTGTGTAGTTCTTATTAGCAACTGAGAAAGCACACATGACTGAAATATGATAGGTTGTATTCTCCAAAGGACACTTGAAGGAAAGATATGATTTATGGTGTTTTTAAAATTTAATATTGCTAAGGTCTAGATGTTTGTGTGCCTTCCAAGTTCATATGCTGCAATTCTAACCTTCAAGGTGACAATATTAAGAAGTGTGTGCATGGGGGGGGGTTTGCTTTGAATAATACCTGACAGAGACAAAAGAGGAAAAGTAAATTTTTCTCATGGTTTCAGAAGTTTGTAATTTTTAGGCCCTATGTACTTGAATAGAAAGTTATGCAGCAAGAGTGAATGGTGACGTACACCCCACAGCTTCATGATTGACCAGGCAGCAGAGACAATTATGACAGAAATTGGGATTGGTCCTTCAAAGACAGAGTCACTTCTGCCACTCGGGCCCCACATCCTAAAGATGGTCCATATTTTTGTCAAATAGACGCACTAGCTAGGGAATAATTATTCAAAGCATAAGACTGTGGGAGGACCATTAAGATTCACACTTAGCAGGGAAATTACAGAGATCATTACAGAATGGAGAAGAAGCCTCCATAAATGAAATGAATATTTTAGCCAAAAAGACACAGGAGATCTTTCAGCTTCTCTTTCCTGTAAGAACAAAGTGAGGATGTGTACCCTGGAACCAGGAAATTTGAAACTTGTCCAGCTCCCTACCCTATAGAACTGTTAAAAAAAACTTTCTGTAGTTTAGAAGCAACTGAATTTTGTGTATTTTGTTATTTAAGTCCAACCTAATGAAAGTACTTTTACATAGGGCAAACTGTAGTATGAGGTATCTGGCCTTGACTTTTGGGCCTAGCCTTACGGTTTAGGCCCGCAGACCCACAGACCCACAGACCCGCAGACTTGCAGACTCGCAGAGACAGAGATAGAGACACACAGATGCATAAGATAGTTTTAGGCTGATCGGTCTAAGACCCAGGCATATCACTTGCTAGCTCTCTACCCTTCATCTAACCCATGATTCTTCCTGTTCAGCCATGAGGCTCAGTACCTTTCTTTAGAGCAGCATGGTTGTCCTCTGCTTCTTCTGGCTTCTCTCTGACATTCTGTCTGGCATTCTGCAGAGTTTTCTTAGTCTGGTAGCCCCACCCACACTTCCTGCCTGCCTTTGGCCAGTCAGCGCTTTTTATTAAACCAGTGGGAAGGACAATTATTTACAATGAAGCAACACAATCCCCCTATACAAACCACTACTGTTCTGGATATTTCTCATCATTTTAGGTAGAATTGAAAACTCTTTCAAAATAGTATATTTCAAAATGGTATATTCAGGAGGTGTTCACATTAACTTTTATATTTTCAGTCTAGGTAGCTGCTTCTATTAGTGACCACTCTGTCTACATGGTAGTGTTTTCTTCTAAGAACATCCTATATTCAGATACGGCATTGCTTTGAAGCACAGAACTTCTCATAGTGTCAAAGATACTGAAACACATTGCAAAATTGGAGGTAACCTCTGCCCATGTTATGTGTAGTATCCCCTGCTAAAGGGAACTAAAATGCTGTTTCATGCAGTCTCCATTACACAAATTATTTTTAGTTGTTTTTATTTTTCTGTTTCTCCCACAGGAATGTAGCTTCATATGATTTAAATGTAGCTGATATTTTGAAAGGTTGAAAGACAGTGGTTTTGTAGTCAGATGGTAAAAGCACAGCTCCCTGGTCAGGGCGTCTTCATCAACTATTATTTTCCTAAATTCTCAGCCACATCTGCAGTAAGTGTTTTGTTGTCTAGCCCCTTGGTGTGTGTTTTTTCCTAGGGAAACATGAATAAGTATCTATTTACCTCAAGGAACCATTGGCAGGTCAACTATTCTACCAACGTCTAACTTGGAAACCAATGAATGTATTGGGATTACTTATAGAGTATGATTGAGGGCTTACAGGAATGAAGACAGCTGCATTGTTGCAAACGTCACCCAACCTGTGCGATGACTCACTGAATCTGTATTACTGGACTCCTTGCATGTCAGCAAAGGAGCTTGTCAGATCTGAGCCTCTTCTCTTCAGTGATCCTCACTGCTCACATAACAGTTGTAGGAAGGACTTTCTGAATCTTGTAAATTTTAGGAATTTCTTGATACTTGTATGTTATTTATGGCTTGAGTTTTAATAATCCCCACTCCCTTGAGTCTTAAAGCTTGTATCCTTCCAAGATATAATGTTTAATTTGAGAATAAATTGTTATACCACACCATGTTACATAAGGGACATAAAGGTTTTAAAAGTAGTATTACCAAATGTGACTTTTGTATTATTATTTCCATAATCTGAGTAGAAGTATTTAACCTTGAAGTTGGTTATTGTGAATAAAATAAAAGCAATTAAATATTTCAACCATTAAGCGTCCACAGCACTTGGGTATCCTTTGTTGAATAAACTCAGGAGGACAAAGTTATAACCCTGGAACTTAATAGAATTAAGTTACTGTCCTGCTTCCTTTGACACATTTTATTTATTCCAAAGCATTCTTTTTTTTTTTTTTTTAATTAAAGATTTTAGGGAGTTCCAATGATGAATCATCTTTCATAGAATTATCTGGTTGTGTACACACACAGACATACAGCCTGACATATATTTGTGTGTTTGTATGTATATAAAACTAAAACTAATTTCATAAAAAAATACCCACTTAACCTATAGGTAACATGATAAAAAAATGTTCTATAATGCATTTTTCTTCTGTCTTTCTCCTTTTAATCAGCAATTTTTGAGGATTCAGTAGCACTACCCAAGAGGGGTCAAGAGATTTTTAATTACCTCACAGCAGATTAATCCTATCTGAAAATTCTGGAAAACTAATAGTGTCCTTCAAAAATGCAGAGGAGTTCACCCAGGGAAAAGGCTGTAGGCAAAGTTTCAAAGACTTGAACATTGCAGCCTGGGGAGACAGTGGGTTTTTAGAGGAGTAAAACATTGAGCAAAACCTCATTGAAGGAGAGAACAAGGTGTAGACAGTGGACTTTGAGATCCCAGCAAGGGCAAAGCCCAGCCACTTAAAAGTGGTCCTTGCCCTTTTAAGCATTTACAGAACAAAAGAGGAGGGAGGAGGGCAGTGGCTGGGGAAATGGCTCAATTGGTGAATTACTTGCTGCATAACCATGAGGACCTGAGTTTGACCTTTAGTGCCCATGGTTTTTGGTTTTGTTTTGTTTTTTATTTTGTTTGTTTGTTTGTTTGTTTGTTTGTTTGTTTGTTTTAAGAAGCAGAGAGTGGCAATTAGCACCTCTACTTTTATTATTGGGGACACACAGAGATAAGAGGATGCCTGGAGAATGTTGGCTAGTGATTCAGCTGGAATGGTTCAGTGAGAGACCTTGCCTCAAAAAATAAGAAGAAGAAGAATAAGAAGAAGACATAGAACAATCAATCAAGAAGAACAGCTGATGGTGACCTTTGCCTCTGTACTTGTGTGCATCTGCACAAACCATCCAGGCAAGGAGACCTTCTTTACACCTAATGAAGTGGCAAAACACTTTCGGTTTGTCGTTATTTTTATCTCTCTTGTGTATTGTTGGAGAGAAGAGAGTTGGTTAAACACATTTCCTAGACAACTGACTATACAATTCATGACTTTCTGGGCTGTTTCTCATCTTTGTGATTATTTCATATGTAAGAAGAAAATCGGTTAAGAGGATCTCATCATCTTGAAGTTTTTAATCATATAATTCTATTCTTTCCAGGAGCCTGAATCAAGATTTACTAAAATAAGTGCCATAAGCTGCAGGTGCTTGTTACCAGCTTACTAAATGTCATGGAGATGTGGGAATGACTGATTTTTCTTATGTTCAAGGAAAGCAGGGAAGGAGAGTCTTTTATTGGGGCCTTTTTGGACTATGTACCTACTGTTCCTGAAGTACTGTGTGTATGTGTGTGTTTGTGTCTGTGTGTGTGTTGTGGGGTGCCTCTGGATCATCATCTCACAGTTTCCTAATATCTTCCTCTGGAATTCTCTCTGCTCTTTTGTACAGACACTGCACTCATCCTTTCAAGTACCCTTCTAAAGTCCTAACACTTGGAGTCCTAAGACCTAGATTATCAGAAAGGAAGTCGTTACTCTGTGTGCACTAGTATAAAACACAGGAAACTTGTTTAAATGGTACACATATGTCCAGTAAATGAAAATGAAAATATACAGGTCTACAAAAATTCCACTTGTGTTCCCATTAAGTCTATTAAAACTGTCGATGGTTCTTGGCACAGGAGAAGATGTTAATGATGAGGAAATGACCTTATAAATCACATTTTATGATGTGTTACATTTTTAGAAGATAAAGGCAAATGAAAGTAATTTCTTTTTTTTAAAAAGGTTTTGAATAGGGTTCAATTGTGTAGTCAGTGCACAGTGAAGCACAAACAGTATGTGTATACAGCAATCTCACCTCCTTCTCCTCACTGCTGAGGCTGCTTTAAAGCAATGTGGTACTGGAGTCCAAGTGAGGTCCATATTTGGTGGTTCAATGGTGACTGTGTACTACATTTTCTACATATCAGGAAATTTCCTTCTGTCAGGGAGAACACTAGTTCTGAGATCTCTCCATTTTCAGAATTGTGTCTCGGTGCACTACCATGAAATGCATACATGCTATGTTACCCTTCATGCTCTGCTCAGCAACTCCCAAAATGTGCATCCTTGATGGGAACTGTTGAAGCCAATCTTCCCCAGCTCTTCTTAGAAAGAACTACCAAATGAGACTCTGTCAGGACAGTGGGAGACCATTCCAAAAGCTACAGCTTCAGCGTGCCAAATGGTAGCCTCAAGGCCAGCACAGATTTCATGCTGGTTTTTAAACTGCCTGGTGAGACCTAGGAAGCTGCTAAGGTAAGAAGTCTCTCCATTAAGCAGAGAAGGCTAGGTTTGAAATAAGAATACAAAATCTTTCTTGTTTTGACGGGGCCACCTGTTACTAAGGACTTTCAAATAGCTTCCCAGTCACCCACAGAACATTGCCATTATGGTCTATGTATATTCCTAAATATTTTAATTTTTTTTATTAAAAACATTGTTTCATGCAATATACACTGATTAAGATTTCCCGTCCCCCACCTCTTCCTGAACCCACCCAACTCCATGCCCCCCTCTTTCTCTAAAAAGCGAGATGAAGAGGCAAACAGACAAACACAAACAAACAATTAAAAAAAGAAAAAAAGATACATACACATACAAAAAAAATCACAGATTGGAAACCATATACAGCAAATGATCAGTAAGACAAAAAAAAAAAGACAAAAATTTTCCAAAAATACTACTGTATTTATTTTTGTTGGCCATCGACTGCTTCGCATGTGCCTGCCCTCAATAATTGTGGCTAAAGTTCCAACAAAACTCCACTGAAGAAAATTATGTGTTATTGCCTTTTTTATTTCCTTTGCAAATAGGTACCAGTTGCAGACCAGTTTTCTTTAGGTAGGTGCCTGTGTTCACTTCCCTCTTTCAAGGCTGATGCCCATCTTGAATGGACCTGTTAGACCCTGTGCATGGAGGTTCCTTGATGTCACCCATACCATCCAGATAACCCCTCCTCCACATAGCTGCCTCCTCCTCCACATAGCTGCCCGGGACCCAAAGGTTTGATGAAAATATATCTTAGATATAGCGAATTGATAGAAAATGGTTTTGTCCAACATCAGTAAGGGTTTCTTGAATGTCCCTTCTACTCATCTTCCCAGGATGGTCTCTAGTTCACCCTCTGTTCTAATCCTTTACCTCAATCACATGTGGGTTCTTTTTTCCAGTATACAACTTTCTATGCTTTCTTACTTCCATGCTTTGTTATTCAGGCCACTTGTCTTCTCTTAAATGTATTTATGCCGACATTAGCAACCCTTTAAGGTTCTAATCATGTCCATTTACTTTATTCAAGATTTCCTTATGTCTTCTAAGTTGGAAATCTACCTTCTTGTAGCTGCTGTTCCATTCAATTGAAATTAATTCTATCTCCAGTTCTTGTGGTCATGTTTTACCTACCCAACCAGAAGGGCAGCATCTTAAAAACATAGGATAGTGCTAAGATGTGTTGAATGCACTTTCTAAAAGACAATGATAAATTCTAAATTGTCTCCTGTGTATGTTGGCACCAAGCATGCAGCACATCTCTGCTCCTGGTGACTTCCTGGTGGACACATATATCCTCATCCCAAAATTAATATTTCATGTCAATATCCCAAAGTTAATATTTCATCTCAATATGTCAACCTACATCCTTCAGAACTAGATAAAGCTGATATTTAGGAGGCTTGGCTCTATCTGATGCTCAGAATTTATTAGATGGTCCTGCCTTCTTGAATTGTACTTACTGCTTGTAAGAAGTGATTGCACTCTGGGTACTATTGTCCTTGGGGGTTGGTCCAGCCAGCCAAAAGGCAGAGGAATGTCTGAACAAGCAGATTAATGAGCAATCACTGAGGAGCTGTGGATCCCCATTCAAGTTCTTGGAAAGTGTCTGTCTACAATTTGATGAAAAGGACTGGATTTGGGGCCAGAGGGTGAGAGTGGTTCCACGTGTCCCCTACCTCCTGCTGCTGGGGGCCTGAAGAACAATGATGAGGCCCAGAGACTGTGACAAGTGGGAAGCAGCTGACTCCAGCTGATTGAAAATAGGCCATTTGTCCTGCTCAATGCTAATGTGCTCAGGGCTTTTACACAGTTAGTTGGGGCTGCAGAGCAGGGCAGGAAGGCAGAGTGTTTATGTATGCACGTGTCTGTGAGATCAAGCCTTCTTTCTTAGCCTTTAATCAGCTTTCTCTACTCGATAAATTACCAATAAGAATAGCTGATGATCTCACCAACTTTCTTCGCTGGTAAAGATTCAAATGCGTTTGTTTTGCCAGCTCGGGGGCATGGGAGGATTAGATTTAAATTCTAGCGCTAGATGGAGACTCCCAAGATAATTCTCAACTCAAAGAAAAAAATGTGATCATAAAAGCTAACCGTTCAGATTTTATTACAATAAATTTGTAACAGCATAACTGAATATCATAATTGCTTGTTGTTGGTGAGTTTCTGTTTGCTTGCTTCTTTGTTTTGTGGGGGTTTTTTTGTTTGTTTTGGTTTTTTTTTTTTTTTTTTCAGAAATCTCACCATTTATTCACAGAGCATAGAAACATATGGGCATTCCCAGTATTTCTACGGGTCTGTGTTGATAGCCATGACATCTTGACTTATAATAGTATCAGCCTTCAAGGGTCACCGAGGCAAAGTCAACTAAATATTGCCTGCTGACCAGTCCGGACACCTGGGGAGAGGCAGCATGCAGTTCAGCTGCTAGAGGACAATGCAGTAAACAACTTTCAGTTCCTTGTGTTTGGATGCCAGAATCAACACAGGCTTTGCCAGGGTGTGCGTGTGTAAACAGACAAAACCATACAGGCATGCATTTACTGTAGAGGTTATGTATGATGAATATTTTAGAGGACTTAGATTTTCACTGTGACGTTTTCAACAGTCATCGGCTTTACTGGAGTGTGACCTAAGCCTCTTTTCCTTTACATCTTTCCTTCAATCTATGGTGTGCTTTCCAGGATGTCAGGGCAAAGCTCCTTCCTGGCTTCCAGGCTGGAATTTTCTTCTACATCATATAGAGGTTGATACTGAGCTAGGCTGATGAGAACCCGAAGAGCCATGGGTTCCTAGTCCAAGTTTCTATTTCTGCTCATTCTTGGTGACTCCTACCCTCCTGACCTGTTATCCAAGACTGCATGTATCCAAATTATTGATCCTGTCATCAGTCTAGAAGGTGGGCATTGGTCTATGTGTGCCAGCTGGACAGTGTGCCTGTGTGTGCTGCTTAGTTAGACAGTGATAGTTAGAAGTTAGCTCTCAAGGCTCTGTAGAAACCACCTTTGCTTACAAAGTTCCCACCATTGGGACTTTTCAGTTTTTTTTTTCTTGAAGTTTTTGGCTTCCTTTATTGTTGTAAACTTCAGAAGGTTTTGAAAACACAGCCACACTCTACTACTAAAACTATCTTCAGAAGTTCCCTCTGAATGCGAGCAGCGGTTTTTACCTTACACTTGTCTTTTTCATAGCAACTTGCTGCCACTCTTCTTGAAGGAACTGAAGAAAGGCTGAAAGTTACATAAGAGGAAACAAGAGGAAACATTTCCATCTTCCTCTATTTTCCTTTGTCTTTTATGCTTTGAGGACACAGTTGCTAATGGAGCGAAGGTCCTTACCTTACAGAAGTTAGTGAAATAGCATTGGTTCAGAAGAGCTTATATTTCATATGAATAACACCAAGGGTATACATTCATACATGTGCATATATATAAATATGAAATTCAAGATAAAAGCATATAAGCAATGTAAAAATCACATAGAAGGAATTTATAGTTACAGCTAGCCTTTGAATATTGGATGTCTTATGGAAAGTTAATACGGATTAAAAGTGTTTTATATATACTCTTGTCAGTCTCGGAATAATTACTTGGAGCTGGGAAGCTGGATCAGTGGGTCATAGAGTTTTCTGTCCAAGCATGAGGACCTAAGAATCCCCAGGCCCATGTGAAGTCAGGCATGACTGGAGGTACCTGTAACTCCAAAAGCAGGTGGCTTCTGGGAGCTCATTAGTTAGTCAAGGCAGCCAAAGGGTGAACATTTATTCAAAGACTCTATCTCAAGAGCATAAAGAGGGCACAAAGAAGACTCCTGATATCTTCCTTTGGCCTCCCCACATGCAAACATTTTCACACACACACCCCATAATTGCTTATTGAGTGGAATGATTCTATTGATCACTTTTTTATTGCGGAGACGCCATTTTCTAGGTGATATGTTTTGAGTTGAAAAGCTAATGAGAACTGAGAAGTAGTATCTCCCTTAACCAGTCTATGGAAAGTTTTGACAAAAGAAATCAATTATTTAAACTTCAGCCAACCACTTGTAAAGAGAATTCTAGAACACATCTGTAACCTTTGTCTCATAAGTTATATTTTGCAAAATAATAATAATAGGTGCCATAAAAAGTAGTGGCTCCTTGAAATCTTCAAATGTCAGTAACATTTTTATTGCATGCCAAATTTTAATTTTTTCTCAATGGGTCAAAGAAGTATTTCTATGAGGCTGTTCCCCAAGACACCTTCAGGGACTCCCAGTCACTATTTCTCCAAGGTCATCACAGGGCAACATCTTCTCTAGTCAGCTGAGTGATGCACTCACTGTGGGTTAGGATCCTGGGGAAGTGATTTAGGATTCTCTCAAGAAGTAGTATACTCCACATGCACTCACATTAACATTGACTAGAACTCAATCAGGAGATTCAAGGGACACCTGAAATGCACTACCACTGTGGGCCCAGAATGAAGGGAGATTTGTTTGACAATGAGCTAAAATTTTTATGACTATATCAACAGGTTCCTCTTTAATTGGATTTTAAATTATATGATTCTGTTGGTTCTGAGACAGATGTAACTTTTAAAATCCAGGAGCACTGTATAAATAATCCATTATAAGCAGACGTAGGAAAAGATAAGGAGGGAAAGAATCTTGCTCCTGTCTTCACTGGATTCCTGTTGTTCATTGAACACCAGGACTGTCTTTTTTTAAAAAACTCAAATGTATTTTCTACCATTCCTGTCTTGATTCTTTCACATAATGTGTGTTTGTAGTTCCTGACTAATAGTACTATGTGATAATTGTAGGAAAAATACAAATGTGAATCAAATTATCTACATATAATTTCATCTAATTTTAGATAATTTTTATGCTAAGCCTATAATATCAAAGGTTCATGAGGCTGAATGCCATGGAAATTAGCATACATTGATTGCTGTTACATAGCAGTCAATATTTTGAATCCTTTAAATATTATTTATTATAACCATTATTTTTTAGGTTTTATTTTATGCATCTTTGTGTGGGTTTTTGCTTTGTTTGTTTTTTGCCTGTAGGTCTGGGCACCATGTGACTGGTGCCATGGAGTCCAGAAGAGAGCACCAAATCTCCTCGAGTAACTGAAGGTTGTAAGACATGATATGGGACTGAAAATTGAATCCCAGTCCTATGGCAGAGCACCCACGACCACTGAGTCCTCTCTGTAACCCTACGCTTGTCATTTAACAGCTAAGAATTATAGAGTTTAAATCGTGAGTCTACCATGCTAATCACTGACAGATTCAGGATAAAAATGTGGAATATTTAACCTGCAAATTTTTATTTACCTCCGAGAGATCCAATTTACAGACGAATTTACAGTACCCAATAAAAACATATCAATGGGAAAAAATAACTGGGTTGTTTTAAGTTTATAAAAGTGAAACATCTATTTAATTTTCCTCACTCTTTTGCCTCTATCTAGATAGACAGATAATAAATGTTTATGGGGCAGATTCACCTGGAAGTAAGACAATCAGAGAACTCTCTCAGGAGGCATTTGACCACAGACTGTGCTCATTAATTCTCTCAATGTTTATTGTGTATTTTATGCTAGTCACTCACAGGCCCTACATTAATGGGTAAGCCATGCCTTATTGCTCAAGCAGACTCCCTTCACAAATAGAGGCTTACATGTTCCCTGCAAAGTGGAAACCATACTTTAAATTATGTTTGTTTTGTTTTCATTGACCAGGCATTTGTGATGTAGTAGAATACTCCTATGAGATCTTCCATCTTTTGAGACTAAGCTGGAGGCCTTGCTTATCTGTTTTTTTCTAGGTCTCTGCCTAGAGATTTTAAAGTTACTAACTCTTACCTTTGCTGCTCTCAGACATCTGTCCCCAGTCAAGGTACCGGTCATTGACTTCCCTTGGATGTTATATACATGGAACCGCTGATGGACTTAGGGATCCTTTCAGATAGACCCATTGAAAGGGTACCCTACTGCCATACTCAAAACCTTCATTAGCTCAAAGAAGCCAGATTCCACATTGCCCTGTTTCTTAGTGGCAGTTAGGGTTATATCTCCAGAGAAGAGAATGACTGGGGCAGGAGGTATCAGCTGAAGAACCAGCTCCGGACAAGGGCATAGAAAGTAACAAACTGCTCTTGGTTTTCAGCCGAAGGGTTGCAGAAGGGTACTCTGATCTCTTATCTTCTCCTTAATGAGCAGTCCTGTGTGGAGGCTACATGCAAGGAGTGGGGGAAAAGTCTATGCAGAAGCTGTTCCCTCTTGGTGAGCAATTTTTGAACTGGATCTCCCTACGTTTTCATGGTAAAAAAAAAAAAAAATGACTTATATTGATCTCAGCTCATCTCCTAAATGATTTTTATGGTTCTCTCTTCAGAGTGGGGAATGACCAGGAAGGTTCATCTGAAGCCGTGCTAAAGAGATAGGTAGACTAATTATCCCTTTGGTGAGACACCAGCACATTTCTTCTCAGAATCCCCACGCCTGCTAGTATAGTCCCTATGAGCCACTATAAGGTTTTACAATGTTTTCTCTTTCTTTTTCTGTATTTTAAATATATATATTCTGGCTGTGGTGGTTTAGAATAAAATGACCCCCAAGGATATGGCACTATTAAGAGGCGCAGCCTTGTTAGAGATGTGTGGCCTTGTCGGAGGAAGTGTGTTACTGCAGCAGTGGGCTTTGATCTCTCCTATGATCAAGCTTCTCCCAGTGTTACAGACCACTCCACGTTGATTCTCTAGCACCATGTCTGCCTGCATGTCACCGTATGACACCATGATGATGTTGCAGTCTAAAAATGGAAGCCACCCCATCTAAATCTTTTTCCTTTATAAGAGTGGCTGTGATCACGGTGTCTCTTCACAATAGATACCCTAATCAAGGCACTGGCAATAGTCTTTTTTTTTTTCCTGGTACATTGGGCTTCCTTTCTGTCTCTTTTATATACATACATATAAATATGTTTAAAGTTTTTTTTTTTTTTTTTTGCTGTTTTGTTTTTGTTTTTTTTAAAACATAACCACCACTGTTTCCTCTACCTCCCCTATTGTATTACGTTTCTGGCCCAGACTTTCGGGCCTAGCCTAAAGGTTTGGATCCACAGACCAGCAGACCCACAGACCTGCAGACTCAAAGTCCCACAGTCCCACAATCCCACAGAGACATAGATGCTTACAACAATTTTATGCTGATTGGCCTAAGGCCCAGGCATATAACTTGATAACTCTACCCTTAAAGTAATACATGATTCTTATCCTGTTCAGCCATGCGGCTCGGTACCTTTTCTCAGAGCAGCATAGATGTCCTCTCATCTTTTGGCTTCTCTATGGCTTTTCTGCCCTGTCCCAGAGTTTTCTTAGATTGGTTGCCCTGCCCACACTTCCTGTCTGCCTTAAGCCAATGAGAGTTTTTATTAAACCAATAGGCAGGACAATTATTTACAATGTAACAACATAATTCCACTACACTGCCCTCTTCCCAGTCCTTCCTGAGCTTCCTCCCATCCCATCCCCCCAGCCATTTCTCAGAGAGGGTAAGGACTTTCAGGGTGAGTCAATGAAGTCTGGCATATCCAGTAAAGGTAGGACCAAGCCCCTTACCCAGTATCAACGCTGAGTAAGGTGTTCCTCTGTAGGGGATGGGCTCCGAGAAGCCAGTTCATGCACCAGAAATAAATTCTGGTCCCCCCATCAAAGGCCCCATAAACTGCCCATGCCATTCAACTGTCACCCACATACAGAGGGCCTAGTTCAGTCCCATGCAGGTTCCCCAGCTGTATTTCAGTGTCAGTGAGCTCCTGATAGCTTGGGTCAGCTGTCTCCATGGATTTCTTCATCATGATCTTCTATAATCTCATATATTCAATCCTCCCTCTCTCTGACTGGACTGTGAGCTCAACTCTGTGGTTATCTGTGGATCTCTGCATCTGCTTGCGTCAGCTGCTGGGTGAAGGTTCTATAGTGACAATTAGGGTGGTCATCAATTTGACTATAGGAGAAGACCAGTTTAGGCACCATCTCCACTTTTCCTTGGAGTTTTGGGTGGGGTCATCTTTGTGGGTTCTTGAGTATTTTCCTAGAACCAGGTTTCTCTCTAGCCCCACAATGGCTTCCTCTCTCAATAAATCTTTCCATTGTTTTTCTTCTCTGTCCCCACCCCAACTCAATCACCCCATTCCCTCACGGTCTCTTCATATGTCTCCCTCCCCCTTCCCTCTATTGTCTGAATTTACTCAGGATGTCTTCTCCTCTTCCCTTTCTCAGAGAGCTCCATGGATAAACCTCTTTTAGGTTTCTCCTTATTACCTAGCTGCTCAGAGACTGTGGATTTGATAGTAGCCTCGTTGTCCTTTGCTTTGCGTTCAAAATCTACTTATGAGTGACTACATACCATTCATTTATCTTCCTGGCTTCGTGCTACCTCACTCAGGATGGCTGTAAGCCTCCTTGCAGATGACCTTCATGCTAACTTAACTCAAATGGTGTGACTTTTTCTTTCTCTTCTTCATCCTCCTCCTCCAGACAGCTGAGATTTGCGGCTTCCCTGCCTGAAGCTTCCCCATCTTCCCCCTTTAAAATAAACAATCAAATACTTCAATATAATTATCACAAGTTCCCTTGAGTTTTAATGATTTAACAAAACTCTAAGGAAAGTTAAACACTTAAGAATGTCCATTTGTTCACGGTTGTGTGGTCATTGACTGGGGTGGCATCAATCCACCATCAGCTACTTCCACAAAGGAGAGAAATTCCCTACTGTTATCTGGATGAGAAGGGACCCCACTGGTTTATATATTTGAGTTTAGTCCCTAGCCGGTGGAACTCTTTGGAAAGGACCAACAGGTGTTGGTGTTTATTCAAGGAGATGTGTCATTAGGTGTGGCTAGAGTTTTCATTTTAAGATGTAATAAAGTTGATATTTTCAAGGAAAAATATTGTATTTGGAATTTTTGTTTTTATTAATTTAATTATTTGTGAGTTTGTGCTGTCAAGGTGGTGTGTGTGTGTATGTGTGTGTGTGTGCCTGTGTGCAGAGATCAAATAACATCTCCCACAGTTTGCATTCTTGTTATACCACAGCCTGGGTATTGAACTGAGGTTGTCTATCTTAGCTGCAAGCATCTTGAACCATCTTGTTCACCCCTTGATCCTACCTCTTGAGTTTATGGATTAACTGCCTTGTTGGACATTTTCTGATACATAGGGATTCAGAAAATATGTAGGCAGGTAGTTTCATTTCAGAAAAAAGTAATTAGTAAGGCAAAGTAATTAAAACTTGACCTACTGCAGTGAATTCAGTGGACTACAATACTTAAAATAAATGGAGCCTGAGTTGAACTGTGGAGAAAATTAAGTAAAGCAAACCTTGAACTATGGATTTTTTTTTCCTGTACATATATCACTGAAAGAAATTTTTACCTGTGCTGGACTCTGTTGAAATATAAACTTGTTTAAAAGTAATGACCATGTAAGTAGAGACATTTTTGTTTTTCCATTATTTCAGCATAGACACACATCTAGTTTCTCTTAGAGAACATAGTTAAAGTTCAGGAGACAGCTTCATCTTATGGGCCTCAGAGAAAAGGGGATTATTGGAAAATGGAAAACCCTTCCAGCAAAGTATTCCAGTGATTATTTTTTTTTAACCATTTGGGAACAGATTGGGACTCTGTCATAAAGTAAATATGCATACCCAATAATAAATACAATATATAATTGTTTAGCTCTTCATTATAGATTTTGCCTGCAGCACTATCGTGTTAAAAACTTGAGGAATATATTCTGGCTGCTTCCATGTGAAATGTAAATCAGAGATTACATGTGATGGAGAGTGACAGAATACACATGAAGAAAAGCAGGTCCATGGTGATAGGTTAGAAGAACGAGGACTGGGACTGAGAATGAGTCTTAAGGAAACTAGGTTTTCTGAGGAGAATGGGTATTTTATTGTGGCAGTCTTCTGGGACATCGTCTGCAGAATCCAATCCAGGCTGAATGCAGATGAGAAAAGCCCATGCAATCAGACTCAGATAAACCTGTTCACAACTTAGTGAGTTTTTTCAGTAGGAAGATGAACTTTGCTAAGTCACGTAGCCTCTCTCAGCCTCAGTTTCCTCATCTGAATGATGAGAAATGTAAATGAAAATGTTAGAGTAGGTGGCATAGGCAATCCTTTCTAGCCTTAAAGCTATTAAGGTTAGAAAACCTCTTATTTAATCTCTGTTTGTCTCATGGGTATATCCTCTATAATTATGGAACAGAGCATGCTTACAATGTCTACCCTCAGAGTCCAGGTATCGAACATTAGAACCCAGAAACTGGAACCTCAGAAAAGCATAGGCCTCAGGTTGTCAGGCGAGAGACAAGGCTGTCACAGCAATGATGAAAATAAGGTAGTCTTCAGAGTTCAGCAAGTTTAGGCCCTGAGGATGAGCTGAGCATTCTTGGCTATTACACTGATTTGCCACAGCATATTGCTTTAAGCAATATTACTTTGTTAAGATACAATTATGGAAGTCGTAAGTAAACAAAAACTCAAAGAAACAAACAAATCAATGAAATTGAGCTAAAAGTCAAGATGTTAGTGAGATGCAGGCCTTCTTTAAATCTCCAGGGGAAATTTTTTTCTTCCATCCTTTTCAGCCTTTAAACCCTGTGAACAACCATCAACTCAGTATCCTTCTCATATATCTTCAGAGACAACCCATGTTGCATCCCTCTGAGAATTCTTTTGTGATTATCATTCTATCTTCTACCTTTAAAGACACTGAGGATTCACAGAGCCCAACTTAAATAAATAATTCAGAAAAACATTGTCAACTTAGCCACCTGATTCACAACATTGGTTTCATGGATAACTTTAATTCACACAGTCCTGTAACCACATAGTCACACGTTCTAGGATTCAGGGCATGGATAAGCTGGCCATCCTATGGTAGAAGTTTGGATAAATAGAGAGGAAAATGGATATCTTACTGACGTCTGCAGCCTTATTGTGTTCACGGTTACACTCCAAATCAGGCAGTTATTTGGTATTAGCTAATTCTTTAAAATTTAATAACTAAAAATAAGGTTAGTAGTCATCCTGCATAATTATAATAAGGATTAAAATAATTCAAATGCATTTCTTCTGATTTATTTCTCTGTGACAGTTAATTTATTATAAACAATGGTATTTTTTTCTGATTTTGTTATTTATTTTGCTAATTTGTTTTAGTTAATTAAGAATAATGCTGGCAAAATATGCTTCAGGTCCTGATAATTTATAATTTCTAATGACGTCATATGTAAGTTTCATTTCTATGTATAAGGAAAATAACAAACTTTTTTTTCCATTATCATTATGAGGAACAATATCCACCTCAAGCATATGATCTATTACAGCTTTCAAAGATTAAAAAAATATTGTTTATTGGTTCAAGTAATATCAAATTGAAATTTCATCTGCTAAGCTTTGCTAAGACTGAAGTGAATCAGAGGTGAGAAAAAATTCTGTGCATTATGAATCTACCTTTTCACTCAATGTGTGAGCTAACACCTATGGCTGGCACTGGTCTAGATCTGGGAAAGGAAGCTCCACGTCTATACTATATAGAACACTAGTCTGGGAGATACAAGGCCTTCTGTCATATGTTCATATCTCTCTTATGATAGCAAGCATCACTATATACCATGTAACAGGATGGACAAATCAACATTGCACTTTTCTAACTCATACTCAGAGCCTCCGTGATGCCATTTCAATATGAACTATTCTTTTTCACTCTATTAGTCAATTCATTTGTTCTTTAACTTAGTCAAAGCATAAAGCTGGTTTTCTTCATGCCTTTATTAAAATAGCCAAATTGGCTATAATCATTGCACATACCTGCACAGGTGTCCCAAGCTGCAGTCTTACAATACCCTGTTGTGGCATCCAAGTTATAATCAGCCTTTCAAAAGAAGGCAGAACAATGCTGGCCCAAAGTCTATTCTAGGACATATGCTAGGTGGGAAGAGAGGCCAACCTGACCTGTCTGGAAGCTCTTTGCCTGAAGCTACCTGTGTTTGGAATCTTCTGTGAATCGTTTCTGTGACATGTTAATTCTTTCAAGAGTGTTTAAAGATAGCAAAAAACAGGTAGAAACCAATTCTAAAATCAGGTTTTAGTGGGTATTAGAAACCTTTACATGTTCTTTCT
The DNA here is from genome assembly GCA_033318265.1 of Phyllotis vaccarum. Lineage (NCBI taxonomy): Eukaryota > Metazoa > Chordata > Mammalia > Rodentia > Cricetidae > Phyllotis > Phyllotis vaccarum. Next base: position 57,509,563 of record JARWLC010000008.1, read on the forward strand.
TCCAGTAGTACAAATGTTTTCTTATATGTATGCCTTGGGCATGACTATTGACTCACTGAAGCCTGTGGTACTTTCATACCTACTTGCTGTGATTCAATTCATATATTTATTTTTCTGTTCTTATCTGCATCCATATGTATCCTTATGCATGATCTGGAATCCTGACCCTGTGTGGCAAGACAAAGCCATATCACAGTCAAACTCAGCTTCTCAAGCTGAGTTCCTTGTTCACAAGCCTTTGAGGTCACATTGATCTGAGTGTGTCAGCCATGCACCACTGTTGAGGAAATCAAAAGCTGTGCTATCTATCCATTATTTTCACCCACCCCTTAGCTTTATCTATCAATGACAAGGTAAAGCTCTGACTTTGCCTGTTCTCTCCATTTTCTTGACAATATCCAGAGCAGTAAGAGCTAACAAAACCAGATACAGATAGGCAGCTATTGATGTATGACGATACTTTTGCGTCTTAGAGTATAATATAACCTATACAACAATCCTTTTGTCTTATTCCCACAAATTTGTATTAAAATGTTCTCAAATTGATATACTGCTGGAAACGAGGTAGAAAATAGAAGTTGAGAAGAAATATTTATCTGTGCACCCCCAAAAAGAAAACAAACAAAAAAAAAATTCACAATTAAAACTATGCAATACTGTTACCACAAATATCTAGATGAGTGCACTCATATACCTGTTTCCTCCTTCAAGCTTCTTCTAAGCTTATTTGTAACAGTGCAACTGGGAGAGATGCAGTCAAGCCAGGTCAAACCTTCTCTCCATGTGCATCAGTTTTCTCTAAATAATGTTTTTTTTTTTTTTTTTTTTTTTTTTTTTTTTTTTTTTTTTTTTTTTTTTTGTTCAGTTTTATTGTTTTATCTGATACAACTAATCACAGGATATTCCAAACCAGATTTTAGCCTCCTACTGGGAGACTTGGAGTAGATTTCAATTTTAAGTTCAGCTCATTGCTTTCTGCGCCACTAATACCAATTTGTCTTTCTTTCTTTCTCTCTTTCCTCTTTTCTTGCTGAACAATGAGGGGAATGGTTAGAGCTTTAACAGCCAAGACGTAAATAAGAAAAACAGCTTAAAAGAACACTGTGTGGCTGTTAAATGGCCAGCTCCTTTCAGGTCCTGCATAAGGATTAAGAACTAAATGAATCTTTTCACATATTGTTACTTAGACACAAGGCAGAGAATCATCTGCATTCTTTCCCTTTGAACTAAAACTACAATCTGGGAAGCCCCCCCCCCCATCCCTGACTCAATTAAAGATCCTGTTACTGGAGTTATTTTAAATGGGTGTGTACAAAGCACTTGGGGGCAGATCGTAGGATATAATCCTTAGCTGACAGAGGGGACCATACTAGAGTCCCCCAGGAGCTCACCCATCTTGATTTTTATAAGACACCTGAGAGCTGAACTGAACAAACCAATTTGAATGAGATAAGAAAAGCCAAGCTTTCTCCACCCTTCCCCCAAATCCTCCCCCTCCTCCCTTAGTGCTCAGGCAATTTGACATGGATGGTAGATTAACACACCCACACAATGCACACAGGGATAGCATCCCCTTTATTGATACAGAGTTCACCGAATCAGCTGCTGCACAGTAGGCAAAAACCAGCCCAGAAGAGCAGAACTGGCCCCTTTTCTCTTTACTTTAGAGCTCAGCCGGAACTCTGGGAGATGAAAGTTTCATAGTTTTAAAAATATTCTCAGGACTCAAAGATTGAGATTGGTTAATTCTTACTTATTTCACTTTGCTTTAGTTAAAGTCTCTCTCTCTCTCTCTCTCTCTCTCTCTCTCTCTCTCTCTCTCTCTCTCTCTCTCTCTCTCTGTCTCTCCTTCTTGTTAATAAACTTCTTAGTATCTTGTATGCTCATTGTTTCTTTTTGTTTTTTTCTAGATCCAAATTGTGGTATTCATCAGAGGTGTTTGTGAACAGAAGAAGGCGGCTTTAAGAGAACAGGATTCACTCACATTCAAATATAAAAGCAGAAATATTCGGGGCTTTCTACTTTCCATGTAATTTCTTCGCATTATTTCAAATCTTTACTGCCCTTATATCTTCATTCTTTATAAAGAACTGCACAGAGAGAAGTTAATCTCAAGAGACATTCTCTTTCTGAACCATGTTTTCTGGAGGAAGGGCAGAGTCTCTGTATTTCTAGTATATGGCAAACATGAATGGCTGAAGCGTACACATGATCTAGCAAAGTTTTCTTATTCATTGTTTTAACCTTTCATAAGAACAGTGGATCTAGAAAACAATACAGGCCTGAGATACAGCTTTGCTTTGGAGCATTTTCCCAGATGCACAGCCATTCCCATGCACAGAAGATGAAGAAAATAGTTACTTAGAGTCAACTTATGGTTTCTTACCACACATGTCAGGTTTTTCCTAAAGTTTCCATACTCTAACAGAGAGCAAATCCAGCCATCCATTGTAAGACAGACTCAGTCTCCAGGCAGCAACCCTTATTTCCAGCACATTGCATCTCTAGTTCCATGTCAAAAATAAATCAATACCCCAAAAGCACATATTGGGATTGGATTGCAGGATGTGGAGCAAAATAAATACATAAATAGATAAATAAAATTTAAAAAAAAATCAAGATATTCTGTCTTATTTATTATATAACACATTTGATTTCTATTTTGCTAAGTTTAAGCAGTGTTTTGAACTGGTGGTGTTTAGGTTTATGCTGAATGGTATTTAATTTGCTTACATTTCTCAGTAATAGGTCTCTATGTTACTCTTCAACTTTTCTGTAAAATTAGAAGATATCTGTGACTCTTTGAGACAAAGGACATAGTGTGGCTGAGCAACAATAAAATCATATGAAGTTGCCAGTACTATAAGTTGTGAAAACATCTCATACTTATTTGATTTCATTTATGTTAGGGAGAAAATGTTAAAAATAGCTGATACCTAGGAGCTATCTTTGGAAGAAGCAGAGGTTCCAGTAAGGGTATTGGTGTATTTGCTGTTTCTAAAACCCAGATTTCATGAAGGCAGGGATTTCCTCAGGAATTCAGAAACAATTTTTCACACATGACAAAATTCAAATCCAGCGACACAACTGATAATCTGGAACCAATACACATACTAAAGTCACATAAGTTTTTTCCAAACATCATTCAAAGTGACCATAAAAATCTTCCCAGTCTTTGGTGTGTGATTGTGTGGAGTGGCTTCACCCATCTGCTTATGGAACTATTTTGTTCTGCCCATCTGCATTCACTCATGCTATTGGAGCAGACTTTGCAACTTTCCCAACCCCTGTGCTATCTCTTCCTCCCATTTGTTAACATCTTAGAAGAATGTTTACTTTACCAGGAAACTATGTTTTATAGAAGGCATGTAAAACTATTTTTTACATTGCTCATATATTTAGAAAATATCTTAGTAGAAATAATTATTCAGCATCTCATGGTTTTATAATCAATTATAAGTAACTATGGAGATAGGGAAATGATGTGGGAATGCCTTTCTGTATGCTGTGAATATCAATCTTTAAATAAAGGAGCTGTTTTGGGCCATGACAGGCACCATAGAAGAAGTAGGAGGAGAAATCAGAGCATAGGTAGGAGGAGCAGGGCGGAGTCAGGCAGACAGAGCTGAAGCCCAAGGAGCAAGATGTAAGGAACACAGGTGAGCCACGGGCCACGTGGCAGACATATTAAGAGAAATGGGTTGATTTAAGATGTAAGAGCAAGCTAGCGATGTGCCTGAGCCATAGGCCAAACAGCATAAAGTTAATATAAGCGTCTGAGTCATTTCTGGGGGCCTGAAATCCTGCTAAGGGATTTGGTGTGGCAGGTCTGTGGGTCTGAGCCTCTGGCCGCCCGGGACCAAGAAGCCGCACTACTATAGGGAAAAGTAAAAAAAAAAAAAAAAAAAAGTCATTATTCCAAAATACATTCCTAACTGCATATTTGGTTTCAATTGCTTCATGGCAAAACAGTAAAATTTAGTCAACATAAAGAAGTATCGTTAATCATCAAGGCTTTGTAAATAAATGATCAATAAGGAATTAAGCCTATCTGTGCCCCATTTACCAATAACTCTTAATGTGTGTTCCAGCTACTTATGTATACACAAATAGGGTTTTGTCAAATAGTCATATTTCTTTTAAGCAATTATTCTGAAAATCAACATGATTCAAAAATGAGACAGAATTTTCTAGAAAGCATTATCATTTATTTCCATGTATAAATGAATTACAGTAGTTTTCATTACTTATGGTTTATAACATCAGTTTCTTTGCATACTACTGTTTATATAATATACCAATGTGCTCTGAAGAGTGTCTTGACCAAATCAAATTTGTTTTATCTTATTCCCTCCTCCACTTTGTTTACTCTTTAGATCTGGTGGGAAACGTGTGTAGCTTTTGTAGCTTTCAAAGTTTTTGTAAGATTCATTTGTTTTATCTTATGTGCACGAGTGTTTGGCCTGCATGTTTGTAAGTGTGTCATGTTCATACTTGGTACCTATGAATGTAACATGGCAACAGATCTACTGTAACTGGAGTTAAGGTTGGTTGCGAGCCACAATGTGGGGGCTGGGAATCGAATCCAGGTTCTCTGTTCTTAAGCACTGGACCATCTCTCCACTCCCAATATTCCCCCATATTTGAAATCCTGTTGGGAGCCGCTGGCCCCAGCTCCTCAAGGTGGCGCCAATATCCGGTGCTGGCCAACCCACCTGAGTCAGTAAAGAGCGCATGCGTTTGGTACTCTCGCGAGACTGGTCTCTCCGCCTCTCCCGTGGCATCATGTGGGATAATGAGCTGCAGCCTATAGAAAGGTGACATGTCCAAGGCAGAGGCCTTTGGTCTATATAAAAGTTGGGCTTTCCTACCTCGTGGTCTCTCCATTTTCGTAAGCTAGTGCTCTCCCTCATGGAGCATTAAAGCATTGCTGCAGAAGGATCCTACGTGTGTCGTGCCTTTTCTTGCGGGCGAGAAGTGGGCGCGGGACAAAATCCCTGGCTTGGATTTTTTTTTTTTTTTAAATTTAATACCGTATAGCCAGAAGTTTTCTGACCCATTCAGGTCCACAGTCTGGAGAAGGAATCTTTCCCACCTCACCAGTGATCCTGCAGCTGCTTATAAAATAATTATTCAGAGTCTTATTTTAATTACAAGCTGTTTGGTCTATGGCTCAGGCTTATTATTTGCTAACTCTTAGACTTTAAGTTAACCCATATTTCTTATTTATGTTTAGCCACGTGGCTTGGTGCCTTTTTGCTCAGTGTAGTATCTCATCCTGCTTCCTTTGCATCTCATTATCGTCTCTCCTTCTGTTCTTCAGTTTCTCAAAATTCTCCTAGTCACGTTGCCCCACTTCTATTTCCTGTCTAACTACTTGACTAATCAGTGTTTTATTGAACCAATATTTTCAATGATTAATATTTACAGTGTTCAAAAGCATAATTCCGCAGCAACACCCTGTACTGCAAAGTAGGATAGCACTCCTTACCAGCTGTGAACTCATCTTGTGAATACTAGCAAAGTAGAGTGGAGCACCATACATCTTAAAAGACCATATAGCCTTCAGAAAGGTTTCTTTCTGGGTAAATTGAGTTATATGAAAATATTTTAACTACCTTTAACAAACAAACAATAACAGAAAAGAAAAAAAGATGTGAAATTTCAGCTTGTTATGTGTTTTTCTCAATTTCTAGTTCCATTGATTTGGCCTCAGTGCATAGAATGAACTTCCCACCTTGGACAGTCAATCATTCCACAGGGGGAAAATACTGGAAACTGTAAATCAAAGATGATGTCTAGTTTATGAGATTTTTGCCTGAAGACACATTTTAATTCCCAAAATCCTCTTTGCTAAAGCACTCATTATGGAACCTGATTCCTCCTGCAAACTTAGTTAATACTCAGGATATCCTTCGCATACAGAACAGGACACATGCTGCTGAGACTGACATGTCTGTCCAGCAAGAACAGAGTGGAGGGGTATTTATTATGAGTGAGATGAGAAGCTGAGCAATATGTAATACCTATAAAAGATTAAGCTACGATGTCCATAATTTGAGCCTCCCTGAGTATCCTGTGTCTCAGACCAGCTCGTTCAGAACTGTGGTTGAAAGAGTTTCTTTTCTAGTCTCTCCAGTTTTGAAATAACTGGAAGACGTTTTCATTCTTCTTCTCAGGTTCCTTGAAGTCAGTGTTTGTTTAATTCATATTTTTGAAGTGTTCTGCTTGTTTTCACTTGAAAGTCAATGCTCTGGTCTTCGGCTCCTGTCTCCGCACGTTTGAGTTGATGATTTCACTCTTTCTTCCTTGAAATCCCTAGCCAAGCTACTAGGCATGCTTTGTTTCTTCATGATCTGGAAGCAACTCCCAGAACACTAAACCTACACCTCCTAGTTAAAAGACTTCCTTAAGAGTTAAGGTAGATCAAGATATTTTCAGCATAAGTGAGGCACTAGGTTTAATCTCTTGTGCTAAACAAAATAGTCTCTCTTCCTTCTTTATTCCAAGCTCTACATATTGACGTAACCAGATTTTTTTTACCCTTATACCACTGTAAGCTGCAACAGAAACACACACACACACATACACGCACACAGCACCCAAAGAACCTAAACAAACAACTTTTTGATCTACTGATTTTAAACAAAATATTTTCCAATGAGTTATTTACTAATGGACGAATATGAGAACTCTCAAGAATTTCTTGCAATAAATTGTGACAGGTCATATTATTCTGATTCTTGCACATGTTTTATTTTTGTTTATTTTAGTGAACCCATGAAGGCAATAGATTTTTGATTCCACATATCCTTTCTCAGCATACTTCATTTTCTTCCTTGGGGAGTCAGTGAATGCTGCCTCCTCATTGGTGTTTTTCCCTTTATCCTTTTATGATATGTCTATGAGATGTAAGACTTTTCTCTATGGGCATACCATACTAAACATGCCTGACCGTGTCAACCTGAATCCTTGGCTACATGAGCTTTAATATATTGAAGGGCTCATCCCATGTGTTTCAGGAAAAAAGCTCTAAAATTTTCACCAGAAGCTACTAAAACATTAACCCCTCTAAGTTTCAAGCAATAGGAAAAATGTAAAATCTGGAGTGTTAGAACAAGGGACTGAGAAATGTCATCTTCTGGCTAGACACAGCCATTGAAATTATGAACTCACAGCAGCCATGGATGCCTCCACTGAATCTGCACAAAAATGGGTCTGTAGATTATAGTGGATTTATGATGTTACATTGTAAATAATTGTCCCACCTACAAGTTTAATAAAAAGCACTGATTGGCCAAAGGCAAACAGGAAGTGTGGGCGGGGCTACCAGACTAAGAAAACTCTGGGAACAGGAAGAACCGGGCAAAAATGCCACAGAAAAGCCAGAAGATGCAGAGAACATTTATGGTGCTCTGAGGAAAGGTACTGAGCTGCATGGCTGAACAGGATAAGAATCATGGGTTAGTTTAAGGGTAAAGAGTTAGCAAGTTATATGCCTGGGCCTTAGGCCAATCAGCATAAAATTAATGTAAGCATCTCTTTTTCTGTGGGACTGTAGGAATGTGGGACTGAGTGTCTGTGGGTCTGTGGATCCAAACCACGGGGCTAGGCCCAAAAGTCTGGGTCAGAAACCTCATATACAGTAGATAGTCAAGAATAGATGGAGGAGGGAGTGAGGGGCTCTGCTCCTTGCTGATGAACTATTTGCTACTGATAGATTCAAAGGGAGGGAGTGGTTGCTTTCAGTTAGGTATTCACAGGTAACCCTACCAAGCTCGTATATGTCCAATCCAGTGCTCACACAAATGGTCCTAGTTAAACTAAATGGATCACAAAATAAAACTCAAAGTCATGAGTGTGGGGATGGTACCAGTAGAGAAGAGGTGAACTGATAGGGTTGGGAGGGAGATGAGAGAAAGTATGAGGGATAGTCATCAGAATGCATTGTGTACAAGTATGAAATTGTCAAAGAGCTGAGCTAATCAATACAAAAGCAATTTCTAACAACAAGAAAAAGTGATGTGATACTTGCTTGGCATACTTTTCAGTGATAAAATGAAAAACCTAAAGTCAAGAGTTGGGTGATATATGGTTCTGGAAGACTTTGTTTTTATTTCTTAATGGACCTAATTGTTTCTTATTTCCACTGTACTGGAGGGAAAGGGTTTCAGAGTTATAACTTTTCAGTTCTCTTCTTTTCACTTCCGTGGTGTACTGTCAGGTTGTACATGCATCCATGCTCTATCCATATCATTATTTTTTTTCTCTATTCACATAAAAACTTGTTTATTTGCTGTTACTACTAAGAAATAACTGTCATACATGTCATACTGTTAGCCATACATGTATATCGTATGTTGTATATATGTTATAACTATGAAGCAAATCAAAATTAGTCTTGCGAATTGCAAGAATTAACATAGGGGAGTCAAGAAAGGAACACAAAGAGAATTTGGCCAAAATCGATAACCTGTACCTAGTTACATAGTGCCTACAACCTGTCAGTGAAGATGCTGCTGCTTTGAGGGGCCTTCTTCTGAAGATGCCTACACTTGAAACCAATGGAAGTCAAAGCATCCTAATAAAATGCTGTAATCCAATGAGCCATTGTGTATTCTGATAATTTGATATCACACTGGTGACATTTTTCTATAAACTGCCTGATTTTTGAACAGAATTCAAACTAACCACCTATAAGAGTATACATTCTATCTACATTAACCACTCACTCATTTGATGACGACATTTAAAGCTTTTTATCATTTAGGCATCTGGCTTTAAAGTGAAGTTTTTTTTTTTTTTCACATGATAATGTTAGTTCATGTACTTAGTAAGTACCTGCTCACAATCACTTTATGGAAAACACTGTTCCAAGCAACATACTTATAGTGGTCACAGTAGCCAAAAGTCTGGGCATTCATAGGACAAGATTTTTGTGTGAGTATGATCATGCCTCAATTAGTTTTGTTGCACCAAGAATCAAACCTAACCTGGTGTATACCAAACAAATTATTGCTATTGAGTTATAGCCCAAGTTCCAGATATTTTTTAATAAAGAAAATCTGGTGTAAATGGGCACGAAGTCTTCTGTCCCAGCTGCCCAGTCCCAAGTAAACACACAGAAGTTTTTATTATTTACAAAATGCTCAGCCAGTAGCTCTGGCTTATTATTAACTAGCTCTTAATCTATGTATTGCCATGTGGCCATGGCTTTCCTAGTTCTCTGGCATCTGGCTTCTTGGGCAGCTCACACTCATCATCCCAATCCTCTATTTGGTTTTACTGCATAACCTTATCCTACCTGGCTATTTGTCAGTCAGATTTTTATTAAACCAATCAGAGCAAATTAGCACAGTATACAGAAATATTTCTCAGCAATCGGGAGACCTGGCTCCGTGGTGAAGGGCACTGATTTCTCTTCCAGAGATTATAGGTTCCATTCCTAACACTCATATCACAACCACCAATGACTCCCATTTCAGCAAATCTGACATCCCTTGCTGGCTCCCATGGACACCATGCACACACATGGAACAGAGACACAAGTTCAGTCGAAACACCCAGACACATACAATATAATAACATTTAAATTAAAAAAAAAAGAAAAAGAATTCCAAGTTAAATACAGTGGCTTCGAGAGACTGAGACAGAAGAGCTGATGTTTAATGTCACCCCAGCTTTATAGTGAGAACTTGTCCTGAAAAACAAAACAAACTAAAAAGAATTTCAAAATGTTCTGTCACAAAAGAAAAAAACCAACCCAAAATGAGAAAATACCTTAACTGCTAAACGTTCCAAAATACCCTATACTTTTCCGAGTTGAAACATTTTGTTATTTTCATATGTTCTTCCATACAAATATGTCACAATGAAGAGCTATGAGCCATCACCAGGGATAGCAGAAAATAATTTGAGGATATTTCAAGACAAATACCAAATGCAAGAGATATGCTTGCTACCCTCAAACATCTCCCTGTTTGTGGAACATGCATACAATTGGATATGTTGAGTACAATATGACAGTTACTAATAGAAATATTCTATAGTCTTAGTGGTCTCTTTATATACTTTTGCCACACATGAACATGCTGTTCAGTGATTATTCCCATGAGGATACTCCCATAGATATGTCAGGAACAAGTTATTCAAAGTCAATAGTATCATTTACACTGAATCTGATCATTTCTTACACTTTGTTGAATCTTTACTTTGGCTGATCCAAGTTTCTGGGTCATCCTCTAGTTGTTAGGTGCTGCTTACAATTAAATTATCTTCCTATTATTCCAATAATTACTTTTATCAAGAGTGTCATTTATGACCCCATACTTCAAACTCATTTACAATATCTTGCTTGCAGTATTTCAACGAGCCAGTGACCAGTTTCCATGGCTTCATAGTGCCATTCACATTCTTGACACTGCTGTCACAGTCCTCATTACTAAAAGGAGAGGAAATCACTGTATGATGAATTTATTAGTATTTTCTCTTCAAGGTTATTTTAGACATAATCATTCTACCTTGGGCTCTTTCTACACATCTAGTCTCACCTTTCATAATTTTGTTAGAAATCATTGTTTATTGCTGGGTCTAAATCTGTATTTCTGCATTTCCCTCTCATCAGAATAAATACCCTTCTCTCCTTCAGTCACTGATTTGATTATCTTGATTTTTTTTAAGACCCCACTTATAAATATTTCCCAGATAGTCTTATCTCTTTGTATTCTGGGCAAAACTCCAGTTACCAGTTTATACAATACTTTAAGATCACGTGTGTTGAAAATTTTACTGTACTGCACCATTTATGATCAACAAAGTGTTCCATGTCCTAATTAAAGTATAATGATCCTCTGAGGGTAGCTTTCATCTGTGTATACTCAGGGTTATAAAGAATAGATTGCTGACACAGGACATAATAGTTACTGCTTAGTATTATATTCAGGAAGAGTCTATACCTCTTGGGAGCAAAAAGCTATGACAGCATATATGACTCCAGCTATGCTGAAAAAGATAATCTGATTTTAAATGTGTATTTTTATGTAAATTATTTGTCAATAATGTCAATTAAATTGACTAGGTCTTGGGCCAACTAAGCATTCTCAAAATCTATTGATTTATCACAATAAATCCAAAACAGTTTTTTAGAATGATTGAGAACCTCAGCAATGCCAAAAATCAGATCTATGGTGTTTAGTACATATATTTATTAATGCCATCCATTTGACCATTAGAAACATCTTAAGATTCTTATTTGATTTATCTGCATCCTGTGGCCATAAAGAAGTTTAATATTGCAAAAAGTAATTTCCTTCATTCTTACATTACATCCTCAAAAAATTGATGCCCTCCCCCACCATTTTTCTTAGAGTATTCTTCCTGTAAATGTCTTCACACCTCTTTTCCTTCAAAATTTTCTGGAAATATCAGACTGTTAGAAGGCCAGGTTTGCTCTGGTCTTTCTTCATATACTCCAATAATTTATTAATTCTTGCCCTTAGTATGTCTAAATTGTTGCATGTATTTTTACTCCTGTTATTACATATAGAATGTAATCTATATTACATATGTTATATACATATATTTATGTATATATACACATTTATCTGCATATATGTATATATTCCTACTTTATCCTTCATGTGTTCATTGAAATATAGCCTTCAGGAGGACACTGGAATTTTGTTTGTTATGTACTGTATTTCACCATTTGGGTGGTGTGACCAGCAGCTAGTAAGTATTCTATCTAATACTTAGGTAAGCTAGGGAATGAATAATCCAGAATCTGCACTGAGATCTGTCTAGATCACTGTGTGGTGATGGGAAGCAGTGGAGACTATGTCATCAAAATGTCTCCTTCACTCCCTGATCCTTGCTACCTTTCCTGCACATTCTGCATCTATTTCTCATAAGTCATGTCTGTAACCATTCAATTCCTCTTTGGTGTGCTTGAAATGTGGTAAATTTCCCAGCAGACACAGACATCTGGAATAGCAGGATTTGAAAAGCAAAAATAAAGAGCCTTCTTAACCTTTGCAGAATGTCATTTTCCTAATGTCCAAGGTCTTTCTTTCCATAGCCAATATTGACTGACTTACCCAATGGAGGACGCACTTTATGGTTGATGCAGACAGTGATGCTATCTCATTCTTAATCTCCCTCATCTTGGGTACCCACTGTCACAAGAGCCCTTCCATCTAGCCTGCTCTTGTGTCCCTGTCTGTAGCACACCCTCAGATAGCTACTGATTTCATCAGTAAACATTTCAGAAACACAATAATTAAAAGTTTTCATCTACATGGACAAACTAAAATCAGTTTTTAGAATTTCAAACAGTGCTGTTGGTTTTCATACGAACATAGAAGTAAAAACTCCAGGAAATGCACTCAGAAGAAGTAGAGGAGAATGTCTTAACCCCAAATGTCTATTTTTAAGTTTCCTAACCTTACAAAACTGAAAAGTATTTCACGTTTGAGAAAATGTGTCTTGAAGAAATGGAGCGGGGTGAAAGCTCTGGATAGACTGCCTGTTCTTGTTTGAGAAATGGCCCAGCATGTTGCTGATCATGGCCATGTCATATTTGGAACAAAAGGGAAAAGCAGCGGGGCAAGGGCATTTTTGTCAGGAGCTTCTGACTGCAAAACTCACTTCTCCGTATCAATCATGGCATGCTGATAACTTGGAGGACCTTTGTACCAAGTAGTAATTAAGGGTGAAAAGCGAGAGCTGAAACAATGCCAGGGCTTGAACACAGTATCTGTGGGCGCCTTTGTGAATTGCAGATAAAGATGAGTTTCTCAATGTTTCCAGGAACCTAATACTATCATCAGTATAAGTTCTGGGAACTTAGTGTAACATCAACAAAGGAGAATGAGTACATTTTCAAAAGCAAGAAAAGCATGCCCTGTTCAAAATGACCAGATTTTAAAGAAGTGGTATTGAGGCATCTGAAGGTATAGAAACAATGATCTGCCTTTCCAAACATTTTAGCCTGATGTAACCATGTCCTGTACCGTTTACTGTGTTGCCGTGTACACTGTAATGTACATGTAAAATTCTGCCCTGGCTTGTAAACGCTCTTTCAGTTGTTGGCTGTGTGTGATTGTCTCATTTCCTCTATGCCATCATGAACTCAGCCACATTGCGTTCTCTTCGTGCCCTGCGCCTCTCGTCCATGGAAGGCTGAGCTGTGCATAGTGTGCAGTCGAAAACGCCTATTGAATGAACTTCTCGTCTGTGTTGATCCTATTAACCAGATAATTGCCTAATCTCCACTTGGCTTTGTGTTCTATAGACACAACCTAACAGGTGAAGTGAATAAAAGCCCTTTCCCCGCAAATGCTCTCATGAATAGGCTCTTTGGAGTGAGCTCGAATGTGATCGCGACCAAAACCGTGATAAAACTGGGAGAGAGGGCAGGAAGGAAGGGAGAGAGAAAGGGACAGCTTCAGAGAGGCACAGACAGTATTCAAGTTGTCAGAGAGTTGTGAAAAGTTAAGGGTTTGTGAGGTGAGAAGATCAGTCTTCTGACAGGTTGTTTGCAATCCAGGCTGTGAATTTAACAGATCCAGGTAGCCCGCATTTCATAGGGCATTTTGCTGTTGTTAAAAAGCCAAGAATATTCACTCAGACAAAGTTATATGAAGCAGTTACTTGCATGCATTTCATCCTAGCCCTTGATATATAAAAATATAAATAAATGACATATCATAATATTTTCATGTTGGGTAACTACAGAGAATATTTTGGCAAGGGTGCTTAATCTAAAATGTTCAATTTTAATCAGTTTGAACTATGGTCTGTCTTTCTGTGAACTGAAAGCCACCAATCAATTTTCCTTTATCTTTTTTTCTGTTGTTCTCACCCAAGGCGATGCCTTTTGTAAAAGGGTATTTATTTTTAATGGATTTTTTAATGAATTTTTCAGTCAAGCTATTAATAATGCCATTAATTATAGGCAGCCTGTATTAAAGTGCACGCTGGCCTCTTAATCCTGACCCCCAGCTATTGGCTTGCAGCTAATCCAGCCTGGTGCTTGGCAGAGAAGGGCAGGCCTCAGCCAGCGGCTGCTAGGAAACAGGATGGGAAAGGCAGAACCAAGGGATAAGAGGGAGGAGGGAACGAATAGAATGTTCGTCTCTTCTTTGCCAGAGGGCCTGAAGTTTAAAGCCAGATGATGTGAGTGAGTGGGGTGGGATAATCCCGCGGATGCCATGCAAGCACTTAGGAGAGACTTCCCACTGGAAGGGTTTTGCTCTGCCTTCAAGGCCTGGTGGGTTTGATAACCCCACAGGAACACTGCGCTCCTTTACCTGAGGCGGTTATGTGCGACTGCCTGAGCTTCAATCTGCTTAAATCGACCAGACAGAAGCCTAGCCACATAATAGATTCCAATCCCTTGCTTTCTCTCCTTCACCGCTCCAGCTTCCCAGTGTTAGGAAAAGTGTTTCATTACCATTTGCTTTCAAGTTACTTAAATGTTCCAGGATTTCACCCTGTGGTGAAAATGTTGTTGTGGGTTTGTGGGGACCAATGTAATGTATGTTTTTAAATTGGCAGGTAGCTCAAGTAAACTATCCGGTTTCAGTGGGTAATGAGCAAGGTGGTAGGTATCTGGGTATTTTGATCACTGTGTTGACATAATAAGGTTCAGTAGAATGAAGGATGCTAACTCCATCTGAAGCTGATGGGGAAGAAAATTAGAATTCCTGGGTCCCCCTGCCTTCCGAAAGGGAGTTGTTAGAAGGGATCGAAGAGAAAAAAATTCTCTAATAACAAAGCCAGTCTAATCAAAATAAATAACAATCCTCACGTCACTAGTTGTGAAGGGCAAAGCTGTAGCTAGTTTCCAGTGTAATGATTTTGATGTAAACCAAGGTGAAACCTCACTTGTATTTGCACTCAAAATAAATCTGAGTTCAAGTCCTCAGAAAAACGATGAAATTTTCAGAAATAAATTTCATGTTGGATTGTGGTAAATGTATGTAGAATTGGAAAGTTTTCAGCGGTGTTTGTTTTAGAATTAATTAATTTGTCATTAATGCCCCCTTTCAGTTAGAAGCATCAGATTCTTGCCTGTCTAAGTGGATTTCTGCCTCTGAGACAGAACATAACAATCATGAGTGTGTTTACTAGGACAAACTGGGAAGGAACATTGTATTTCATTAAATTACTTCTTATCTATCTGATGTATATTGTATGTCTGGCATGGGTCTGAGGTTGTGTTCAATTTTATAGATACAGTGAGAAATAAAAGCAATATGGATGCTTCTTTACAAAGCCTGTTGTTCATCAAGGTGCTTTGGTGATGCTGATGTGTAGTCATGCTCTCCAAGCCAGTGGATCTCATCCTTTCTAATGCTGTGACATTTTAATACACGTTCCTCATATTGTGGTGACCCCAACAACATAGTTATTATTGCTGCTACTTCATAACTGTAATTTTGCTACTGTTATTAATTATAATATAAATATATGAGATTCAGGTGGTTTTGAGTGACCCTTGTGAAAAAGTCTTTAGACCTTCAGGTGGGTCAGAACCCAAAGGTTGAGAACCATCCATCCAAATAGTTTTTCTCTTTGATTATTTATATAGAAAGTGACAAATATTTAAGGGATGGTCCCTGTGCACAGCAAGGATCATCAGAAAAGCATATGGAGTCTAGTATCAAAGACATAAAATAAGAATTTCCTTTTTCTGTGTCTATGATTGTTATAAATCTTGAATATTTCTGCTAGGTTGATAAAGATGTGACTTCATAAATCTCTCATAGACTCTCTTGGATCATATCTATATGCTGTCATATGGAAATGTTTTACAGTAAATTAATTTACTGCCACTTGGAGCAATGTCTCATGTTCTAACTGTTGCATCTATTTCCAAAGTTTACCTTGACTGAAAATACAAAGAAATTCCATCATTTTCCTATTACCATTTCTTTCCATCCATGTCCCTTTAAACCCTTGGTAGCAGAGCTATGGGCAGAGTAGAAGAGATGTCCTTCAAAGGCTCCTGGTTCTGCTCTTCGATGGGAGAATAGGATTTAAGAAGCTGGCAGTTCTAGTTCTCACCACTGGACCATGTGTTTGCCCAGTGGCTCTCGATCTTGGTAACTAATTACTTTCTGCTCATGCAGTGTATGATGAAGCTGGAACTTAGGACTTTGACTGAGAGGAAAAGGCAATAGAAGTTGACAAAGTGAAATGGATATGCAGTGAGTGGTGTCATACTTTTAAATTAACTTTTTAAAAAGTTGGTTTGCATTCAGTTGTCATTCTTCCTTTGATTCTTTTGCTTCTTATTTTGACCTTAAGAAAACAAGCCAGCCTGGAAAGCATCAGCATGTTGCTTGAGTTCATTGAGGCTTTCTTCCTTCATCTTTAGGGTATGAATAAGAGTTTCACTTCTCAGAGTAGGGTATCCTGATGAATGTAAACTATTCCTTCAAGTATCTGGAGTGTGGAATCAGCTTATGCCTATAAGCTGTGTGTGGTTCCTGCTTCCTGATATTTCATGTATAAAAACATACCTTAATACTTGTTTCTTGAGATTGTCACCAAAAGAAAAGTTATGCTGATTCCTTGGATTTCCTCCTGTGCCTGCAACTGTATGTGTTTTGTTTTGCTGATGTCATTATTTATTAGCCATTTTATTTATGATATTAATCATCAATCTAGAACTTCATTCACCCAGTTAAGTAATGCAAATCTAAGCTGTATTTCCCCCTCCACATGCTGCACAACCTGCTGAGTTCTTCAGCAAACTCTCTCATGCTTCAAAACATTAGATTTAATGCTGCTTATTGCTTATCTGAATTCAGATTCACAATGAAAGCTTGCTAGGACACACTGTTCTAACAGACATTCTGTTACTTGCATGATGATTGGATAAGTAAGGGAAACTTAGCTTACACGGATGTAGTTGTAGGAGTCTCCCTTCAGAAAATATGGCTCTTCAGGCTTTTTTGTCAACTTAGTTTCCCCAAAGTGTTTCTGTATTCTATACTGATTTTGGAAAGAGTCTCACATTTGCTACGACAAATGAAACCAGGAAATATGTGGCATAATCTGCCTAGCTTGTTCAAATGTTCTAGTGGCTTTCTTACATATTTAAAGATTGTCTTTATTTTTACCCAGACTTTCCCTAGGAAGTGGGGCTTCTTGTTGCTCTCCTACAGGACACCTTAGAGTTGTCTTAAAGTTCAACATTCAATACAAATTTGCTATCAAGACAGGCCCATTCATAGCTCAGAAGATTAGTGGTTCACTTGAAGACTTGTAGGGAAGACCAAGACTGGGAAACACAGAGAAACAATTCTTTTCTGTAGCATTTATTTTGGGATAAATAGGAGATGCTGAAGCCAGTCTTTCTGAACACAGACACTATATTCAGTTAATTGGGCAACATGTCTCTCTGAATATTTATTTTATGTCTCAGTTCATTCTATGTCTTCAAAGATCTTCCTTTTAATTTTATCTCCAGCCTTCATAAGTTTTATATTTATGGGTTACATATAACATCCACTGCAAGTTCCAGGAATTTTATTTGAAAGGAACACTTTGTGAAGTGAGTGCCTCAGTCCTTAGGATTCTGGCTTAACTGATTGTGTCATTAACAATATCCACAGTTCTTCTCCTGTGTGGGAAGTATTGTAGTTACACATGCTGAGGACATGCTAGAGCAATGTATATTCTCTGTGATTATATTTGAGACATGCCCAGAGTGGGCTAAGGTATGGTCTTCTGAAACAAAACTGACATCAGCCTTTTGTTTTTCCTAATGAGTAAAAGTCACATCCCTTTTAGATATGTTATGGTAGACAATATCAGAAGAGGTCTTAAGATGCTTCCTTTTTAACATTTCAAATCCCCCTCCCTTCCACATATGTTCCAAAATAAAGAGAACAAAAAAATCCAGTGTCTAAATGAAGAGGAATCTGTGCCTATGGATCCCCATGTAAAAGGATAGAACCACTAACAGCCATGACTCATGCTCCCCATTTCCTCCTTCAGTTTGCCGGGTGATTTATATGATGGAATGAACTCACCCTTGTTTTCATATGCTGCCTCACCTCCAGTTTACAAAGGGCCTTTATTTTCATTACGTCAGACTATTCATGCTCTCATTTAATGCAATACTTTACAATGATAAAAATGATGTCTCTCTTCATGTTAGAATTAAAAAGTTGAGATTTAGAAAATTCAACTAAGGTCAACACACTGCTGTACCCAAATTGAAGGAATCAGTCCAAGTCACCATGCGATATTACTTTTGATCACACTACACTGCATTACAGTACATCATCATATTAAAGGGAACCAACCAGACTCCACAGTGGCAACAGACTTAAGACAGAAATTCCATCAACAAGTTGCATCATATGATGTACAGGTCTGTTTCAATGAAAAAATTATGTGATTCTAGTGTGCTTCGAAATATTTATTGTGTACTCTTAGAAATGTAAAGATTCTTAAAAAAGCCACCAGTCACATCATACCAGACTAAAGAGAGTTTATCTTCTAGGCCTCTAGATTTCATATTTTTAAGAAGAGGAAAAGACACAAAACATTAGCAGTGGAGGACAGAAAATGCACCGAAACAAAGCCAAACCTGTGAGCAAACAGCCTACTAAAATAAACATTTAAAAATTAGATAAATAAGTAAATGTAGGGATATCTTAGAAACCAAAAAAACAATTCCCAATAGATTTTCAAGAAGGCAGTATGGTGGCTCATGCCTTTAATCCCAACAGGAAATCTGAGATATAGGGATCTCTGTGAGCTCCAGGTCAGCTCCATATATAGAGAGAGTTATAGGACATCTAGGACTATATAGTGAGTGAAATCCTGTCAAGAAGGAGGAGTAGAAATGATTCTGAAGTAAAGAGGGTAGACTAATGTGTTCTTGGAGTAGTTACTGGACAGCTACATTCTCTAAGTTTCTTGAACACAAACTTACCATCTAGAAATCTGGGTGAAGCATTAAAGCTGTTATTAAAACACAGAGGAAGAGAATTGGACTTCATGGCAAAGCAACTACCATGTTACTATGTTCCCTTTGGTCAATCATTAATCTATCCCTCTCTTTCTCATCTTTTATTGATCATCAGGAAAAAAATACAAAATAGTAGATCATTATCTATATTAATAATTAAGTGGCAAATCTACACATATTTCTAATCATTGACCTATTTGATTGTTGTTCATATTCTTTCTCGTCCTTTTGTTCTGATCACTCCTAATGTCATGGCTTGAAATAAATGTAATCTGGCCTCTATACACTGCTATGAATATTCCACAAAACTTAAAAGCAGAACTTCCTATGGTCTAGCTACAGCACCCCAGGTATATAGCTTGTATATTAAATATCCTACTGTAGTTAGCTGAATATCCCTGTTTATCACCACACAATTCTCAATAGCCAAGTTAAGAAAATCCCCATAAGCACCCAGCAAAAGATATATTGGTAAAGAAAGCATGGCACTGTACACATTGGGAGGTTTATTCCACGGCAGGGAAATGGGTGAACCTGGAGATCATCGGGCTAAGCAAAATAAGCCAGGCTCATGAGATTACTGCTGTGTGTGCACTCTGGGCTAGGCATGTTTTAAAAGTGTAAGGAGAATTATCTGGGCTGTGAAAAGAACAAAGGAAACGTATGAAAAGCAATGGGGGAGACTGAGTATGATCCTACTTTACACGTGGAAGTGTCATAATGAAACTCCTTTGTTGATGATACATTAATAAAATTAAAGCACATAAACTAAAAACCCCTTCTAAGGTTTCTGGAAAGTGATATGATATTGTCCCCAACCTCACAACTTTCCTTTTCCTCGGGAAGTTTCATACGGTTCTTACATTTTTGTCTCGTGTCGCTGTATAGTTATCTCACTGTGACAGTGCTGGGTATGGATTCAGGGAAGGAGAGAATAAAAGAACAAAAGAGGCCCATCCATGCTTGAGAGTCTCTGTCTTCCCAGTGGGAATATGGTTTTATTTGTTCTTCACAAGAATGATGAATACTAATCAGACTAAATGCTAGATGCACATGGAAGTCAGTCCTGTGTACTATAAAATACTTTGGGT
Source organism: Phyllotis vaccarum (assembly GCA_033318265.1). NCBI lineage: Eukaryota > Metazoa > Chordata > Mammalia > Rodentia > Cricetidae > Phyllotis > Phyllotis vaccarum. The sequence continues at coordinate 57,529,645 of JARWLC010000008.1, forward strand.
TCTGAACAAAGTAACACGCTTTACAATTTCAGAAACGACGGATAAATCTTAGTAAAGAACAGGTTAAAAAAATTAAAGCAAAATAAACAGAGAGCCCCGGGGACTGTCTTTCTCTCTTGTTTCTCCATTTCTATGTTCTCTCTTAACTCTTTATAGCACCTACTCTTCCAACATTTCTCTAGGGAGACACACAGTCCCCAAGGTTATAGAAAAAGCAAGAACGACACTCAGTGAACATTCAGAGTAAACAAAGGCTGTGCTTGTGTACAGAATCCCTTTTATTGTCCCAATTTAAAACACTCTCTTCATATAGGCCTGGTGAGTAGCACAAACATCTCTCGGAATCTGAGACTTACAGAATCCTGGGAGTGAAGAGCATTTGACCTTTCTTCTTTCTACCTAAGCTTGTCCATTACATAGTCATGGCCTAACCATGTAATTTTGAGAGAGTTGATATAAAAGAACATAGATATGATGAAAGTGCTTTGTGGGTTTCTTTAAATCCATGCTAGTTTGGTTATCACATGTAGCTCTGCTTGTTATTAAGAATCCAAAATATCTTCTTGTAAGAAGCCTCAGTACATGCTGGGATGTATTGAGTTTATCTTGTAGTCACCTTCAAAGAACATAGTGATCAACAAAATCCTAACTTCGATGTTTGGGACGCTAGAGAGTAACAGTGAATGGCTTCTTCCCTTTTTGCATTATTTTCCTGCATTGCAGTAAGGTAATCCAGTGTAATATAAAAAGGCGTGGCTTTGTCCCAGTAAAACTTAGGCACCTGAAGCATAATTTTAGGTCTAGGCAAGAGCAAGTACAATTGTTTCATGTATGAATCATGAATCCTCTAAATTAATTTGTGACACTAATGGTACTATGGGTTTATAGTATAGAACTGGGATACTGAGTGGAGAAGTGTATCTCACATATTTTTGTTTCTCCTTGGCCTTTCCCTTAGGATGGTAATATTACCATAGAAGGAACGTATTGCAGTTTTGCTCTGTACAACTCAGAGAAGTGAAAATTTCTCCTTCTTATCCTCTTATTGGGAAGCAGATGGTGAGGAATCGGTGGTGAACTGACCTTATTCTCACAGCAATTTTAATGAGCCCTTGTTTTATTTTGGTGGGAGCTTGCAGTTGCTCCATTCAAGCAAGATGAACACCCCATTTTATGAAAATATCAAGTTGTAATAGTAACAGCTCACTTTTACTGAACTTACAGTATGTATCTTAGAAAAAGAGAGAAATCCAAGTTACAGAAAAATCCAAGTGAAATTAACAGTAATCTGTATTTTAAGCCTGTATTTAACACCGTGCAGAATTTTAAATCTGAATCACATTTCAAAGTTATCAAAAAAGTTATAAAGATTAGACATGGATTAACCAACAATGTGAGAAAGAGATTGGTCTGTTCTGAATAAAATTCTATTAATATACCTATCATTACAAGATGTGATTGTAGAGTGAGGAAGATTGTTATGGAAGGCTAATTGAATCCCCATGATGCCATAAAATGATTTCAATTGTTTGCTAGTTGTCAGTTCTTAAAGCCACTCTAAATGTCATTGATGTATTGAGTGATAAGTCCTCTCTACTTTCATTTGGGAAAATAAAATTTGCAGTGGCACATATGCCTGAATTTACTTGCAACTTGACCAAATACATGTTTCTATGATTACTTAAATTACTGTGGTCTAAACCTGTGAGTTACATTGGATGATTGCTGTGTTCTAACCTGTCTGTCACAAAGTATAATTGTTTCTGGTGCCATTGTAACCCCCAAGGACATTTATCAACTATGTTCATATCAGCATTATTCATAATAGCTGGAACCTGGAAACAACCTAGATGCCCCTAAACTGAAGACTGGATTTAAAAAATTGTGGTACATTTACACAATGGAGTACTTAGAAAAAAAAAATGACATCCTGAAAATTGCCAGCAAATGGATGGCTCTGGAGAGTATCATCCTGAGTGAGGTAACACAGACCCAGAAAGACAGATATGGCATATACTCACTCATAAGTGGATTTTAGACATAAAGCAAAGGATAACCAGGCTACAGTCCACAAACTCCAAGCAGCTAGGTAATAGGAGGAACTTAAGAGAGACGTCTAGGGATCTCCCTTGGAAGGGGAAATAGAGAAGATCTCCTAAATAAATTGGGATCATGTGAAGGAGCAAGCAAAGGGAGGTGGTGGGAAGAAATCGTGAGAGAATGGGATGGTTGAGTGGGAGGAGCAACATGGAGGGAGAACAAAGACTAGATATTTAATGGAGCTACTGTGGAATTATAGAGTTAGGTAGGAAAACATGCAAGAACCCACAAGATGTCCCCTGCTCAGACTCCAAGCAATAGTAGAGAGGGTGCTTAAACAGGACGTCCTCTATATAATCAATTGAATGACCACCCTACTTGTCATAATAGAACCTTCATCCAGCAACTGATGGAGCCTGAAGCAGAGATCCATAGCTAAACATTGGGTCAAGCTCCTAGCCCAGCTGAAGAGAGAGAGGAGAGAATATATGAGTAAAGGGATCAGGATCACGAGAAAGAGACACACAGAGATGGCTGAGCTGAGCTGTTGGGAGCTCACTGACTCTGAAATGACAGCTGAGGAAGCTTCACGGAAAAGAACTAAACCCTCCAAATGTAAATGACAATCAAAGGGCATGGGTAGTTTATGGAGCCTCTTGCAGTAGGACCAGAGTTTATTCCTGGTGCATGAACTGACATCTTAGAGCTTATTCCCTACAGAGGACCTTACTCAGCCTTGATACTGTGGGGAGGGACTTGGACCTACCTCATCTGGATATGCCAGATGGAACGGACTCACCTTGGGTTTCCTGGGGAATGGAAAGGGGGAGTGTCAGGGGGGGAAGCTGAGGGAGGACTGGGAGGAGGGAAGGGAGGGAAAGGAGTGATGGGTATGGGGAAAAATTTTAAATAAATAAATAAAATAGCATAGGCAAAAAAAAAAAGGAATTGTTTCCTGTACCATAAAACAAGTAACTAATATTGAATAAAAACCACGCATATGTTGTGCTAACAACTGCCAATGAGTATTTTGGAGGAAGCTCCCTCCGTTCTTATTACTCCTTCTTGCTTTCTTATGTTTTGTGTCATCTACAGCTTTGGAAATTTTATGAAATTTATGAAAAGAGAGGGTATTATGGTGTCAAGACTTTGAGAAAAGAAATTCAGTGTGAGTCTTCCTTCGTCCTTCAGCCAGTGTGAAGCCCAGGAGGAACTGCTCTGGATTAGACAACTAGGAAGCCCAGATAAAGGAAACATCTCTTTTGAACCAAATCCCTTCTTTTTTTATTTAAATTTTATTAACATATCCACCACTGTTCCCCCTCCCTCCTCTCTTTCCAGTCCTCCTACAGCTTCCTCCAATCCCTCCCCTTCATCCATTCCTCCCAGGGTGAGGCAATGCCTCATCTGGATACTGCAACCCAGTTGCGGTAGGACCAAGCCCCTCCCCCAACTCTAATTGCCATTATAGCACCTTCATCCAGCAACTGATGGAGGCAGATGCAAAGATCCATAGTTAAGCACCAGGTCCAGAGCACCTGGTCCAGCTGAAAAGAGAGAGGAGGGATTATATGAGCAAAGGGATCAAGATCATGATGGGAAACCCACAGAGACAGCTGATCTGATGATATGAAGTTATTAGGAGCTCCCTAACTCTAAAACGACAGCTGGGGAACCTACATGGGACTGAACTAAGTCCTCTGAATGTGGATGACAGTCAAATGGTGTGGGCAGTTTGTGGGGACGCTGGCAGTGGAACCAAAATTTATTCCTGGTGCATGAACCAGCATCTTGGAGCCCATTCCCTACAGAGGAACATCTTGCTCAGCTCTGTCCCTTCTTCCACTGACATATGTTACAGGAAAGCCCAGCCTCCACAGGCTAGGTAGTTACTGGTCATTTTTCTGCTTTGTACAGGGAGGCTAATCAATTAGTCCATTTAGTAAGAGCTCCCCATCCAGCCTTCCTCTGGAAAATAGGTGAGAAATTCTTATATTCCTCTCAATATGTTAATCAGATGACTGGTATCATAGTCCCTAACTGTGTAATACCAGTCCCCCTTGGCAGATATATTTTATTTGGATAATGATGTGAAATTTAAGATCTACGTTTCAATTGTGCAGAGCCATGGGCAGTTGTCAATTTTAGTGACAGACATAGACCTCGAGCTAAATTCCTGTGCACAAGCAAAATTCCAACAAGCATAGCACAATTCTGGTCCCTTAATAGAAATACATTCTCTCCCATTGAGGGGCAGTATTTTTAAACCATCCATCGCATCTCTCAGTACCAGCAAATCATTAATGCTCTCGAATATTTCCTTCAACCTGGGAACTGGTGACTTGCTCTATCAACTAGCCTGACAGGAAATCAGACATCTATAGTTGGATATTCTATTTTCTCTGGAGCAGAACCGTCTTTATCCCTCTGCAGTTTCTCTAACAATGTTGCTAGTTAATAGATCCAAACTTGACACAAAAGGGAAAAACCCTCAACAGCAGAATTTCTAAGACCTCAGGATCCACATACTGGGGAGAATTCCCAAAGCTGATCTTGCTGTGGGCAGTTACATTAAAGCAACAGCCAGCTAGTGAACTTTGTGGCCCAGGGCATCCATAATGTAATGTGCAGTCTTGCCCCTCAAGGTCACCAGTTCAAATCCAGTTGTGACTAATGGGGGCTGTTGAGCGTCTGTCTGGTTATTCTAGGTAAAACTATTCGTTAAGTTTGTGAAAACACAAAATAGATCCTAAAGCAAATGTACCAGAATGAACATCACCAGTAATCCCAGTCTATTAGCACTAGGATTTCACATTCAGTGAGCTTTAACTAGCTAAGCTAAGGATAGGATGTTTATAAAGCATATGTTTTCATACTAAACTGCTTTTCTGTGCTGCAGTCTAAAAATAAATACACTTAGGCTTTGTCTAAGCAGGGAGCAAGGGAATTCTGAAACAAAATCTCTACTTCCCTGCAGTGTAAAACTAGGGAGGCCAGTAGGAACTGGCTGTATTTTCCTGCTCCAGTGATAGACGCAGAGGAACTTCATCGTATTTCCAGGTAAAATCAGTGGTACTATCCTTTAGGAAAAGGATATGGGCTGGGGCATGACATACCACACATCCTGTCTTGATTTTATTTGCTCATTTGCCAGATGAGGGCTTTAGCAAAACATCTTCAAGGCCCCTACTCATTCTGTGAGTCTGGGATTCTAGTACTGAGCAATAGTAGTATCCAGACAACTTTACTTCCCTGATTGATAGGCATCACCGTCTTCCTGTGTGTATGTGTGTGTGTGGGGGTTCTCCTATATGAATTTCCATATATATGAAATCTTCATTTCTTTTCCAAGTTTTGTGTGCTCAGACTGAAGATAACTCTCCTGAACTGCAGAACTTGAACATAACAAGGGGGAGAATACTTATACCTCAGTAGTTTCAGAGAAAACAGATCATAAAAAACATGGTGAGTAAGTTCCCTGGGCACAGAACACATACAATAAGGAGTGGAGTCTGTATTAGTAATGAACTCTCTTTCCTCTGTCTCTTAAAGGATTGGTTATTTCCGATGTCCTCACTCAAGAATTGCCGAAATTGGACTTGTCTTTCCATCAGGTGTGATCATATAATCAGCAAATGTGAACTATCTGTATTCTAATCACCAAAATCTTACCTTTTTGAATGAAGTGGAGATCTGCATCTTACCTTAGTGGAGCAACTATAGAGTCTGATAAAGATGAAATAGTCTGCTTGAGCAAATCTTCAGTTTTGCTGGACTAAGGAAATTAACACAGTCATTTTGAATTCTCTTACGTAAGATTAATGGAGAGTGAACTTTGAGCAAATGCTTTACACCTCACATTCAGTTTATTTCTGGACTCAGGTTGTATGTCCACCTTTATATGCTCCTATACAGGTGTTTCATTATCTAAATACTAATTATGATTCCTTAATTGGCATTTCATAAATAAAAATTCCATGATTTTTTCCTTTGTTACTGAAGTTCTTGTGGTTACACTTACCAATCCAGAGGTTTCTTAAGTGTGATGTGGATAAATTCTGATTGTGAAGCCTGTTTCACGCAACCTAGGATGTTTGTGGTTGTTTCTAATTTTTACACTGTAGATGCCAATAACACATCCCCAGTTGTGACACTCACAATGTGTCTGGTTATTGTCATATGTCCCCTAAGGTGGCAAAGTCTGCCAATTGAAAAGTACAGATCTAGAGGCTTGTTGGCTTCTCCAAGCCCTCTGGGAGATTGACACCAAGGAAATGTAAATAAATAGCTCGCATTTGCCAGAGAACAAAGGGCCTTCAGTGTGTGTTGTTTACCCAACTTCCAAGTTACCTGCAGCCTCTCTGGTCCCAGGAAGCACATGTTAGGCTGCAGACAGATGTGTTTGGCTTTTGCAGTACCTCGAGATTTGGAAACAGGAACTAGAGGATTGAAGTTAGTTTTTATTTGACAGTTTGGAAATTCTGTGGCTATTGATCTTTGATGTCTTCCAGATGGAACATGCAATAACATACAGCCCAGTTGTTGATTAAAAAGAAAAGCACCATACTACAATTGCCAAGAAAACTCTGGAAAAAAACAATTAGTTGTAGTAGTAGGAACTGGGAACTCAGTAGAGCAGAGGAACAGAGTTGGGGCCTTTGAGGTTTAAACAGTCAGGCCAATGAAGCTTGTCTGTAAAACAACCAATGGCTGCTTTACTTTAAGAAAGCTACAACAGTAAATTCAGCTTTTCCAGAGATATATTTTTGCCACATACACTTTATTATGAGCATGTAAAGGTAACAGAGACATTATGTAAATATGCAAAATAAACTACTGTACCATAACAAACACTCATCTTGGGGAACAGAAACAAGGTGCCAAGTGACTGGGTCCCATGAGATCTGCATAAGTACAGAAATGTTTATACAGGACCAGAGAATGGTCTGCACTCAGTAGTCCCTGACTGGGATCAGCAACTATTTCTAACATAAATGTAACTGGTGTTGTCAAGGTTTGGCCCTGCCAACTCAATGTAAGTTGTTACATGTCCCATACAGAAATATGCTAGTGATATTTTTCATACTGCTTGTGTCTCATGGTCTGAAATAATGCCCTTGCAGTTGTCAAAACTGGTTTAGTTTTTTTTTAATGAATCAAACTTAGAAGTTATTGAGGAGTGGGATGTTTGGAAATGACTGTCTTTAGATGACCATACTCTGCCTGTACTAGTGATCTGGGGATAGCTGTGATAACAGAAACAAAAGATGAGTGAGATTCAGATATTTCCTATTTCTAGCCAAAAGGTCATTTCAAGCTTTGCTCCCCCATCATTTGCCAGTCACTAATTTCTTGTAACAATGTAAGATGTGTTCACTGAATCAGCAATGCAATGAGGCAGAAATCACTGGTTCCCGTAAGATGTTCTCTGAGTAAAAGCTCAGACGTTAAACTGTTTGATGAACTGTTTCTCAGTGGTACCCTCTTCTTGATCCTAATAAGAATCTAGTAATATTCACTTTCCCTACCTGCTTCCCTTTGGAAACACAAGCGGTGGTGTATGGAACTTCTGCTGTTTGAGAGTTAAAAGCAGCACAAGGTCCTTCTGGAATCAAAGACTGTCATCCATAAAGGGCATACAGGTCACCCCACCCCCCATATAAGACAGTAGGAGCTCTCTGCACAAAGAAAATGTGCATTTGTATTTTCAACCTCAAAAAAAATTTGCAGACAGATACATTTCCTTTGAAAATAAAGGAAAGAGAAGATATATCATAAACAACACAAAGAATTGCAACCTACTGTTCACCTTTCTCACTAGTTTTAACATGAATTGTCAAAGCAAATTGTATTTATATGTAAACAAGGCAAGATATTTTGTCTCACACTTTGTGCAAATGGGTATTGATATACACCATTCAGCAATGTCTTCTATTCCTGTGACAACCTGGGAAAAATTGTAGGCTCTTTCTGGGTGGTTTGTAAGATAGAGTTTGAAAGAATCTCGAATCAACATGGAAACAGTCCTCTGAACATCACTATGGGAGACTATATAAGTTGATAGGGGAATAAAGACATGCCCACTCTGGGTGTTACCATTCACTACTGCAGACAGGATGACTGAAGAGAGAACTTAGGAGCAGCATGCATTCTTTCCATGTAGTTTTCCTGACCAGTTGCTTCTCTCTTCTACTGACTTGACCTCCCTATCATGCTAGACAATTCCTTGAACTGTGAAACAAAATAAGCCACATCTTCCTTCAGCTCCTTTAGCAGGGTTTTTAATCACAGCAACTAGGCCAAGAAACTAAGGCAAGAGTGGTGATATATTAATAGCATGATGCCTTTAAGAAGCTTTTATCACTACTCTCGGTGTTAAATGATTAAGATTACCTACCCACAACCCTAGCTTTTTTTGTCCTTTAAACAAAAACATGAAGAGATACCATAGTATATAAAATAATGGCAAATTATCATCTGTGTTTATATCTTTAGATAACTTGGAGAGATTTCCAGCTGACAATTTTTGTGATTACCATCTTAATTCAAGGGACTTAGTATTCACTATAGATACTATTTGTGTAGATAAGAACAATTTAATGTACATACCGAGAAAAGTCGATTTTATGATTGGGCACATACTCTGAATCTCTTAGGAACTAGAACAAGATGTATGGGCTAAATGGGAAAAGAAAGTAGAGACACGAGAGATTTGCCCTTTAGTTTCTCTTTGAAAACACTTTCAGCTCCTTTTCAGCAATGAGGACATATCTCTGGTAATCTGTGTTTTATGAAAAGTTTTTAATCTTCAGAACCAAGGAATATAATTTCTCTACTCAACTTAGTAAACCAAGGAAAGAAGCTCATGCTTTTGGATTACACTACTCTTTTATTATTCTCTATAGAAAAATTAGTATATAGCTATTGTGACTGTGATGAGGTGGAATCTTTAATTAGCTTCAATTTACATGTCTCTGATGGCTAAGTATGTTGAAGTTTTTTTATCACCTATTAATTTCTACCAGCCTATCTGTCTATCTCTCTGTCTGTATTTCTTTCTTTCATCTATCTTTCTATCTGTCATCTATTTGCCTATCATCTACTGTCTCTTTAAGTAGGCATGAGTGAGTGTCTATGCTACAAAGCTAGATAAGGAGACCACACAAGGAGAAAAAGAAATGTGGAGGAAAGAGGTGAGGGAAAGAGGACCCATGATAAAAGCAGAAGGAGCGTTGCCAGGCGAGGGATGCAAAGATTTGAGACCATTTCAGGGTTGGGGAAGAAGAGGACAGTAGGAGAGTCAATAAACAAAGGTTTTTTGAAGATCATTTTCACTGAATTTTTTTGTCTTTACACCTATCTTATCTCCGTAGCATCCTTAGATAGCCATAGATTTCTATCACCCTGTGTTAGTTTGGCTTTAGCAAAGATAAAAATTAATATTTTGTATATTTGTTGCCTAGCTTCATTGGTTGGCACAATGTTTTCTTGGATGTGATTCATGCTTTATATTTTAATTTTATTTCTCCTTCAGTGAATGCTGAGTCCCTTTCTATTGTACATGAATACAATGGAATTCATTAATGTGTTGGGTATTTTTGAATTGAGATTGAATATTGTATATTAATAAGCTGTATCTAAATACATATATAAAAATTGCATGGATTCATTTTAATTCCTTTGTGTGTGTGTGTGTGTGTGTGTGTGTGTGTGTGTGTGTGTGTGTGTGTGTGTGTGTGAAATGCACATGTTTGAGTGGATATTCATGCAAGTATGTAAAATTGACACTGGATAATTTTTTGAGAAACACTCTCTAATTTATATATTGACGCAAGGTTTCTCACTTGAACCCAGAGCTCATACACCTGGCATGTCTAGTTATCCAGATTATTGTGGGGATCCTTTGTCTTTCTGCCTCTGGAAAGCTAGGATTATAGGTAGACCAAATGCTCACCCAGCCTCTATCTATACTGGCGCTCGTGATTTGAACTCTGGCCCTTACTTGAGCCTGCTAAATTATCCCCTCAATCCCCAATTCAATTTTGAATAGTTATTTGAATATAAAAAGCTATTAAAACAAAAATTCTAAAATAAATCCTTAATACATACATATACTATTTTGATATAAAATATATATTAGTTGAAATTTGAAAGAATCTCTGTAAAAGGAAGTTTCTTTTGTATATGTTAATATGCAGACTGAAAAGTTTCCTTCATTTTGTTTTGTGACTAAGTATACTTAGTGCACTCACTCCAACCCCAAATCTCTATGAAAACAAATGCATAATAAATAAAACAAAAGTCTTTACAAATTAAAAACAATTTTACTAACATGAAATAATAGACATACAGTGTCCATGTTACTAGGGGAAAATCTGATAATTTATACCTAAAAACTTGAAATACTAAATATTAATCGATTTCAGTCTGCCCTTTTTAGAGTAAATTGAGTCACACATTCTATGAAGCCAGACCCTGTAAGGGCCTAGAATAGGCCCCACAGAAAGAGGACAGCACTGACTTATCTCCTGCTCCCTAGGCACCGAGAACCAAATCATAAAAACAACAGGTGAGTAAAAACTTTACAGACAGCAGAAAATATATATATAATCATATATGTTTGCCTATCTGTAAATATGTGTAAAGATAATGTTTCCTGACCATAATTAACATTTATTAGCTATTTCCTTTATGACTATGTGATCACAAGCTACAGGTCTGGTCTAAACCAGAGACAGTACTTGGTAAAACATGATAGGACAGAGCTTGAGAAAGAATCTGCAAGTGTGCAAAGCCAGTCTCCCTTCAGAAGACCCCACACACTGGCAGGAAGAGCTGCCTGCCCGCAGCACATCCCTCACATGCTCATAGAAATGCAGAGAACAGCCCCATTGCTCTACAAGAAAAAGGAAATGACAGCAAGATTAAAAGCAGAGGGTGTGGATCATTACAGCCCCAGAAAAGCTTGGGTTTCTCCTAACAACTGCCCCTCCCCCCAGATCTAACAAATATCAGAAACCGATGGCACCTCTTCTGTTATTTGTTCATGGATGTAAAATTCTTCATTAAAGTTGAGGGATTAAATATAACGCTTTAGCTAATTAATTATAGTTTGATCGTTTTGACACCTCCAAATGATTCAGCCACATACCTTGAAGCTTCGTCAACTCAATTGCGTCTTTATGTTCGTTGCCTTTAACCAACAATGAAGACTAATGCTACTCTCTCTAGTTTTCAATCACCTCTACAGAAGTGCTCCCCTGGCAATGTGCAAGGACAGACCTAATTAATCCCTCATCTGCCCTCTGTGGTGTCTATACATCACACTGGCAGTTGAAACTGCTGCTTGTTTTAAGGCTATTGCTGGAATGAAAAGTTCATCTGTTTTTCAATAATTTTACCACAGGTGGTGATTTGTAATTAGAAAGAGCAGAATCCAAATTTTGGTGTGTGCGTCTGTGTGGGGGCATGTGCAAGTTTGCACACGTGCACGCATGGGCTTGCATGAGCTTCGTGATTTAACAAGGAGGGCTTATTGTAGAGAAGAGGAAAGGAAATGAAAGGCAGTAACACAGCAGGAGAAAAGCCAAGCAGCACAATGTGAAAAGAACAAATATTTTTGCTTTTGACTTTTGTGTTCTCTTTTTAAAAATTGATATGAAGTCACACATAGATTAGAGATCAAACACTAAAAGAAACTGGAAAGATTAAATAGTCAGAAAACTCTGACATCCTGGGAGTGAGGTACTTAGGCTGTATTAGTGGCCATAGAAAAGGAGAGTCTAGATGAGATTGTTTTGCGCAGAATCTTTGTCTCTGCTAAAAGTAGAGGAACCTGCATCCTCCTTTTCATCCTAGGTGGAGTGAAGTAGGTAGAAAGGCAGTTTGCTGTGCACTTCAGCTGACTTAACAATTTAGTCAGGAGAAAGATGGCTTCAAGATGAGCAGAGATATAGCCAAGGCAGCTCCCTACCAGGACCAGATGCAGCTGCAGTTACTATGTTTATGCCCTTGATGTTTACCTCCATCTTTCTCCTTGACCTTCTTGACTTAATTGCATCTTGCATTTTACTCTTAAAGGTACCATTGTTCTATGAAGTCTCCCCTGACATGGCCAACCTGCTCATCATCATCTACAGCCTATGTGTCTTAAGGGTTCTTTTCCTGTCTGCAAGGTACATATCACTTACAGTGTGAGCAGAAATGTCCTAACTCTTCATCTAGACTGCAGATCTCTGGAGGTCAAGGGCTTTCTCTTAATCTCAAAATCACTTTGTGAAGCCAATTTGATTTTATACATTCATCTGCACATCCAAAAATTACTGAATTGAACTTTATAAACACCAAAGTAATTTTTATAGAGATGCTGAAGCAGAAGTTTAAGTCACATGATAGAAGAGACATATTACTGTGGCAGAAGGCCAAAGTAAAATCATCTGGATGGATGTAGTGTTATTTGGACTATGTCACTTTTTAAAGAAGAGTGGCTTCTCTGTGTGTAGTTTACTTTGGCAAAGGTAAATGAAAGACACCTCTACTGTAGGTTCATTATACACCCCTCCTCTGTAATTATGATGACACATGTTGGAAGGGGGTATAGAGTAGACAGTGAGAAAGAATATGACTCAATGGTTTTTTCCAGTTTGTGTTAATGTGCACAAAACCAGTCTATTCTATGTTTCCTCACATGATGACGATACATGTAGTAACAAGTTTTTGACTTGTCTATTCTGGCCGTAGCCCGAAAGTTTGAGTCAGCCTGCAGCCCCACTGCTGCTTAACCCTAAATAACCACACAAAGATTTATATTAATTACATGCTATTTAGCTTATGGCTTAGGCTTATTGCTAGCTAGCACTTGTATCTTAACTTAACCTACCTTTATTAATCTGTCTTGCCATGGCTTACCTGTATTCTATTATATTCGCTTCTTGTGTGGCTGGATTGTATCTCACCAACTCTGCCCTCCTTCCTCTGTATCTGTGCTTGATTTTTTTCCCCCTGCTTTTAAGGCCAGAACAATTCTTTTACTGTCTAACGTTATTCACAGCATAAAAAAAAGATATTATACATCAGGTACACCTTGCCAGACATATATAAGATTTACATTAGAGATTGAGGATTCTTTCATATCAAGAAATTTCTCCATTTAAAGAACTGCCTACTTAATACTGCCTTTTTCTCTGTAAGGTCAAGCTTACAGAACAACATTAGAACTTATCAATATTCCATTTCTCATCTGTCATTATCCATCACTTTCTCCTGGTTAGTGTCAGAGATCAGATTATTCTAATGTAGTTGGGTTCGGCAATACATTGCCGCCCTTCAGTACAGGTGTATGGAATTTGAAAATACCAATATTGTCACATACTTAGTCCAGCATTTATGAAGAGTGTTTCCTATGTGCTACAATTTGAAAAGAAAAAGTCAGTACTTGGAATAGAAAATATAGTCACCTTTAAGTGTATATTTCCACACTTGTGTTTTATAGTTTAGATGTTGGCTTAGTCTTTTTGGTTTGGTGAATCAACTTACAAGATATTTTTTTAGTAATGATCAAATACAGTAAACTGATAAGATACACTTTATAATTTCAAACTGCCTACACTTATTCAAATGCTAATGTGCTTATATTTTGACCCTCTATATTTTTTTTACTATTTCCCTAAATGAACTTTCTCTTTAATTAGACTTTTGTTTAAACATTCTGAAGACATACATCTTAAACATTCCCATTTCTCCAATTTACATATCATTGTTTTCATGAGGGACACATTCCTCTCTTCCCTCATTAGCTGAAAATCTTACCTTAATCAGAAGAACTGTCATAGCTGATTGTGATACCTTTCACTTCATCTCAACCCTGTTATCCTGTGTACCCTATCATGAAGTGTGTGGCTCCCAGTGGCAGGGCCAAAAATAACTATTTGCTTCAAGACATCTCTGTATCCTTATATTTATCATCACCTTGTTCTGACAGCATCACTGTATATCCTAATGCTTTCCTTCATAAAAACACACACATTTCTCTCTTTCTCCTTTGTCTTTCCCAGTTGCTTCCACGGCACATTCAAAAAAAAAAAGCAACTTATTTACTCTTAAACAGCAAAGCTGGTAGGGTCAATCTGTGTCCCCAGTATGTAGTGGGGAGGAAGGAAATGCAGGTGCTGAAATCTCTGTTTACAAGGAGATCAAAGCCTAGTTCCTGAGTCATAGACCCAAAGTTTATAGAAAGATTGTGGTTTTGCAAAATTGAAGAACTACTTCAGATTTTGGCTTGTATGAGCTTGAAGGGATGCTATATATAATCTCTTCTAACTGACTCAAGAAATTAGAAAACGGAGATGGTCTAATAAGTAACTTGATTTTACATACCCTCAAACTGGATAAAGTGCCTAGTGACGTCATCATAACTTAATATCGATCATATTCCCAAAGTGTTTTATATAAATTATTTTTCTCCATTGTAGCACTGCAGAATATTCATTTTCTTCTTTCATTTTTTAAGATTAGTGAACTTTTTGTGTTGACTTGCTGACTCCCTAGAACAGTCTAAAGTGACCTTATAGGACTGGGGAAGGAGTAGAATAACGAGATGGCAATGGAATACATGGGACATGGCAGCAAAAGGCAGGAGTTTGGGGTGGGGGAGATGAGGACCATCAAGAAGGGGCAGATAAAATGGGGCAAGATAAATGGCTGATGAGTGGTTAGAATTAAATATATTTCTATTCATGTATGAAATGTCATAATCAAACCCATCATTCTTTACACAAACTTAAAAAAACTAATAAATACGTGAAATAATCAAAACTATTTTACCAATATAATCCAATGAGATTTCTCTTTTTATAGTATTTGAATACTTCTAATGAGCCATGGACAACCTCAGGTAGTGCCATCAGCCTGTATATATTTGTATGAATTAATCATGTATGATGACAAGAAATGTCTTCTCAACAAACCACTCAAACAAAATTCTTTCTGATTGTTGAGAAAGCCTCCCAGACCATAATGCACCTTTAAACTGATAAAATACACATCATAATCTGATATCCCTGTTGAGGAGCAGTATACGGTACCTGTGTTCTAAACACCATATATTTTCATTTGTGACTTTTGAGAGCTCAATTCCAAGTCCATGCGAGAAGATTAGTTCTTCTTTAACTCATTAATTTTTTCAATTTCAGCCAATATTTTTGGGCATTCCAGTATTTATCATGTCTACTCATGATTGCCTCCACAGTGGCCATAGAACGTTCTACTAGCCATCCACCATTTAAGGACTCCAAATTAGAGACATAACTCTTGAATATTGCTTATGAAAAAAACGTGTTTTAGAGATAATAGAATATCATAAACACACCGGTAGTAACAGGTTTCCGTCCTGGACTTTCAAGCCTAGCCTCAAGGTTTAGACCCGCAGACCCACATACCCACAAAGAAACACAGATACTTACAATAGTTTTAGGCTGATTGGCCTAAGGCCCAGGCATATAACTTGTTAACTTGTTAACTCTTTACCCTTAATCTAACCCATGACTCTTATCCTGTTTAGCCATACGGCTTGGTACCTTTTCTCAGAGCAACATAGTTGTCTTCTGCTTCTTTTGGCTCCTCTTTGGCATTCTGCTCTGTTCTTCCTGTTCTTTTTCTTAGTCTGGTAGCCCCACCCACACTTCCTGTCTGCCTTTGGCCAATCAGCACTTTTTATTAAACCAGTGGGTGGGACAAATATTTACAAAGGAACAACGTAATCCCCCTACACACACCTGGTATTTTTCTCTGGTCTCTGGAAGTTCAGCAATATATAAAGTCAAATGTTACCTAAACTGCACCCTGTGAATTATAGGAGAGGATCACATTCATGGTTTCTGCACAGCACACTGAGGAACACTTCCATCAATCACATGTTATTCCTAGCTGCTTCTGTTTGTATTATATGCCCTCAATCTAGATTTGGTAAATGAGAGGCAGATGGTGGGAGAGTTAGGGGGCCCAAGTCATGAAAGATGTCTTGTAATTCTACTTTGTCGTGAAGTTTAAGTGCTCCTTTCTTATGTTCATTCTACGTGGTGGACTCAAACTAGGATTCTGATGGTCCACAATGTGCCTGCCTCTTGCATTTCTGTCTCTTATTTTGGTATTTCTCTTACTGTCTGTACAGGCAGGATGGCACTGTAGAGAAGCCCTTGCCACTTTCAGAGTCTCCAAAGCTTGTATTTCTTTGGTCGAGAGGAAAACAATACCCTTTTCTAGTAAAAGTGCAGGGCCTCTTGTAATCAGTTCTTTCAATTGGTTTGGATTCATGGTGCTCCCCTTTAACAGGAGTTTTCCTGCTAGGGCAGAGGATTGGTTAGGAGCCAAGAATATCCTTTCCTTTCTCTCTCCTTACTCTAGTTCCATTGCTGATTTTAATTCACATTACCAGATCTAAACCGAGGAATATTTTCTCTTAACTTATTATAAATGAATGGCATGTTGGACTCTGTCAACCCCCCCCCCCCCAGTATGGTGGTCATGTAGAAGGATATATATATCTGATCTTAGCAAAAGATGCATAGGTTTCAAGCAACTCCTTGTCCCTTGGGTTAAAAAAAGTATAAGTGACTTTTATTATTTTGGGATGGAAGAGGAGACCATGTCTTCCAAGGAACATAAAGGACTGAAAAAACTTGTTATCTCTTCCGTAAAGAAAGAATTTCATACTAATATCACATATTCTTAGTGAACATTAACACTCATACATTTTAATAAGTTAGCATGTAAATCTCCAATTATTTATTATTGTTCTAGGAGTTATCATCTGATTTAATTTTTGTATGCTTAGTACACCGGTATATGCCTCATCTACCAAATGGCTAATGAAGATGTGAACTTTAGAAAAATGGGAATTTTATGTAAATGATCTTAAGATGAGCGACAGAAGACTGTTTGATCCTTTAAACCCCTAACTGATTATTTGGAGATAGTAAAATTTGTTATGTACCTATTTTTAAACCCAGGCTACTCTGGAGTTGATATCTTTGGAATAGGATATATATATATATATATCATGACACCCAGAGTATAATTTTTTTCTAAAAAATTGAAAAGACATGAGCAAAGAAAGCATATTATATACTCACAGTGTCTTTCATGGTCATTTTAAAGGAGGTCTGTCTTAACGAGAAAATTAGTAAATAAAAGCATAGTTAAAATTTCATCTTTCCTTTATAACTGCATTTTTTTTGTGTTGTTGAAAATTAAACACAGGACCTTCCATACGTAAAATCATATGTACTACTACTGAAATATAACTATAGTCCCATTGTTGTTTTTAATATATTAACTATATGGCTTCTTCCTACTATAATAATAACTGAATAAGCCATAAATTAAGCCATTCTCTAAGGAGTATATGCATCATTATGTTATCTCAGATTCCTTTGAACTTCCTAGAACTTGTTTATTATATCAGCGGTTCTGCTAACATTGAATAAAAAAAATTGTTGGAAAATATTTATTTCTTGATATGTTTGACATGATAAAGTTATTCAAATTCCTGAAGCAGTTCTTTGAAAACAAGACGCTGTATTCTTAGATCTGATTTGGCTCAGTGGGAGGCAATAGCTGTTATATCCCTTTTTCAAGCTGGGGTCATAGATGATTTGGGTGTGATAAGTATATGAGAAAACACTAGCTATATTTTCAAATATTCTTCAAATATTTTCATGCAGGGTGAGGCCATCCTCCAAACATCCCAAGACATTACTTAAGTGGGACCCATGTAATCTCTGACTATACTATCTTATATTTATAATTTTCCTTTTATGTCATAACACATTGCAGAAATGTAGATAATTAAGTAGAAAAACTATACATGTCCAGTGATTATGTTTTTATCTACCTTTCAACTCCTGCACTGGGAAATATGATGTTAAAAAACCAGGAGAATCTGTAAGCATCTAGGTGTGACTTCTCTTCCAAGTTTTGGAATCTGTCCCAACTATGAAATTAAACAGAAATTTGATAGTTCTTTTTTTCTGACACCAGTAATACTGCAATAAGTATGTCTTATCATCCTTATATTTGTAAACATTCTTCCCTGGAGGGGTCTTGGCAGGTCCAAGAAAGCTTAAATCACACCTGGAACATTTGATTCAAAATCCAGCAGTCTCTGTTTTCCCACACATGATTCAACATTCAGCTGAATTGATTTTAGTTGTGGTCTTGGATGCGAAGTAGAAATTTCAGCACTACTTAACACTACCTGACCTGCTTCTGAAGTGGCAGCTGACTGGAGCTAATGCATGCTATGCCTGGTGTCAGTCACTGACAGATATTGTCAGAGGCACAGGAAGGGCCTCTGGTTGTTCATGCAGGCTGGGTCTTCCAGATGAATGGGAACTAACAGGCATGATCTCCACAACAATGAATGGAGTGAAGGCAACAAAGCCATGTTTGGGACTGAAATATTGACCATAGACCTGTCACCTATGAGAGCCAGAGAAATGACAGGGGGCTGACACTAACTTTCCTTGGCTTAATTTTAAAAACAAGTATTGTGCAGAGGCAAAGCAAGATAGCAAAGCTAGGCATGTCCTGGGGGACTCATCTCCTATCTCCTTGTGATGGCTAAACTTGACTGTGACTAGATTGAGACTCACCTGGAGACTGTCTAGGAGATTAGTCAGGCATATTCCTAGATTTAATGAATGACTCAATCTGCCAATGGACTCCTAATGGGATGGCATTATTTGAAGGTGGTCAAAAGCAGCAGGTACATTACTAAGGGATGAAGGTCGTTGGTGATATGTCACTGAGAGCAATATCTTGCCTAGGTCCTTTCCTGCACTCCCTTTTCTCTCTTTTCTGACCACTGTGCTGAAAGCTCTTCTATACACCATCCACCTCATGAGCTATCATTTATGAAAGTGTGAAAAAAAATGTGTCTCCCTTACGTTGTCTATGTTAGTCATTTGGCCACAATAACAAGAAAAGTAATGAAGAAGCCACCTGAGTTTACTCTAAGTTACAGTACAACTGGAATCCAGCGACATCAAAATAGCTACCTAGTTTTTACATTATAATTATCTGAGTATTCATGTCTTGGCCTGAATTTATTTACTGAACATGGTTGTAGCATTGGTAAGCCTTAAAAGCTGTGATGATTCTGATATCTGGCAGTGGCTGTTACCTATTGCATCAGAGAGCTGAATGGAATGTATCCCGAAGAATACACACACATTTTCTTTCTTCATAATAGTTCAATATAATTCATATATTTGTTTACTTTCATGGTCATAATTTTCTGACTAGAACATCGTAACCAGTCTATATTACCCTAAGATCGCACCCCTCCTATTTTGTCAATCCCATTATTATATTCTGAAATTTGTTTAGTGTTTAAAAGTAGACAGTGCTAAGGAACCAGTGTCAAAGTGGGTTAAAAAGTGTTAAACAAGGTTAAAGAGCCTGTTGAGGTAACCAACAAGCCATATGGGTGTGAGAACACACATTGTTCCACCTTCCCTTCCATTGTCTTCTCTTTGAGCTAAAAGTTAATACTTGCCACAAATACCAAGCAACTGTTGCTTTGATTCCAGATTAAATGAACTTTGAATCATAAAATACATCAGAAGAAAAGATACACCAGATGGATTGGTGCAATTAGGTACCAGACCTGTTGGTTCAATGACACACCTGCCATCCTTTTTATGTCTACAGTCTAACTTTGGCAGAGGCAGTTAGCACATTTTTCATACTGACCTTTTCTGACACAGGCATAAGGATGAGTAGGGATTGATAGAACTTTCGACAGGAAACCAGAATGAATTGTCCTCTCCTACTGAACTGCTTCAGATACCCACATCAAAACCCACCTCTGAAGATTTCAATAGGCATTATGTAATTTTAACTTTTAAAACCTATGTTTATCAGTATATGTACTAGCAAAATAATTATACATAATTATGCACATTGTTATAAATGTGTAACCATATACACATACAAATATAATTTTATCAGTGAAATTGATTGCTCTGAGGAGTAAGATTTTTAAAAATAAAATAAAACCATGTATAGCAATAGATTGGTTTATCAAATGAGACATCTGTAAAGAAAAGGTACTCCCAAATAAGATAGAATCCCTCCAGAACTGTGGCAAGTTTGAAGACATACTGATAAGAATAGACTATTCAGATATAAAGAAAAGACTATACAAGATTCATTTTGTAACCCTAATTAATACACCTTTATTCTTCATTAATGCTGGTACACTAAAACCATACATGTGAATATATGTATATATGTAATTCAAATCTACATGAAGTATGTTCACCACCAGGGAGGAAATAACTAGCCTATAAATAATAAACAAGAAGAACGATTAAGGCATTTGTTAATCGGGATACATTTACATATCACCCACTTATTTAGATATGTGGCACTTTGTTCCATTGTAGTAGGAGGTTCCTGGCCCGAACTTTTGTGCCTAGCCTCCAGATTTAGACCTGCAGACCCGCAGACCCACAGACCACCCACAGTCCCACAGTCCCACAGAGACACACAGATGCTTTCAATAGTTTTTGGCTGATCAGCCTAAGGCCCAGGCATATAACTTGCTAGCTCTCTACCCTTCATCTAACCCATGACTCTTCCTGTTCAGCCATGCGGCTCGGTACCTTTTCTCAATGCAGCATAGTTGTCCTCTGCTTCTTCTGGCTTCTCTCTGGCGTTCTGCTCTGTGCTTCCTGTTCTCAAGAGTTTTTCTTAGTCTAGTAGCCCCACCCACACTTCCTGCCTGCCTTTGGCCAATCAGCACTTTTTATTCAACCAGTGGGTGGGACAATTATTTACCATGAAACAACACAATCCCTTACATTCCATTGTTCTAACTTGGCAGAAAGAGGAAACACTTGAATTTCACAAGTACAGAAAATTGCACAGTGTTTTCTTAACTCAGCCATCACTGTTCGTTAACGTTTGAGTTATATTATAGTTCTGAGGACAGAAAACTAGTATTTGTTGATTACCTACTAAGTATAGGACTGTAGAATAAACTTCATACACATGCACATGCATACTCAGTCTAATTTTCTATTCACAGAAATCTACTAGGTCGATGTTATAATTTGTATTCTTCTGTAAAAGAGTATGAGAGAAAATGTTAAGAAAGCCTAGAAACCGGTCATTTCTAGATGAAACAAGCAGCTAATTGATTATCACTGTATAGACAAGGCATTGATCTAACTACAGCACCCCTGGAATTCTTGCATCCTCTAAAATGGTTGCTAAGTTATACCTTTCTGAGAATATGGAAATAAATACATAATTTATTCTTGTTGTGTAGTACAACAAATATATATAACAATTATCTACTCGTGTTTATGCAGACATGAATTTTAATAACAAATATGGGCATATAATTAGCAACCACTTGACCAGTTATTGTGCTGTTTTTATATGAATGTTCCATTTATACATAGATATATATTAACATGTAAGTATGAATTATAAATGTATAGACATATATCATGTATAGTACTGTGTTAGATGAAATACATTAAATGTATTAAAATAGTTATCTAATAATTTCATATATAAATGTATATGTATGCACAGATATAAAGTTATTCTACTTTCTTCAGCTAAAAATGTTCTTGGCAATGCTACTAACTATAGTTTAGGAGGTATTATCCTCAATGGTAAACTGAGTTCTGATACTTCCTTCAGGAAGGCAGCTCCTAGGTGATCAATGCCTTTCTCTTGAGTGTACAGGCTATTCACTCATCACTAAGAATTTCAAAACATAACTACAGCAGTACTTTTTCATATTCTCTCTTTCACCCCTTGACATCCTAACACTTCCTGCGCACATGCACACACACACATGGTTAAAGGCATTATTTAGAGGATGTGGTTGGGTCTCTTCAGAATTCTATTGTACATTCTCAAAAGCTCAGGGTTGATTCAGATCCCTGCAGTGAAAGCACAATCACTTACGAGTTAAATTCATTCAGCTCTTTAGTTAGCAAGATGATGTAGCATTTTCATCAGTGAGCCAATTGAAAACTCAGCACTACAAAAAAAATAAAGATCTGATCGGGGCAGAAAGAAAGCTTCGTGGGAGTTTGTATCCCCTACAAAGGCTTGAGTCTCTCAAATTGTCACTCCTTTTCTTCATCCCAGTAGCCTATGCACAATACCAGCTCTAGCGTGAAGGGAGATTTAAAAGCAACTAAGTACATATAAACATTTCCCATTCATTATCCGGGGGTTTCTGCTACTGGGTGACATATCATTAGTCCTAGTGTAAGGCAAGCTTTAAAAACGTAATTACTTAATCATGCAGTTAGCTCCCCATCAATCCTAGCAGCATTTGTTCTTAACTAGCTTTTAAGAACAAAATTAGAAGTAATTTGTAAACAAAAGTAATTGAAGAGAGGCAGATATTACCAAGGTGTTGGCAGCATTAACAGACACGATTGTGTTCCTTAACACTGCCATAGCACAGCAGTTAAAAATAGGTAGCTGGCAGAAGGCAGGGCTTTGGAAACAGAATGTCACAGCCTGCCAAGTGGATGACAAAGCAAAAATTCTTTCCATGGTCCCACCAACACCTAACTCCAACAATAGGCTGATAATCTTACTCCTAGATCGACTTGTTTTATATCCCAAAGATTGGAGAGTTATCATAATCTGACACTTTGCTACCCTGAAAGTTGTCTTTCTTAACTATGTGATGAGTCATGATCACAAGAACTACAGATATACGACTACCACCTGTCTCAAAGCACAAAGGGCACTTATTGCAGAGAAAAAGACACTTTGTCCACTCTTCCTTCCTGTTATCTGTTAAAGTCAGTGAACCTCAATTGCTCATGACCTCTGTGCTAGGTTTTATCCTACCTAGGCTCATTGAAAATGGCAGTCAGCAACCACTGGACCTTCTAGAAAACTTCTTCCCTCATAAAATACACCCTGACAACAGTTTTTCCTTCATTGAGTACCCTGTCACCAACCCTCTCTCAAGATCCACTGTTCTTCCATATTCCTTCAAAAAGGAGCAGGCCACCCAGTGATATCAACCAAATGCAGCATAACAAGATGCAGAAAGACTAGGCATGAATCTTCATATCAAGGCTGGACAAGACAACTCAGTATGGAGAAAAGGGACCCAAGAGCAGGCAAAAGAGTCAGAGACACTCCTCTACTTCCTTTTGTTATGATTTCCACAAAATCCCAAACTAAATAACCAAAGCATATATGCAGAGGACCCAGCGAAGACCCATGCAGCCTCAGTAATCACCACTTCAGTCTCTGTGAGTGCCTAGGATCCCTCCTTTGGTATTCTGTGTAGTAAAAGATAATCACATTATAATCCACAGACCCAGAGAAGAGCCCCTCTGGCTCCTACATCTCCAGTCCACCCCTGACAGGTTCTCTGAGCTCTGCCTTATGTTTGGTTGTGGGTCTCTGCATCCGCTCCTATCAGCAGCTTGAGGAAGCCTCTCTGATGATCATTGGGCTAGAAACCAATCCTATGAGTATAGCAGAATATCATCAGGAATCATTTCACTGATTTTTTGGGTTTGTTTCTGTCAGTTGTGTTTGTTCTGCCCACATTACTGTGTGGTTGAGTTTCTGGATCCTGGCCATCTAAGCAATATGTACCACTGGATCCCTCTTTTGTTAGGGGCTTCAAATTAGACTAGTCATTGTTTAGCCACCTCCAAAAACTTTGAGTAGCCATTGTCCCAACACATCTTGCTTGCAGGACACAGGTTGTGGGTCATAACTTTGGGGCTGGGTTGGTGTCTTAGTTCCATCAGTGGGAGTTTAGCCTGGTTACAGAAGATGGTCTGCTCTAGCTCCAATTGTCTCTTACTAGGAGTCCTCACTAGGGCCACCCTCATAGGTTCTAGAAAGTTTCCACTGCACAAGCTTAACTTATCACTCCCTAAATGCCCCCGATTCCTGTTGTCACTCCCTATACTCTCTCCCTCTGTCCTTCCCTCCCCTACCTGAGTCTTCATGTTCACGTTTCCACCTACTCACAGTTCACCTACAAAATCTATTCTATTTCCCTCACCAGGGAGATCCATGCATCTCCCTAGACCTTTGTTCTTTATCTAAATTCTCTGGGTCTGAGGAGTATAGTGGGATTATCCTTTACTTAACATTTAATATCTACTTAAAAGTGAGTACATGTCATGTTTGTCTTTCTAGGTCTTGGTTACTTAATTCAGCATGATAGTTTCTAATTCCATCCAGTAGCCTGCCAATTTCATGATGTCTTTTTTTCTAATAGCTGAGTAATAATCCACTGTGGAAATATACTAATTTTTTTTTTTATCAGTTCTTCAGTTGAGTGACATCTAGGTTGTTTTCAGTTTCTGGATATTATGAATAAAATTTCTATGGACACAGTTGAGCTGCCAGTGTAATCCATTATATAAGCAAACTGAGAAAAACCCCACATGATCATCTCAATAGATGCCAGAAAAGCCTTTGATAAAAATACAACACCCCCTCGTGATGAAAGTCTTGGAGAAATTAGGGACAAAATATTCAAACTGAAACATAATAAAAGCAATTTACAGCGAACCTATAGCCAGCATCAAACTAAATGGAGAGAAAGTAATTATATTAAAGTCAATACAAAGTTGTTCAGTCTCTCCATACATATTCAATATAGTACTTGAAGTTCTCACTAGATAAATAAAAGACCAGAAAAAGATTGGGGGAGATAAATTGGAAAGGAAGACGTCAATGTATTGTTATTTGCAGATGATATAGTGTACATAAGAAACCCAAATAATAATATCAGAAAATTCCAGCAAGAGGTAAACACCCTCAGTGATGTGGCTGAATACAAAAGTAACTTTTTAAAAATCAGCAATCTTCTTATACACAAACACTAGATCTATGACAAATTTTTATGAACTTGTTGAGAAAAAAACTCAGAAAGCAAGTGTGATTTCAAAGATTAAAATTAGTTATGATACAGTCCTAGCCCTTAGCTTCTTATTCGCCTAATGGGATTTAAATCTTTATATATACTCTACATAAAAACAATACAGAAATAAAACTTGAGTAGAAACAGAGGTGTGTCAATTCCTTTCCTACTTCATAGATGGAACAGTTGAGTCTGAAGCAACCCAAATAGCACTGAAAATACACATGAAAGTAATGATGAAGCAGGGATTCACCATGTTGCTAAGCAAAGGCTGGATTTCTTCTGAGGACCCACAAGAATTTGACAGAAGCCTTGAACATGGAATCCTATGTTTCTGAAGACTTGTCTCATTCAGAATCTTAAGCAAGTCTTATCAAGTCTCTGAGTTCAAAATCTTTATCTGTAAATTAGTATCTTTCTACTGTTATCTGAATCCAATTCTGTATCCATGTTGTGGAAGTAAATGTGCCTGGAAATCTTAGGTACTGATGTGGGGATATGTTTCAAATGTAATAAAAACCCATTCTGAGATATCAGAGGGATCTACCCACAGTCAGTCTAGGAGGATCAAACAGTGATAACTCACATCTTTAATCCCAGCACAAGGAATATCTGGGAGTGGTGACCTATACCCTAAATCCCAACAAATCTGAGTTTGAGGCCAGCTTAGTTTACAGAAGGAGTTCCTGACTCCCAGGCAGACAGTGGTAGTGCCACACCTTTAATATTAACCTGGATGTGAAACAACTGGGTGAACAGGGTATTTAAGGCAGGCATAGAATGATAGAGCAGGCAGTAGAAGCCATGAGGAGCGAGGCTGAGGAAGCTGGAAGACAGTTGGGTGAGATTTGGCTGTGGTATTTTCTCTCTTTGATATTTCAGTCTTTCCCTGATATCTGCCTCTGAGTTCCAACTTTGGAGCATAAATTCCTTCCCTCCCTTCCCCACAAAAAAGGCATTTGCCAGGGGAACACTTGGCTGGAGGAGTAATTACTGGCTGGCTAGGATTTCTGCTCTGAGTTAACCTCCAGCCTTATGCAGACTGGCCGCACATGTTTCTGTTTCACTTTCATCTGGGTAAGTTTTTCAGATAGTGGCCTCTTTCTCCTGGTGTGCTGTGGGTTTTTTTTTTTTTCTATTTTTGGACCCCTCCTTGAGCTGCTATGACACTAGGTAGCTGCCCCACTTCACAGTAATTTGAATCATCACAGAAAACTAGATTGGTGAGTAAATCAAATTTTTAAAGGGGGAATTTGTTTAAGGCAATGGAGGATGTTTCATTTTTCTTTGATCTTTCTCTAGATGATTTGATATCAGAACCAGTAAAGGAAAAGATAAATAGATAGGACTATCACAATGTTTATCATACTGTTTATTATGAATATTTTTGTTTGATTTCTGTTTTATTTAAAAAGTCAATTAATATAAATGCCAAGAAAAAATGTCTTAGAAAAGCCTGTCAAGAGAGAACACAAAGATGTTCAAATTAAAACAGAGGAATATAAAGAACCAATTTCAGCAAGATCGTCTAAAATCACACAAAAACAGGCAACATTAATATATCCTGTAACCTTTTAAAAATTGCACAATGATAAAGATGATAGAGAATCTAGTTGGGCTCCAGTACAAATGCTAGAATTGAGGAGAGTAAAAGAAGCAATTGTGACACATGGTTACACTCACCATTTATAAAACAAATGCTAAATAGCTGGTCATGCTGTAACTGGATTACTCCTAAAGATTGGTTATATATAATTACTGCTGTTTTAGTGTCTGGACCACTTTTACAGGGGAAATCATGGTGGAGGGAGGAGGCTTAAACAATAGAACAAAGAAGCAAGGCCAGAGGCATAGAAGTCTCTCAAGACCAACTTCTTGGGGAGGGGGATTATGCTGATATTGAAAGGCAGAGTTTATACAATGAGCATATTCTGGCTTTATGTCACATGGCAGCTTTACATGCCTGGGATCAGATTGAAGAAATAGGAAAGAAAACTAAATCATTCACGAAAGTAGTTCAAAACCCAAAAGAAACTTTTACAGACTTTTTGCATAGATTAACTCAGCAGTAAACGGAATGGTACTGGACTCAGAAGCCAGGCAAATAATAATTGAATCACTGGCTTTTGAGAATGCTAATGCCCAATGTAGAAACATACTTAGACTGTTAAAATCAAGGTCAGCACCCTTGGTGGATTGGATTCGTGAGACAATCTAGAGTCTTATGACGGTGATGATAACTGGGTAGGAGAGCTTATTTCTAGAGGTATGAGAAAAAGTCAAAATGTTAAATGTTACAAATGTGGAAGGCAAGGTCACATAAAAAGAGATCTCAAACAAGGCATTCCCAGAAACAATGCTTTTGTTAGGAATAATTCCAAGAGAATACCCCTCTATTCTGGAGTATGCAGAAGGTGTGGAAAAGGAAGACATTGGATGAATGAGTACAGATCGACAAGGGACAAACAAGGTAACTTTCTGCCCTTGGGAAATGCCCCCATATCAAATCTAGTCTGATCTTACACTGCGTTTGTGGAGGAAATACCTTCCCAGACCAATTAAAAAAATTAAAATCTATTTTTAAAAGGCATACTACATTGAATGATAGAAAATCTATAGAAAAAGAAAAAACTCAGGAGAAATTATAAAGTGAAGATTTTGGCAAACTTCTATCAATGAAAATATGCCAAAATTAAAAATACAAAGAAATGATCTTATTATTGAAAGCTTACTGGACACAGGGGCGAACGTATCAATCATTTGACCAGAGTTATGGCATCCAAGTTGGCCCCTTCAGTAGGTAAATGTTCAGTTTTTGGGAATTAGATCATTATCCCAGGTGAAACAGAGTGCAAAATGGCTTGAGTGTATAGGACCAGAAAGACAGAGAGGAGTATTAAAGTCACATGTGGCTAACACTGCTCTAAGTTTATGGGGATGAGATTTACTACAAAAATGGAACACACAAATTAATATTCTTCCAAACAAAGAAATAAATCATAAACTAGCACGTTTCCAGAAAAAAAAAACTTAAGAAATATTATGAGAAACAGTCACAGACTATTCAGAAACAAGGCAAAACAGTTGCTGATCTTTTAAAGACACCCATAGTACTACCTCTAAAATGGCTAACAGAGAAGCCTGTATAGGTTCGTCAATGGCCTTTAACAAAAGAAAAATTGCAGGCCTTAGAGCAGCTGGTACAGAAGCAGTTAAATGCTCAGCATATAGAAGAATCAACCAGCCCTTGAAATTCTCCTGCATTTGTTGTTAAAAAGAAATTTGGAAAGGGGAGAATGGTAACAGACTTAAGGGAAATAAACAAGGTGAGCTAGCCAATGGGCTCTCTACAGTCTGGGATTCCTTTGCTTTCTTTATTATCTAAAGAATTGCCTATTATAATTACTGATTTAAGAGACTGTTTCTTTACAATACCTTTATAAGAACAAGACAAAGAAAAATTCACCTTTACAGGGCCCATTTATAATAATTCTTGGCCTTTAAAAAGGTATCAATGTAAGGTACTCCCTCAAGGAATGCTGAATAGCCCCACTCTGTGCCAGTATTTTGTGTAGAACAAATACATAACAAATTTCCACAATCTATAATTTATCATTACATGGACGATATTTTGTTGGCTGATTCAAATATTGATACCTTAGAAAAGATGTTTGAAGAAATGAAAAAATTTTGCCTGCTTGGGGATTACAAATTGCCCCAGAAAAATACAAAGAGACGATTTCATTAATTATTTAGGCTACAAAATAGGCCAACAAAAAAATCCGATCCCCAAAGGTAAAAATCTGGAGAGATAGATTGAAGACATCTAATAATTTTCAAAGATTACTAGGAGACATTGCCAATTTACTACCCACTACTGGAGTTAAAAATGGTGAACTGGATAATTTGTTCAAAACCTTAAATGGTGACAAGGACTTAAGTAGTCTGAGAGAATTGTCCCCTGAAACTGAGAAAGAATTGGCTTTGGTGGAAAAGAAATTACGGGCTACACATGTGGATCATGTGGATCCAGACCTTAATTGCATTCTAGTTATCTTGCCCTTTAAACATTCTCTTACAGGAATTTTAATGCAAAAAATGTTGTATTGGAATAGATATTTCTTCCACTCAAACTGAGTAAGAAATTAAAATTAATATGTGGAAAAGATTTCTGAACTGAGTTTTAAAGGAAAATTAAGACTTCATCTATTGACAGGAATGGGCCCAGCAGAAATTATTGTACCTTTAACTAATGAAGAAAGTGACCAATTATAAGTGGAAAGTTAACCTTGGAAAAGAGCCTGAAGTAATTTTTGAGAGATATAAACAACAAATACCCTCAAAGCAAAAGAATTGAATTTCTAAAGAAAATCAATTGGATTCTTCCACATATTGTAGAAGGTAAACCAATTTCTGGGGCCCCTACAGTTTATACCAATGCAAACAAATTAGGAAAGGCAGGTAACAAATCAGAACATATAAGTAAAGGGGCTCAAAGCCCTTATAATTCTGTTCAAAAGTCAGAATTATATGCTATCATGGTGGTATTAATGGACTTTACTGAACCTCTTAACATAGTCATTGACTCTCAGTATGCAGAAAGAATTGTTCTACACATTGAAATGGCTAATTTTATTAATGATGAGTCAGAATTGACTTAATTATTTATTCTGTTACAATAAATAATCAGGACTAGAAATCATCCTTTCTATATAACATGCATTCGATCCCATATGGGTCTGCCAGGTCCTTTAGCACAAGGTAATGATAAAATTGATAAATTATTAATAGGAAATGTACTAGCAGCGTCAGAGTGTCATAAAAAGCATCATGTTGATAGCAAAGGATTAAAAAAAGATTTCTCTATCACTTAGAAACAAGCCAAAGAAATTGTAAAAATGGTGTCCCACCTGTTCCTTCTATAACCAAACTCCATTGCCATCAGGAAGTAATCCCAAAGGCATATGTAGAAATGAAATCTGGCAGTTGTATGTATTTCATTTTACAGAATTTGGAAAATTAAGATATGTCCATCATACAATAGATACATTCTAGGGATTTCAATGGGCAACTGCTTTGAGTTCAGAAAAGGCTGATTCTATAATCACACATTTGCTAGAAGTTATGACCATTATGGGAATACCTGTACAAATTAAGACTGACAATGCTCCAGCATATGTCTGTAGTAAAATGAAACTTTTTTTGATTATTATAATATAAAGCACATTATAGGAATACCTCACAATCCTACAGGGCAAACAGTCATAGAGAGATCAAATCGAACTCTAAAGGATATACTAAATAAACATAAAGAAAAAACAAATACCCCTAGAGATAGACTACATAATGCTTAATTAACTTTGAATTTTCTCGATGCTAATGAGAAAGGAACAACAGCTGCTGAAAGACATTGGACTATAGCAAAAACAGCTGAACTAAATCAGCCTATCAACTTCAAAAATATACTAACCTCTGAATGGAAGCCAGTATATGTGCTACGTTGGGGAAGGGGTTTTGCTTTTGTTTCCGCAGATGAAGAAATGTTATGGATACCATTAAATTAATAAAGACTCAATTTGAACCAGAGAAACTTCATGAAAATAAGAATTGATGGTTCATCCACCCATATCACATTTTTTTAAGTTATAAGAAAAAGCAAAGGGTTGGGGCACGTTTTTGTTTTTGTCTTTACAAAAAATAGAAATACCCATCTTGAAGAAGTTAAAAGACCTTGGACATCTAGAAGTCTAAAGCAAAAGGGAGGCTATCCAGAAAAATTTACAAGCAAAGTAATATCGGACCTATTGGTACCAGTATACTTACTCTATAAGGTAAAATCTCATTGCTCAAGTTCTCTATATCTTTTTTTTTTTTTTGTAAATTGAAGTCTCAATTTAATTATAATTTAAAATTGGCTTTAGAGTTGGAGTGTGGCTCTCTTCTTTTATAAACTCAAGCATACTTGTTAAAGGAAAATACAAAATCTCTGTATCATATCAGAAGAGTCCTCTGATATGGGATAGAAGAATAACAAAAAATAAATAAATAAGGGACTATCCTATTGTTACTAATCCTATGCTTAAAAAATACTTATATATTTAGCTTTCTGTACATTGTGTTGGGTTTTAATCTATTATCAGTTTTCTGCAGCAATCCATGACAATGTCTAACTGCAAACTTGAAGTATCCAAAAGGAAGATAGGGACCCACAATGATGATTTCACATGGACTATGGCAAAGCCACTAGGCTGACAAACACCAACTGAAGATCAGAATTGGACTACAAACTGCTCAGGACAATTTCAAGCCAGCTCCCTGAGATGAACCACCTTCATGGACTACTATAGCCAGGACTTGAGACAAGCCGTGCACTTCCCTTTTATGCAGAGACTGGACAACAAATGACACAGCTACGTATTTCAGGACTTGACAATTAGCAAAACTTTTCTTTTCAGGATCCCCTAAAGATACAGTTGCTCTGGACAGCAGGAAGTAAATTTAAGGACACCAATTGGGCATGTGGGTTTTGGTCTTTCAATGGGTTATGGACAATTGTCATTGATTAGGTTAATTGGTTAAAAATTGTATTGGTTATGGTTAGAAAAAAGTTAAATAGGAGCAATTAGATTCAAGATTCTTGTTTAAAAAAGAGAAAGTGAAAAAGAGGATATAGATATAATAGGGTATAAGGATAGATTCTTAAAATTTCCTTTAAAATGATTTATTAGCTTTAAATATTTTACATTGGATTGGATTTTTATATATTGCATACAAATTGTGTATATTTAGATTAATTTTGTTACTATACATATATCTCTATGCTTGTTTAAGGTATTATATTATTCAGTTTATCTAACAATGTAATAGAAACTATTAGTCATGAAAGTTTTTATTACCAACCAATTAGGATATAGAGTAATGCAAGTTAGTAGTTAGACATTACATTCAAACATAGTCATATTAGATATGTTTTCAAGATCAAACAGATATATTTTATATCTAAAACACTTCAGAGATCCATAGAATATGGCATTTAATAACATAGGTTCTTAATATCTTTATAACAATGGTACAACTATTGTTATAAAGCACCGATCTATTACGGAGAAGATTATGGACATCAGAGAAACTTCATGCACAGTTGGCCTTCTTTGTAATGAAAGTTAGCCACTGGGCAAGAAAGTACTCCTGCCTTGACTGCTGACTGTAACATGTTCAAAATGGACAAGCAGGAGACACACCCACAAGAGAATTGCCAAACCTACCAAGACAAGGTAGCAAGGTCTTTGGGAATATCCTGTTTCACAGAGAAGTCTGTCAGATATGTTAGGCCTGTAGACTGAAGGTAGATGCTTCAATGATACAGAAGAACCTTGGGTGACTGTCCAGGCAGCCAGCTGTTTCATTTTTTACATTTTCTTTGGAAGTTGCTTGCTTGCCTATGCTATTTAGTTAGTTAATATTATTTCCTTCTTGGGTCTCTGAGGTAATTGAAGATGTGATTGTTATAGTTATAGTTTTCTAGTGACAGTTTCAGAAAGGAAACTTCGAAGTTAAAGTGTGTAATTTTATTTATTATCAAAATAATAGTTTTTAGTTAGTAATACAAGTTAGAAAGAAAGTGAATTAGGTATAATCCTTTGGACTCACCAAAATAAGATAATTAATGGAATATTTTCTTTTAATTGTCAATTGTTAATGAACTGAACATTACTCATTTATTGTTTGTATATATTATATGTAATTATTATATCTGTTGTATATGGTTTTACTTATGTTATCTATAACCATTTTAAATTTTGACACAAAAGGGGATATGTATGAATATGTTTCAAATTTAATAAAAACCAGTCTGAGATATCAGAGGGATTTATCTACAGTCAATCAAGGAGGATCAGACAGTGGCAACTCACACCTTTTATCCCAGCACAGGGAACATGGGGATTGGTGTCCTACACCCTTAATCCCAGCAAGTCTGAGCTTGAAGCCATCTTAGTTTACAGAGGGAGTTTCAGGCTCCCAGGCAGGCAGTGGTATTGCTATGCCTTTAATCTTAACCTGGGTATGAAACAAGTGGTTCAGCAAGTTTATAAGGCAGGCATAGAAAGACAGAGCAGGCAGTAGTAGTCAGGCTGAGGAAGCTGGAAGACAGCTGGGTGAGATTTGACTGTGGTGTTTCCTCTCTTTGATATCTCAGCCTTTCTGTGAGATTTGGCTCTGAGTTTCCTTTATTCATGCAACATACTGATGACATACAGTAATACTAAATAATCCTCTTTATGTGAAATTAATGGATGTCAAAAATGATGATTAATATAATAGAAATCAAAGCATTGTAACTTCTGAAGGTTTAAGGTTTCATTAGAAACCAGCAGTCTTTGAGAAAAATAGAAATGTATATCAACTGTCAAGGCTTAACATATCAAGCACTTTGTGTGTGTGTGTGTGTGATTTACTACATGTAAACACCTAAAAATTGTATATTAAAATAAAAAATATTTCCATTAGAGTTTTATAATTCTTTTCATTGACTGATCTTCGGAGTAAGTTGAATTGCATGTCCAAAGTGGAAATCCCACGTTATTCACCCCACGCACTGATAGTCTTCTGGAGAAAGAGGTCAAGTGGAGATCATAACACATATACTCTAACTTAGAACAAATATCACTTTCTTATCTCCTTCCAAAGTGAAAATACAGAGAACCACAAACTTCCATGTTACTGACATGGCCATATAAATAAAGTATAACAACTAACTGTGCTCTTTCTTTTTCAAAAGAGAAAAAACTGTCACATTGAAGTGAATCACTTAGAGAACAATATTAAGGATAGTTTCTGAGGGATTCAATCCCTTGAATTCTAGGATGGCAGAAATTGCTATCAAAGCAAATATCATGTCCTCTGCTAAGGAAAATGCTACCTTTGCTCATTTTTTACATGCAGGGGCAGTTTTACTCTCTTTGAAGTTTATGATTCTAACATAGCAACAGGCAAATATTTTTTCTTTAGTGCTCTAGGCATTTGGCCTTCAGAATTAGCCAAGTGTTCAAATCATCCAAGTTTCCATTGTGTGTCTACCAAAAGCCTAGAAGAGCAGAGCTAAGAGTTTAGATAATTATCCAGATAATTACCCAGGCCTCAAAGTGACTTTTATTGGTTTACATAGATCATTTGGGACGAGGAGCTTTTCTCTTTTAATTGTCTGTAAAAAGCACAATTACTGTATACAAACCAGCCTACTCCTTAGAAAGATTAAATAAAAATTACTTGCAATAAATGTGAACGTCATGGCTTGGAGATTCTTTTTACAAACTTTCAGAACCTGATGAGAAATGTGCAGGCTGGGATAAGATGAGCCCGATTAACCATGCACAGACAACTCTACCGTGGGCATTGATCACTGTTCATGGAGAAAGTTCATTGCGTAGACTTAAAGAAAATAGGAATTTCACTTCTGTTAATCACGATGTGAATAAAACTGAGAATTGACATTCCCTGACCCCAAGCCTTATAAGATGTGCAGATCGGTCATTTATCAAAATTTAATATTTTATCTAGATACCACAACAAACTCTCTTCATTCATTTCTTTCCTCTTTCTTATCTTCCTCTTCCTCCTTTAAAGTATTTAAGCTATTCTCTTTCTATGATCTGATCTGCTCTCTCTCTCTCTGTCTCTGTCTCTCTGTCTCTGTCTCTCTGTCTCTGTCTCTGTCTCTGTCTCTGTCTCTCTCTCTCTCTCTCTCTCTCTCTCTCTCTGTGTGTGTGTGTGTGTGTGTGTGTGTGTGTGTGTGTGTGTGTGTGTGTGAAGTATAATACATACCAAGGTGTGTGAAAGATAGAGGACACAAAAATGTTAGTCTGCAAGCTTCCAGAAATTCTTATTTCCATCTCTTATGTCCTCATAAGACCATCGGGTTTACAAATGCTAACACTGTGTGTCTAGGTTTTATTTGCATTTAGGGATTCAAACTCAGGTCCTAAGGCTCATAAGGCAAATGCCCTTATCCAAAGAACTACCCCTCTAGCCTTACTCTATGATGTCTCATGTCACATCTGTCATCCACTCAAATGCCCACTTTATGTTTTGGAGTGATGTTTTTAAAAATTCATTGATTTCTTGGCCCCTGACTCTATTCCTTCCTTCTTTTTTTTTTTCCTGGTAGAAAGCTTGTGATTCTGACACAGGCCAGGGTTGCTAGTTGGAATCTGTGTTGGGAGGTTAAAGGATGGAAAAATGATGGAAACAGCCTGAACCAGAAATTGATAGAATATCTGCCTTTCTCTCTACTCTTCTCTCTGGTTTTCCTTGGATGTCTTCTCTTCCCCTTTAGGAACAGGTAGGTTACAGGACTCTGCTTGGAGGTGGTATTTAATGGTAAACTTCTCTGTGTGTGCCAGGAATACCTGTGTTTAATACCTGTGTTAAATGGAGTAATTTTTGTGACTTGAGGATCTTGGGACTCAAACTCAGTTCTATCCTTGCCCATATATTATTTTATCAATTAAAAAACATCCATTCTGGAAACCCTTCTTTAACTTTCTATTTTATGTGTAGGAGACTTTTCACACATGCATATCTGTGCACCATATGGGTGCCTAGTGCTCAAAGAGTGTAGAAGAAGGTGTCTGTCTGATCCACTGGAACTGGAGCTATAGGTAGTAGCTAGCTGCCATGTAAATGCTAGGAATCGAACCCCGATCCTCTGGAAGAGCAGCCAATGCTCTTAGCCACTGACCCATCTCTCTAGCTCCTAGAAATACCCTTTATGCTGCTAGGTTCTGCATAACACCAACACTGCCATTTCATAGAAGACTCCAAGTTATTTTCTATCTAATTTTTCTTCATGTCATTTTTTCTCTCTGAATATTTTTTAAATCTATGTATTTATTTCTGTATTCTTCAAAACACAAATACTCAGGAGATCAAAGTTCTTACCTGTATTTCAGTCCCTAGGACCTTATCATTGCTCACTAATTACCCCAAAAATAATTGAAATAGCATTTGTATATGGAAGAAGAAACTGGAGCAACATTTTACACGATAAGCAACTGTTATTTCTCTCTTCTTATAAGTTGAGAAGTCAATTAAAAGACAGTACAAAACTTGACCTCCATCAATTTACACCAGAAAAACACACAAGAATTCTTCTTAAATTATTTCTCTACAAACAACTACCTTAACACCAATGCCTATGCTTCCAATTATGTCTCCTGACAAAATCTGGATAGGGCCTTCATGTTGATGTTATCAGAAATTTTACAAAATTTGGCTCTTAGTCAAGAAGTCAAATGTTATCTGCTGTAGCCTTATGAAAATGACTAAAATCTTGTTGTCAATAAGGATAATGATTGTAAATATTGGCAATCCTGTTTCTCTAAACAGGAATACATGTCTATAGTTTTGGCTCTACTTATATAGATACAAGTAGAAAGGAAAATAATTGAGCATTTTGTATATAGCAGGCATGCACTAAGACACTTACTTTGCAAAGTGTTTCCATAAGTGATCAGTTTTGTAGTTAAGGAAATTTACGGTCCTAGAGGATAAGTGAATGTCCATAAGGTTAGGGAATTAGTGATTGAATTAGTGTATAGAATCCAAGTAGATAAGATATGCCTCTCTCCCCAGAACAAATACCCATCAAAGGTAGATCATAAATTCACATAACCTGTGAAGATCTGGAGCTTCCATGACACAGCATAGTGAATATAATCCTGCATGTATCTATCTGTATCTTCAATAAGTTTGGGCTGAATAAATTTAAAATCATGATGAAATTTGGTGCTCTTTTCAGGAGGTTCTGATACCTCTCTGAGTTTCAAGATTATCTGTGAGTTTTGACTACAGTAGAAAAATAGGCCAAATATATTGAAAGTTGCATCAGGACCCATGAATATAAACTTTTCAATATATCTACATAATGCACTATTCTGAAACCAAAGGGGCCAGATGTAACTGTTCTTTTAGAAGCACTATCCTCCATTTACTTCTGAAGTTTCCATTAAGTTATAGAGCTGTGTCAAAGTTTAAACTTGAAGTTTCAATTGATTCTGCCCTAACACAATCACCATCCATGACACATTAGGAAAGACACACTTTGAAGAAA
Organism: Phyllotis vaccarum; assembly: GCA_033318265.1. Lineage (NCBI taxonomy): Eukaryota > Metazoa > Chordata > Mammalia > Rodentia > Cricetidae > Phyllotis > Phyllotis vaccarum. The sequence continues at coordinate 57,566,736 of JARWLC010000008.1, forward strand.
CTTGTACCATGTTGATAAATACAATACTCGATTTTTGTAGATCAAAGATCATTGTTTTTTGGAGTTCTCTGAAAATTCCTTTATTCCTTTTTCTTTATTATAAAACATATTGAAATCAAAGCATCACAGACCAAAATTAACCAGATCTCTATGACTTAATGAATTTATATACAATTAGAATTGATATTCAAAATGGATGCTATGAAGCTTCCCTATAAATTTGTGTACCTATCATCCACCACGTGACATAAATAGAATTAGAAAAACTTTTAGCTTCATATAAAACTTTTATATAAGTCTTTATATAAAACATGTGCATGTACACACACACACACACACACACACACACACACACACACACACACACACCCCTGTCCATTTCCTGCCCTTACCACTTACCTTTTTCCCATGTCCTTGTATTTAGATTATCTTCATGGTATTCAGAGAGAATAAATCTATTGAAAAGAACTTCAATGTTTGTATGATGTTATGTTAGGATTCTGTCCCACTTCCTGGAGCCCTGGCCAATGGGCAAAAACCTGGAGCTCCCAGCGTGATGATGTCAAGCTCCTTTTAAGAAGACTCCCACACTTTGCCCTCCCTCCCTCCCTCCCTCCCTCCCTCCCTCCCTCCCTTCCTCTCCCTCTCCCCCCCTCTCGTTATTCTCTATCCCTACCTTACCAAAGGGCACACATGCGCATCATTACCTCATCCCCTCTCTCTGTCTCTCTCCATCTAGCTATCTCCCCCCCACCACCCATTATAATAAAACCTGTGTCCCTTTTCCATTGCTCTGTGTGTCTCTTTCCACTGCCCATCTGCCTGGGATAAGGGCCCCCATTCCTCATCAACTACCAGCACAGGTATACAAGATACCATAATATCAATTTTGCCATTACATACTATAATCCTTTAGTCATAAATAAATCTAGTTAAGACAAAGATGATGAATTTAAATTTTAATGATTTTAATAAATAAGTGATATTTCCAACTAAAGATACCTAATATTTAGGGGAGAAACTGGAATTCTTGTTGCAGCGTTATTTTCCTTTTTTTGAGGAGGAAAAATTAAATGTATCTCATTTTCTTGTATCTTTTTCTGTCCCTGGGCTTCAGTCCAATTGCAAGTACATATTGGTGCTAAATACAAATCTGTGAATTGATCGAATGAACAAGTAAATATATATAGATAACTTAATTACAATAATAACAATAACCTACAGTCAGTTGCAGGTAAGTTTAAATGCCAAAAAAGTAACCCGATTCCCTTGCAATTTACCCATTATCTTTTCTTTTCATTTTTGTGAAAAACTGCATAATATGCAAATCTCTTGCAGAGAGTCAGACCTCGGATCTGTCCTGTTTAGATGAGGAAAGATGGAAGAAGCACAAACACTCTTAAATGCAGCTAATATCAATGTGAAGTGAACAAAATTCTCTCCTGTGATGTCTTTTAGGTGTGTGCATGTTTGCTGTTCCCTTTTGCTTCTAGAAACATATTTACAAGCCCCAAGACCCATTCAGGACTCTCAAATGCTAGCAGCTTAAGACCCTCCTTATCTCAGAGGATGGCTCTTGTTTAAAAACTGCACAATGTAAATGGTATCTGGCGTTTAATGAAAAGCAGTGGAATTGCTATATGGTGCCACAGATTCACTGCTGAACATGTCACGAGGCAACATTTTATAGGCATTGTAAAATCTTTTTACCACACACAGATGCATTACCCAAAATTACTCAAATCTGCAGGGCATCTGAAACTCACTCTATAACAGTAATAGGTTTTGCTGTTTAAAAAGTGATTATGACTAATGCACAAAAACAATTATCACTAGACTCAACCGCCAGGAATTCATTCTCACTGAAATTTGAGCAATAACTAAGAAAAACTAAGTAATTTTCAAAACTTACAGGATCATAAAGCAGAACTAGGGAAATATTTTAATCCGTCTATTTATACAAAGAAGAGTTTATTGGCAGTATTTTTACAAATCCGAACAATTTATCATCTTTTAATATACACTGTAGGTTAATTAGAGAAATCGCAAAAACAGTTAATGAATACAACTACCTCATGGGACTGGCCCTCCAGCAAGAGAAGCCAACATGAATGTTGGGAAAGAAAGTAGGAATGGTATGCAGTTGATTTAGGTTTGGCCCTGGGTGATTCCTTTATCTCTCTGGGCTTGTTTCTTTACACATACATATATATGTATAGCTTTTGGGGCTCTCCCCCTACTCTAACCTGCCATAACTTTATCTTATATAACATAAATGAGGAAACTACTTTTTCTCTTCCTTTGGAGGGGAAACATACAGTAACAGAAGTAGAACACTGTTCTTTAAAGAATTTGATATATAAAAAAAGTCAGATCATTTAAGGCAGCAGAAGCAGTTTGGTAGAGATAGCATGATGGAAGGCACAGGAGTTGGAGAGGCACTGGGTACTAGACAAGCTAATGAGCAACGAATTTGATTTACTGTGTAGGGTGGGAAACAATATGAGGCTCTAGGGAATGAACACCTATCTTCTGTTACCTACCTTGTCTCAACATCCCTCAGCATACTCTTTAGAATTATCCATAAATTCATGTTTTCACTTTGCTCTATGGTCGATCAAAGGAAGATCACCCTGCATGGATACTCTACTCACCATAAGCTTATATACCAGTCAGTTTGGGGTTCTAAATAAATGTGTAGCATTAAGCCAACTGAAAGGGTCAAGTCACTCATTCTGTTAAATGGGTAAGACATATATTCATTTGTTATTCATTGGTACAGAGGCTTAGAATTGATGTATCAACAATCAACATGGTTAACTGTCACTGTTCAGAATGTAGGTATTGTTGCGATTAGTGGTGACAGGGGATAGTCCAGTAGATTGTGGGAAGAAAGGCAATGAGAACCATGCACTTCATAATTGTTTTTCACTAAAAAGCTAGAGAGAGAAGATGTAAAATATTTAAGAAAAGGAGATATTGTATAAGCTGAGTATATTATTCTGGGGCTCTGAATTCAGGATTTTGGGTCAAAATAACTGACTTTGTTTTATGTATCTAGCTTTTTTGCAAGTATAAAAGATGTAATGTCAAACATAAATATCTTATATCAAGTTTGACATTTAGTCCTTATAGTAACTCTTTAATCTGGATTCTCATTAGTCATATTAATGAGATCCTATTAATCCTAAGAATATTAAAACTAAGGCATGGAGAGCTCCTGCATTTTGTTTTAACTTACGGTCAAAGCTGCAACTTTAACCTAGGCCTCTCTGACTCTAAAGCAGAGGGCATGTGCGTGAATGTCTAGGAAAGTTACATGTGCAACAAGCAAGTCATTTTCCAGATCAGGCATGTGTTAGGAGCTCATCTGAATGGAGTCTTCTGAAGTCAAGTTGGTCTGCACCATCTAAGAACACTGACGGGAAGGACTGACATTAGAGGCTTCAGAGCACAAAGAAGTTTCAGCACTTTGATCACTGAGCTCCTCACTGACACACATCACATGAACTGAAACTAATGTCCCTTGCCACAGAGAAATCCAGAAATAGCTACAAAGAAAGAACAAACCATCCCTAATTCATACCTTTGATTCTAGAGGTCAAATTCAAGTAAATCGTGCCTGCTTTTTTTTTTTTTTTATCACACTGCACTGATTTCAAGCTTAATGTAGAACTTTTAAGTCACTGTGGTTCCTGTGAGCTATATATGATGAGGAAGCATCAAATAGGCTGTGGTTGGATGACTGCTTTTTTGTGGTGTCTCCTTCTCTCCCTCTCCTACCAAGGTCAGTGTACTGTGAATTCATTACAAGATTTAATCATGTATTAATGGACACATCTACTGTGGTTTAGGTTATTCTCTACTGACTAGAATATAGAAAACCTTATTCTAGGTTTCTGTGTTGAAGGAATTACTAAATTAGTGGAGAAGGCAGATCAGTAAAAGAGCACTTAGTTATAATAGAAAGGTTCAGAGAATGGGCCAAGAGATAGCGTTAGGTTTCAGTCCGCGCCCTTCTAATCATTAGTTTCTGTGGCCTTTATTAAGACCCCTCACCTTTCAGTGTATCATCTGTAAAATGAGAAGGCATCTGCTAGAGTTATCAAAACAATAACCTAAGTTAACAAGGTGAGCTATTGCTGATGTCTTTCTCTAACAGCCTGACAAGTTTGTAAAAATTGAGAAGCTAACCACATCAGAATAGCCAGTTTATCCATTATAGGTTTCCCATTGGAGGCCGTGAGTGAAATAACTGAGTTCCAAATACAGAGCAGGCCTCTCAAAAGGAAACCAAAGCTGTGGGCCTTTCCAGGTGGGAAGTTGTATATACATTACAGTATTAGGGAAAGTTGAAGAAACCAGCAGGTGAAGCAGATGGGCAAAGAAAGGAAGGTGGAAGACCCCACACAGACCTTGTCAGTCAGTTCCTGATACTTAGCCTTACTCTTGAAGTGAGTGAGTACCATAGCCAGATGTCCATGGTGACAGTGGTAGTGAATTCTCACAGACTGATATTAGGTCAACTGTTATGGTGATGACACAGAGAAATTCCATGAAGATGGAAACGAATGTGTGGTGATTCATGAACACTGTCTTTCTTGTGCCCTGTTATCATTGGCAGATATTAAATGTCCAGGCCTGGTGGTGGTAGCAAAGGACTTTAATCCCAGAACTTGGGAAGCAGAGGCAGGCTGATCTCTGAGTTTGAGGCCAGACTGGTGTACAGAGCAAGTTCCAGGAAAGTCAAGGTTCCATAGAAAAACACTGTCTCAAAAGAAAAAAACAAATAATTACCCAGGAATAATCACATTCCTACAGAGAGAAGTGGTTTTCTGAACCACTTCAGATTCTTTTCTTCTCTCCAACTTTGAATAAACTAAGAAACAAAATGAGTTATGAGTTTTTCTCCGTGTTTGTCTTGGTGATGCCATGAAGGCAAAAGTCTGAATTCAGTGCAACAGAGATAATAAGCAAATAGCCAGGTCTCATGCAGATTTCATAATCTAAGTGGGAGAGGGAAAAGCCCCACCATTGCCCACAGAAAAATATATTTAAAACAGCTCCTATACAGCTGAATGCATCTTCTACAACTTTCTCTACTTAGATTACAGTTTGCTCGTACCAGCATCAGTATTATATGAGACATTTGTTTTAACTGTAGAAGCCTGAGTCCCATCCAAGAACAGATAAGTCAAAACGTGTCATTTTGGAATATGTTTGAGCAAGCCTATTCCATATTATAACTGATGTAATTAGTACACAGTGTATATGTGTATGTATATGTACTACAAAAATATTCAATAGTTATGCGCTGGTTGAAAATTAGGAAATCATATTGGAGAAAATAGAAGTGTTACTCACTATAAATTGAGTATGACACATGGTATGCATGTATTGAATTATTAGTCTGTTATCTCATAAATTTGTACAATGAAAGTAATAAAGTATATATACCATTCTTCAGTTTGAATAATAGTTGCTTGCAGTTTACTCAAATCTGTAATAAAAGAATAAGAATTGCTATTTAAATATTTGAGAATCTTCTATTGCATTAAATTTCAGGGAAGGGCTTTAAACTCTTGAACTCATGAGCCAAGGCTAACCACTAAAGTAAAACACTTACCAAAATAATGGCTACCATGATAGAAAAAAAAAGCCTGTTATTTTCAAAACATAACCATAATATTGGAAGGAAGACCCATTTCTTATGAAATCACATCCATCTCATAAAGTAAATAAGGAGAAAGTTCAATCTCTTTATCTCTTAAGTCTTTAAAATCTTCTCATTCTATAGCTGACAATAACACTATTTACATACCCTGGGCATTAGACTGAAATCAGTGTAATACAAAGCATGACAAGGAATGATGGAGAATCTTTGGCTTGAAGATGGGACAATCATAGTGTGCTTTCCTTAGTAGATTTACGAAGAGAAATAACGCAGCCCTATGGGAAACGTGCTATCCAGTGAGCCATATTAGGAATATTTAACAAGGAGCTCAAGGCTGAGCAGTAAAAATCAAAACATCCTTGTGAGGAAAAGTCTCACAAGGCTTCACCTGAGCAGAAACAAAGAATAATTTTGGGGGTGGGATGTTGTAATGCGAGGTATGGAACAGGACAAGAGAACTGCATACAGTGTACTGCAATGGGTCAAAGCCGAAGCACATGCCCCAGGGAAGTGGTGGTTCCTATGATTTCATAGAGGATTTCAATCTGCAGCCTGTTTTATAAGACTAAGAAGGCCTGACTAAAACTTTAAAGCCTTACAGATATTAGACTATTTATGCAAAAACATGAATAGCATTGCTTCCCAAATCAAAAAATTAGAATTCACCCAAATAATTTCATTGAAAATCAATTAACATTTTCATTTACCTTGTCCAGATAAAGCAAAAGCCCACATATTCTTTCTAAAAGGACATTTCCAGACATGCTATATAAATTATTAAAAAGAAAAAAGCATTACAGGGTAATTAGGTTAACTCTATTTCCTCCCTCCTCCCTCCAGCTACCTCCTTTCCAAATAGATTACTTTTCAAAAAAAAGGGAACAGTTATTCAAAACAAAATATGTTGGTTTGTCTTGCAGCCAAATGAAATGTATCTGCATCACACAATGATAGAAGCCAACCTCAAATTGATAAATTTATTGAGTAAAAAGAAAAGCGTAGCTTAAGCAGCTCTGTTGATCATTTCAAATGTTAATGATAAAGTGCTTTAAAAAAACTATTTTGATGCTTATGACTAATGGTGAAATGGCTTTTAAATTCAAAACATCCATTAACTTCAGCTGGCTTTTTGTCGTTATGAAAAATAACTCGAAAGAAACTTTAATAATTTTCAAGAGCAATGTAAAAAATCCTATCAAGTGCTAATTCACCAGGAAGCCCCTTCCCCAGACAGAGTGTTCTGCCAATAAAGTCCTCAAAGAGGCTGGTAATTTCTGACTTGCATGTGGATGTCATCCAATTCTTCAGTTTAACTCAGTACCAGAGTATGATGAGTCTTGTGGTGAAAATATATAAAGGCTACATTTATACAGCATATTAAAGAGGTCACATGATGTGATTTTTTTTCTCTCCTTTGTGTTCATGAATGACTCAACATTATTATAATGTTCATATTTCAAACAAGGAAATAGAAAGTTAATTGATAGCTATTTAGAGCCATCAAAATTCCCCTTTAAATAACCTAGTTAGACAATAAAGAATTACTTCATGTGGGATTAGAAGCATCATAGAAAATAATTTATTATGACTGATTTCCATATTGGTAATGGAGCCAGGAGACTACTGGCGCTATTGCTTCCTTGAACTCAGCCATTGAAATTCTAAACCAAATGGTTTTCTATAGTTTGAGACCAGCTTTAACCTTTTGCCTCTCAGAACTGAACAACATAAATAGTTCTACAGGATATCCATTCCATTTTCCCTTTTCTTGAAAGGGATCTCAATGTGTAGATGCATGAGACATTATCCTGTCTTTAACCATGTCTAGGGATGTGGAAAGGGCTACAATTATAGTCATGCTTATCTATAAGCTCATTGACTGGTTCATTCAAAGTAAGATTAAAGAAACAGCAAATAGATTCTTAAGCACTAAGAATGTACTAACAAAAAGTATGTACTATTATAAAATTAATAAAAGCATAGAATATCACATAATTAGATTTGGATAATCTTTTTATAAGAGATCTCACACTCTGGTGATCAATTAATCAATGAACTTTCATGAACATCTAATTAACTAGAATGTAATGGGCACATCTAAAGAATCTGGGTGACCTATGAAGCCTAAAAATCAATCACCTACTGATAAGATAAATCTCATTAGTTTGATTAACAATAACAATAAAATATGTAAGGTAAGATGCTTAAAATTGACGTGTGGGGGAAGAAGCATTTGCAAAGTGAGCCAATTAAAAGAATAATACTTAGTCAGGTGTTCTTTATGGCTCACTCTGAAAAAAAAATGGTTGTTTGCCTTTGGACATCTTGTACTGTATGGCTGACTTTTCCTGATTTTGAGCCTATTTTCTATTACACACACACACACACACACACACACACACACACACACACACACACACACACACACACACACACACACACACACACACACACAGCATCAATTAAGTAGGAAGGGCATCCAGAAAAGAAACAGGGAAACACAGCAGATGTTAGGAGGAAGACGAGAAAATTACTCAGATTTGGGATTATGAAGATGGTTAGGACATGCTGTGAACTCTTTTGTCCATAAAAGCCAACTGATGTGATAAAACCCATTCTAACATGAGCAGTTTGTCATACCTCCCAGATTTCTGAAAATGTACTACATTTCACTTCGTTGTTTCTCTCTTGGGGACCTTCATAAATGTGTACTCTGAAGTTGGTTGACTGTACATTTATCACACATTTTTGATTGTAATAAATTGCACTTCAGTCAGACCTGGGAGCTGATGTTACTGTTTCGCTGCAAGTTCTAAGAGAGTTCTAAGTTCTAAGCTGGACTTCTTAGAGAGGCCACCCTGTACAAAACCCGTATCAAGCCACAGGCTTCACACTGTGTGGTGGGTAGAAATTTAGAGATAATATTCTATGGAAAAGACTCCCACATGGTCCAGAGAAACAAAAGATTCTTATAATGTATTAAAAAAAAAATCCAGGTCATCTCCGCTACTACAGTTTGATTGTTTAAGACAGCCATTAAACCCAGGGCAGACTCAATGACAGGAGTGTGAGGTTCCATCTCCTGATAAGACAGTAGATAATATAGAGCAGTCATTCTCAACCTGAGGGTCACCGCCCTAAGGCAGCATTATGAGTGAAGGAACTTATAAAAGAGCAATAGCTTTGTTTCCTTTTGGACATCTACGGCTGGACATGCAGCCTACCCTTAAGAAAAGTCTGTGTGCACAATAAGACTCTCTTAGAGAAAAATAAAATTTCATTTGCCAGTGGTTATCAACTGGAGATTGCTTCTGGGTTAAGGATGGAGGCATGTGTCCACACCTGGAGCAGATCTGTTCAGTTCCTCTGTGTGTTTTCTGTGATAATTTAATGAAAATGTCCACCATAGGCTCTTAGGGAGTAGTACTATGAAGAAGTGTGGCCTTGTTAAAGTAGGTGTGGTCTGGAGGAAGTGTCTCACTGGAGGTGGTCATTGAGGTTTCAAATGCTCACTCCCATCTCGGTGTCGCTCTCTTACAGCTGCCTCCCAATCCAGAAGCAGAACTCTCAGCTACCTCTCCTGAATCCTATCAGCCTGCATGTTACCATGCTTCCTGCCATGAAGACAATGTACTAAACCTCTGAGCAATTAAACTCTTTTTCTTATAAGGGTTGCTTTGTCATGATATCTCATCACAGCAATAGAAACCCTAACAATACACTGCCTCAGTCTCTATGAGTTCATATGCACATACTCTTTTTATTTAAAGGACTGTGATGCTTTTGGTGTCTTCATCCCCTCTGGCTCTTACACCATTTCTACCCCCTCTTCTGCAGGGTTAGCTGGTCTGTGAAGAGAGAGAGTTAATGGAGACATCCATTTGGGTCTGAATGTTCTAAAGTCTCTCATTTACTGCATAATGACTGCATGTGCATCCCTGTGTCTATTCTCATCAGCCGCAGGAGGAAGCTTCTCTGATGATGGGTGAACAAGCATTGATCTATGAGTACAACAGAATGTTATTAGGAGTTACTTCTACTATTCTTAGAATGGTCACATTTGGTTTTATGCTAGGTCCCTGAGCTATACAGTCTCAAGTTCTTGGTTGCCCAAGCAGTGTCTGGCATGGGTTTTCTCTAATGCACTAGGTCTTAAGTAAAATCAAATATTGGTTGGTTACTCCCACAAGGTTTATGCCATCATCACACAATATATTGCACTAGGGTATCTTGTAGGCAGAACACCATTGTAGATCAAAGGGTTTATGGGTTTACATTTCTTTTTTGGTGGCATACAGAATAACTTTTTGTACTCTGGTCACACAAGGATGATGGCTCTATGTAAAAACCAACTCAAATTCTTCCTGACCAATGAGTTTTTTAGATGTTGTCTCCATCAATGAGGTCTGGCTGTCAGTTTGTGAAGAATAACCTCTTTAGTCTTGGCAAAACCTAGACTGTTTGGAGGTTGCTATGGAACTCCTTTGACCAATAATTCAATTCTATGTAACCCAGTCCTGGTACTGGAAACTTCATTCATGAAAAAGATATCCAGTTGGAATTCTATCTCCTCGTTATTTGGCCATTTAATTTTGGTTGCCTTTATGTATATATACATTTTAGGAATCTTGTGCTGTACTAGGTTTCCATAGTATCTTTCAAATGGGCCTTAATTTTAGTTGTCTCTCCCTGTGTTCTTTCTTATAATTCAGAACCTCCTAGTCTATCTCTCCTTCCTGGGAGATCTATTGTCTCCTGCCCTTAGACCTTTACTTTATGTATGACCTCTGGGGTTCTTATGGATTATAACTTGGTTGTCATTTACTTATTAGCTAATATCAACATAGAAGGTAATTTTTACCATGCTTGTCATTCTGGGTCCGAGTTCACTCACTCGGAATGATTTTTTTTTCTGGTTTTATCTATTTACTCGTGGATTCCATTTTCTTAATAATTGAATAATATTCCATTGTGAAAGTACTACATTTTCTTTATCCACACATCTGCTGATGGACATCTAGGTGGAACAGCAATGAAAAGGTTGATCAAGTGTCTCTGTGGTAGTATGAAGTAAATGTCCTTTGGGTATATGCCCAAGAATGGCATACATGAATCTTGAGGTAGATTGATTCCCATCTTCCTGAAAAATTACCATACTAATTTTCATATTGGCTTCACAAGTTGAAACCCTTCAGCAATGGATGAGACATACACTAGTTTAAAAAATTCTTGTTCAGGCCAATTCTTTGAGCATTTTTAGACATGTCCTCCGTATATAATAGGTTCAGAAAAGTAAATTGGGCATTTTCTACAGTCTTTATTTTCACTACACTCTTGCCTCTTCCTGTTCATTTGCAATTTATCTGTATATTCTAAGAGGTACAGATGTAGAAAGTGAGTGCTAGATACATTTAACAGGATTCTTTGTTATCTGAGAGATGGGAATTCCCATCTGTGTATACATTTTTGTCCTTTAGTAAACACTTAGGTACATCTACATTTATCACATGTTTTTCTTGTGTGTGTTTTGGGAATGTCTTTTAATGATCATAGAATGAATTTAGTTTATTGGCAACTAAATTTTACTCTAAAGGAGGCATATTTATACCCCTCGTTTGTGGGAAAGGCCTACAAAGAAAACCCTTCCAAAAACATAAGTGATGTGGAATTTTTCCACCTTTGTATAGGTATAAAATCTCCAGAAAATGTTAAATGTTATTTTGTTTGATACATGTAGAGTAATTTAAAATTTACTTAACTAATCTTCAGTTTAGCATAGTCATTTAGTATTTTGTGAAATGCCTTCTTTAAAATGCACCTGAAGTTGATGTTCTATACTTTGTCATATATATTGGTCAATAGAAGCATGCATCCATCATTCTCTATTGTGTGTGAACGAAAAGTATCTAGTCAATCATTTCTCTCTACTACCATGCCGCTGCATGATAGACAGAATCCACTTAGAACTGTAAGCCAAATTCTGTCTTAAGTTTATTTTGTCAAGACATTTTATATGAACACAACTAAAACAAAATTAATGTAGTAGTAGAATTTATCATTTTGCTGTAAGTTAAGAAATCAAGAATTATGGTTCTTGGCCCAAAATATTGTACAAAGCAGAAATGGCTACTTAAGAAATATATCTCAGTTGTTTGGGTGCATATTTATTTCACTGAAAAATGAGATTAATGTCAATGTCCTTCTTTTAAAAATACAACAGGAATAAGCATCTGAGCATGTACTCCAAAAGTGTCCAACTAAATGTAACACTAACTGCTTCACTTCCAGAAAGAATTCTGTTCCTCCCAACCTGAATGTCTTCCACTTCCCTTGGTGCATATCTGTTAGAGCACAAAACAGATGCACCACATTTGACTGCTCCTCAGCTCTGTGGCTTATCCTGTAATTTAATGCCAGCTTCTGTAAAGTTCAGGCTTTGAAAGTACCTTTCACAAAGTCATTCACATGTTGCTGTCCCTTTGAGTTTATAGGGAACCCCAGGGAAGTCAGTAGAGCATGTCCAGGCTGGTGTAGACTATCTAATCATTCTCCTTGGATAATGGTAGACTCTTGGCCATCATTTATTGAGGTTAATTATTAGATCAGTGAGAGGAAAAGAACTTTTAATAGATTTACTCCCCTATATTTTATAAAACATCATTTTTTTCTAATTTCCAAAACTTTTCATCTGTACTTCATAATTCTTTTCATGTAGCACACCCTATGTCATCTTTTAAGTATTCACACATCTACCTTTATATTCTTTAAATTAAATCCCAGAAAACATGTTATACAATAATCAGAAGAACCTAGGAACATATGAATGGAGATTGTCTCTGCCTGTAAGTAGGTAGTGACCTTTTCTCCATAGATCTTTCATTTTTTATCTTCCATTGTTAAATATAAAAGTTATACTTAGTATACATCAAATGTTTGCTTTTCGGACTGTGTTTAGCTTGATTTTAGAACAGAGTTAATAAGGGGTATGGACAAGTATATATGAATTCCTCTACGACTATGGCAAACATGGGAGGCATGATCTTGAACAGTTGTGTATAATAGTTCATTAAGTCAGGCTTAAATCTTCTGGAAGGTTCCTCAACTTTGAAAATTGTATGCAGTGGATAGTTACATCTTATAGTAGTACAACTTCTATAAGTGACTTATCCTAGAAACCTAAATCCTTTATTGGGTTATACACTAAACCAGAAGCACAGTCACACCCTAAAGGGGCTCATGTGGGCTTCCTGAAGCCCTCCCTGTCTTCATCCTCAGCTGGAGTATTCAAAATCCCTAGGCTACCTTGCTTTATTTAAAGAACCTCTCATTCTCTAGCACCTATACATCTTGTCAGCTGGGGTATTTTATATCATTTTAGTCAATTAACATTATTAGGGTAATTTTACTAGCTGGTTATCCTTGAGGCTAAGTAGCAAATGGTGCAATTTGAAAAAAAATGAGTAAATAAAATAAGGAAGAGACAAATGAAACAATATTCAAGAAAAGGAATGAGAAAATGTTAGACTATTATTGGAGATATTAATATCATCATAGTAATAAAAGCAATATATATATTACTTTGATAACATAGACAGGACCCAGTTGAGTATCACACTTTAAAGCAGACCAATGCTGATGAGGCAGGGATACTTTATTTCACTTTAAGGACATGAATGATCCTCAGAATACCATTGTGTCTTCCCTGGCTCCCCTGACATCCCAGATGACTGTTATGATCCTCAGAATACCATTGTGTCTTCACTGGCTCCCCTGACATCCCAAATGACTGTATTCTTCACTAAACTTACCCTTTAGAAAGGCAGTGCCTTGTGCTTTACTTTTAATTAAGAGTATCATACTAAGGATATTTAATCTATGTTTATCAACTCTGTTTCATTGAAACTAAGCAGTTGCTTGAACCTTTCTGCACACTCTCAAGGTACCATATGATCTCTGCTCCCAGGGAAGAGTCAACACAACATTAAAATATACATTCTTAGAAAACAAAATAGGGAGAAAAGATTGATGTCATAAAATTATTTGGAGGTAAGCAAATTCTTGCTTTAGAGTGTAGTGGTCAGGCTAAATCAGAGGCTTCAAGAAATGCCACATAAAGTGTGTCTTAGTTTTCAACCCTGAAGAAGTTACTTTGAATTTTTGAGCATCAGACTCTGGGCTTGATATACGGGATTAATTAAAAACCAAGTTCAGAAAGATAGTAAGATGGTTAATCATATTAAATGTGTAAAATGTTTAACATAATGCTCGACATAAAATCAACTCATAAAAGTAGCCACCACTAAAATCATTTTAAGTCAATCAAAGGAGAATTTGGATATTAAAGAACATTGTATTCAGTCAGATGTTGTGATACATAGCTATAGTAGGCACTCGGGAAGCAGAAACAGTAAGTTTATGGTAAATTTGAGAGCTGCCTTGTTGGTACAGTAGCTGGAGCTACACAGTCAAATTCTGTATCCAGAAAGAAAAGTTCTTTAAAAGAACAAAGAGTGATGTAGCAACGCTGTGGGAGACAGTTATTTACTCTTTTTATTGAGTTCTAGAGTCTCCTAGCATTTGTCCACATGTGGTGAAGGCTGGCATTTATGGAGAACTTCCGTTTTGGAGCGCAGCACAGTTCTAGGTATGCATTTTCTTTGCATTTCAGTCTTCAGAGTAACCTCTGGCTTTAATGTTATCCTCGCGTAATTAACTGTTTCCTCAGATAAAGAGACCAAGACTGACAATATCTAAATGACTAGCCAAGTATAACAGAGTATCCAAATAATAAAGTATAAACCCAGTATGTCAGCCCTTGACCATGTACTACGGTGTAACTACCAATGATCAGCTGGGGTTCCGTGACAGTAAGAGAAACCGTGTGGGATCCAGTGCCACATGAAATCCTACACTGTGCATTATGTCTGTGTACCTCAGTGTGGAGCTGGAGGGCCATGTCTGTTGACAAGAGGCCACTTTCTCTAATCATCTGGCCCAGAAAAGCTAGTTTTCACATGGTCATATGGACGCTGCCCCAGGCAGGGAAGCTGGAGTCTAAACTGACCCTTCTTCCCATGGCTAACAGGTCTTCTGTCTTTGGAGCCAGGTTTGGCTGCTCTCTCTCTCTCTCTCTCTCTCTCTCTCTCTCTCTCTCTCTCTCTTTTTTTCAGCCAGTGTTCTATTCTCCATGTGGGTGTGCCCAGGAAGAGCCTAATCATCAGAGAAGCTTGGCCATGAGAATGGATGCCACTGTGCCACTTGATAAAAGAACACAGAGCCATTAATGTACCAGAGCACCCTTGTTGAGGAAATGAGTCACACTACAGAGCCTGGCTGATGTGGCATCATTTGGAAACTGCAACAAAACTCAAGGGCTGCTCCCAAGTGGAGGAGATCCTGGCACACGCCCAGGAAAAGGTGCGGAGTGTGCCAGACTCATAATAAAAGAAAGGCTTCATAGTCAGGCCTCTTCCTATAACTGTCTCTCCTTTCTCTTTTTAAAGCTATTTTTTCCCTATTGTAAATAATCCCATTAAATGAATACCATTGTCTCTCTTTTCCCACAAGAGGCCCATTCAGCCTTTTGCAGTAATGAAAAGGAAAAATACACACAATCGAAAGGATGAGGGGTGTGGTGTGTTCCACTAAGAGGGAAGCAGAGGAGGGAGCTGAGGAAGGGTCCGGTGTGTCACTTCGCCTAGCCACTGCAGAAAAGCTTATGTAAAATATTTTCATAAATAATGGTGGTTATGAGGGAAGAAATAACATTTGAAACCATAGACATAAAGAATGTCCCTTGTGGTTTCTGTCATGGTTGTGAGTGAGACAAATTGCTTAGGTACTAAATTTGTAACCTCCCATTGTGACAAAATACCAGACCAAAGAGACCGAAGTAAGGGAAGGTTTTACGTTGGCTCCCTATCCGACCTTAACGTCCACCATAGAGAGGAAACCAAGGGGACAGGCAGCTTCATGGCGGCAGGAATGGGAAGCAGCAAAATCCTCCTCACAGGAGACAGAACCAGAAGAGAGCACACAGAAAATAGAACCAATATACACAAGCCCAACTCCCAGCTAGCAAGGTTTTAGTTTCTCAAGTTCCCTCAGCCTTTCAGAGCAGTGACACCAACCACAGGAGCCTTTGGGGGACATTTCACACTCAAACTGCTGACAGACATGGTGACATGACAAAGAACTGAACTGGTGATCCCCAAAATAGAGTTCCTGCAGCCCTCGGTATCGATATTTGAGTGGAAATTAGCTTCATTTTTTTCCTGTTGCTATGTTAAAATACCCTCACCAAGACAATGTAAGACATAGTGCCACTCATTCTTATGATGGACCTTTCTATATCAGTTAACCTGGTCAACGTAAGCCCTATAGATGTTTCAGAGGCTTGTCTTTTAAGTTATTGTGTATCTCATCAAGGTGATAATATTAACTACCATTGTTGCTTTAGTTCTTTTGGGTAACATTAGAGAGACTTTCTCTGATATTATTCATATTACATAAAAATAAGATGGGTAATAAGCTGATTGTTAAATTTCCTTTATTCTTGAGACTATAATGTAATCACATCATTTCTCTATTCCCTATCCTCTTTTGAAACCCTTTCATAAGCCCTCCCATCCTGCTCTCTTTCAAATACACGGCTTATTTTTTTCATTAATTGCTGTTACATGAATACATGTATGTTCATTTATACTTAACTACAAAAGAGCATCCATACCTAAGGCTCAGGGAACGTTGAAGAAGAGGGGGTTGAAAAGACTGTAAGAGCCAGATGGGACTTTGCTGTGAGGTTGTATCTCTTAGGATTGATAGAGACTATACCCACAGCTTCTCACCAACACAACTCCATGACTGTGAGCTGAGCAAAGAACAATACACAGCACAGCAAGAAGGCCTGAGAAAAGCCACAAGGCCCCAACGCTACACAAAGAACTACAGCAACTAAGAAGCACTGAGAGCCAGAAGTCTTCCCAATTGGCTATCGAGATTCTAATTAACTATAAGCTGATTTAAAAGAAACACTATTTCAAGTCTTTTTATAAAACTTCAATGTCCTATTAGAGATAAATTAATACAAATTAACCAGGAGGTTAACAATGTAGAAATGCATCAGATTAGCTATCTGCTATTAGCTATTAACTATCATTTTTTTCTCTTTAATTTTTTAAACATAGGTAATCCATATGATGAAGTAGATGGCTAGGTCTACATTTCCTACCTGTACCTTGAAGAAGGAGAAAAACCATGGGTGACTGCTATGAGGATTAAATGATTCAGTATTGGTGGTACACTTAGAAGGGGGGTGGGTGGTTGCTATTGTTATCAAGGAAAAATGAATCAACACCTCACAGGGTTGTACAAATGTAATTCATGAGCAAATGGCATGCACAATAGTTCCCACTGGGAAACAATACTCTTCTATGGATCTAATATGAATCCTTAAGACTTGGCTCAAAACCAATGAAAATGCTACCTGGATCTTCTCTATCCTTTGGAGGTATATGAATGTAGCTTATATACAGGACATTTGGCCATGAGATCTGCCTTTCAGCTACTCGGTCAGCTATTATAAAGATGCATTAAGCGATTTGGTCATCTTTAACTTTATGTTTTGGAGGATTTGATCATATTTGAACAATTATGAATAAAGGGAGAAGGGATGTAAGAGTGAGTGTGAGCAAGAGACAGAGAAACTTATCAAAAATTCCTTGGACTGTACACATGCTATCCCCAGATTATCAAGTAAAGTTAAAATATTGTTTATTCATTATGCTTGTGAGATTATAAAATAAATTTTTGTTGACTTTTATCCATTGAAATTATTTACTTATGTATTATTAATATAATTTTCTTATGTACAGAATTTTATTAGTTCTCATTATTATCAATTCAAGTTGAAGAAGCATGTTAATTATTGAGGCTGCTTTCTCTGAGGGATTTACATATATGTTGCCATGGATGCATCTCCTGAATGAACTTTCTCACAGATGACAATATTAAGGGTTTATACATTTACAGATTTCCAGACTGTCTTGAGTGGACAAAAAGTACCAAATATTCCAGGCACATTTATGTTATTAAATATATGAAATGAAAGCTAAGAAATCCTTACACATGAAAGCCCGCAAAATTACTTTAAGTGTAGACAAAGCAAAAAATATGAAGACTCAAAGGAACACATTATCAGGGAAGGAAACATATTGTTAATTCATAAGCATAAATTGCCGAGTGAAGACCTGGATAATAATATTACTCATTGTCTGCTATGACAGTGGCTCACAATGAGTAAGGCCCAGCTATGACTGTCTATGGAAACTTAGGGAATAAGTTTGTTTGTTAACCATACTAGTGTGTAATTAATTTAGTGGGTTACACACAGGGCTATTCGTATCCCCTAGTGTGTTACCAGTCTGGACACAACAAAGTGTTGCCTTCTATCTACCACTGTTTTTTTTTTTTAAGTCTTATTTATTTATTTAATGTTCTTTAGGGTTTTGCATAGATATCTGTATGAGGGTGTCAGATACCATGGAATTGGATTTAGAGACTGTCCTGAACTGCTATGTGGGGGTTGGGAATTGAATCTGGGTCCTTTGGATGAGCAGTCAGTTCCCTTAACCACTGAACCATCTCTCTAGGCCCTGGAGTTTGTGTGTGTGTGTGTGTTTGTGTGTGTGTGATATTCTGTTTTTTAATTGAATGTTCTACATGCAAAACACTAGCTTAGCCTTGAATCCTTACTTTAATTGAAACTACTTTTCTGTTTCTCTTATGATATGTTAATAAATCCTGTTCACTATTAGTAGTCTAGCCCTTGAGAGTACTTTTATGTTTACTTTTTTATGTATGTGTCGTATAAGTATTATTTATGTAATATATATCCTATGCTTACCTACTACCTGAAACCTAGGATACACATGGTGATGTGAATACCATTTCCATAAGGCTAGTAATGAAACGCATGTACATTGCATAGCTGTGTGTTATATACCACACATACATTTTGAATGAGTGTATGTGTTTCCATAATACACATGTTCATCTATAAATATACTATATGGATTTGTATATGCTTTGTCACATTTTAAAACACATATGTATTTTATGTACCTTTTGCCATGTTATATGGGCTGTGTATATAGCCATGTTGGATGAATTATAAATATTATAATCTATGCTGTGTATCATATGATAGAAAGGAAAGCATATCAGTAGCTTTATATGCTCATCTACAAAGGCACTTCTTGCATTTTCTTCAGTCCAAAGTCTCACTTTTAGTGGCAGGTAATAAGTTTGAAACTTATAGCATTAGACTCATATTTCTGGGGCACATTTCAAATGAGACTCAGCAAATCTTAAAATACCTGTAAAGAAAGCATAGCAAGCATCTGTCTGGGAATAAAAGTAGAATTCAGAGACCCCACATGGCAATAGTTCTATTGGAAACTGGAACATTCTAACCAGCTTCTTTGTGTCCCTATCTTTGCCTGATTGTAATTCTGAGATGGAGGCAAAAAAATTTCTATGACTTTCATATGCATTTTTATATTTGCATATAATTCATTTCTCTATATCCAAGTAATGCTAGCATCAGAAGTGCCTAAAGACAGAGTTAGAGAAATTAGCTGTATAAATTCATTGAAACACACAGGAGGCATCACAGACACAGAAGCTTTTGCTCATTCTGAGGCTGATGCGCAGAAGTCCCGATAGTTGAAAGACACTGTTTGAGTCTTTCACTTCCTTATTGTAATGTTTTAGTCATTACATTGGCATGTGCAAGGAACAAACTCCTGTTTACAAGACTTAATGCTAAGCACCACTCAGGTCACCGATCTTGGGATCAAAAACTCTCACCCAAGCATTGGAATTGAAGACTGGTAATACAGTTTCCTGATAGATTGCATGTGTTCATCGTTGAAAACAAGATTTCTCAGCAGATCGCCAAGGCTGAAGCCTGAAGAAGATATGCAGTCAAAGCTCTGTAAGATTATAGTTGAACTAGGACTTTATTTTTCTTCAAGCATTAAATGAATTGAGAGAGTTTTACTTCCCAAAGGCATAGTGAGGACTTATAAGATATATCTTTGCCTTCCACATACCAAATAAATACTCAGTGGTAGCCCCATCTACGGTTAACATAGCATGGGTCCTGGGAATGGTGCAATAGTAGTAAGAGCTGATGAGCCAAAACAATCTTTAACCTGTAATGGTCAAGTCGTCATTGGAGTTCAACTCTGGTAGATCACACCCAGTTTGGCAGCAAGGCAATCAAATAGGGAACAAGGCTTCCCTGAGTAGGAATATATCAAGATGTAGAAATAACTTCTTTTACATTTTCTGAGATGATGACATGCACGGTCTTCCTTCTAGCACATTGGGACCATAGAGTCCTGTCATGGGTCCACATAATTCCAACAGTCCACTCACTCGTATTGATGGAGCTGCACTTTAAGGATGATTTGACTCTTTAGAAATGCTCCTGTAGTACATACCCTAAGAAGAAAATTAAACCTGTGTTTAGACTGATGAAAGAATGGAGAGAGGAAGAGCAATATAGAGAACTGGTATATCATACATGATGTAATAGAAAGATATACAACCATGGGATAAAGGAGGGCTAAACAAAGATGATTTCTTCATTTTAAACTTTCTTTTGCATTCGGCGAGAGCGAGGAAGTTTACTTGATGTCTTTTTTTGTGGTACTTTTCATTCTCTCATAATAATGATAATAATAAATAAATAAATAAATAAATCTCTCATATTTATTCAGAGAGAGAAATAAGTAAAAATAAAACACAGCCTGTGTGCTATCATTATCTGACTGAATTCTGTTTTTAGTTGCCTGGCATCTTCCTGGTTTACAAAGAAAGTGTTCCTGTGAAAATGGTTCCACTGACAATGTGGGTACATCTAGGAGAGCCATGTGCGGAGGAGGGAGCTTATGTTTAATGTGTTAGGACATGAGCTCGCTGGACAGAATGGGAGACCTCATGGTAATCAAATAAGCCAGACTTAGAAAGATATTAGATGCCTTTTCTCATATGCCAAGTCATATAACATATTTAAAAAGAAACAAACACATGAAAAAATTAGGAGTATTTGAGATAAACAAAAGGCCCAGAAAGAAAAGGTGGGCGGAGAAGAAATGTAATGGTGGGAAATGAATATAATCAAAATAAACATGTACGAAAATTCCATCATGAAACCCATTATTTTTTACACTAAATAGAAATTAATAAAAATAAATAACAAAAGCATGAGATGAAAGACAGAGTTCAGGTGGAATTAAAGGAACAAGTTTCCTCTGTTTTATAGAAATTTTATCTTAGAGTGTTTTTTTTCCAATTAAGAAAGAATGGAAGCAGAAATGTTTATTATTTAATTCTGAAATCAAATATTTTAATATAGCTGGTACTCTTTAGTATAGTATGAGGTTTCTGACCCGGACTTTTGGGGCTATCCTCAAGGTTTAGTCCCGCAGACCCACAGACCCAGAGAGACACACATATAGTTTTAGGCTGATGGGCCTAAGGCCCAGGCATATCACTTGCTAACTCTCTGCCCTTAATCTAACCCATGACTCTTATCCTGTTCAGCCATGAGGCTTGGTACCTTTTCTCAGAGCAGCATAGTTGTCCTCTGCCTCTTCTGGCTTTTCTCTGACATTCTGACACATTCTGCCTGGTTCTAGAGTCTTCTTTGTCTGGTAGCCCCACTCATACTTCCTATCTGCCTTTGGCCAATCATTGCTTTTTATTAAACTCATAGATGGGACAATTATTTAAAATGGAACAACATAATCTCCTTACATATCCCTTTTCTCTTTTTAAAACAAAAAGAACTCCAACTCTAATATCCTTCTCCCCCTTATCTATAACAACTTATTAACAACACTGTAAATAAACACAAACATCTGTAATCCACGTTTTGGGAACGTGGGCATCATACTCTAGGCTACTTTCTGCTGAATGAGGGCACTGGCAATCCCATGGGAATCCAAAAAAAAATGTAGGACTATGTCTTTAGTGGAGTAGTCTGTAAGGCTGGGTCATCTCAGCCAGTCTCCTTGAAATTATTCTGGATACAGAGCTCAGGAAACTTCAACAGAGGTGCTCTGAAATGTTGAATCATCTGAACCATCCATTTCCATTGGAGATTTTTCAGGAGGTCTTCCTGTATCTAACTTTATATTCTTTATCCAGGAATAAATCCACAGCCTCTCATTTTCTGTGAAAATAAAAAGAAAACCTCTTCTCCAAAGTAGCAAATTTTTAGATTTCAATTTTTAAGTCAACTCATTTACAAAATATATAGGTTGACATAAGCCAACAGCATTTATAATCAACTGTCTTTTAGCAGCTCTTACTAAGTCATTTTCAGTCAAGAAGCTTAAAGATAAGACAATAATATACAGTATCCAGACACTCTTTGTATTTTCTGTGGCTTGCTTATTTATTTATTTATTTATTTATTTATTTATTTATTTATTTATTTATTTATTTATTTATTTATTTATTTATTTATTTATTATCTATCTATCTATTTATTTATTTATTTATTTAACTCTTTCTTTTTTAAGGGCTTTCTCTACCTTTTCTTTTCTTTCTCTAAGCCTATGTATATATATTTTCAACACACTCTAAACCACTTAGACTTTTTTTTTTTTAAGAAAAAAAAAACAAAAACTGTCTTTACTGTATATTTTTTTCTTAACTTTTTCTGTCTCTGACCACACCTTTGCTTGGCTAGGGTGATTGACTTCCACCCAGATTCTTCTATTTCTTTCTGTTTCTGAACACACCTTTAATCTGTCAAGGTCTTTGGCTAAGGATTAAAGGTTAGTAGGATGGATGGATGGCTCCACCCAGCTTCTAGTCTAGTTTCATAGAATTTATCTTTTTAACTTAGGTACTCTGGAAATATAATTACCATATAATTACCATATAATTACCAAGTAAAGCTTTGTCATCTGCTGCTCATTAACTCCATTTAAGTATTAGGCAGCAGGGCCTAAAACTCATAAGTAAAAAACTCATAAGTGTTTTGCCTCTAAGGCTGAATCAGGAAGCTTCTCTGAAAACCAAGCCTCAGTTTGCCTCCAGCAAACAGAGCTGATCCAAGAATACACTGCATTAAAAAGTCATCTTTGATTCTGTTTGTATAAGAGTCATGGGTTAGTTTAAGGGTAGAGAGTTAGCAAGTTATTTGCCTGGGTAGGCCGATCATCCTAAAACTATTGTAAGCATCTGTGTGTCTCTGCAGGTCTGCAGGTCTGTGGGTCTGTGGGTCTGAGGGCCTAAACCTTGAGGCAAGGCCAAAAGTCCAGGCCAGAAACTACTTACTACACTCTAGGAACTCAATAAGCACTTTTTGCCTAAATAACATATAAACACAGATGTTTCTTAAAAATTGATGTATGGGTCCTAATACTGACCTCCAAAATGATTTCAAAGAAAATTTTAATTCTGTGTTGATTTTCAATTAATATCAGAAACTTCACTATGGTCATACACTTCCTTGTTCCCTTGAGGACCAGAACCTAGTGATTTGAATATGGTCATTGGTGCCAAAATAAGTTCCTATATTATGATGATAAAATGTATGTTTAATAAAAAGTAGTCTTGGATATTAGAGGACAAAATCACCCAAGGTCAGGCCATGAAGGTCAGGGAATGGTGACCTAGACCTTTAATCCCTTCATTCCAGAGACACAGATCTGTCACACCTTTAATCCTAGCTCTATCTGAGAGAGTTAGCCAGGAAGTAAAAGAGCTGGGTGGAAAAAGAAATATAAGGCAGGAGAAGGCACAAATTCAGCCATTCTGAGCAACCAGTCAGGCTGAAGACCCAAACAAGTTTTAGGTCAGCCAGGACTGTTACACAGAAAACCCTTTTTTGAAAAAGCAAATACAACCCAAAAAAGACTGGAGAGATGATTTGTCCTCTGATATTCCAGACTATTTTTATTAAATATATAATACATCACCGCACTATACAGCTTAATTATATACAAATCTTAACTAAGTATTTCCATTTTTTTCCATATTGTATCTAAAGATAATGACCTACCCTTATTTGTACTAGATTTTTCTATTTTCTACTTCAGATCTACTTCCCACTGTTATCCATCCTGCCCTTTCTATAAATACGAATCCTACTGGTATTAATGGCTTTGTTGCTGACCTCTGTTAGCTGAAGTCAGCCAATAGGGTGAAGAAAAATAATTGGAATTTTAGTTGCAAGTAACTGAAGAAAATATATAGATGACAATGTCTGTCTATGTGTTTCTCTGTTGCATCATCCAGTTGCTCTAATTCAATGTACCAAAGGCAAAAATGTCTAACCTGTAGCCTCCTGTATAGACACCCCAATGACTGCTTACTTCCCTCGGTCATTCAGCTAAGGATTAGTCATGTCTTTCTTACTTTTCTTGCCTCTATGGAATTGCAAAATCCATATAATTTTTCTCTATCCTTCTCATTATTGAAAATATCCTTTATTAGTCTCTCTGTGTTATCTATTCCTATCTAAATTGTATTAATACAGTACCCATGCTTCTGAATTTTTTAGACAAGGTTCTCTTTATGAAACATTATAGCAAGCAATGAGTGTACTGGGAATAACAAAGTTTCTCCAAACTGTCTGTGTGCACAAACCCTAAATTGTTCCATGACAAGAAAAGGGGGTCTTTTCAGGTATATTATTATAACCTTGAGATAAAAGATATTTGAGTTTTGGTTTTTTTTAATCAACCCACTATAATCATAGAAGTGAGTGAAGGGCAGAAAGTGTTTTCTGTCTTTGTTTAGAGGAGATGTAGTTAACAGAAGAAGGTTCATGGGAATGATGCATACTTAGAATTATAAAAGGGAGACAAGGAAGTCAAAGAATGTAGATTGTTACCAAAGTCCGGAAACTATAGTTCCTGAAAGGACATATCCATATCAACACAAATGATGATTTTAGTATGGTGTCATCCACAGTACACCATAGCAATAGTTCTAAATTGATCTACTGATGTTGTGGTAATTATTGCCCCAGAAATAAGAAATCCTTGAAATACAGTTATTCAAGAAATGATCATGACACACAAAGAGCTGAAAAAGCATTGAGTACAGTGAGTAACGGAAGTATGATTACATCAATTCAGAGCAGGAATTTTGAGAAATGATGGAAGATCTCTGTCAATGAATGTTCCCCTCCCTGATAAAAGGCATTAACATTATATGCATTAATTTACTAATTAATGCAAAGATAATATTTTCTAATTTGAGAAAAATGCCTGTTAAAACAGACCATAGCTGTTTATAAATTATGAACACCACAGAGATGGAAGGCAGATGTTAATGAAAACTGTACTTATCTAATTTTCTGTTTGTTTGTTTTTCCCAGACAGGGTTTCTTTGTGTTGATTTGGAGCTTGTCCTGAAAATCTCCATCTATAAAAGGCTGGCCTTAAACTCACAGAAGTCAGCCTGTCTCTGCCTCCCGATTGCTGTGATTAAACGTGTGCATCACCACCACTAAGCTCTGAGAACCCTACTCTTAATTGGTAACTGTGGTAAGTAATTACTCCAGGATTTGTTTTTGAATTGTCTTGATTTGATCCATATATCAAACAATAAACATATAGTTGGATATGGACATGGAAGCAAAATAAGATTAAGCCTGCATCCTCTTGATTGTCTTCTGGTAGCAGAGAAATCAGCATGTATGCCTCAAGAAGATGTTAAAATACAGAAGTAAGCTACTGTAAGTTGAAGGAATTAGAGGTAAAAGGCTGTGCTCCCTTCTTATATATGAGGGTGGGAAAGTCTTTACAGCAGATTTCTGCTGTTTATCATTTTCTCTTTGCAACTCTACAAGGGTCAGAAGATAATATACATAAAATACCATCCTGGAAAGTAGTCATAGGAATGATTTTAATTAAGATATAATGACATATTTCTCCCTTCCCTTTCTACTCTTTAAACCCTCCCATGACCTCACCACGTTGACTTTGCTCCTTCTCAAATCAGTAGCCTCTTTTTATTTAGCTGTTTCTTTGTTCTTACATGTAGGGGAGAGACAGATCATAAATATATGAATATAACTTGGTCAACTAAGTCAGTCCATTTGGTGTTACTTGTGTGTATGTAACTTCAAGGTTGACCTTGGAGAAGACTCACCTGTAGTTGCCTATAATTCTATGGCTAGGAGTGGACCTTGTGCGTTTTCCCCTTCTGTGTTAGTGTGTCTGCTAGTTTTGTGCTTGTTTAAATCTGGTCTAGGAAGCCATGTTGTTGGTGAAATATGGGAGAAGCTTCCCTGTCATTTCTATGGCACACAATCTTACAGCTAATTTCCTGGTCCTCTGACTCTAAAATCTTCCTGGACTCCACTTCCAGGATGTCCACTAAGAATCAGGTTCAGGAATTGCATTGTAGATGTATCAGTTGGGCCTGATTGCCACACTATCATTTGTTCTCTGTATGTTGTTTACTTATATTTCACTTTTGTATCTTTATATATTTATAATGATCTTCATCTGTTGCAAAAGAAGTTTGTTTGATAAGGGCCAAGAGCTACCCTTAAACTATGGTTTAAAGAATAAATATTTAGAAATCAGTTGAAAGTATGGTGGTCTACTAAAGTAATGATAGTAGATTCTTTCCTAAGATCTATGACCACACCAGCACCTCATTTCTCATCAACTCACGAAGCTGGTTAGGTTTCCAGTACAAAGAATTATTTTCTTCTTAGCAAACTAGCCTTAAATACAATTAGATAGGTATTGGTTACAACCAAGACATGAGTGCCACTAATGCACTCTTAGAATATCTTGCTATGCTGATCAATGCTGTGGTTCATAGTTACAACAATTATTTATGATTATTGGTTGCTTCTCTTCCTTGGAAGCTTGTATAGCCCCTTTGGAAGGCTGGTTCTTAGGGAGAAAGATTTCAAATCAGATCTGTCTCAGGTCCTGTATGTCTTGTATCTGAAATGACAATGTGTTCATCAATAGGCACCAAGTTTCAACATAAGGGAGCTTATAGTGTTTCAAAGCTTGTTGGTCTCCCTTAACCAACAACTTAAAAGGTTTCACATGTTTGTTTTATTGGGCTTTTTTTGTTGTTGTTAGATAAATAATGGCTCTGGGCTGGGGTAAATATTGTCACCCAAGTAGTATTAACTACATTTAAGCTTTGTGTATGTGTGTATCTGTGTGTGTGTGTGTGTGTGAATATACATATATGTATACACTTACATGTAATTTTAGCTAAATAAAAAATATAATGCTATTTTGTGGGGGCTTTTCAAACATCCTTAGTGTAATTTTCCTTCCTTCCCTCTTCTGTATTGACCTCTCACTCCCCCCATTTTCCTTTCTCCCCTCCCTTCTTATCACTTGTCTATCCAGCTATTCACATCCCTAGCATTGGCCCCTGCCACCATGGTACCTATATGCTTTCCCAGTTTCTATGGTTATTCTAGGTTATATTCACATCTCAAGATTTCATTACAGATGAAAGAGAACATACAATGTTTGTCTTTCTGGGTTTAAATTATTTCATTCTGCATAATATTTTCTAGCTTCATACATTTACTTACAAATTTCACCATTTGATTTTTCTTTACAGTTGACTAATATTCCATAGTGTATACGCGACTCATTTCCTTATCTATTCCTCAACTTAATTGTTTGCATTTCTAATGTACTGTGGATAGAGCAGCAATGAACATGGCTGAGAAAGCATCTGTGGAGTAAGATGTCAAGTCCTTGAAGCACATGCCACGGAGTGGGCCGTAAGGTAGATTTACTTTAGATTTTGACAGTTGTCTTCACCGACTCCAGTGAATGATGGGAGATTCCCCTCTCCCTTCTCTCCTCAGTGTGAGTTGCAAGTTGCTTTGTTGATCTTAACCATTGAGACAGGTGTAAGATAAAATCACAAGTGTTGATGCATGTTTCCTCATCTGCTTAGTCATTGTTATCTCTGTTTTCTGTTCAGATCTCTAGCTTCTTTCTCCTGATGTTTTTCTTTCCTTTTTCTTTCCCACTCTTTCTGTTTTTAGTTTTTCTTTCTTTCTTTCTTATTATTCTTTATATTAGATTCTGTGTCAGATACATAGGTGAACAAGATTCTCATGCTCTGTGGGCTTTTTCTTCAGTCATATTGATTGCTTCTTCAGCCTTGCTAAAATTTTAGTTTTCTGAGGTCCCATTGTCAATTTCTGGCCCGAGGTCTTGGGAAAAATTGGGTTCTATCCAGAAAATCTTCTCTTATACTTGTATCTGGTAAGATAATGCATACATTTTCTTCTAGAATTTCAGTGTTTGGGTTTCATAGTAAGATGAATATTCTTTAAAATGCGTTGGTGACTAATATTTAAAGAAAGTCTTAAGGTCTTTCATGAATTTATAACGTGCTTCTGATAATTCTACGCCATAGAATTTCCCTTCCTTCTTTCTTTTTATCCTTCCTTTTCCCTTATTTATTCTTTTCTGCTTTGTGCCTTTTGCTTTTCTTTCCTGTTTAATGTAATAATTGAAGTCTTAGCGAGAACAACAAAACCCTAAATAGAAAAGAAAGACGTCAATGTATCCTTATTTGCAGAAGATATAATTCTATATGTAAAAACCCCTGAAGACTCACCAGAAAACTCTTAAACTGATAAACAAAAATCAGTAAAACACCAGGATATAAACTTAGCACACCCAAATCAGTAGTCTTTCTATATACACAGCAATACTGGTGAAAAAAATCATAAATTATGGAACAATACCATTCACAGCAGCCTCAAAAAAACAAATAATTTCAACCAAGGAATTGGAAGAGTTATACAATGAAAACTTTAAGACACTGGAAAAAGAAATTTAGAAGATAGCACAAGATGGAAAGATCTCCTATATGTAATAATTGGTAAGATTATTAATGTGAAAAGAATCAGCATCCCTAAAGCAATACTTGTCAGAATTCCTTTGAAATTCTTTCCAGAAATCGACAAAAAGATAATCTTAAATTTTATAGTAGGCCTTCATTTCTAAGTTTCAGTTTTGGTTTTCTAAGTTTGCAAACATGCTCTAGATTGGTGTTTTTCATAACACTGGATAGATTCTAAATAATGAATGGAAGACTA
Source organism: Phyllotis vaccarum (assembly GCA_033318265.1). Classification (NCBI taxonomy): domain Eukaryota; kingdom Metazoa; phylum Chordata; class Mammalia; order Rodentia; family Cricetidae; genus Phyllotis; species Phyllotis vaccarum. Next base: position 57,595,550 of record JARWLC010000008.1, read on the forward strand.
TTATGACTCTACCTGATTAATACGAACAGCTTGCTTACGTAAGCAAAAATTGTATTTTCAGAAATGTACTTTGTGTAAGCAAACTGAATTTAATACTCATTCCATTTATTTTGGAAACACAAATCTAGTGGGCTTACAAGGTCTAGCAATAAGGAGATACGTTAATGATGGTGTCAGGGAAGTATTTCAAGAGATCACAGGGTCTATCTGGGTCCACAATCTTCCCTTTTCCTTCCTTCCCTCTTTTTTTCCCCCAGAGATAGCACTAATGATCAGTTACCTTTGAATAAGAATGTAAATAGGCATTAGAATCAGACTCACCTTTCTCTCTTGATGGTATCATCTTGAACTTGACATTAAATGTGTGTCTTTTAAAAGCCAGTAAATTTTCGGAGCAAATCTCAGCTAGTGAAACTAGAATTAAAAGAAAAGAGGTAAGGAAAAATATGAAAACAAACCACACAGTGCAGGCCAAGTCATGACCACCGAATACTTAATTTCTTCCTCTGCTGGAAAACTAGAGACAGTTGAATGAACTTTAGACCCTCACACATCACATATAGAAAGAAATATCCCCTTTTTGTGTTTGGAGCAACATGTTTCTTTCTCTTGAGCTTCAGACTTTATTAATTATTCTGGTCAATGTTATTATAAACTGTTGTTGATTATTCAACCCTGATGGGCATGTGCTTGATGCCAGAATGTCAGTTTTACATTAAAAGAATGTCGTTTGTGAAAACGAAATACAGAAATAAAGTATGTGTCCAATTAAGACTTAAATCTTTCCTGAACTTTAAAACAGAAGGAGGAGGAGGAGGAGCCCTAAGTATCTGTGCGGTTAATAATATCTTCCTGAAATGCTTATTTCTAGATAATAATTAGTAAACATATGTTTGTGTTAGTAATTAATGTTATTGGCTTGAATTTTATTTATTATTCATTTATTATTATCCCTCTTGCTTGAATGTTCCAGTTTGGATAATTAGAAAGTAATGACACTATGTCTCTATTTTTCCAAATAAAAAATAAAGAAAACATAATGGATCACATTGTAGACAGCTTTTTAAAAGGCACGGAGCTAAGGCATGGTGTAGAGGTAACGCAGATGAGAAAAGACAGGACAGAGAACGGAGGGCTGGGATGAAAAGGGAGACGGAACAGAGGCCTGAGGTGAGAAGGAAGAGAGACTAAAGGATCTGGTGTGAGAAAGAAGAAATATTAATCATAAAAAGTCAAATTGAACACGGACACTCAGAGGAAAGGAAAAACCACGCATGCTAAGTGAAGACCAGGTCTACAGTCGCAAGTACCAAATGTGAGAATTGATCTCCAGTCTCCCAGCTATGAGGTGTGTGATGGGGCCAGGAGAACATTCACACCTTCTGGGTTCCCTATGGCACAAGAAAACGTCGGAAGCTGAAGCCTGCCCCTGAAGAAAATTTTCTTTTACAAGTTTCCAGCAGTTCTGTTCCTATTTTTCAGGCACAATAAGTACCTAAAGTGTGCCCCACGCCCCCTCTTTGGCCTTCTCTAGTTAGGCGTGGAAGGGGCTCCTGCTGAAGTCTCTCTGCCCGTTATCCAGGTGAAGAGTGGCCTGGCCCACGGGCTTATAGAAAGATGCCCGCCCCTCATCCTGTCCCTCCCTCAGAATTTCTTTCTCTTCTTTGCAAGAAAGAAGGAGAGAATGGACTTAAGAATGAGATGTAGTCTACTGACTGATTAAGACCAGGTTTAGCAAAAAAGAAACAGAATTGCTCCATCTTTGCAAGGAAGATCAGTCAGTTAAGGAAAATAAATGGAGAGAAAAAGGAAAGAAACATAAAAGAGAAAACCAAGAGGTGGAAAAGCCCACTCGGCCGGAATAGGTCAAATGCTAAAATGATATTTTAAAAATCTATTTTTTTTCCAGTTCTGTTTTTTCCCTGGCCCCGGAATGCTTGCTGACACAGCCCCAGCTAGGTTTCAGTTTCTGGAAAGTGCCCTTGAGTTCTAATGATAACTATAATGATATTTTGTGGGCTCCCCACTGCTTAAACAAAGACCGAATTTATAATGCGCCTCGGAGCATCAAAAATGGATGTTAGAAAACATTAATATTACTATTTTTATCACTATTTAGTGAGCAGTGCTAGAAGATACTAATATCGCCATGATCATTATTATGGCGAGATAACGAAGGCACGGAACTCCATGTGGCAAAGAGATTGCTGAGGAGGAATAAATGGATGAGCCTATTTTTCCAATTTCTTTAAACCAGGCTTAACTGGAAAAATAATCGCGGTGGCTAACAGAGTCAGGAGTCAGGGTAATTAAGTGGGTAAATGAGGCTAGTGTCATTTGAATTTATGCATTTTCCTTCATCCCTTTGTTTGCTCTGCCTTTCTGTCACTGGGTCTCCACTGCAACGTTGTTTATTCATGGAGGGCATGCCACAGTTTTTAATACTGGAGGGAAAATCTGAAACCCTTCATCCGCCTGGCCAATGTGTAGACTGGAGAGAACACAGGGGATCAAAGTGGTATGAAGACAACAGGGGTTTCATTAAAATGTTCCGTTCTCTGCCTGAGGACAGAGCAGTGAGAAAAGGTTGAAAAAAATCATCTAGCCCAAACAAGTTTAACTTAAAAAAAAAAAAAAAAAAAAAGCAGCGAACCACCTGTGGTCTCCCTGGAAACAGGCAAGCACACCCTCCAGCCACCTTTTAATGAAACCCCAGAGCCCCTTTATTAATTTATTAGAGAATCTATTTTCTGAAGATTCATAAACCTCATATAACTCATATTCCAACACATCTCTGTTATGCTAATGGCATGCACTTCTATGAATAATTAATTATTTAATTAGTAATAATTAGAGGTTGTTGTACAGGTCAAACCATTGGACTGACAGCATGCTATTGTCAAAATGTCATTCGAATTAATGGAATAGCATTTAAGCAGTGATTCATCACTTAGGGTAGTTACTACCTTCCTATTCTCTCCAATACCCTCAACTACCTTTCACAGCATATATCATTTTAAGATTTGTATAACATGCAAAGTGAAACATTTAATATTGAGCATGCTGCAGAGACAGTGGAGCCTCCAATGCCATGTTAGACACACAGGACAGGGTGAGTCATCTAGCTGAATTTATGACGTTCACACATTACAGCAACAGTACATGGCCTTCTGACATTTGCATCTCATTTCTAAGACTCCTTTATGCCATTAGACATAAAAGTTCATAAAGAGAATACTCTGATCTGAGAATAGTGGAGCACTGGAGCACAATTACAATTTCAGCACTTGGGTGTCTTAGGCAGAAAGAGTAAAAAATTGACTGTAGCTTGCCCTACCTAGCAAGGTTATGTCTAACAGAACAATAAGATATCTATATGTATATAATAAAAAGGAATAATGATCCAAAGGCAGTTGGTACCCTCAGTGAAATAATTCTGAAGGATTATCATTCTAAAGTAATTGTATAGGATTTTGTCAGAAATTTTAAGAAATGATTCCAGAATGTAAAGTGATCGAGAATGGAGGTTGAGAATTCAGTCCGTCAAAACTGTGTCATGCTGTACAAGGAAGGTAGACCTGTAGATAAAGTCTCAGATCCAGGGTTGAAGAGAAAGCTCCAGCCTTAAGAATGTGCACAGTTCTTTGCTCACTTGCCAGTACTCAAGTAATATAGACCCTCACTACCTGTAACTCCAGCTGAGGGTGAGGGGTGGCTCACGCCCTCTTCTGGCCTCCTTGAACACTGCACTCATGTATATTTCAAGCCCATAAACAGACACATAGACACAAATTTAAAATAAAAATATTTTCCTTAAATCCTCACACCACTGATCAAGTGACCATATACAAGTTTTTAAACCTTTCTGGAATTCATTTCTTCCTTATGAATATTTTTGATTATAAGACCATTATGTTTTTTAAATCTAAAATACTAATGAATCTGAATTTGCCTTTTAAATGTGAAT